>JAYKKI010000091.1:1233750-2467500 GCA_039881145.1 Druceiella hillmani
TTTCTAGTCAATCGAGTTGTAAATGATAAAAAAAAATTATATTAACAAAATATAAATAACGTTTTCCGAGACTAGAAATAAATCAGAAAAGTTGTTTCTAGGCAACTTACAATTTGTTAAAGAATTAGTCGAATAGATTATATGAAATACATCCATCCATAATCAAGAATTAACAGAAGCGGAATTTGAACGTCTTTATTTTTAAAAATACTATATATGTCTCCTGAATGAAGGATAAATTTAAATTTATTAGTGTTTATATTTTGGAGTTATAACTTTAAGCATTAAGTTAAACAATGAATTTGCCATTTATATAGTACTGTTTTATGACAACATCTCAAACATTCCTTGTTTTTAGGATAGAGATATCTGTGGCCGGCAAGGTTTAAAGTCTTGTTGCACTGAAAACCGCTTGGTATTTTAAATGAATATTCCTAGCAGCCAGCAACCCCCGTCCCGTATGCGTCAGGCGCTTATTCTTAAGTCCTAATTAATAGCATCTCGGGCGCGCCCTTATCGACCGCGCCCCGCGTACCGACGTGTTAATCATTTGCGTAGCATCTTCTTTAACAATTCGTTAGGATGAGTGCACACCGATAGTAACGCACATATCGAGGGTCGCCGAATCGAAACTTCATTAAATTTGATACGGTTTCGAAATTATTGCTCAAAATTTAAAACTAAAGAAACTATGTCATTATAGTTTGTCTAAAAAATTTTTTTTTCTTATTGTTGAAGATTTTATTAAGGTACTGGCGTTCAAAACAAACGAGAATCTACGAACCTAAAAAAAATGTAATTTTTTATTTAAGAGAAAAAGTGATCATTTCCAAAAATCAAGGTTGTTGTTGTTCGACTTTAGTTTTTAGTTAACATTTTCGCTTTAGCTTATGAAAATGCATTTTGATCGGCTTCTGTCTATCCATCTGATTATCTATTCCCTAAATTATTAAGCCTAGAGGTACGACCGCGTCATCGTTCTGCATTCCAATCCAATATTCATTATGTCCAATATTTCTGAAGATAATGATCTGAAGTTACAGAATATAAAAACAAAAATTTATAAAATTGTGTTTTTTTCTGCTGGAACTTCCTTAAGACGATGCATTTTATACAGAAGTGGTAAAGAAAAGTAACGTTTTTTACAGATATTACAACTTTTGTAAAACAAACATTACAATTTTAGATTTGAAAAGATTTCTTTTACGTTTCATATTTCAAACCTGCTTTATTTCATTTTATTATTATTATAAAATTTTGAAATATACATGTAATCATGGTGATTTACAATTGTTATAGTTGTTTCCTCTATTTATAGGTATGTTTATTTCTCTATTTATATAGGTTTACGCTAAATAAAAACGACTAAAACGATTTTAGTGTGACACACTTAGTTTAGTTTCCTGGCTGAAATGTAGGGCGTGAGTAAAGCGATGTTTCTATAAATTATTTGGTATTTTATAACACGTTAATTTAATGCCATGAGAAATAATTACCAAATACAAGTTTTTATTTCACTAACATAATGTACCCAAATTCGTGGGCTATTCTTTCCGTATCAGAGGTTATTATATACTTATTGATGATTTTATCTCCAATATAACCTGGCGTAAGGAGTCTACCGTTACTTTTAATTTTACAAGTAAAAACACAAGTCTGTGTATGCACTAATTGACACAAAAATCAGGCACAAATTTTTACCCTATATACATATATTGGTTATTTAGTACAGTATTTATTTATTAAATAATTACACAGTAGGTCGGTATTACTATTGAATACCCACAAAAGCTTTAACTACATTGTAAACATGATTGTAATTAAATATGCATAAATGTTAATATGGCTTTCTTGATATCATCAAATTCAACTATCGTACCTTTCCGCCACCCTTCACCGAGGCTGCAGTTTCGGAAGGCGCGCGTTCTTACGTCGATAAGGTAAATTATCACATCAAAAGGAACATAGAGGGTCTTGTTTTCCTGCAGAACGGCGAAATCTTTTCTTTGGTTAGAATACAACGACGGTGACTCAAGTTTGTTAGTTTTCGAATAAATTTATATGGACATTCTCTAGCGAATACGACACATTAATGACTCGTCAGATAAATATTAAAATCTTTTAATTATCCTTTGGTAATCACAAATTATTTGATTTAATAATGGAACATTTAGATAAAAACTGTAATTATTTGTGACACCAAAAAATTTAGGTTAATAAAAGAAAAGAAAACAAAATAAAGGTTACGAACAATACGATGACAAACAACGTATACACATCGGTAGCAAAACGGTTGAAGGTCAATTGTTAAATAATAAACAAAACAGGGATTTCAAGCTTTATACGATACTCAATATGGAAAAAGTAGAAAAACAGAATTACATACTCCATCGATAGAGCTCTAGTTTGTGTAAACTCATATACACGCCAGTGAATACCGACCCGATGTAGAATATCAATTAAAACATTAAGTCTAACAGCGGCTTAAATGAGCCATTGCTCTGAGCGGAGTTTATGAAGATTTATACATTATTTAGGTGGGCAGATTATGATTTATGTAAGACGTGTTTTTTCCTTTCCGCCTGGCCAAACAAGATAAGCTCCGCGAGGGGTGCGAGGGGGTGGGAAGTGAAGCGCCTCTGTTTTAATGCCGTCTTGAATTATAAATTAATTATGATGGAAAGTATTGAATCTCGGCGCTGTTTATTTTGGTATTTTGCGTGTCACGTTGGAAACCTTTCGGTTCATGTACGAATGTAGTTGTTATCGATTTAAATTATTTCGAGTTTCCTTAATCGTACAACCTTAATGGCGAACAGTGATCGCTTGACAACTTTTATGAGAATAAAGCTGATGTGAAAATCGAAAAAAATTAATCATATCAGCACGAAGCATGTCAAAAGGTGATTTAGAATTCCATTAGCTTTAGTCCGGGTTTTGATTACTTCTAACTTTTAAATTTTGACATTTGGTTAAAAATGTCATATTTTCAGGTTTGTTAGTGATGACGTAACACAAAAGGTGTTTTACCTTATCTATTGCAAATTTTTGAATTTTGTGTTTTTAAAGTATATTTAGGAGACAAATAGTTACGTGATTACCAATTATTCAATCGGGTACGGCGGGTTATTAGTAAACAATAATTAAATTTCGAATGGCATGACAATTTCAAACTTAGTGTATTTCCGCTATATAATATATGATTTTGTATATAAACAGAGATCCTGCCTCTAGCTGTTTCTCTGATAATAGCTGGCCCTTATAATCTTACGACGATTTTCTAAAACAAATTGTTATTCGTAAACCTTAATTCGTAGCCAATATTATATCATACGCAATATTGTTACGTCTCAGTTTCTTATTTTCTTAACGTTAATAGGTAATTTACAAGCTTAGGTTATTTCTAATGCGCCATATCGGACGAAGAAAAATTACACAGTTATGGAACATGTTTTTTTTGTTTATATGTGTATTAAACAGAAAAATAGACAAAGAGAAGGATAAACATATGAAGATACTGCTCTTTCTGTTGTAATTGGATCAATAACTTTATTGTAGTTCCGAAATCATCGTTTTATATAGCAAGCTAAATTTAATAAATGTATGAAAGTTACTAGAAAATAATAAATACATATCTTAACATAATAATTTATGCGGTTCGCTCGTAAAAGTAGGCTAATATTATTTTCTCAAAGTATAGCGAGTTCAGAGACAAAAGTAAAGCGAATAAACTAATGAGATTGACTAAGCAAACAAGTTTCTGTCTGTATAATTTAATGGATGATACTATGGTGTTGAAGAAAGTGTGATTTCAGGAATAAAGAAAGGAATGTTGAAATGGTTTGGCCATCTTGAGTGTGCAGATAGCGAAAGTTTGAAAAAAGTACGTAGGGAAGATGTGAGTGGAAAGAAAAGAAAAATATGCTCGGATCAACCTAAGATATGTCGAAAAAATTATAACCTAACGAACCACAAAAATAGAACGGTCTGTATTATGAGTATGACAAAGTATGAGTATGAGTGAAACGAAAGAGGTATTTCAAGTTGGATGAGTAGGGCGCTTATCCTACCTCCGAGGAACACGGAACGAATGTGTATAGGTAAGAAGGTGATGCTCTTCAAATAGGAATAGAGTAAGGGAAAACTTTATCGCTTTTTCAGATTTGAATCTGATTACATTAGATTTATTACTTATTATATCGAACTGTTCTGAGAACGGAAATGCGGATTTCCACTTGTACTCGTTTTAGTATTACATACATTATTTAATTTAAGATCATTTGTTTGGGGTTCATCATTTAGAATAAGATTATAAATAAGTCAATAATAAAGAACATTTAGGTATTTATTTCCATTTCGTAGAAAACAAGTTTCACTGAGAAAAAGTTTGAATCGATTGATTTTCAAACCTGCATCAATTCGCGCGATATCCCATTTGCGCCCCCGAGACAGACCCGTCTCAAACTTAATAATTAGCTTTCCGAAAGCTCACCGAACGCATTGTCCCCCTTATCTCTCTGACGCTTCCGGCGGATGCGCGCCAACTTATTTTGTTTTTGCGGCAGGTGTAATAAATCACGCGGCAGCCAGCTCGCGCGATGAACGGCCAAGATTAATTTCATTTTCTCGTCTCATCCAAGTTTTCCTCGCGATATTAATTATAATTGTATCCCCGGGAGGCCGCTCCTTGGCGGATATGCAAATATGAGAAGGATTGTTGCGGCGCGGCGGCAGTGGCACATTATTCATCTGATTGCAGACGTGTGTCGGTAATTAATTGTTTGGTACTTGATATGGAATAGGATATGTGCTGCAAGAGGGTGAGTCGGATTTTCGGGTTTGATGTGAAAACCTTATTGCGTTATTATCTCTTGTACTCTGATATTAAAGGTCTTTCGTTTTATGTGGAAGCACTAAATATTAGTTACGGAAAAAAATTACTCGTGTGCGATGTTTTTTTCCTTGTATTTAATGAAAAGTTGGGGAAGGTTTTTTAAAAGTTTTTTTTCTTAACGGAAACTTGTGAGTACCTTTGAGTTCTATATATTTGTCAGGAGACCATCACTTATTTTTACGAAATGTAACCAAACCCTCTTCGAAATGTAACCATAATTCTAATCTCCAAATTAGAAATATGTTGAAAAGAATGATATAATTACTTGATTAAATTTTTTTACATTTAAATGTTTGAATTGTAATGGTGAATTTATCGTGGTATTAATTGTACATACTCCAATTATGTCGTATTTTTAGGATTGCAATAGTAAAGCAAGTCAATTATTTCATCCATCCGTCCGTCTGTCACAGTTTTACAGCTACTAAAAGCGGTAGCATTAAAACTTCTTAAGCGGTAGCATTACTCCAGTGTCTGAACAAATGCAATTTATAGTAATATTTTTTTAAATAAATAAGGAATCTCTTGAAATTTTAGGGCTATATTTCATATTTAAAGGAAATTTTACTTTTACGTCCCAAAATATCCATGAAAAGACATTTGTAGCAGAAAAGTTTCCAAATTTAAAAAAAAATCTCACGCATTTCATATTCGGAAAATCTTACGTATTTAGGAGTAAAGAAATTAAATGAACCGATGAAAGTTTTATTAGCTACTTTTTTCTTTGTTCGACCGAGAGTGCAGGGAGCGATATTGCCTTTCGTCAGCTTCCATGAATAACAATTTAAGCTAATGTTAATTTTCAAAACTTCCATTATTACTCTCAGTCCATAGTTATATGTGCATAAAGCAATATCTGTACTAGAATTTTTGTGACTGATTTTTCGGGACGACGGATTGTATAATCCATTCATATTATTCATACATTCAAAATATGAATTAATACTCATTCATATTTTGAATTATAACATTTGTGCATTCCATATGTTAATAAGATGATTTAAAGGTATTGAATATCTTCAGTTTCATTTTTTTCCAGATGTATCGAGACTTGATGGATCGGTTTCCGCTTAATGTCTATTCAAAATTCGACACGATGAAGTATTGGAGCCACTTTACAAATCACGATAACTCCATAGTACGTTTGTCTAAGACATACACTTTATTTTGTTACTCTCTATTCCCACTTTTTGCAAAGATTTTGACGAATAAAATTTAAAACAATAAATCTAGTTTAAAGAAAATCAAAGCGTGATTGAAAGTGTCGAAAATATTAGTTATACCACATATATTATATTAGGTTAGAGTTTACAGAACTAGCTAGCAAGAATATATTTGTATCTATAGGTAAAGGGTAGCACATTGTTACGCGGTGCATCGGCACTGGTGCATAGCTAAGGTAAAGTGGAGTGCCGTTGCCATATTAGCTACTAGTTATTCAAGGGTTATTTTTAGTAAGTGAGCTAAAAGCATTTTATTTTTAAGACTCTAAGGTATAATGTGAAAATAAAATCAGAAATTTGATTTTTTGAACCATCCAGGGCGGTGCTACCATTCAAGGCGAGTTTGCTAAATACTGAGTTTCAAAGTGAAGTGCAACGTATCGCCACTCTCTAACTGTATAACTTTGCATTCGAGGAGCTTGTAACGATTGATTGAAACTCACCAGTTCGAAACGATTCAATAAATTTCATAAACAATTTCAAGTTATAGATAAGGCGGGAACTCTACATGTTCCGATACCCACTTCGACGTTTTTAGTCTAATTTTTTTTCTTGCCGACGATAGTAATATTGTACGTAGTTTACAGATTCAATACGTGTATCTTTTCTCTATGGAGTGGAATGAATCAATACATTTCTTTGATGTTAATTTGTTTCAGTTAGTTTAATTTGGAAGAATATTTTAAATTTCTTCTCATGTTTTTTATTCATTTATAACTCTACTTGCATATCAGAAAGGGATAAATGTCCTTTTAAGAAATTTGTTCATGAGTAGCACATGAAAATTGCGTCAGATATGAAATAAATAACCCAAATTTTTTTTCCCCAACCCATTTTTTTAACACAAATTTCAAAAATTTGTTTCACTTGGCTATAAATATATCTATTTGGAGAGAAGAAAGTACGAAGAAATAATTTTCTTGTCAGATTAAAAATGATATGAGTTAGGAAATAAACGTTAGAAATTTATTTTCAAAAGATATGTCTTTAAACAAATGTTTATTGGAAAGAGTGCGGCGAGCTTCTCCTGCATAAAAATTGGAATTTTTTATTTATCAGTCTGCCTGTAACAAAACTACTAAATGAATTAAAATTGAACTGATTAGGATGATTCTGAAAAATAGTTTAAGAAAATTAGGAAACAGTTTCCGTGGAATAGAAACTGGTTAGTTCCGTAAATGTAATGGACAGACTAAATTTTTTTTGGCGAAAACTTATCTTTTGAAGAGGGAATATTGCAAATACTCATCCCATTTGTTCGACAAACCGACTATAAAACAGAATTAGTTCAATTATATTCAACTGCGCGAAGTAAATACAAATACTATTAGAAATTTAGCTTCATTAACTCAAACAAATACGTTATAATAATTAAATCTCCTGATACTGATGACAGAAGTAATTTTCATCGCCCTAAAATTAGGTAACACATATTTGTCAAACGTTAGCAAGCTACTTTCGATCTAGTTTGCAAACGTTGCGTCAAGAACACGACAAAACACGAGTTACTAACGGCCGAGGTCTCCTCTGGTCTGGGTGGTAATTTCACGCCCGTTTAAAGCTATTTATGAAGTTGTCCGCCCACTCGGGCGTGGGTCGTTACGGCTGACAGCTCACGTGGGCGGCTATCAATCACCGGCTGCCTGCGAAGGTGGAGAGATTAGCTTAGATTTATTGGTATGGCTGAGTAGGGTACTGTGTCTCAAAATGCCATAAAATGTAAAACAATTAAGTAAATCAATAAACGGTTTTACAGTTTATCTAGATAATATCCTTAGGAGTATAAAAATCTGATTCTCTTTCTAGCTTTGCCTATTTTAGTAGTAATTTAACATATAAAATAAATTAAACATCTCGTGTTTTAATATCGATAAGATCACAACGCCTATGAGTAACCAGTAATTTGTTTAACCAGTTTAGTTAATCGGAAATAGCGCGAGCAGTGAAAGTGGAGGGGTCATATGAGACAAACTGAGGACAGTTAATGAGACAAAAAGTTCTGGACTGAAGACGGATTCAGATGTGTGGGCAGATAATCGGCTGTTCGATCGGATTATATTTCCAAACTGGTGAGCTAGAGATGGGTGAAAAAAGTCCAGCACCGACATGAAAGAAGCCCAGGAAGTCTGGCACTGTCATGAAGAGTTGTTATATTCACATCTGCGTTTGTAATCGAACTTTAATTAACTTAGAACATTCTAGTAGCCAGTGTTCACGAGCTATAATACTTCGATTTCTATTTTTAAGTTATTGCAATTCCTGGGAATATATTCAATGTCAAGTAATATTTTGTTTTACATACATATTTAAAGAAAATTGCCCACAAATTATCTAAATCCTTCAGTAAATATTGGTACTTTATTTAACCGACGAAGCACCACCATTGTCATAATTGTGGCTTTACGATAATAATTGGTAATGCCAATCTTAATTAGTACGAGCTGAAGTCTATAGGCATCAAGTTTAAATTTACACAAATTCTATTACATATATATATATATATTATATATATATATATATATCATAGAAATATGTCGGATATTAGATGAAGTAAATGTCACCTGGTTCATCTTTCACAGGCGTAAAAATATTATGGAAAAAGAATGAGATTAAGAATCGTCCTTTCAGTTTTTAGCAAACTTTAGGTAAACTTTCAGTAACACAATTTTTTCATGTTTTTAACTTTACTATTTTCAGAGGGAAGAGAGGTATGAATAGTTTTGGAATTGCTTGCTTTTTTAGTGTATTATTATATTAAATGAAATTACGGCCGCGTTTGTTTATTTGTTCGGACTAATCTCAGTCGCTACTAAATACATTTGGATATTATTTTCGCACCTAATGAAGTGATTATGAATGGTGCATACTTAATGTTTACGCACTATCCGTCGGGCACGACCAGCAGAGAGAGGCCGCTATAAGCAAAAATAAGAATTATCTCTATAGACATACGGGTCTCTCGTTTCATGATCCCGTTTTCTCCTATAGTGACGCCTCTGCTGATCATGCAAGTTGGACGGTGTGTAACGCAATGAAGCGAGACGAGGCAGTTATTATTTTATATTATTGCATTAAAAGAAAGTCGTAGATGTGTCTGTCTGCTTGTTCGGATTAATCTTGGTAAATATCGAATGGATTTGGATACTGTTTTCACACCTATTTATTTGTCATGGAAGGTTTGATGTATTATACATTGATATGTGATGTAAAGCGTTTGAGTAATAACAATTTATCAAATACTTAAACGTTTATACCTTATTTATCTGACACGAGTAGTAAAGAGAGATGCTAGTATGAGAAAAATATACGCTGCCATAACGAACTATAAAAATTACGTAAATCCTATTATAATATCGCCTTTTTCTAAACAGATTATTTGTAACACTTTTATATGAAATGCTGTATCTCTTTTCGATTATATAATACTTACACCGTATTAGAAAGGTAAGGTAAGACATCAAGTAGGTATCAAACGGCTCAACGGCTAAGTATTTCTCCGCGAGTGAACTGCGCCTCGGGTTCACAGCCAAGAACCCCTACAAGTACAAGGAGCGGTGAGGACGCGCAAAGAGGTCACTCGCCGCCCGGTCGCGCCCCTAAGAGGATTTCCTTTTACATTTAATAGTTTTGCAGTTTATGGTACGGCGTTGTCAAAAGTTTAAGGTTTGGTTTCTAATTCTTGCGGAAATGAACTCGTATATTTAAGTTATTAATTTTCATTGGGTATGTACGAAGATTTATTGCGGTGATTCTATAACGAAACCTCAATTCTATGTGATTGATAAAGGTTATTTATACTTGATAAAAATTGCTTAAATTTCGTCTTAGTAACAATTATTGAAAACAAGTTATCGTTTTGTTGCCTGAAAAATATATTGTATGACGCATACGTAAGTAGCTATATTAGGCAAAATGTTGCTTACAAAGAAACTAGACATTTTTATTAGACCGGTCAGAAAAGGATAGCCCCTTTAATCTATTGAAGACGTCAACTTTAAAGATTACTAAATTAACTTTTTGAAAAGTATCATTACAATTAGATATTAATTTGTATATTTTAATTTCTATAAGGAACTTTGTGGAGAACACTCGTAGAAAATGAGGTCTTATATTCTTTGTTCATCTTTTTGCAAGGTTCAGAATAAAAGTTAATAAAAACTAATTAAGTATTTGAAACAATTGAACTACAAAGATTATGTACACACAGAATATACAGGAAAGTTTAAATTTTTAAGGAGATAAAACAATGTTATTAAATCATATACAAATATTATATGTACTAATGAAATAAATTGTCTAGAATATCTTTCATAGGTGTTAAAGGTCGTGAATTTAAAAAAAATTATGACTAGAACATTGTTATAGTTTTGTTATAAACCTTAAGAAAGCTTCTAGAAAATCTGTTATTTCATTTAGTTAAAAGGCCGGGGTGCCGAATTGTTATTTTCTTTGCAAGTGTTCTACATATTTCTGTACTTTCCACATGTTTTATGAAATTAAAAAAATCGGGTAATTAACTTATCTCCTCTAAAATTGCTATAAAATATCTAAAATATGTGCAGGTTAATACTATTTATGAATTGATCGACGTCGAATTTGCAGAATCGACTTCGAACGATTTATGGGAGAAATGGCTCTGACAGACTGACGATAGGACACGGGTTTCGTATTTTTTTCCTTTGGGAGAGAATTTAGTTTAATGGAACCTTCTTCAAAGTACAATTTAATCGGTTTTTTCGATGCTTTCGCAAGATGATGTTAAAATTGCATCGTTGCTGTAAATGGAGGTAAACGGTTTTGGAACTATTAGGACTTTGCTCGAGTTCTTTGTTTATGAGCTTTTAATTATAACAAAATATTGTAAATGTTATTTCATGTATAATACGAAATGAGAAATAAATTTTAGTTATAAGGTTTCAAAAATATATCTAAACTAAACATTTACTTCCTTGTTATCAAAGAGAAAACAAAAAGAAATCTTATTTTCAAATCCATATTATTCGTAATGGCGATCGCCTTAAACTCTGACATGTACAGAACATAACTCGGGAATATGTCAGTTCTAATTATGTGGCCAGTATGTTAAGAAAATCTTGCTTGTTGTGAAAATTTCCCAAATTCAATATGTGTATTCACATTATATTTCCACATGTTAAAACCTCTACGTATTCTTAAAAGTTACTCGTGGTAACGAAGTACACAAAGTTTGTGATAAGTACTGAATTTTTCAAATTTGCCTAGCATTTAATTGATACACTTTACTTTATATGGTGTTAATATGTTAAAAAATGTTAAAATTAAAAAACATTTTAATAATTAACATATGAGATGAAGCAATCTTCGTGCTCTATTGAATTTGATTATTAATTGATATAATGACGTCTTTTGTAATATTTCGTTACCTACGGTTATAATGGAGTTGCTATAATTTGAAACAATTCAAAATAAAAATAATTAGATACGAGATACGGTTAACGTCACGTGATTCGGTTTGATTGACAAAAAGCTATCCCGGAAGTGGCGCAATGCATTAGCGCGCCGGAAGCGCTGGGTTCGCATTCCAACGCAAATAGTTCCCGACGCCATTACGGAGGGCGCTGAGGTCGCTTCTTCCGTCCTCTCTGCTCCACCCTACTCTGTTTCCTAAATAATATTGTATGTATTTGATTACATAGACGGTATGGGAAACATCTAAAGCGTCGAATGCAGAAAATATTTTAAAAATCATATTAAACATTGAAAGTAAATCATAGATAAATTAAAAGCAGTGAACAGTCAAATAAAATATTGACGTTTGTAATATCGTTGAATAAAATTAAAATTATTTTAACTTCTTATATGACCCATTGATGGCATTTATATAATCGTCAATGCGTTTTTACTTGAAGTAGTAGAGTATTATATATAATAACTAGAAAAAAATAATTAGTAAAACAATTAGTGTTGGAATTTTAACAAGTGATCAATGGTGAGTGTGCTTCGACTCTGGCGACTAATTTCAACACTTGATTTTATATAAATACTAGCGACCTTATAACACTATATACATAAATACGACTTAGCGTGGGAATATCTTAATGTAGACATAGCGATAAAAACATTTTTTGTACCTCATATTATTTATTTCTCGTCCAGATGACAGAACGAATAAGTATTATTTAGATGTTATAGATGATAAAGCCATGGATAACTGACCATATTTAGTGACGTTTTGAGATCTAACCGAAGTATTATTTTGCACATGCTATTATTAATTAATTAATAAATTAGTTATAAATTATGCCCATGTAATACGCGCTCAAAAGTACGTTTTTATTTGAATAACAATTCATAGCTACTTGGCAAGGCAGAATTTCGACTACACGTACTAGTTCACTACAGTAGATATACTAAAGAGGCCAATGCGATTGACCGTCCCATGTCGATGTGCCACGAGTAATTGTTGTTAAGAACTAACACATTAGGCAGCGGTGTTACGCTTACCTTAAAAACAATTTTTATATAATTAAACTACTTGTCAAAATGGTTCGATGTTAATGACAATTTTTATCTAAATTGAAAAGCATGAAAAAGAACGTACTGAATATGAAAAGGATTTCATTTTTCCTACCTAAACAACTTTCATTAGTTGAAGTATTCTTGACGACCTACATTTTAATAGTGTACTTTGCAACTAAAGCATTTATTACTGTTGTTTGTTAATTATTACTGTTACTGAAAAGCTCAGAAAGCTATTAGTTAGAGTCAAAACCAGAATCGAATATTGTTTATCACTTCGTCGACATCAGTAGAATATCGGATGTTTGCCGTTGGAATAACCTTGTTCGTGTTATGACGCAGTTTGCGGCCAGATATCGAAGTTTGATGAAATATAATTTGTTGAGTTTATTCTTTGCGTCTTATATCTTGATTATGATAATAATACTCCCACAAGAGTCTAATTGTGAATATAATACTGTTAGTAATCTCAACGAAATTTAAATTGATATAATGTCAATGAGAATATAACTATTTTATAACGTAAATTTCTGATTCCAACGGGAATCTAAATAGAAGTTGTATTTATTTTTTTCTATTTCTCTTTATCTTCGTCCCGTCTTCTAACTGGTTCGGATCGAGTAGTGAAAATCAAAGTATAGTCTTAGTACATGTTGGCATTTTCTCACTCAAGCTTTCTTAAGTAAGTCAGTCATTATTAGTAAGGTACGTTTCGGAATAAAATGTCTCCTTTCATGTTCTACGAGATCCCGGCGCTGAGAATTTATCCTCGTCTACGTTTCCGAATTTTATTCTCTTTTTATCCGTTTTTTAATCCCTTTACCTTTTCTATTTGTATTTCAGTACTTTATGTTTTTCATGTTGCGTTTTATTCAGAGGATATTTTAACTTGTCGGTTAACATAATTCCGACAGCCTCTTGCAGTTCACCGCGTAACCATTTTTTTAAATGGGCATTGTAAATGTTTTCATTAATTATTCATTTAATTTAATAAGCATTAAAAGTAAAGTGAAAAAGTTATTAGACTTGTTTAAGATTGATATAAATTTGAAGCTCTGGAACGTCGATCTTTATTATAAATTGCGCAGGTGTAAATAGTATTTGATGCGTACAAACTATATACACCGTGCGCAAGATTTGCAAGGGGAAATATAATGAGATTTATAAAAAAAATTAAGATTTTTAATCTGTGGATTTTTAATTATGGACCCATAGCAGCAATAAAAAAGTGAACGGGTTTTCAAATGGAATATAAACTATACGTTGATCTGAGGGAAAGGATAATGCTATGAAAGGATAATGCTAATATACACTACAGGTTGAATTTTGATTACGCTTGCGCCTTTTACCCGTCAAAAAATGTTCCAAATACTTACTGCCTACATCACAAATAGCACACGATATCAATACAATTTCTTTAATTACAAGAAGCCAAGTCCGAGCTACTTGAGCTCTTATTTCATATCGATTGTACATTTCTTGTATTACAAATATGTGTGTTGATACGTAGGTCGAAGTACTATAAGTTCCGTTTCGACTTGTGGTTTCCTCAGGTGCAACTTCCTGTGGTCGGGGAGAGGCCTCTTCGCGAGTTGTGCGGTGACGTCTTGGATTACACGCTGGCCGCCTTAAATGAGCGTTTGTATTGTAGGTAGGTTCGAACCGTGTTCCGACAGTAGGTAGGTCCGAAATATGTAAGTACGAAAAGAATTATGGTATTTAAATATCGAATACCTTAGAGACAGCAATCAACGCTGATTTAACAATTTATGTCGGTATATATACGAAATTAAGCTTTCTGTATAAGTCAGTTATATTCTTAAACGCAGAAATGCTATGTTGCCGAAAATTTGCGTTTGTAGATGATAAAGTTATCCTGATTTATATACGCAATAGTGTGAACCTTTATACGTTAGTTTTAATATAGTCATTCAGATTATCTTAATATGTATGTATAAGTTAAACAAGGTTAGGTTATTTTGCAACATCATAGTTTAATTGGAAACATTTTGTATACGGTCTTAAATTAAGAAATATATCAGCGTCTCCGCTGGATTCGTATCCTACTCAGACCAAAGAATTTTGTTATACCATATAGTTGTATGTTTAAATATAATAGTGAAATTACCGGACGGTTGTTTCTATCGCCGATTGAAATCGGATTTTAGGTACATCCCTTAAAATTTACCACCGTATATTCGAATCGGTTTCGGCAAGAGGGATTTTAGAGTTAATGTATTTACATATATATTTAAGTATATACCGATAGCACTTTCTAACAGAACCGGTAATTTTGCATTAATTTCGTAATTCACTTTTATGGATTCAAAGTTGAGTACAACTTAATTTTTTTGTTGGCTGCTTGTCTGTGCAACAGACGTCTCTATATGAGTTAATCTCCTTGCGATTGAGACGCAATTTGCTTCGGAAACTTCAAATCATATAAACTCTGTCACCGGACATACGCCCTCCAAAATGGCGCATATGCCCCGACCGTTACGCCTCGCTACAATGCGCCATTACTTCATATTCAAAAGCGGACGAACCCAACCCGTCCCATAAACATAATTCAAAATATATATTTCGCTGTACATATCTTCGACATAATTTCGGTCGTAACGCCGAAGGAGACTGCGTACCGCGCCCCGCAATGGACCATTCACTTTGTATTAAATGTCCCGGAACGCATCGAATGCGCGGGAACGA
Source organism: Druceiella hillmani (assembly GCA_039881145.1). Classification (NCBI taxonomy): domain Eukaryota; kingdom Metazoa; phylum Arthropoda; class Insecta; order Lepidoptera; family Hepialidae; genus Druceiella; species Druceiella hillmani. Next base: position 1,249,072 of record JAYKKI010000091.1, read on the forward strand.
TTTTTGAGGAAGTGAATTTTTTTAAATGGACGATATTTGTAACGGAATTGACGTCGTTTATGGGATCTTATTTTAAATAAGACATTTCCGGTGGCCATTGTCGGTAGTTATTGTGGTTCCGTGTGGGCGGTTTCAGGATTTATTACGCGTACAAATTGCATTTGACTCCGCTTGTTTGCGGTGTGCTTTGAAATTTTAACCATTCACTAATGTATTTATTATTATAACTGCCGTGATTTAAGTCGGCCTTGATAATTTTGTCTTATAAGGAGCCCTTCTGATTAAAACTTTAACGGTAAATTATTTTAAATTCTCTAAAAGACATTATACTAAATATGATTACATATTGTCAAAAAATTTTATAACTGGGAGTTCGCAGAGATGGTGGACGGAAGGAGTTGGTATAGATTAAACATATGAAGGATAAATAGTCGATAGAAACATTCCTATCAGAATCATAAAAGAAAATAATCTGAACAGCGTTAACAACTGACGAATATGTATGAAAACGTTACTCGTACTTTATGATAATTGATTCATATTTAAAGAAACAAAACAATAAATTCAGGCTGTAGAGAAAAAAAACATATTATATGTACATTTAGAATGTACGAGATGAAAGATGACAGAATGAGCAAGATGAAGAATGACAGTTACGAGTTGGTACAAAAAAGTAATCCTACCTGTGATTGAATAACACTTTTTTAAATTGTGCATGTTAAAAAAGTGTTGTGAAAAAGTCTATGTACGTTATCGATATCGATAAAATGTGATGTAAGTATGATGTATGATTATAGGGTTCTAGGAATAGCAAAATGATATTGTCTTTGAACTAGCTTAAAAGGGAGAAATAATAACAAGAGCCTTTTAGGTTTATCATTAGTATTTATTGACCCTAAATATTACAGTTTTATTTAATTTTGAGTCCCTTTACTACGTTTCAACAATTTTATTATATATTTCAATCGAAGATCAAAACTAATTTCAATAAGACTTTTCATAAATAGATACCTAAGTAGACCTGATCTAATGCCTGATATTTTAAAAAATCAAATAAGTTCTGCTTGTTTCGTAGGTTTCGTTGATTTTTAGTTGTGAAAAGTTATTACAATATTGATTTTTTTTTACTTCTAAGCAATTACCACTATCGCTGATTTCGATTTCTGCATTGCAGAGCAATCGTTTATATGCTGCAATAAATTTTCTTACAGTTGGATTATTATTAAAGCCCCCTTTTGATATAATATCATTTAAGAATATCTTCACGGGGTCCTGTGACAGTTTGTATGTAAGAAGAAATTGTAAGTGATATTTTTCTATAAAATTAAGATACAACCATAAAATGGTTTTGGTTAAACAATATATAGTAAAAAATATTATAGTATTGGTCAAAATGTTCAAAAAAACTAAGCACCGAGTTTCTACGAGAAGCGAGAGTTTCTACGAGAATCTTCAATATTGTACGATTCAAAGGTTTCGAAAACTTTTTAAAACAAAAGTTATTTAAGTTTCTAGTGTTGAAAATATAAAAAATAGCATTGAAATGAAGAAGGAACTTCACTGTTGCTTCACAATTCTCCAATTCAGGCACGAACTGAGGTCTTCATTACAAACGTCGATAGCAACAGCCGCGGATCTGCTTAGTAATTGCGCAGCCAACCAAACATTATCTTTTTGTGTTTTGAAGTCTCGCAGTCAACTTATTTGCAAGATGTAAACCTTTGCTTTGCTGCAGATCTGTCATCAGATGCTGTTCGATGAAATTATATTCAATTTTGTCACCGTTATCCTCACAAAATATTTAATTATCCATTTTATTAAATCATATACATATATTGTATCTGGAAATGCAAACAAAATATTGTATTTATTGCCCTTATGAAAAAAATAATGATTTATAAGGTAAGTTATGATAGCGCCAAGTATTTTTGCCGTGACTCCTATAAATTATTGAAGTAATATATAATGCAGCCATCATATTTTTTACAGTTTCTAATTGTTCTCCTATTTTTATTTCATTAAATGTTAAATTTTAACTTGTTTACTTTTAGACATTTCCACAACGGTATTAATTTATTCTGCAGTGAATTCCGGCTTATAATTTATTCTGCAGTGAATTCCGGCTAATAATTTATTCTGCATTGAAGACGCGTATACCATTTGTATAAGGCGTTAACGTGAGGTAAATATAGATCGAATTTGTCCCTTAACAGGTATAGCTCCCCGGTTTCTAAAAATGTACTGTTAATGAAAACTTTTTAAACTCATCGTCATACCTGGCTGTGTAACTAATTTTCCCGTTCCTTTCTCATTCACCCGATTTACTATTGTTTATAGTAAATCATTAAAACAAGCGATTTGCCTATTGTTTCGATTTTTTAAGGCCTGGTATATTGACAAATTTGAATCGACTTCTGATGTTTCAGTTCGACTTCTCACTCCTACGCTTTGTTTGTCTTCTCACGTAGTAAAAAATCCTAAGTTTGTGGAAAAAAACCTAAACCAGTTTTTCATAGGGAGACACCACATTTTTAATATATTTAGTGCTAATAATTGCGGAAAATTAAAAAGAAATTGTTAGACCCATTTTTAGGAAAATTACTAACCTTGTTCTATATCAAATACCTTTAATATTTTGCTTAAAAAAAGAGTACATTGAAAACGGTAGGAAAAATTAGCAAATGTTAAATTTAGTCCAGACTGTAGGAATTTGGTCAAAAAAATGAATCGCCTGAGGAATGATATTTTTAATTGCACAACCAAAACGTCACTGTCCGTTGTACAACTGATCCAATTTTTTATCAGGCAGTAGTAGCATCCATGCATCAATTAACCAACTGAGTCATGCCTACTACTTTAAATTTGTTCATGCGCTCTATCCAGTTAATCATTGATTGATTGTGCGGTAATAATATAATAACACGGTCTCATGGATGTGACTAGGTGAATTGTTAATTAATTCTAAACGTGATGAAATATTTCGTTTCTCACTAAAACACACGCGCGCGCGCCGGCCCCGGCGACGATGTGTGACTCTTAGTAGTGTGCGTTAAGGTACGATTCGACCAAAATAGTGTGCAGCACAATTTTTTGCACACATTTTGTACAGAACTTGTGCAGTGCACGTTCTAAACCATTATCACTCTAACATCACCGTTTGCTTGTGCGATTCGACCGAAACAAACATTTGTGCCGCACGCTGTGCAGCACAGTTCAGCACACTGGTGGAATCGTACCTTTACACTAATACGCTCGGCACAATGGGATCGATTGAGACACTTTTTAAATTATATCGATAATTAAAGTAAATCCGAACAATATTTCTCTGTTATGATATCTTTGTAAATCTCTTGATACGGGATACGATTCAACCTTGGATATGGTGTAGGTTGGTTTTTTGACTGAATTTGGGGAATTACAAAAGAAAAAATGTTGCACATATTTTATGTAACTGTTTTTATGTATAATCTTTTTGTAAATTAGTATGGCAAGCATAGACTACATTAAATATATACGACATTAAATATATAATTAGGGTAAAATAACTGCAATATAACACATTTTGTGAAAATTATTTAAAGTTCTTTTTTTCTTTGCAAATGATAATATTTAGGCATTAAATATGAAAAAAAAACAAAATTGATCTATTTTTTTGTATACTTATTGATTTACTTCAGCTTGTATATAATAGATATAAAGCAGCATTAAACATATCGATACAAGTAATAAAATTATAACAAAGCGAATTTCATACATTGAAAATATTTATAAGAGTGATTAATTTAGCGTATATAATGATAATAGAAGCCAATTTTTTTTAGAATTTTTATGGTATTATAATGTAACCATGAGCAAGATATAAAAGAAAAAAAAATCCTAATTACATCCGAACGAAGTCTTGAGGATATCTAGTATAAATTAATGTTAACAATACTAAGTAATGTTAAAATAATAAAACTACGTATGAAAGAAAACTTAAAAATTCATTTGTAAATAAGAAACATAAAAAAATAACACCTGTAAAGGTTTATAACAAAAATATTTTAAAAAATTATTAAAAAAGCCCATATAATATATTCATTACGATGTTCCGTGAACCAGCCGAATAACAAGCGTCTTAATATGTAATCATTTATTAAAAATATTGTTTCAGTAATTCTTAAATTTTATCCAATATAAATTGTTAAATCTATAATATTTTATAATTATATCCCACTCATATAATATTTACGTTTCAACATTTAAACGTCATACTTAGATATTTTTAATAATACCGTATGACCTAAATTTTCTAATTCATTTAATTCATTTGAAAAATTTACATAAATTACAGAAGAAGAAAAAGTGGCAAGAAGAAACAAGGTTTAATATGTTTCTCATCTTAATTTTCATTGAAAGCGGTAATTTTTTTTTAGTTACAAACAATAATACGAAATCAAACGCAAAATTATAAAAGTTTTTAATTTATGAATACGTGGTTTCCTTGAAAATTCACTAGAAAACACAATATTGTTTCCATAATACCAAAAAAATTAAAGAACATTAAATTTTTCGTTAATTAATATAGCTATATGTAAATTATGGATCAAAATTAATGTACATTTATATTTTACAGTCTACACGTACAATTATAAGTCTAATCGTAATTAAATTTTTTTTAAATTAGCTATAATATAAAAGACCTACTTTATTACGGAAGTATTTTTTACAGGCATGCGCGGATCCACCAATTCCGGTAGTAAACAATCGTTATATGTCTGAATAATATTCCATCCATAAGGTATATGCTACATGTCCAAGAAGACAAAATAATTCAGAAATGCGGTTTGTTCGTAGATGACAAATATTATTTTCTGGGGGCATCACCAGACGGTAAATACGCAGACGAAATTGTGGAGGTTAAATGTCCTTTCATTTTTTTCAAACTTGAGGTAGTTTATGCCATGAAAAAATACTCTTTTTGGATATTAGATATAGAAAACAATTTCATAATTAATAAAAACAATGACTAGTATTTTCAAATTCAAGGACAGTCGCACATTACCAAAAGTCACATTTGCCTGTTTGCCGAGAGTGTGGTGAGAGGACACCACTTAAAGTCTGTCGAATTGAAAGAGACGACCAACTTTGGAAAGATAAAATGGAACGAAAACGAATCTAATTTTATAACGATTGTTTACTACCGGAATTGGTGGATCCGCGCATGCCTGTAAAAAAGACTTCCGTAATAAAGTAGGTCTTTTATATTATAGCTAATTTAAAAAAAATTAAATTACGATTAGACTTATAATTGTACGTGTAGACTGTAAAATATAAATGTACATTAATTTTGATCCATAATTTACATATAGCTATATTAATTAAGGAAAATTTATTGTTCTTTAATTTTTTTGGTATTATGGAAACAATATTGTGTTTTCTAGTGAATTTTCAAGGAAACCACGTATTCATAAATTAAAAACTTATAATTTTGCGTTTGATTTCGTATTATTGTTTGTAACTAAAAAAAAATTACCGCTTTCAATGAAAATCAAGATGAGAAACATATTAAACCTTGTTTCTTCATGCCACTTTTTCTTCTTCTTTAATTTATGTAAATTTTTCAAATGAATTAAATGAATTAGAAAATTTAGGTCATACGGTATTATTAAAAATATCTAAGTATGACGTTTAAATGTTGAAACGTAAATATTATATGAGTGGGATATAATTATAAAATATTATAGATTTAACAATTTATATTGGATAAAATTTAAGAATTACTGAAACAATATTTTTAATAAATGATTACATATTAAGACGCTTGTTATTCGGCTGGTTCACGGAACATCGTAATGAAGATATTATATGGGCTTTTTTAATAATTTTTTAAAATATTTTTGTTATAAACCTTTACAGGTGTTATTTTTTTATGTTTCTTATTTGCAAATGAATTTTTAAGTTTTCTTTCATACGTAGTTTTATTATTTTAACATTACTTAGTATTGTTAACATTAATTTATGCTAGATATCCTCAAGACTTCGTTCGGATGTAATTAGGAATTTTTTTAGAAATTAATCACTCTTTTAAAATATTTTCAATGTATGAAATTAGCTTTGTTATAATTTTATTACTTGTATCGATATGTTTAATGCTGCTTTATATCTATTATATACAAGCTGAAGTAAATCAATAAGTATACGAAAAAATGGATCAAAAATATTAATATTTTTGAACTCTTATTTTACCGACTTCATTTTATATCCCACGTAATGAGCACAATAAAAACGATTTTTGACCCTTAATTTGCCTCCTCTCTTTACAAATTAACTCGACTTATAATTTTTATGTCTTATGTCTGCGTCTACTAGAAGATATAACCATATAAAATTTTATATCAGCTTTCTAAATCAGTCTTCACACGATAAATGGCTGTAAAATACAGACAGACGAACACAGAGTTACAAGTATTTTGTTTTCAAAATGTTGGTGAAATACTAAAAGAGAATGATTACAATATTCAATAAAATACAATATTCAACTTACAAATACATCTAAAAAACTTAAATCTTTAATATTTAAAAAAGTATAAATCTTTACTTATACAATGAAATTATAAAATGTATCATACAATACTCAATAAAAGGAAAATATCGGTTTACTACTTTTGAAATATGGGTATATTTAATTATTCTATATTACGCCTATTATACAATTTCTACAAACCTTTTGTTCAGGGCACGTAATAATTTTTTTTTCATTTTTGCTCCCAACGCCGGACGTCTGTAAGAAATCTTACGTTCACCCATTATTATCTGAAAATATACAAAATATCAACAAATGTATCCACTAATTTACAAAGCGGCACAAAATATTATGCATTTCAAATGTGTCATAGAATTTTTATTATTTAATAATCATTTATACGTAATTTATATTTTATCATAACACACAATATAAAACTTACACTGTGTATAAGCCGTGTACGCGTTATAAATATATGGCACAAGCTGACGAAGAGCGACTAAATCACACATCCTTACTGTTTGCAAGCGCAAACGGTACTGAATTCAAAATATGGTGTACTCCGGGGATAAAAATTCAAGTATATGAACCGGGGATAATAATCGGACCTTTTATTACCTTTTAAAAATTCTTCTTATTTTTCTTCTTATTTTATACCTTTTAAAAATTCAGTAACTGAGCTAATACCAAAGGCGTCATATTTATGTCATATCAAATTCATGTACGAGACGCACATTAAATTCATGCACGAGAATGTAGCTTCATTAAGTAAGAATAGACACAGTGAATTGAAAATTGATATATCTTTATAATTTTGTTTCAATATGCGCAACAGCGGAGAGCCTCTCTGGTGAACGAGGTTACTTTGAGATTTCTTTTTTAAGTTTGAAACATCATTTAGAAAAAATATCGCACGAAAAAAAATATCGCACAATAAAGGCCATTCTAAGCCCTAGTATTTTAATATAACGTCTAACTTTGGTAGTTATTAAGTATTGTGCGAAACCAAACACTCATTTTCACCTATTTGCGAAATCCGCCCCTTAAAAGCATGTGATAAGTAGGCTAAGCCGCTAAACAAAAATTACTTTTATCAAAACGTAAAACCAAAGTTGTGGAATAAAATTTCTTTTGAACTTATTCCAAATTAGAATTAATTAAGCGCATGCGAAAAAACAGAGGAATGTATACATTCATTAATTTTCTTTAGATTTGAAAGTATCATTTAGCTACTATATTATTATAACTAAATTACACAATTATAAGATACTTATTGATTTGCAATTAATATATTTCAATTCAGTACTATTTATTTACATGTATTTTTACAGAAGTCATAGCCGTTATACTTTGTTCATACCGCCTAGAATTCTATATGTATACTGTGAATTGATGGTGTGATTGATGGCTGTAACTGAATGTTATCCAGGAAAATTCTCATATACATGACATAAGGATGATAAAAAATCTAAAAAGGATTTATATATAAAGCTCTATAAAGTCCTCTTCAGTTTCTAACAAGCATTCCATTCTAGGATCCTTTGAGCTCTTGAAAGACCCTAATAAAAAATACGCTTCAGATACTTGAAATTTCTTTTTGCATAAAGCCGTAAAATGATATTCCATATTTTGAATCTCCTACTATCACAAATGGTATGGGAGTACTATCTAATTTTTTGGCAAACGACTATCATCACGTACTTTAAAAGTGTTTCTCTCCTATTCCATTCCCAGATTTTAATTTTTGAATATGGTTGATTAGGTTGCAAGTCCGTATGAGTCTATGTCAAATCCATAAAACATTAGGTAGCATTTACTTAAGTTAGTAGTGCAATGGAGAAGTAACATTTATAATTATAATGAAGAGAACCTCTGTCGATGTGTAATAAAGAGAAATAAGAACGATAAATGAACCCAAGAAACAAAAGAGGACCGCGGAAAATTTCAATACATGTTGTAGAGTCTATTCAAAATTCGTAATATCGGAATTGGAAAATCTGTCCTGTGTTAAGTACTTGCAAAGTGAAAATATTTAACCAGAATGTTTGATAATATTGTTTTAATAACTATGAATATTCTAATATCAGTATATTGTGGTGCATGCTTTTTGTGTGCGTGTACGTGTATGTGTAGTAAAGTAATAGTAATTGCATGTTATATTTTTATTTTCCTTATACTTTTTCATTGAAAAATTTATAATAACGGTGGCAAACATAAGTACATGACGTGCAAGATGTATATATATATATATATATATATATATATATATATATATATATATATATATATATTGATCTGTATTGTTCATTTTGCTGCCTATTGAAAAAAAGCAAGAGTGATAATATCTCTCATTAGAGCAGCATCACAGTATGAAAATGACAGATTTCCATCCGTTTGACGTGAGATTTGAGTCGTGATTTGAATGACCTTCAATAAATAGATTTAAAAAAGATTTGCTCCATATGAGTAGTAATTATTTAATATTTTGAAGGGAAAAATGCAAAATGTGACAGTTGAAAAAAACGACAAAGATAACAATATTTAGTGCGGGAAGCATTTAAAAATTAGAAATCAAAGAAGAAAAATATCAGGTAGAAATGAAATTCTTTCATATAATATAAACATTAACTATCTAGATTTTCAACTTACAACCAACCAACAAATCATATGTCCTCAGTGGTAACTTCAAAATTACAGTGAAGATTAATCTGCATTACAGCAATTCACTAGGCACCAATTTACGATCTCATAACATTGCAGCAGATGAATCACAAGAAAGTTATTTCAGCACTTCAATTGTCAATTCAGAAACCGTTTTATTTATTTGGGAGGAATACAACAGCTGAAGCATTTACATTGTTATGTTGCTTAACGGACCTTGAATCTGAATAGTTCTTATTTTTTACTGCTCACAACATACTGATTATAACTATTTATAATAATTATAATTATGATAATTTCATAATAAATAATAAAAACAACTTTAAATGTGCACGGAACATGGAATATATTATCAGAGTTGATTATTTTGATAAATTATTGAAGAACTAATGATATGTTGTAATCCATCAAAAGTGCAGATTATAATTATGCTGTAACTAACAAAATTTGTAACAAGTTGGCTAACACATGCTACTCAGAAAAAGTTCATTTCATAAAAGATTTGTACTATTTTAGTTTAAAAGCGCGCCCAGATACATACATAACATATGTTGATTGTAGAAATAAAAATTGATAGTGCATGCTTTGTATTAAAGTTGTGTTTTAATTTTGTCAACAACCTAGAGAGGTTTTAAACGTAATTAAAGTTGCGATTGGTTTCGTTTTGTACTTCTCGAAAGTATATTCAGCTCAGAAGTTAAGTGTCATTTTATTTTTCACAAACACGAGCCATTATTCGGTGGCGTTCTTCTGTCGTTTGTGTCCTGATGGCTCTCAATCCGTTGATGACCGCTTTTCCGGTCTTTTGACATTTTTTCTGCTGAATGAACAACGTTAAGATTGCGGGTATGATATTTTGAACGGTTCACCGTTTGCATCAATATCTCTATATTAAATTTGATATTTGGTAAATTTGTCCTTGGATTTCCTTCTTTTTAAAATTAGTCTTCTTTCGACATGTGTTCCTAAATTTTGGATTCCACAGTAAGTCGGTTCAAAACTTAAATAAAGTCCATAGAGACATGATATCTAGATATTAATATATATTTCAATATGTTGTTATCGACATTGTTAAGTTGACTGGTCATTAAAAATGAATATTTTCTGGTAAATATTACCGATAATATGCTGGTATCAATATCAATTCTGAAAATTTACGGATCCTTTTTTTCTTATCTACAGATTCAGATCTAAATTTGACTATCGCCTATACATACTGGCCGGGCGTTAATGCACTTTCCGTTCCAAGAATAGCCTTCAGGCGTCGGGGGCGGGAGCATCTCCCGATTGGTCGGAGTTCACCTCTGACCCCTCCCATACCACGGTGTTTGCCAACAAGCACCATTCTTCGAAAATGCCTGGATAGTATTAAACGACTCCAATATTCCGTCATAGCAGCTGTTAATAATAATTATTAATTATAACTAATGTCCAAAGACGATCTAATCTAATTACACAATTATGATGATTGATACGTATGTATTGACGCATAACTGAAAAAACGATTACTTTTTAATGTTTTTTTAAAATTGATTTCAGAAATGATACATGAAAAGACATTTCTGCAGAAAAGGATGAATATTTTGAACAAATATTCGATATATGCTCATTTCACATACAAGGTATTTTATAATATTTTGGAATAATAAGTAAATTGCATTTTAATTTTTCATAAAAGTGTTTGGTATCAGCAAAAAAGCTCCGTAATGTTCAGAACGATTAACTGAGAAAATACTTTGGTCAAAAATTAAAAATTCGCCCAGGGTTTACTGTCGAGTGTATTTTTTAACAAATGGTGAACGTTTTATATAGAAGTGCTTTTAATAAAAGAGAAACCCGAAGAGAACATAAAATTATGACGATTTCTCAAAATAAAACAAAAAAAGTAATATTTATCATAATTTTCAAGATGTTTTCACTTTTTTTTATTGCACATTTTCACAAGTAACAAAGTATGATGAGTGCATATCAAGTCACTTTGAAATTAATTTAAAAAAGGCCTCAACGTAAAACAATTATCCAAAGAATTTTAAACTTTTTTTAAAAGGTTTATGAAAATACTTTCTACTCTATGGGAAAGGCGAAAAACTTTTCCATTATCAAAAAAAATGGCTAATACACTTCAGTTGGAGATCAGTAATTGAGGTCTCCATCTGAAATATCTTTTCCAAAATTTTACGCGTGTAGAATTAAAATTTAGATTTTTTTTTAGATCTGAGCTAACATAAATGGATAATTGTACTATATTACCAGACAGATAAAAAAGTAACAATTTCTTTACAAAGCACCGAATTTGCGAAGAAATTAATTTTCTTAAAATGTACTCAATGTAAGCAATCTGAAGAGGTTCAACATTCCTTTCTGGGTTTCTATAAGTACTCATCTCGTTTTGTATCTATTTCGTACTAATTTAATTTTAAGGAAAATATTAATTTCATTATAAATATGTTTCACGTAACTAGTCTTTCCCAATGGTGTGTTGGAGTTTACACGTTTACTCTCAATCCGGAAGCAATAGATTTGTCGTATGCGATTATTTTTGATTTGAATTATTATGTGATGTTTATTTATTTGAGATATTAAAGTTTAAAAACAAACATATACAGGCAGACGTTTTTTATTTTAATGAAAATAGGTAATTATATCTACAAATAGATTTTTCTTCGAAATTGCAATAAGTTCTACCTAGAGAATTAAGTAATGGCGTCGAATCATCAAATTACTAAAAAGCGAGGACAAGCGAGTGCGCGCGGCTCGTTACTAACTCAGCGAATAAAAGATGGTTCGAACCTCTATCGGCCCGGCGACCTGGCCAAAGTATCTGATATATGGCGGTCGGCTGCCGCGCTCTATATATCCCCCCACCGCCTCTTTCGGCGCGTTTTCCCTTTTTTATTCGACGCGCCATCTCGTTATCTCTACCCTGTTTTATTGGAAAAGCTGTGGTCAAGGAGCCGATTAGATCCTCGAGGGACGGCGCCATTTCCATTTTATTAAGGTACTACTGTATTAATACTCGCGGCCGATGATGTGGGACGCCATATTTCATTGTATTTGCTTTGAGATTGCGAGTCGATAAAGCGTAAGTGTCTTGCGGGAGAGTTTGAATTGTTATCGTCGGATTGGCTGTTCGCCAGTTGTGATATAGCGGCCGCCGAATATATCAGTCACTTTGATTGTTTCTACAGCGTTGGAGGCTAAATATTATGCCTTTTCTTGTGAACTAACGAAAGAAGAACTGGTATTCACTAAATATTAACGAACTAGTATTTCGTATCATTTGTTAATTATTTATTACTTTGAAATGATAATTTTAGATCACTCTGGTACTTTGACTGGTTAATATAAGAAGTAATATTCAAGTCTCGTTCAGTTTCTTTTGAAAATAACTTACGAGTATGTAGGATCTATAATTTTGTTGACTTATACATTTCGACTACGCAATCTTCTTCGTTTCTTATTACTAGAGTTGGAGACAATGTTACTGCATGGGCCTTGAAATTGAATTCAACCAGAACGTTGTATGTACTGTGTAACGTCTACTGAATAAAATATCCATAAAACATTGAATGATAGATATGAATTTCATCTGTGAAAATCTAATATACATTGACTATATCGATTACTTTACTAAATTATCAAGTGTGCGGCTATTGCATTAATTTTATTTCGTATACAGCGTTGACGCACCTGATATATTATTCGAGTATGGCGGAGAAATCATTGTCCTTCTGGACATATAAATAATGCCTTTGCGAAGTGTTAGAAACTGTTTGACGTAGGAACTTGAAATTGGCGTAATGGTAAAACATGTTAATTGACAAAAAATTCAATATTAAGCCCTCAAAAATACTTATAGAGAAATTTGGTAGTAAATGAATTATAATAAAAAATTTGGTAATAAATTCAAATAAAAGATTAAAAAATATTTTTTTTAGAATTTTATGAAACCCAGTTCTCGATATATTACTGAAAAGATCGCAAAATGTATATACACCTCACCCATATAACGAAACGGCTAAAATCAAAATTATAAAAAAAAATGATCATTAGAAACTGACACAAAGTGCGTACTGCAAAACTATAGCAATGATTTATTTATCATACGATTTTTGAAACATTCATCATGTTTTTACGTAATATGAGTAAATGGTTGATAAGTAGACTTTTAATTCGAGTAGATAGTTTTGCATCAGGAAAATACATTTTATAATTTTATTAATAACAATTTGTAATTGATCATAAAAATAATAAAATACTGACTTTTTACCTTCGCCGGCCAGAGCATCATTGATGTATTGCGCCTAAAATTTAAAAGATAATAATGGAAATAAGCCATCTCTTGCTATTTTAATGTCGTCGGATTTGTCGAGTTTTTCCTTCACAAATGTAGCGTCAACGACCGAATAAAACGGTTGTCGGATGATGCGAAATAAACAGTAGTCGCGCTCGCGCTGCGCTCTTGCCTTCGCTCATACTAGACGGTCTTCCGGAATTGATGTCCGCTTATAGAATTTTTTTATTTTTGTTGTATCACTTTCTACTTAACTTAATAATATTTGTAAATTGTCTAATATAAATAATATTGACCCTTAAACGTTTATAAGTGCTTATCTTTGGGAAGAACCCTCTTGTACGAATTCTACTCGTAATTAAACGGTTTTGTTTTTATTTCCTTTACATTAGGTATGGGGAACAGTTTCCTTTTCAAAAAACTACCATGTTCTTATACTACTTTCGCAAATATGCTTTCTCGTTCAAAAGCGAACGCAAAAATGCCCAAACAATAGTTATTTGTCGTCCTCTCGCTGTCAAGTGATTCGATCAGGTCTATTCAACTATAGTCATTCCGTGATATTTATCGTATCGTACATGTTTTTTGTTCAAATATTATTTCCTTCTTTATTGTTAGGTATTGACATGGTATGGTAACGCTTAAGATAAAAAAATTAAACTGGTCTATAAAGGTGAACACAAGAAGGAGAGTTGAAAGAAATTACTCTTTGATTTGTTAACGGTTTACAAATAATGGAGCACTGTATCAGTACTTAGCGCACTTAATTCTTCTATTTACATAATTAATAAATAATTGATAGCACGAACATATAGGAAAACTATTTTTAGTACAGCAATGTACAACTCATTATTAATATTAAAAGAAAATGATGTGTATTTCAATATTTTATTTTTAAATCTGCTTTCAATAAATATAAAGAAATATTTGGTGGACGCTCTTTTACTTCACTCTATTAAGCAGGCCAGGCATCAGGACGAAACTAAGTTTTATTATAAATTACCTGTAGCTACAATATACAAGCCACACAAGCTACATTCGCAATTCAATTTGAAGGATAGTTTTTTATAATTACAAAAGATTATTTTAAAAAATAACGATTTGCAACGTTCAAGAAAATATGGCAGGAGCACAAATCCCGCTACGAGTGGTCTGAACATACCGAGGTATACGCACGTGAGTGTATACGCACGTGAGTGCGCACATATATTTAAACATTTAGTTTTTTTTTAAACTATTTACAAACTAAGGTTATTTTTCAATACGTAAATATATTTCACGCATCTTTCACAGATGTGAAAATATAAATTTCTTTTTTATTTTTTTCGGTAAACATTTGGCAAACTTAGTAGTTTCGGAGACAAAGACTGTGCAGTATATTTATTGTGGTTATCTTCTAATTTGCTAGAACTACTTTGGGTAACAATTTAAAAATGCCTTAAATTCCTTATTGGATGCTGTTTGAATTGACGCCCTATGAGATAGAAAGCAAAAACTGTTTTTAAATAAAACTTGCACTCTCCAAAATACTCAGACAAATTTGCATATATTTGTCTGAGTATTTTGGAGGAAAACTATGTACTCACAGAAAAACTGTGCACCTTTGAATGTTGGGTGTTTACTATTACGAAATATGTGGGTCAGTCAGCTCAATTATAATTTCCCGCGTCAAAAGGTTTCTAATGAAAGTGTGACAGACGGACTAATGCATTAGTAACCCTACAGTTGTGAGCGATCCTTTAAGAGTTCTCTTTTTTTTGAGGTACAGATCCCTAACAAATAATTAAAGACGTCATTAATTAAATAAAGGTATAAAGGTAGTATAGGAAGTACAATTAGATGCACCTAATGAAATACTGAGAAGTAAAATTAACGAAATATTAAGGTATTTATTAATTATTGAAAACAAAGTTTAAGGTATTTATTAATTACTGAAATTTCTAAGTTTATAAACAATGAAAGGATGTGGAGGGCGAAGATCAATCAACCTTATAAATTAAATATATGAACCACCACCCTAAATTGGACCGATATTTTTGATTATTTGGTTCTACCATAAAATGAAATCAATTATTTATGTAGGTAAACCAAATACGTCGATATGGATGATGGCCTCGAAGCGCACTGCATTATATGATAACAGTAACTTGCGGGTCAGCCGGCCGCTTGACCCGTGGGATCCGGCTTGAATCAATAATTAGCTCCGCGACCTTATTCAAATGCAACCCCGGCCAATGTCGATGGGTATTCAAATGTGTCGCCTTTCAATATATTCAATTGTGAGAGTCATTTCGCACTTTAAGTGAAAAGGAAACGACAAATGAAGGGACAATCATAAATAAAGTGAATCTTGAAATATTAAAAGCGTACGTGACATTTGGGAGGCTATTGTCGAATAATTTAACGAATAGGCCTATGTCATACGATTCGGCTTATGTGTGGCGCTCCAATTATTTTAGTTCAGCAATTGCTTTATTATACGTTTTCGTATTTCCTTTCGGTAATTTTTTAGAAGAAAGTGTATTTTTACTCTGGTTTACAAGTATTTTATGTACATTCTCATTTAAATTTAGGTTTAATGTTAATGTATGTTTTACAATTATATTATTTTTTGTTAAATTTTTATTAAATTAACTTCAATTATATATATTTTTTCCATTTGTAAAAAAAATATTTAACAACATTGACTCCATAAGTTTGAGATTTTCCAGAAATTCTTTGGAACAGATTTGAAAGTAGTGTTGAAAATTTTACAAATTAATTAGTACTGAAATAAAATATGATTCAATTCAGCGCTATTAAAAAAAACCCTTCTTTTAAAACAGTGGTAATTATCCATTACAAAACACTATAGATTGAAGGAAGCTTTTTACGATTTTAAATTTATAATGTTGAATATTTGTTTTCATCCATAGATTCTACGTCCATTTCCACTTTTACAACCAAGAGTTAAAAAAAATCGTTATTTTTCATCGACAATGCGTCATTTAAAAATCGCTTTAATATAAATTAACATTCAGTCGTAACAGCCATGCATGTAATTTGTTATCAAATTGTTTCACTTTAAATATTTTGGCCGTTAGAATATATTACACTATTCTACCATTATCCCTCTGAGTTGCCTCAGGACTCCTCCAGGTACCCGTAACACCCCCCTCCACCTCATACAAAAATGGGAACCCTCGCAACTTCCTCAATAGTGACACTTAACTACCTTCTAACACTTCCACCCAACTAGGTTAAGGACGGTTCTTTCTTAAAAATTAAAAATTTTAAATTAGAAATTGGGCCATTCATTCAAGTCAATGTGAATGAAGAGACCACGTCTTCTCGTCAATCGCATGAAACTACTAACTATATTGATGTATGCCCTCTATCCCATATAAACTTTACGCGCATTGCTGTGCTCATTGCAGTCAAATAAAACATGCTCCATGTCCTGCGTATCAAAACTGCAGGTATAGGTCGGGCTGTCTTTCAAGGCATATGAACATTGGGGAAAAATTGTTTAGTAATCTCGATTTTAGAATACAGCAAAGTCCATATAGTCTGCCTATGAGTACTACAATTTCGAAAATATGTTCCTTTTCGGAACTAAGGGCTTCATCTAATAAAAACTCGAAGTGTAATGGACCTGCCTCGATACACCTGCCTCGAGCCAATTCAAAGTTAGCTGCAAGATCCACGATCGCGAGGTCTGTGGGCAGGAGACCCGCTAAAACCGACGGTGCACCTGTAGAACAGGTTTTAAATCCGTTGGTCATGGTCCTGAGCGGCGTACGTTGTGATCTAAAAACGATTCTTATTTGCTAGACCGCGACACACCACCATGCCCACACCGATGGCGCATAGGTCAATATATCGAGGAATATCGCCGTATACATCAATTTGAGGGTCGAGATATTGAGTCCCCAGCTAACCCAGTAAGCCGGACTATGGCGTAGAAGAACCTTGTAATGTACAGGGTCTATGGCAGAAAGCTTCGCTTAGAATTAAAGACCGTGTCCAAGTATGGGATTCGATCAAACAAACCGATTTTGTACCCGTCCATAAGCACAGTACGTTCCCTAGCCCTTGAAGAGGACAGGGTTGTACTTAAGGGGGCAAAGTTAAGTATATTCTTCATACCGAGGACGGAGACTTCGACTGAGGACAGAGCTCCGCGAACATCCACCGGTCGATGTTTTTCTTATCTCAGTATCACCATCCCGCAAAAAGATAAGTGGATCGCAAAAATATTTCTTTATTATCTGACAGAGGTAAGTTGGCACACCTTAGGAGTGAAGTGTGGACAAAATAGCTAGCCACCGAGCAATATCAAACGCGTCGGAGATGTCCAAAAAGGTATCGAGTATACATTTTTCTGGGCAATATAATTTTAATATTAATCAGGACAAAACCCCATATATTGCATCTGAACTGAATTCCCGGATGTCCAGAAAACTGAATTTTCTGGATAACCCCGCCAAATGAGTCAACTACGCCAATAGACGCGACGCCAAACCCCCCTCAAGCAACTTCTCGAAAGCCGGGAGGAGCGTAATGGGTCCATAGAATTTCGTAATGCTAGACTATCTCCGATTACTCTTCTATATAACTTTTAGTTTCCTCGATTTGCAAACTATTGAGAAATGACCTTCGCACAAGCAACGGTTAAAGACTGCAAGTACCTCAGTCGCTTCGGTATTCCATACTACCGTAATAATCCTATCATCTTTATTATCAAAGCCCGGGGCCTTATTTGAGTCAAGTTCTCTAACAATGTCGTGTAACTCGAAGTGACGTATGTCGGGATCGAGGCTACAGGAGAGAGATACGCTGGAAGCGAACCTTGTGGACTTCTGCTCGACAGTGTCGAGGTTTAGGTCATAATTGGGGAAAAGCGTGGATACAAGGTGATTTAGGGTATCACATGTGTTCCCGCTGTAATTCCCTTATAATATTTTTGAGTGCTAAAAACAAAGGGTTTCCCCAAGTTCTGCACACTTCTGTATACAGCATAGTGCTCCTTTTCAGATCGAAGGGTTCTATTTCAGGATACTGTGCATACGCGGTACAAAAACTACGGACACGAAGGGACTTAGAAAGCTCAGTTATTACTGTGGAGGATGGCTCTGTGTTAATGTACATGAATTCAATGTTTATTGTGAATATGTAGTATTTTTACTGTTCTTTCCAATATAGTCCGAAATGCGGAACAGGCGTCAGTATCAACCCAATGATCTGCCTGCTTTTTTAAACTCGCGTAGGTGACGCAGATGTCGTTCTGCGGAATTTTAGTGCAGTTCCTGCCGTTATGACTTTTTTAGGTACAGCAGTTGAAGAATTGCTCGTCCTTACGATATCATGTGACGTGGTCATAATGGTGAGACTTAAAACACTCCATCACCTGTCCGAAATCAGCAACTAGATATGAGATTCACCCAAAGAAAGTGTGAAAAAGTTCTTCTTTCTACAATAAAAAATTTCTCCTTTCTACAATATGAGATACGTGCATTTGTTTTGGTTTTTGTTGCTCAGATGCTGGAAAATCCGCTAAAGTTTCCTCCCTAATTGTTTAACGATATCTTCGATCCCGAGTTCTTTAGGAACGTCATGTATAATTATTGTGGGCAACCATTCATAATTTTATTTCGGAGACAGCTTGTTGTAACTTTTGTGCACTGTCGGCATGAACCTTGATATCAACTACCCTGTCTCAAATCGGCACTATTCTATTTATTTTTATGCTCAGTTCCAGGAACTCAGTAGTTATGCGTTGGTTCTCAGTAGTTATGCGTTGGTTCCGAGATTCTCCTTGTGTATGTCGAATACAAATAGAAGACGCCCAGTCTTCTATTTGTATTCGACGGATGGGCAGAATGCGTTCCTTGGCCAAGGGAGCAGGCATTGAGTGACCGCATAATAGTATTGCGCTATAAGATATAGAAAGCTCCAGCGGTTTCCGTGAGGCTAGACTATCTCATTCCTTACATAATTCATCCCTCTCCATGCGTACTTCATCCCACTCTCTAATGGCAGCATCTCTTTGGTTGTAATTACCTTCATATCAGCTATAGTTAGTGGTTTCCTTTGTCATAAACACCATCCGAGCCATTCGCTCCACATTGATATGCATTACTCTCTGGTTGACTCCTACCGATGCCGTTGACTCAGTCCTCAGCGTGCACTGAGCACGATGTTCATATCATCAACTGCCCTACAGCTGCCCTAGTGATCTCATTGCGGTTGACACCGCTGCACCACTGAGCCGTAGATGGCCATGATGGAGAATTACATTCGGTAGAGTCTTTTATTTCTTCCTCATCCTGAATTTCCTCGGTATGGACGACCCCTAGCCTAGGCAAAATTCTCAACCTTCTTCTTGAATACCCTGCGCCAATTTTATCCTCGATTAACACCTTACGGTAGCTAAATGGGCTCTATGATCTGCCCCGTTTTCCCCCTTTCCTCAAAGTTGGGTCAACTTTTTCACTCATTCTATGTAAATTTTAATTTAGATATGTATATAGTTTCATGTCTTAATTTATTAAATATATTACCTAAGCTAGCTGGTAGAGATAACCTTATTAACACTAATAGACAGACATGAACAGAACAATAAAAATAGTGATTACAATGTAAAATGTCAATGCTTCAATACTTTATACTGTTCCGCTAAAACCGATTTTTTTAATATCTTGGAAGCCGATGGAACTTTGGCCATTCTTAATATCTGCAGGTAATTAATTGATGAGGCCATTGGGGCAGTGAAATACTTAAGAATTTCATTAATATTTTTCGTATAAGCTAAAGGATGTGGGACATGGAGATTGTTCCGTACAATTGAAATTAGATGTTTGTTATAAAAATAAATAAACAAGAATAATCGGCAAATCCGTCGGACGTCATATAATGTATGGCCGGTAAAACTAAATGTGTTACCTTGTATTTTTTTTAGTTTAAATATTTTTTTAATTTTATTCTCGCTATTTATTTGGTTATAATATTAATTAAATTTATTTTCATGCGGTCATCTACACACTAAGTCTAGTTTATTAAACTAGTTTTTAAGAAATCTGTTTAGAAGTTTTTACAAATATCTGCAGTAAAAATGGAAAGTGCACTAAATATAACTACAGCTTTATATGGAGAGACAATTTAAAAAAATACAACTAGTATTACTAGTTAATACTCGTGGAATAGACGAAATAGTCCTAAAATAAAGAAAAATAAGCTGGAACCATTTAGGATGTGCTTTTAAGATTGACATTGTTAAATATTAATTAAAAACCAAACAATATTCAGTTGAAATTTATACTATTTCACAAGATTAAAGAAACATTCAATATTGTAACACTTCAACATAATATCCAAACTCGCCCACTTATTTATACACAAAAAATAAGGAAACAAAATAATAATAGAATAAGAGGCACCGGCACCACAGTTACATTATATTTACGACAATCGTAAAACGTCTAAAGCGCTCGGCTTTCCGTTCTTCTTTACATAAATATCGTCGTAGGTATTTGCGGTATTTAAGGAAATATGTACGTGTTTTCTTAAGGATTCAGCGCCTTACGACCAGATTACGTTATAGTCGTTTTTGTTTAATGGGCCCTTGTCGTAAGCTAATTTATGCTTCAGTAGTAAGTATGGAGAGTCGCAAGCGCATTCGTACGATTAATTTACCGTGTGTATTGGTAATTTTACGGCAGCGGGCGGATGTGACAAAAGGATATGTTGGAAATAATATCCACTTTTAGTACTTCGAACTATGTTAATTCTGTTTACGAGACACTGATTGTAATATATTTTGGTATAAATTATTGTTTTTATCATTGTTTTGTTTTATGTTTTGAAATGCTTCAGAGGGATTTGCATATTAAGTACATATTTGCATTTAAAATTGTAATTTGCATTAAGTGTCAACTCAAGTCAGGTATTGTCAAATAAAAGGATATATTCAAGACTAAAACATTAATATTTATTTATACTAGCACATATTTATATATTAGACTTCAAAAAGAAAAAACGAAAAGTTTACAGTTTCAGATTTTTAGGTCTGAACGTTTTAGTAGTTTATTGTTTGAATCTTTAAACTTATTTATTTTTTACTGTTTAATTGCAATTTGTAAACATTATAATTTAATTTTATTTTCAAAATAACTGAATAAATGGCTGGAAATTTAAAAAAATTTGTCACTCCTCTCCTCCTCCCTTTAAAGGTGTCGAGTCTAAAATAGTATAAAATCATAGGACGGTAAAGATCTCAGGAAAAATAAAGTAACAGCAGAGTTACGACATCTGTACCGAAGATACATTTTAGAATGTTAGTTCCTACGGAGGAGTTGAGCAATATTATTAAAAATTTGCGACAATATTGTTTTAGTATTGGTGCAGATGTTGGTGGAACACAAAACGGGTGAAACATTTGTTTCTATTAAGCCACAATTAAGACAGTATGAAATCAAATTATTACGAGACAGGAAGACTAATTTATTTTTAAGTTATATTATAATTTAATTATGTTTGTGGTTTCTAATTTAAATAAATTTATAATATTACAATTTCAAACTACTCTCTACTAATTTTATTAGGTACCGCATTATAGGAAAAACTTATTTCCGTTGGGTTTTTATTTTAGAGGGGATACTGAATTAAAAGTGTGCCTTGAATGATTTGAATGATGCAAACGAACATACTTTTAATAACCGCTGGTTGCTTTGAGACTTTATTGTCCTGACTTATAAATATTTGTCATCGGCGTCGATTAAGCCTGATGCGAGACATATAAAGATTTAATAAATTCCTAAGTGAAAATGAAATGCCTAATCTTTATAATTAATTTTTAATAAGAATGAAATAAATATTTTTACGAAAAAAACACTTCTTGGAACTATTGTACTCGTATTGTACGTTAGAACGATGTAATTTATAGATGTAACCTCAAGCATGCAGCTCATATTTTGCATTGCCATATGGTCAAGAACCCATTCCTCTCGTAAATAAACTTCCTTGATTATAAAACACCCTTTAGATATAAAAAAAATCGGTGAATATTTTACTTAGACAAAACTCGTATTCAAACCATAAAACGGCAAGCTCACCCCTCTTGCTTCATAAAATTTAAGTTCCCATAAACCGTGTTGAGAGGCATAACTATTGGAATAAACGATATGATCGTATCCACGTAGTGGAAATCATTTTCTGAAGCCTTTAGGAATAATGGGAGCGATGACAAAGCTTCGCCCAAAGCTCAGTCAACCCTTCGACTATTTCCAACATCCCTTTCGAGCATTACGTAAATCTGGTCACTTCTAACCCGAGCGCCCCATAGAGCTTTTTCAATCTTATCGAGAGTTCTGCTTTATGACTGAAGCTAGATAAAGCTTCGCGTAGTTCGGTTTGAACGTAACGGGATTAAAGATGGAGATGCTTACACACACAATGCGCTTCTCCAGTACAGAACTCGTACTTGATATATACCTTCAAAATGTGACAACATATGTTCATTAGAATTTATTCTAACTAAATATATAGTAAAAAGTATTATTATATTTAAAACTATAGAAGCAAGTTTCAATAAAAATTAATTTTCCAAAACAATCTTAATTTATTTTCATTATTACTCGCGTATATATGTACTATACTGTACATGTACCATGTACTATACTCAAAACTAAAAAGTTTTACAATTGTATGACCATGTATTTGTTTAAAAATGATATAATGTTACTGCATTATATGTGTTTTATTGAGACATTTTGAAAGAAACATGTGCGACATGTTTTATCCCCTTTTACCCCTTTAGTTAATTAAGCGAAAATGGTTCATCCGAAAAGTTAAAATAAATTATAGCCGTGTTTAATAAACTTTAATCAGTACACACGTACATTTGGTAAAGTAATAACCTTTTTTACATAACAAAAAGAAAAATAAACCTTTTAAACAACTATGCACAATATTCGCATTACGTGGAATTTATTTCATACATTTTGTGGAATTTAACGTATGGAACAATATTTTAGCATGTGGAAATTAAATTTGTACTTGACTTCTTGTATTTATTTCTAAGGGTTGGCCTTACTTTTATGTCCATAACAACCTAATCAAAACAGCATATTATAGATTTTTGATTATGTATTTAAAGATCTTCCTTTGAATATACCCATTTTTACTTTGTAAAAACCATGAGTAAATAAACAATTATTAATAATTCGAACAATTAAATCGAGATCAACTCGTAGTTTTGTAAAGAAAACGTTTAACAGGGATTAGGTACTTCTCATATCGTACGCTTAATAACATTGCCGATTATAACGGAATCGTTATAACGGTTTTCTTCTACATTTATGGAACATTTTAGTGACATTTTCAACAAAATTCTATCTAAATGAATGTCATGTTCTATGAAAGTTCAGTAACATAGAATATCGTTTAAGAATTTGTACCTTATTTATAGTGTAGTCTTTCTCTTTTACTTGCCCAACCCTGTGATTAATAAACAAAAACGATATACGGTTACACGATCAGTACACGCCCTTCTTGTTTTTAAAATGCTAATATACTGTCGTGTATCTGAAAAAATAAACTATCGATTTATGGCTGCTTTAAATATTTTAAAAAATTTATATGGTTTTTATTAGTCTCTCTACATTTATTTGCAATTACTCAACAATGTAATCTATTCTGAAGGTGGACTGTGATGAACAAAAAACCGAGAACAAATAGTACTTGTGTACTAAATAAAATTCACTCTTATTACAATATTTTATGTTTGCTATAGATGTATAAATATAAATAACATTGTCGTGAAAACGAATTTTTAACAACAAAATATTAAATTATAGTAATTTTTTAGATTCAAAAATATGTTTTACTTTTTTGTAACAATTAGAATAATATTTTTCGAAACATATAATAAGGCAATAATTACATTTAAATATATAATACGTTGTCTTGTAGGGTATCTCCGAGTTACAGTACGGTATCTCGGAAATGTAATAAATATACATGGATTAGAATTATACATTATTTAATAATTATGCATGGAAGTACACATGGATTTGAACTTTTAGCTTTTTAACTGTACGTTTCATTTGATTTAATTTTTACTTCATATCGATTTTGCTAAATATAGAAAGTCGTTTTTTTCTGATTTGGCCCTAATTTTTTTTTAATCTGACCTTCATAATATCTGAGTTATTAAGAATCGACCCTACCTCCTTTTAATGCTACGTAA
The DNA here is from genome assembly GCA_039881145.1 of Druceiella hillmani. Classification (NCBI taxonomy): domain Eukaryota; kingdom Metazoa; phylum Arthropoda; class Insecta; order Lepidoptera; family Hepialidae; genus Druceiella; species Druceiella hillmani. The sequence continues at coordinate 1,273,759 of JAYKKI010000091.1, forward strand.
TAATATGAAATAATATAAAACATGAAGACCTGTGGGAGATAAGACGGATAGATAATGGTATCTCACAGTTTAGACTCTTAGATATATTTCAGTAAACACTTTACAAAGCTTTAGATTTAATAATAAATTTTAACTACTTAAATAATCAAAATCAAAAAAGAAGATTACTATGCACTGACTACCTTCTATGCATCTCCATAGCGACGCCAAAGGGCTTCACGATAAATCCGCAATACTTACCCGTAATACGCGCAAAATTGTTCGTTTCAATACCGTTTGCCCAGTGGTTTTGCGAAATTTTCTGCCTCTTCGCTCAGTCCTTTGATTTATTACCTTCCCCATTGGTTTTTTCCGTGTAATGGATGGCCGGTGGCTCCCGTCCATTGTAAACAAAGATACCCGCCGCTCCCTTAACTTACCTTCTTCCTTCCCTTTGTGTCGCGTCCTCTATCCCCTCGGCACTGACCGTGTCGGGCGACGTCTAATCATAATGCGGCGCATTCGTCGGTTTGTCTAGTGGACAGTTTTTTATTATGTTTTATACAATTTTACTATCCGGTTACCTTTAATTTCTTTCCGTCAATAATTGTTTGTGTATTGTAAATTTTGTTTAATAGACGTATTATAAGAGTTTATTTCTGGAAAATTCGTTTTGTAACGTTGTCAGTATTGCATTTAAAATACTTTTTGTGGATCGTATAAATTTGCAAATGTGTCAATCATTTAAGTCATTAGCACCAGGTGAATTTTATATGATTGCTCTACTAAAATATTAATGTAAATGTGATTTTTATTTTCCGTCAGACACCTATCAAAAAGCAATTTGAATAAGGATTCAGTAGTTTTTATGAAATTTATTCAAAAGATGAGGTAGATTATTGATAAAATGAGATTAAATTAAACTCCTTTTCTCAATAGGAGTGTAATTATACGCATTCCTTAGAAGACTAAACGTAACAATCCTTTGCATATTATGCTTTCTCTATTGCAGAAATATCTCCTGAAATGTTATTATTGGGCAATAACATCGAGCTTCGTCTTATAATAATTATGCAACTTATTGAGTTAAAAAGTAACGTATGTCCTAATACGAATCAGGAAATGTGTCATTACCAATTTTTATGAAAGAATTGTACAGCGGATTAGAAAAGATCGTACAGCAGAGTAGGTAGTTAATTTGGAAAGCTATCGTTTTCCAAAATACATTTAAACAGTATTGGTATTTCATGCTTCGCAGCCAATATGTTGCTCCGCTATACAAGCTCATGTAAATATAATTTGGCCGCGTGACATTGTTTTATTGCACAGATCAAAGAAGAAAGATCCTCCTTGTTTTATTGCAAAGTTCTTGGGTACTAAACAAACAAGCGAAAACGCTTCCATATAAAACACTAATAGCGAATAAACCTTTGCATTAGAAACAGATTAGCTTAATTTGTTAAATTATGCTATAATATTTTTAAAATTTATTTTCTAGACTAAAATCGAATTGAGTTTATTCGCAACAAAAGAAAACAAAACAAATAAAAAATTCCCTTCACAATTCAAGTAATTTTGCGGTGGGTTTAAGAAAACAAGATATGAGAAGGTGAATATAATCGGGGCGCGCCTAATAATTTTTTAAACATGAAGAAAAACAAATTTTCTGCTGCAAATTAAAGTTAGAGCTAAATATGTAATGATCACAAAATTTTGAAGTTTTTGACAAAGGCCTCAATTAACATATTTTATACCAAATGATAATTATGTCCATTGGAATTTTAATAATTTTGTACTAAAATAAGCCAGAATAATCAAGCACCACATTGCATTTACATTTTCCACCTTAATAGAGCACCACTTTTACGTAACTGGGTGCAAGAGGTGACCGGTCTAGGTTAAAGATGATTATTATGAGAACATATAATTAGTCAGTAAGTAACTGTACTACAAAAGTTAATTTATTTAAATTTGTTTTGCGACACTGAAATATCCTAGCACTAAACTCTTCGTACATCGATCTTCGCGGTAAGTGTAAACCAGCCATTTGCTGTGTTAGTGACGTAAAGCTTAAGCTGAAAAGATTAGGACCGTTCTACTAAAGTATGATACGTAAAATAAAATAGTGAATATTTCTCCGCAAGTGCGTTTCCTTTATGTATGCACAGTAAGCATTAACGCAACTAGAAAAAAAAATCATTTCTGAAACTGTTTGTATGTTTGTTAATGTAAGTTGTGAACTTTTTAATTGCATTGTAATATTCAACTATTCTGAGCTTTAGGTTCGTATTTACAAATATGCAGTGAACAGTTTTACATGTCAGACATCCAGAAAAACATCCGATAGGACGAATCCGCGCAGTACAAAATCTAGATGTATTATAAACTTTAAAATAATATTTTTTTTAAAATATGAAACAAATTACTTCGTTATGCAATAACAATCTTCAATATAAAGTACAAGTTTTTAATTGTTAAGAGAGTGGGTGAAATAATTGTGTGTAAAAGTTTCAAGTCCAAAGTTATTAAATTATTAGCATTATCATTACCTAATAATAATTACAAGAAATGAAGTGAGATCAATATTCAATACAGTTTACATTGAAATTTCGACAAAAAATATTATTTTGTATGTTGCTCGAAATTAAAACCGCAATCTCTTTAAAACGACGCAAAAATATTTTGATCTTTCTATTAAATACGTATATACGTTGTCACTACGGTTGCCGGCCGCACGGTGGCTATCTACTGTTTATGCAAATGCGTCGACGCGCTCCCCTACGGGGGCGGATATCGCCTCGCGGGTATGCGCCTAAATATTGTGTCAATATTCTCCGATATTTTTAAAGTAATACATTCTGCCCTGGCCGCCATTATATATATATATATATATATATATAATATATATATATATATATATATATATATACATATATATGTGTATGTGTGTGTGTGTGTGTGTGTGTATATATGAGTTTATATTCCACCTCCCTTATTCTTATCTCGCGTCGTTATTTTATGCGATTCTCTTTTAAGTGAGCTATGAAATTCGATCAAATGTTCGCTATAGATCCCATAGTATTCATATTAACCTACTAACAAATATTAATTTTTCACAACGTATATATATCGCCTACTGTATCTTTTACGGGCTCGAAAACAAGGCGTATATTTAAAAAATTATAAGGTCCAGGATATTCGCTATAGTTTTCATACGATTTTTGCGTAGGTTTTTGAAAACCTTATTTTTTATAGTTTTAGGTTGAGTGGTTTCGGAAATAACAGTCAGGGGATATTATTTTTTTCCTATTTTTCGATATATCTCTGAATATTTTCTGGGATACTTTAGAGAGACTATCTTAAATTTTAATAAATATATTTTCGAGACCCTTATTACTAGCCTTTCCAAACGATACCTGCTATATATTTATGGACCGAACCGAGTTCTTATTTTGCCCGTCCCTAAAATTTTCAAATAAACATTTTCGAGTGTTATAATAAAAAATATTAATCCGAACGTAGTCTACTGCAATCTATTCGGCAAATGAAGAAAGATGCAAGATGGTTGTGACAGACAGACAGATACATGAGTGAACTTATAAGGCTTCCGTTTTTCATTTTGAGGTACGGAACCATAAAAATTAAAGATTTTTGTATTGAAAAAGAGCGTTTTCTAGTTCATATTCCCTAAACGGAAAATCAATTTGCTAAAACAAACGGATCTAGCAAATTGAATTTCCTTAAATGTGGGTTATGTGTGGCTGGAATAGTATTATAAAGACATTAAATTTTTTTACAATATTTTGTTAATGAAGTTTACATACCCCAATGGAAAACACGATCTTATAGAATCGATCTTATAGAATCACTGACCGTCCATCTGTCTGCTACAGTGGCTTTTATTTTAGTAAAAACGACTTTGACGTAGAACGATGAAGTTTGACCAGCATGGTATATATGGCAGCATGAAGTTTATTGATTCGCTTAAGTAAGAACGTAAAATGTATTTGTCTGTGAATGATGTTAAGTGGATATATCAAGTAAAATGCAAGTTATTCAAAAACTATTTATTTCGGAATTTAAATAAAATGGTTCTAGACACATTGCTGAAAATATCCATAAAAATCAGTTCTTGGAAACTTATAACCTTAAAATTATGACCAAAACGACTAACCCCGATTTGGTCATAATTTTAAGTATATAACAAGTTTACATAAGATTGCTAGCGCACTATACCAATGGTTCTATATCTCAAATTGCAAGGACATACTCTGCAATGTATTTACATGGTTAAAAATAATATCAACTTTGGAAAATCTTTTATTAAAAATAGTATGTACCCTTAAATATTTAAACTTTTATTATGCACCTAAGGGTATAAAGAAGATTTGAAAAGAAAAAAATATTGATCCCACTTCAAAAGAAAAGTGAGGTATAATGCTTTTTGTGTTCTCAAAAAAAATTAGAAACTGTGGAAAGTTTTATTTCCTATTCTGAACTTTTAATGAATGAAATTACTGTCTCACTATTAGAGTGAGACAGTAAGTAATTTGTTTTCTGGACATTACTTACTGTTATAATACTTAGGTTAGGTCAAGCAATGCACGGAGTGTCCGATCATCACAATCACACACGCCCATTCGTCCGGTAGAATGACTAATTAAAGATAAAGTTACTTAAACTCATTTCCGAAAGGGGACGTACATTATATAAGTGACTTTATATACCCAAAATTTGCTTAATACGGGGCACTTATAATTTTGTAATCGGCTTCGGTGGGGAATGTTGTGGTAATCTCAACTCTTATTTCAATATGTATTATTTTCAAAGATAATTTAACTACACATATTTTCCAATGGGTAAGTTTATATTGCTTTCTCACCTCAACCACTCAATCGATCTTAGAGATATTTTTCATACTTTCAATTGTATCGTGTAGATGGGCATAGGTATATTATTATTCTTCTATTTTTATTCTATATAGAATGAAAATTAATGTATAAATATAAACACATTAAACTCTCTGCAATAATTATTCTATGATCACTGTGTTTATTCTCTAACACAGAGTTCAAGTGATGCAGTCTTCCTTTATTCGCAAAACTTTTATTATTATATCTAATCATTTACCGCGTAGATAACATATTTCCTAGTATTAAGAAGTTCCAGTTACCACCTACCGGTTTCATCACAGACCCTGACCACTACTTGTAGTCAAAAGACTCATCAAGAATAATGAAACGAGCCCAAACACGACGAATATACTCCTCATCATAGATTAGTCCCTATTACCATCTACCGCTATGTGGCTACTAATGGTGACCAAAAAATTCAAAACAAGTCAGTCAAGCCCAAATTCGTCAATCTACTCTTCTCAACCGAGGAGTTATTTATTTCTGTATTTTAAAGTATCTAAATGATACAACAGCAGTCCACCCCCACTCGATGAGCGGCCGGGAATCAAGCCCGGGTCTCCGCGGTGCGCCTCGCAGTCAAAGGCCGTATGCCTTGTGATCAACCCGACACACCACGATGACGACGAGGAGTAATTCTCCGATACCACGCCGTGGCCATCATCTGCGACTAAAGTACTTATAAAGACATCATATGAGTCCAAACTAGGCCAAAAATCTCATACAGGAGCCAGCACTCTGGCTCCTTTAGAAGAGAAGAGTTGAGAAGTTCCTCAAAATATCTCCGGAGTCTATCCTCAGGTCCTGGTCATGTATACACGGAACTTATCTGAAACCATTTCCTTTAAAATAAAAAAGAACTATGAAAATCAATCTTTATTTTTTGAATTCAGTTAAAAACAAATACGGTGTTGATTTATTGCGAGAATAGTCTTACTTCTCAAAAACTTTGTGAAATTCGTGAAGCATGTTTTTTTACTCGTCATTGGCGTATTATCTGTCATTTATTTACTTGAAAAATAAAACATTACTCAATAAATAATTAAATAAGTCACGCTTTCTACGTTAATCCGCATTTTTAAATATTTGTATTTTTAACAGATATGTCAATTTTGAATTTTTTTATTTATCTATGTTAATGCCGACAAGTTGATTGAATGCTTACAGTATTCAATTCAATAGAGTATAAATTAAAATATCCAATTCTCCACAAAGTTTGTTTTTAATTAATGGCTTCGCTCCCAGTATCAATATCGATCATATCAACAAGGGAAACCATTGAATAATATGATATTGTCGTTACAATACCTTCCCCAGAATAAATGTGGAAGATATTGCTTAAATTTAAAACGTTATGGAAACCGCCAGATTCGACAAATATCGGCGTCTATTCAAATTGATGTTATTTTAAATTATGTATGTAGCTTATATAAATCAGTGCATTGGACGGAATCTATTCAAAGGAAATGAATGGACCGTCCACTAAGTGACCCCGGCGAAATTGGTTCCGTTGTAAATACAAAATTTTGTACATAAAATGACATATATTTTGAATATGCAACAGCTACTCGTAATAAGAATGGAGGGAAGGGGCTGAATGCAATTAAACGCGATGTCACACAACGGAAGCTGCGAAAATACTCACGGTTCCTTGCAGCACAATACATTTCGGACAGATACAGTTTCGTTTTATTGATGTGACTATTTTGCAATATTAGACGCAAAGGATTTACATATGGATCGGGTGTACTTGGTTCCAAATATTTATAACAGAATAGGATGATAGGTATTTGGCTCTGTTATTTGGCTTTGATGGTAAAGTATTTTCTATAAAACTGACAAAAATTTGTTACATTTTACACTTTTTGCGTCTCTATTTTACCTATCTTGATATTTTTGACATCTTTTCTAATGTGAGTTGTTAGATTTTCAATACATTCGTTTCACCATTTCGCACAGAATTTAAAAATGCATAAAATTATGAAGAGATAAATAAAAATGGTTATATAATTTAAAGTGAAGGTAAAATAAAAATTCTCTTATTTTTGCTATAATAATGAAGTACCCATGAAAAAACACTAAAATTTATACATTTTGTGGGTTTGTTTATTCTGGTTTTGAAGCTGGAAAACCTAAAATTTATGTCGCATTAGAATTAATTTTACAAATCGAATCCTCAGATTGTGGTCTAAATTATAACGTAGCAAAATTATATATATATATATATATATATGTGTGTGTGTGTGTGTGTGTGTGTGTGTGTGTGTGTGTGTGTGTGTATATATATATATATATATATATTGAGACGCGAATATTTTTCTTTCGCTCACGGGAATGAAACGAATTATTGCAACAAAACAACATCTTACATACACCCTATTATTTCCCTTTAGAAGGTAGCGAAAGAACATTTAATTCGATCACTGGTTTATCTCATCTATATTATCCTTAAAGCCCTTGTACTTGTCTAATTTTTGGAAGAAAATAAACGATGGATTATTTTAAGCCTAGCAGTAATCAAATATTTACTTAGGTATGAACAAAATTATTGGAGCTTTTATTAAGATAATTATTGAAAATTAAGATATATTCGGTTTTTGTACGTCAGTGGGTTTATTTGTTTCGGATGCATCTTCAGAGTGTTTTACACGTCTTTGCTATGCAGTTTGTGTGAATATTTTGTGTGGGAAGCGATGTTTTTGTCTTGACATGTAGGAGGTTGGTTGGAATTTTTGTAGTGTCAACCCTTCCTATTGGGCGTTTGAATAAATATATTTCTTTTTCATTTTCCTTATATTTCCATAACTGTAAGTCTAATAAAAGAAAAGTATGACATCAAATAACGTATAACTTTTATTTATGATTTTTTCACGTAGGTATTCTAATTAGAATTTTACAATTCGAAGGAACAGTTTGAGAAATCAAACTTTAATACGCTAAAATACCTTTATTTTTAATTTCGCGTAAAATAATACACAAATACTTTTTGTAGAACATTTCAAGGCTAAAATTTACCTACTGATTTTTTAAATTATCCAATTTTATGAGTTGTACTGTATTTGAAAAAGACGAAAATCAAAAATAAATAATGCTTATTTGTCATAAAAAGTTTTAATAATTGCTTTTCCTTTAATTTATTAGTTGGATGTATAAAACTGAATACATCGACTGGAATACTATATAAACAGGGAGGCCTTTTGACCGCTATTTAAAAAAAAAGTGCGTATTTAATTTTTTTTGTTTTGTCTAGGTGTCTATCTACATCTTTCACAGATAGTTTGCTTATGTAGAATCAAGTATAATCAATTATTAAAATTTCACTAGTTGTGAAAAAATAATTTGGATACCAAAATCTTCGAAATTCTGTAACGTCAGTATTTCCATTTTATTTCAAGGAAAATCGAGAGTTTTTGTGAATGAGTTTATGACGGAAATAAGTATTTCCACATTTGTGGTAAAAATTTTTTGACAACAGAGAAAACAATTTTTTGTTTTCTCTGTCTTGTAAAATTATTTACATTTTTGTAATGTTACCGAGATATAATAAAATAATCTAAATAAAACCAACCTCTAGTAATTGTTAATTTTAAATTGTTAATTTTCTTCCACCTCATTTTACAATCTGTATTGATTTGCTTTTTAACCTAAAAAATGTAATAAATTTATTGAACGAATACATGTTCCATCTAATGTTTATAAAGAGATCATAAATTGAAATCTTTCTGATATTCTTTCTTAACCATCATAAAATTATTATAATTTTGAAAAAATAGGGGAATATGCTATAGATCCAAACTTTTTTTAAAATCCAAAACGCAGTTTTTTACAAGTGTATCTTTGAATATCACGCAAAAACTATACTGAACGTTTTTGAATTAAACCTGCACTGGAATGATCTTTCGTATTTAAATTAAAATCTAGGCTAGATTTTGTTTTAAATATTTTTAAGGGCATTTGGTCTGTTTATTTATGTTCATCTGTCTGTCTGTTTGTTGAGCTAAACCGTTTTTGAATTAAACCTGCACTGGAATGATCTTTCGTATTTAAATTAAAATCTAGGCTAGATTTTGTTTTAAATATTTTTAAGGGCATTTGGTCTGTTTATTTATGTTCATCTGTCTGTCTGTTTGTTGAGCATCATATTAACATTACTACACCGGTCTGAACGAAATTTTACAGAGATAATTCTTGAGGTATAGACTAAAATTTAAAGTCGTTGTCAAATCTCCTTATGAAATTTGAAATTGAATTATTAGCATCCAGACAGTAAGAGCAAGCGCGTGGGTTGAATAAATACGCACACGCGTATGAATAAATATTATCGAGATTGTTGCAGTGGTTCGGCCTAAAGTTCAACGTCTATGATAATGAGATCCCGGTCCAGCATCAGGGTTAGTTTGAGATGAAAACGATTTTCAAATCAAGATATTAGTTATTTTTATTCCAATCAAGGGGTACTTTCGAGGTGGAAGCGTTTTTCAAGCCAAGATATCAGTTATTATTATTTCAATCCAGGTTATATTTGAAATGAAAACGTTATTATTGCAGAAAAGAAAAAGAAAAGTTATACATCCAAGGGAAAAATAAAGAGATGTACATGGGCGAAGCCACGTATTAAATCTAATTAGCAATAAAGCGATGAAATTTTTAAGAGCCCTACGTTGGATTTTTCTTCAATTATTTTATTAATTTTTATTTCAGGTTCAGATTCCAATAAAGACACAAACCGAGGTTGGCGTCCCAAAGATACTACCCTCACCATATTTGCGCTTCACCGCATTCAATATTCGATGCTGCTAGAATGTAAGAAGGAAAAGAGTTGAAAAGTTTAGTCTTTATGAACATTTTCAAAAGCCACTTCTGGTTAAAGGTTAGTATCTAGATCTCCCACGCACACGTGCTCTAGTCTTCCATTTTCTCTCTCTATTTGTTTTTGATTATTTTGTCAATTAAATTAATCAAGGATTAATCTATTTTTAAAGCACCCTTAACTCCATCATTCCGCTAAGACAAAATTGAATCTAACTCACTTTAAACCTTCCCTCTAAAAAAATTTAAACCATAATCGTTATTCCACAATTTTTATAAACGTGTTTGAGAAAGGTAATTTCTTGTTTTATTTGTCTTAGTTATTTTTTTATTCACATGTATAAAATGCATTCATTTTGAACTCAATAAAATAAATAAAACATCCTATTATGTTTTATTTATTTTTGCTCAATTGCGTGTAAAATAAATCATATTTGTATTCTGTTGAGCATAAATAACTATTAAATATGTGTATTTATTGATTTCTGTGTTGTACTGGAGTACATAAATTCGCCTCATTGCTATACGCAACGTCGATCGATAATAAAACTTTCAATAGCTTTGATAAATATATTTAAAATATATTTCTATCCTCCACTTAAATATGGTCGAATGAAATAGGAATTGAGTACGACCGCGCGTATTCAAAACAGCCGAACCGTTCGCATCCCCTTGCCGGGAGTCCCTTCTGAGCTAACGTCTAGATTGTGCGAAGGGTAGTTTTTGCACGGTATTATCTGCAGGGCTGCGGATGAGACTTATCGTACCAATGAGAAAATAGGAATAAGACAATCGTACCATGAGATTTATAATATTTTACACAGAATTCGACTGTAAAGTCGGTTCATAAATATTTATGTTCTAATAATGTAGGCGGGTGAGTAACAAAAAGCTAGATATTTATTAGTGGTCTAACAAATGAAATACTTATGTTTTTTATAGTTATGCTAAATAGAAGAATGAAAAATAATGAACTGGAAATTATGAAAAAATGAAGCAGAAATTGAAAAAAATGTGATACGCGTGGACGCACTATTTTACTACGTAATTAGTTAATAATGACTTTTCCTTTACTGTTGAGGCTCTTCTCATTTCATGTTTGTCATGTTTGTCATTTCCTGATTAATATCTATTTTTATGACATTACGCTACCCTGTTGCCAATATCTAGAATTAAAGAAACAAAGGGATTATTTCTTAATTTATTTTTTCATAGCATCTATAACTATGTGTATAATATTACCATGTGCATAATATATAAACTATGTGTATAATATCATTTTGTGTTTAATTTAATAAATAACTCGGCCCTGATTTACCACTATTTTTCTGAATATTTACCCAAAACTTAAAAAATAAAGACATAATTTCCAAGAAGTTATCCCATTCAAAGGCATTATTTATTTACCATAACTTCTAAAGAGACTTCTCATTGGTTCCAATGACATGCAATATGGAATAAACGTTTAAAGTGTTTAAATTGTGCTCACTGACTTCATCAACTAACCGACGGGATAAAGCGTTTTTATACATTTTTAATCAACATTTTGAAAAGATTAAATTTTTTTTTGTAACTGCATATCTTTTAATGGCGTTAGTTAAATTATACACAGGACGGTAACTAGACGTAACCTAAACGTTTTCTTCGTTTGAAGAAGAAAAAATGTAATTGCAGCAAAAATATTTATATAAATGTGAACTAGCCAACGAACTTTATTTTTGTATTGCGGGATGAAAATATATTTTAAGTCATTTAAAAGTTTGTGTTATCATTAAATCGGAAAGAGGTCTAGTTGAAAGCGTAACATTGAATTTCTAACTTAAAGACAACTTGTTTATATTACCTCTAAAAATGAAACGATTGACACATTTTAATTCCTCATACATAACGATATCAATTTCTGAATTCATTTTTAACAATAACTATCCATCGTTCTTTCTACATGTTTTTCGAATTTACCAAAAATAACCTATACATATTGCTTAAGAAAGTTAAAGATTTATCTAAGAAAGCTAAAGATTTTTTTTAAAGTGTTAAGTGCACATACATAAAGGTTTGTTTAAATTTCTTAATTGATTTTATTTAATACACAATATTTATATTTCTACTAATTTTATAAAATTCTCACGTAAATATTGAAAAAATAACATATTTGCCTCCGCCTGTTCGTTTACTGCTTAATACACATATAAACAATTGTAATAAGGAGCGACCAAATAGAAGTATTTAAAAACAAAATTGTTGCCCATTTTGCAATTGTGCGCCGCGCGGTAAACAAATTGTTTAATGGTTTATGGAGATGCTGCCCAAATTTTCTGTGAATTGTATCGCCTTCAATCATTTAAGAAATATCTTTATAACATACCTAATTAAGTAAAATCAAATGTCTAATACTTTATTAAGTCCATTCATATTTGGATGTTATTTATATATTTATATATATATTTATATATATATATATATATATATATATATATATATATATATATATATATTTGAATTTATTATGAGAAGCAGATGCTTTTAATATGATGTTGGTACATAGAAAAAAATTAAAGAACTTGAAAAAAATATTACCTTGAATTACATCTTCATTTGGATGTTAGCCATATCTACTCATATTAAGATTGTAATTTGAGCAAATTTCGGTATTTTCCTCGTTTAAAATATTATCATTTATTGTTCAGTTACAACTATATTAAACGAATTTTTTTTAATTATAGTGTGTGTATATGAAATATATCATCGGTAACCATTACAATGAAGCCCCACATATATGCACTTATATATTACAGTCATATTTTTGGCGTGAAGTTGTGTTTTTCTAATCCAAAGATGGTGCAAAATTATATTGTATCCAACGAATGCGGATGAAAATGTATTTGAATAAAATTAACTAAATGTATATTTTAAAAAATTAAATGAAGCACATTTAGTAATACTAACGGATCTTAAATACAACTGCATAATATATTATTTGATAATTTTTAATAACTCTATATAATCGATTGATTAATTATAATTACTCCCGCCGAGTCGATGCGTAGACGCGTAACGACAATGAGGACATTGAATAGGCGCGGTGAGTTGGGTGGTTATGTAGCATGCTAGTGGGGCACGTCGCGGTAACAACTAATGAGCGGAGCGAGGATCAAATGTCCCCCTCAAGCCTGCCGCTGGGTTTGATCCTATCGGCTGGCTTTCAATTAGCTGCCTCCCGCCGATGGGGAGTTTCTCAAATATGTTGCCGCTATTAAGTCATAAAAGCCCAGCGTTATTTTTTATTACGAACTAACAAGAAGGAAGACTCAAAAACAGGGTAATTTTTTACAAAAATGTTTTTCTCGCGTTTTCCTTCGCGTGGACTACTAATAAAAATGTTTTGGATTTGTATAAAGATAAATAAAGCACTTAATAAAAAATTAATTAATAGAAGGAGAGAAATTAAATATAGAATAGATACAGTAAGAGCACATAAATAATTCATGAACAAAAAACGATCTTGTGCAGCTTATGTCTCGCGATTTGACTACGGATACGTTAGGCTTTTATATAATTAGTTTATATTATGCGATTAGATGAGTGCGTAGTGTGTCCATTATTCATACAGGCGATTCAGTGTAAAAGGTTCAGAATATTTGATGCGTGTTTCTGTAAAAATTGTTTCTTTTTTGTTTCTATGGACTTTGCAGCGATATTAGAAACGGTTGAAAATTACACAGTTCCTTGAAATTGTCTACAGAATCATTTGTATGACTAATATATTTTCTTTGTTGCATCTGCATAGATATATTATGACATTGGTATCGAAAATAAAACTAAAGAAGGATTTTAGGCGTGTAAACAACAAGTACACGTTCCCCTCGCAACATCAATTAAATACATTTTTGTTCGTATTAGCGCACTTTTTTATTTTTTAATTTTCCGGCTTCACGCTAAGATCAGACATACTTGTTGCTTAATAATTGTCAAGTGACGCAAGTACAAATAAATAAACGAAGGGAAGGTTTTTCCCAACTTTTATGTATTATATCAAAATTATTCGTATGTCATTTTATTTCTGGAATCGTAAACTTTATAAGTACAAGTTCTGCTATCTGTCTGTCCATTATTTGTTGTGTTATGTGAATACGAACAAACATAAACAAAAAAAGAGATAACAATTTAAAAATCGGTTGATTTCATCACTCTGGTTAATGTATAGGCCCCTGAATTTATATTTTTGAAGAAATCTTTAGTGCACAGACCTTTGGATATTTGATTACATACGTAGAAATATGTATAAGCGGGCTGTTAAAATAGAATATTTACACCTCGATAATATCGGCCAACGGCACTAGACTTGTATAAAATATAGAATAATCCCCGACTACGAAATCAAGTTACATTAACTTAATTCCATGTCACCTCATACGAGGATTTTCAATATGCGTTATCGGTTCGTTTGTAATATAAATGAAATAAAATTAAATAATATTTTATTGCCAAAATTGTGGAACGTTTTTTTGGAATATTAAACAATTCTTTAAAGAAATAATTACGGCCGGTGCAAGGTGGCAATACTCAAATCTCATCTATAAATACGATAACATTGTTAGGATCTCCAAATTTAATATTAAAATATGATTGGTGCATTTCGCAAAATGACTAATTATATACATATATATATATATATATATATATATATATATATATGTATATATATATATATGTATATATATATATATACATATATACACATATATATATATATATATATATCTAACATTTTCTATTTAGCTTTGTATTATATAAAAAGACTAAATACATTTAGAAGTTACTTCTGACTTTACGTAACTTGTAGTTTTCTGGTAAAAATATGTAACATGAACCGCCACTAAACGATTCAAGAAACTGTAATTAGAATAATAATGGAAACTTTACAACATGCAATTATATAGTTAATTGTCTAAAATCTATTTGTATAATAAATTATAATCAGTGGGCGCCAAAATCACTGGACAAGTTTTAATGATATTTTGTATAGAAAAAGTTAATAACATCTTTACTTAATTCTCGTGCTAGTTAATTTACAGATTATTATTTAATTAATCGATAGCGTTGTCTGTTACTTTAATAATCAACTATCACAAAATTTGTGTATTTTTAAAATTTGACAATTTGACAAATGGCAGTGTCAATTTTCTGTTTGATTAATAACGCATTTATAATAACATAATAGTAAGTATAGCATCATCACTGTCTGCCACCCTCTAGAACATCCTTCTCTATCACTTCAGAGGAAGAAAATATGAAGATTTAGAAGTCTGTAATATTGCAATTTTTTTCACACGTGAAGAGCGTAAAATTGCTGGCTTTGATAAATAATCTTCAAAAAGGTTTTTAAAGAATTCGTGGTGATAATAATAAAACGGTGTCCAAAAATTCAAACGTGTAAAACCGCATGCAATCTAGCAATGTCTGCTACAGAAACGTGCAAAATCGCATTCAATCTAGCAATGTCTGCTATGTAAACGTGCAAAACCGCATGCAACTTAACAATGTCTGCTACGTAAACGTGCAATACCGCATGCTACCTAGCAATGTCTGCTATGTAAACGTGCAAAACCGTATGCAACTTAACAATGTCTGTTACGTAAACGTGCAATATCGCATGCTACCTAGCAATGTCTGCTATGTAAACGTGCAAAACCGCATGCAACTTAACAATGTCTGCTACGTAAACGTGCAATACCGCATGCTACCTAGCAATGTCTGCTATGTAAACGTGCAAAACCGCATGCAACTTAATAATGTCTGCTACGTAAACGTGCAATACCTCATGCTACCTAGCAATGTCTGCTATGTAAACGTGCAAAACCGCATGCAACTTAACAATGTCTGCTACGTAAAAGTGCAATACCGCATGTAACCTACCAATAACTGCTATATAAATTAAGTGAAATTTATTTTGATCACAAAAACAGAATTGAAGTGCTTTATAGAGGAACACACAAATAAATGAACAAACGTTCGTGATAACCTTTTTCGTAGGTTATAGTCGCCCTTGTTTACGTGTAAATTAGATATTGAAATTGTTATATTTAAATAACGATTCCACGTGATATAATACGGTTTGACGGTTTGAATGATTATAATATTTACCTGCAATAACAAGTGTTATCGTATGTATATTATTAGCTAAATATAATAGAGTCCTTCGGTGTTTCCCTAAGCAAATGATACTTAGTTGTAATAAACAAAATGATACTTGCTTGTAATAAACAACGATGTATTATTGATTATTGTATATAAAAAGGAACTTTCGACAAATTAAAAAAAATGCACGTTTTCAGTTTTTGTCCTTATAAATGGTATAATTTTGAAGTCCGCGTGAATTCAGTTGACATTTATTAAGCTCGTTTTATTAATTCACGTAATGTTTTTGGGCATTTTACGTTATGATGTATTTTATTTTAAATTTATTTAATTTGTTTTTCTAACGATCCTAGGAAATCGATACAATTTTTTAATAATCAAATGTCGTAATTGGGATCTAATAAATCGTAAATATTAATAACATTCTTTGGATGTAGAAGAAAACATGTTTTGTTTACATAATTGCACATTGAATAAATTAATTACGTGTCAGGTACCCTGTTGAAACAGTATTCATGCATTTATATTTTTATATCTCACGTGTCTATTTATGAAAGTCGTAAAACATTGTTGCCAGGTAAAATAAATGTTGGATCGCAGGTAAAGTATATTACCCATGCATTCAGTTGTTACATTATTGCGCTAATGAACATCTTCTCAACTAGACTGGATATTATTTTAAAAAAAATTGTTGTTGCGGTTCCAAAAAATAACACACACGCAAACCCACACGCACACCCACACGCACACGCACGGGCACGCACACACGCACACACACACGCACGCACACACGCACGCACACACGCACGCACGCACGCACGCACACACACACACACACACACACACACACACACACACACACACACACACACACACACACACACACACACATATATATATATATATATATGCCGGCTTCTTGTTCATATTACTATACATATAAACTTGTATCGTTTGTTTAATATTTTGTTTTCAATGTTTCAGTTATATTAGTTTCAAGTTAAGTTTAGTTTAGAAGTAAGCAAGTATCATTAAAAAAAACGGAAATTTATTTTCATGTTTGGGAACAGCCGCGGCTTCCTGTAATCGGCGCTGATCTCAATATGAATATTATCCGGTGAATTAGAGCTGGTATCAGCGCCGTTGAATGCCTGCAACGGGACACTCTAGATGATCCGCGCCGATAGCGTTTTGTGGTGCCCCCGGCGCGCCGTCTGCAGCTGCCGATGATTGCATCGGCGGATTTTGCGATTTCATTTTTAGACAAATTAATCAGACTCATTTGTATAGTGCGCTCGACGCTTTGACCATTCCACTTTGTGTAATCAAATCTGATAGCCCGTATACGTACAGCGTAGTCATAAGAATAGGTTGGTTATTAATAATTGTTTGGTTAAATTAACAAATTAGTAGATGAGTTTATGAGTGCGACAATTCATTAGAATCTTTAAGATATAAATCTCCTTGTAACATAAATGAATAATTTAATAATTAAGAAAATATACAGATGTACAAAACGTTATAACGCTTATAGTATATTTAAGGGACATTAAACTAGTACGTAATAAGAAATATATTTCAGGCGTAATCTAGCTCTGATGAGCCCTTCATCGTGAGTAACCGGATTATACGACTACATATAATAACTCTTATGAGGCTGAAATAAATCATACTTAGTTGAATAAACTCACGAGTTCTAAACTTCGTCCTTTTCAGAATGATACATGTGGTTGTTAGCATAACTATATGTAAGGCTTAATGTTTTAACTGATGTATAAATAATAGTGTCTAAATCCAAATTAATATTTAAAAATGTCGTTTGAATTATTTCTTATTTTTTACATTAAGGGAATTCTTACGGTTTTGACATGTCCATCTGCTCACAATTTCTATAGTTTTTGCAAAATATAAAAAAATAATGTTTTTATTGCATCTTCGCATGCGTGTAAATCGAGAGCCAAACAATTTTTTACGAATTTTACCGATTATTATCGGTGAAATTCGTAAAAAAATCGTTTTCCATCGGTGCTATGTAATCATTGACTAGGTGTTTCGTAAATGTTATCGAGATTCCATGTCCAATTTTATATTTTTGTGCTCCGTTTGCAAAATATTAAGCTAGAGAATGACGCGAAATGTGTCCCCCACTCTAAATTTTTAACCACGACTTTGAAAAATATGAATTCTAGATACTAATATTTGATTTAAAATTGCAATTAAAATTATTTTACTTCTTCTACATGACGCTGAAAGTGAAAGAGATGTAGAAAATCGCGTAACCCTTAGTTTATGCATGTTTTAACGCCACTTGACAAATTTTTTTTGACACCTTTAAAAAAAATCTGTCAAGTGGCGTTGAAACATGCCAATTTTACGTTCGGCTTGTGGGCTCTATGTGTTACTCTGTGAGTTTTAGCCTTACTTACTCTTTAATATTGTCTGCCTTAGCTACTCTTTTGGTATAAGCGGCAATTGTGGGCAGCAAAACATTTCACCATTCTTTGAAGCTACTATTTTGATTGAAAGGCAGAAACCTTATATTATGTGAAATATATTTCCTTTCTAATTTCATCATTAATTGTATACTGTGTATCTCGTAGATTTACGTCGCGCGAAACAAATTTTTAAGCGGTCTGTTGATATTACGTTTCGATTTTACCTTATAATTAGCATATTTTTTCACTTTTATACTAAAGACTGATTGTACCAAATCCTCTGTTAACTTGAATTTATAATTTTACTTTTGGTTGGACGTTTAGTACGTCGGTGGATTGAATCGACTTTCAATTCTATTTACATCATTTCGACGTTTATGGAACCAGGCCGATATATTTTTTAGCTGCTTGCATATTGTAGATGATAGGTACTAACTACCGCGTATGGTAACGTGGTAGAAAATTACAGTGATAAATTCACTAGTAACAACAATAAACCGCAGCCGTAATAAAGTGCAGTCGATTCCGACCACACCTTCCTGGCCAGTTTCATCTGTAGATGCAGTTCGTGCAATTTATGCTGAGCTTGCGATTATGGTTAGCTCTTGATTTAGCCGTTGTTTTAACTGTGGATAAAATTGCGTATTTGTCAGAACTTTCGTTATTATGGTATAGTGTGTCTTTTCTTGTTCTTTAACTGATCCGAATATTTTTTTAACTGTGGAT
Organism: Druceiella hillmani; assembly: GCA_039881145.1. Classification (NCBI taxonomy): domain Eukaryota; kingdom Metazoa; phylum Arthropoda; class Insecta; order Lepidoptera; family Hepialidae; genus Druceiella; species Druceiella hillmani. The sequence goes on from JAYKKI010000091.1 coordinate 1,292,759, forward strand.
AAAATTGCGTATTTGTTAGAACTTTCTTTATTATGGTATAGTGTGTCTTTTCTTGTTTTTTAAATGTCGTCTACTTAATTTTTGCGCAGTCTATTAGGTAATGGCTTTATAATTTTGGATGTACTTTTCTTCAACATGAGATATCGCGAATTTCTCAAAAAAACAGTAGATTTACAGAAATCGCATATCGAAATATATATATATATATATATATATATATATATATATATAAACTTCTGTCGGTAACCTAGATAAACTCTATTTTTCTGGAAATATTCAACAATATATATTCAGGAAAATCTGGAAAAAATAGTTTTTAAATCCTTATAAATCGCTGTTTATCTGAAATGATGACATGAGAAATGGAAAAGAAATGAAGACGTGAATCGAAAATTTAATATAGGTTAATCATGCTGATCAGATTATATACGTGAACATTAAAGAGTTTTCCATAGATTACTTCGTAGTACGGCGAGAGTATTATTAGGCACGTATCTTTCCAACTACTCCAAAGTGGTGGGTAGCCTACGTCTTTACTCGTAGTGGGTAGCCAGGATCAAAGAAATGAAATATAAGCGTAGCCGTGCGCAAAGGGTGCCCCTCCACCCTCTTTATTACAAAGAAAATTTAAAATATCGATATATGTCTTTATCTTCTTCCCGAATGTCTACCATATAGATATCCTCGAAATTCTATATAAAAATATAAAATAACCTAATAGCAAAACTCGAAATATAAAGGCTACCAGACATTGCAACACTGAGAGCGATGGTCAGCATATCGGGTACATTTAATAACTAATGCAGTTAAATAACAAGTGCTGTTTAATGCCGGGCGCAGTATTGGATTATAAATATTTATTTTTGTTTGTCCAGTGCCTCGTGAAGGAAGGTACTATTTACAAACCGGTATGGTTCATGCGTGTGAATGTCTGCGAGTAAAGAAATGTATATTTGTTACTCGTAGGTGAATGTCAGAAACAGCCTTTGTATCTTCATCGTGAAGAACTCGTTTGATAAAAGTGTCCAATGAATGGGTTAACATTGATTTTAGAATGTGTTGTAAACTAGATTTTTGATTTTAAATGATTCGTAATGCTGGCGGACAACAAGGTTTTCTTTTACAAATATAAATTTTGTGTCTCAAAAATATCTACATACGCTGTACTGGGGGTAGCTATGAAATTTTGTGCGCGCATAAACTCTTTTGTTTTTGGTATTATTAAAATTTCCTTTCTTACTAGAGTATTTTTTGTGAATTTACATCTTTGGTATAAGTATACAACGATATCCTTTTTATGTAAGTACGCTCTTTATTTATTACTGTCTCATTATTAAAAAGAATACCAAAAACCAAAATCTTTGAACGTCTTTTATAAAATTGTATTTGTGCCCAGTAAAAGTCAAATTCAAAAGTGTGTCGATTTATCGATATAATTTTAAGCTGCTACAAATAGGAAATTATAGTAAATAATTCGGCGATAACGAAATATAGATACTGATAACTGATTTTGACATTTAGTCAAAATTTGTTTAAAAACAAAAATTGCAAAAAAGAAAAACAATCGATGGACCACTGTTTTAATAATGTATAGTACATACAATTCTGACTGGCAAACAAATAAATAAAATTTAAGTGTAACAGAGGCAATAAGTTTATATGATTTCGTCCTCCATGACGATAACTTTCCGCGTGAAATGTATTTATAATTTTTCATTTTGTACAAATTGTTAGAGTTCAAACGTGCATCGTATTAATTAAGGCACAAAGCCAACACATTACCTAGATGCTCGGTATCAAATGTCGACATTTCGGAGCAGACCGGTCAATCTGTTTGCAGTTTCGACTCATTTTTTTCGTGAATTTCCTCGAATTTGCAACAGGCGGATTGCTATATATCTCAATACGTCACGCGAGGCGTCTATCGACAAAGTGCTCGCCGCGAAGAGTCGTAAATTTGTCAAGTGGCCGGGACACATGTGTGATGCGATAAGAAGATTGAGAGTCGGCGGTCAATCCGCACGCACTTGAAGGTGCCCCTCTCCTTTTTGGGTTCAAAGTTTTATATTACTAGTTTTAATATCATGTTTCGCAGCAAAAGTTATTTGCTATATGCAGCGCATGTAAAACATATTTTAACGATTATACATAGTGTTTTATTGGCCGTAAGCTTGGAATAAAAAAACATCCAAGTGCGAGTCAAAACTGGGACAAATGAGTGGTCCCAACTTGTCTCTACCTCGATATTGTTGACGTAATTCGACTGTAATAATTCGATTTAAAAGTTCTAAATAAATACTAGTTTTTAAATTTTTTAAAATTTTTGTAACACACAGTTGAAAATACGTTCATGCGGGAACAAAATGGATCCAGACAGCTCAAAATAGAACCTAATGGTACAAATTGAAGGAGGCGTACGTCAAAATGGTTCAGGATGGCTTCTTATGAGTATGATGATATGGCAGTTGAAAAGGAAGTGAGAATGTAGATTAAAGGAAGATGATACAAAAATTTTAATTCGGTAGTTTAGATGTCAAATGTATGGTACAAACGGATGACTGATTTTTTTTTGTTTCGTGTTGCATTAAAAAAAGGAACACATTAAGTATGGTGTCAAATGAAAGCTAATCAAATGAATAATTCGGCAATATTAAATTTATTTTGTAACTAGGAATGAAAGAAAAACAGAAAAATAAATCAAAAGAAAAACAGAAAATCTTAAATATGTAATAAAATATTTCATTGGAAAGCAAATTAGTCTACTGCGATAACAAACATAATAAATCATAGATTAAATTTGTGCTACTTATTGCACGAGATCGATTCGCATTTTTTTTTCATAAAATTGATAATGATGACTTTATATAATACCTAGTCTAAAAATATTTAAATTAGTTATAAATTAATAGTTTATAACTAATTTAAATATTTTTGTTTAAGACGAACGTAACGTTGTTTATGACGAACGAACGTAAAACGCACATAAATGTGTTGAAGTAAAAAACTGTTTGATTGCACAAATGAATATCTTGACTAAACTTGCATTCACTGATTATGAGCTTGCAATTGTAATCAAATGTAATCGTTGTAAATAATATGTTATATATGGTAGAATAGGAAAAATCAATTTCAATCATATAATTTTGAAAATACTGATGTTTTAAAAAGTTTCTGACCGAAATGCAAAAATTTAATTTTTTTTCTTACGGCTGCTTAATTTATTTCTTTTTTAATTTACTCGCCATGGGGACTGCATTAAATATTTAAACCGTGTACTACTGTCACTTACAAATATGAAAAACTGGCATTAAGGACATAATCTATATTTTTATAAACTTTTAATTTATCAAAATACTTGTTCCTCTTGTTGATTAAGAATATATGTAGTTAAAGTCAATATCAATGATAACATTATTTAGTTAATATTTCCAATCACATCGTTATAGTTCTCGTTCTACATAACTATGCAAATCGCAGTTACGTAGTTATGCTGAACATTATTGCCATACAGTTCATCTGTAAACTTATATAGCAAATTTTTTTTAACAAATACACACATGTTATATGTATAAACAATCCATTCTTAACATTTATATTCAGAGTCAGTGTCAGAATTACATTTTTAAAAATGCAAATAATATTTTAGATCGAATGAGATTAAAATCAATTTACTATGCACTGGGACAATCTATCATCAGCTACGGGCTAAAATCTGTAACGAAATAAAAGGAAAATGTTTCATTTAATCGAAGAACGAGAGCTTTTGATGTTACGCAAAGAGCGCCCCTGCGAGTGAGTACAATGAGCCCAAGAATAGATTTGTCGTACTTACTTTTTCACAGTTTACAGATCTCGACTTTCGATAATTGTATACACGCGTGGAAGTTTTACTTATAAGACGACGTAATAAGAAAGACGAAAAACGACTATACAATATTGATCAACAGATCCCTGATACGAGAGTTGGCGTCGGGCGAATATAGCTACCGCCTGTAATTAGAACTAAAAATGGGCGAAGAATTATACGTTCTATGCACCAAAATTAATAAAAAAAAATGAACCCAAGAGACTTGAAGTTTTTTAAATTATGGTTACGCGCTAGCTAATGGGCGTTCATGATGTATCATGCATGAGAGTAGAACCAGGGCCAAGTCTTTAATGTCATGGCCATTATTTGGTAATAGTAGGTGTAATGATTTAGTGATAATTGTATATGTGTGAAAATAATTGACTGTTTTTTGTGTTTTAGTATGTTGAGCCAATTTACGACCCGGTATTGGGCTATAACAAGATCCTGTCTATAGTCTGATGCCTTAAAAAGGTACATACCCAGTTGCATGTCTCTTTTAGATCATTTGCTTTTCTCATTTCGATTTTATTCTCCAATTCTGCCACCGTGTTTCTCTTTAGTCTTTTTTAGTCATTAGTTTTGTCTATAAGTTGGACAAATAATGTGTTCTAATGTGCATCAAGTATATTCGAGTAGTCCGCGCTAAGGGTCCGAATCTCTTAATTTATTGATTGAATTTGAACACTACGGATGCAAATTATGAATGTAACCGAACAGGTTAGTGTGTGTGTCTGTGTGTGTGTGTGTGTGGAAAAAAGTGCAGATTTTTTTAGGTGTAATAATATAAAAATGATGTTTTGTGTATATGACAATATTTGCATGGTATGTATGCTAGTGTCAATACATGTGTGTGTTTGTGTTGTTGATATTTTTAGGATTCCGTAGTCAGACGGCAAAAACAGAACCCTTATAATTTCATCCCGTCCATCTGTATATCCCTATGTCGCAGTCATTTTATTTGAAGACTATAGCATTATATAAATGAAATTTATATCGTATGTGCCTTCTATAAACCGCTATATAATGAAATAGTGGAATTATGAAAAAAAAAATATTAGGGGTCCATACAAGTAATTGAGGGATGAAAAAAATCCAGTGCTCTGGAGTTTTTTAATCGTTAAAGAGGTCGTAAAACTGATATAAAGGTTATAAAATATATCTTTTTTATTTAAGTCAATACTTCGTGAGATATGCGTTTCTAAATTCTTAAAAAGTGTGTCGCCCCACCCTAACGTGTGTAAAATTGTAAAAAAATTGAGGTAGTAGAACTTAAAATTAACTTTCAAGGAAAGTTGGTTGGAATAAGATTTATTGTGTAGTTTTAGAAGCTGGAATGGGATATTTTCATTACCAACCGCAGCAATAACTTTGTTTTTAAACAATAACTTTGTTGTTTCACAGTATCTTTGAGAAATACAAACTTATAAGTATAATATTGTTTGGTGCAATGCAACCCTTCGTACGAAAATTCGATTCACACTTGGCCGATTTTTGAAATCATATATTCATACCATCCCAAAAAAGAACATTTTAATTTGATTTGTTAAGCAATCGGCACTGGCGTGCGGACCCTGACCAACATGCCTAAGGGCTATTTGGTTGTATCATAAAATCATCTGCAACAGCTACCCTGATGTGAGACGATCGTACTCGTATATTACGTTGTAATTTGGATTTTTTAAAAATCTTAAATTTAAGTACCATCGTGTGATCTCAAAAATTTAAACTGTTTTTATAATACAATTTGTTCATTTAGCATAACAATTATTTAAAGTTTCGTTTTGCCACGTTTTACATATTTTTAAGAACTTTTATATTTCTATCATGTAATTAGATGTAAATCTACTTAAAACACAATTTATACATTACTACCATAATATACAAACCGCTTACAAATAATACTCCAATGGCACACTTCAACCGATCCCCGTAACAGGTATGGGGCACACGCCAGCCAGTTGCCACTCATCTCGTAATCCCTTCCTCCTCTGTGTCTAAATGGACCATTGAGATGGTCTCTGACATGAATTTAATATTATACATTGTGTTTTCTTGTTTAAGGGCAAAGGTAACTGAGAGAAAGAAAGGGTAAAGACGTGGAGAGATGAAGAGAGAACATTTCGATCGGCACGTGCTGCCCTATAAAAGGGTAGATGGTAAGAAAGACTATTTTTTAATCGAAACGAGATTTTTATTCGATTCGCTTAGAGTCTGCGATTGAGATAATATTTATTGATGGTAAGGTAGAAGGGGGTAATTATTTATGTCTCGAAAATTTAACCCTACGACGGCAATATAACGTTAAATTTGAGGTAACAGTAAATATGCGTAAATAAGGTAATTTATGATAGTTACGATATGTCATAAAAATTTATTCTATTTAGGTTTTCTATTTTATTAGTATTATCTTTTGTAGCATAAACATTATTGGCACAAATATATGAATGAATACAAGAAAAAGTAACCGTGAAAAATCAAGAATAATTTCCTACGACTAAAATTAAATTTAAAGAATTAGTTATAAGTTAGACTGAGAAGAGTTATTACAACAAGTAAAATAAAATTCACTTTGAATTATATACGTTTTGTGATTTTTAAAAATATGAGAAAAATAATCATCGCCTTTAATATATTTATGTATATACGCAATGCTATCCGTTTATTTAAATAAGTTATTCAACATGTTACCAAATTTACCTCGCGTTTCGTCAAATGATACAATTGAACTAATGTAAGAACACCAAATTCGCTTTTGGGGCTTGTAATTTACTGTCACAAGGGTACTCAAACTGGCCTCGTCAACATCCGTGCGAACGTCCAACGGCACATAAACGTGGAATGCTCCGCTATTCCAAAAAACCGGAATCAGTCTTTTATCTAATCAATATTCACAATAAATCTGCTAAGCCCTTAAAAACCGGATCCTTTTTTAATTCATGGCCAATGTCTACTCGTGTCTGCTCACAATGAAGAGCGTATTCCTAACGGTTTTGTATCAATACATCGCTCCTGATCCGAGAAGTTCAACTAACAGACAACACTTGGCGTGAACTCACACGAAATCAGGATTCTATATGAAAAAACAGGACAGCCGTTTGAAAAAGTGGAGACAAAAACTAGTCTGGATCTGCTCGAAGCGAGTCCGCTGGAGGTTAAAAGGTCAGGGCGGCGTAAGTAGTTGAATTTGCTCACAAAAACTTTATTGAATAGTGGCGTACGTAACGAACGGCCATGCCGCCCTCCTTATTTTTATGTCTCGTCACGTTTTAATGTCACTGCTACAAGGGTATGATCTGTATGTTGTGGAGTCTATTTATGTAGTAAATAAGCAGAAATATAACTGATTCCCTCTATAGAAACGGCTATTTTTCCATTTTCAACTGTCATTTCTTAACCATTCACGAGTTACGTTAAATAGAAGCTATTTATTGCATAATACTACATGAAGCGTAGCCGATGAACGTTTTATTATGGTTATGGGAGCAGGATTCATTCTACAGTATTAAAACAATGACAGACTTATTAAAATTTATTTATGTTTCAAAACCGAGTTTTAAACTTCTCCATTGGCTAATATTTATTCAGCGAACAGTTGCTGCATGCGTCTGTACATATGATAACATCCTACGTATCATAATAATTGGATGGATTGCTGGTATATTTTGGTACTTACTATATATATATATATATATATATATATATATATATACCATTGCATTATCATACTTCTATACCTTATCAAAATTATTATGTTCCGTATTATAGTTTATTTGTGTAACGAATAATTTCAAGCAATTTAATTCTTATGTTCATAGACTCAAGACAAGTTATGTCCAGTAAATATAAAACTATTGCAGTTGTCTTTTATTATAAGCAATTAATTAGTACGCAGGACTCTTCAACAAAAACAAATTTTTGCAGTTTGAAATTTGTCCGCATCAAAAAAGTTTCGAAACATACGACTGAAAAATAAGCAATAGAACAGGAAATAATTGGTATTTATTTATTTTGATTTGCCATATTGGCTTTAATTACTTTTTTCTAAATTCTAGAAATTTGTTAGAGAATAAGAATAATTTCAGTACAGCGGTTGTAGAATTCCTTGTAGCTTATTGCATTACATTATTTATTTAATCACATTATTATAATTACATGGTCACATCAACATTGTTTGCAAAACCTAGATAAATCATGCCTGTAGATCAAAGATAAAAATGAATTAATGCACGCAAAATCACATATTTTTCCGTTATGTTGTAAGTAAATAAATAATCCACAGAATTTATAAATGCTATTGTCTCGAACGTGTGGTTATAATCGCTTCTCTGCCTCCGCTTCAAATTTTATGATTTATTAATATAGCATATAATATCCTCAGTAACATTAGTAACTCGTATTACAAGAAGAACTAATGATGAAAAGTAATGCGTCATTTATATGTTCCATATAATGGACCATTAAAATACCGAAATTAGACTTTATTCTTTCTTATATTGTATCCGAATCCTCTTACGGAAGGTGCCCTACAAATAATAATTATATTCGACAGAGATGACGGCGCTCCCCATGACACAAAAGACGACGTCTTCATTATTTCCTTCGCACGCACCCATATTGGATCCGAAACACGTTTCCATTATCCAAGAACGCGACAATGTCCGACGCCCAGCGCACCCTCCAATAACGTCAAACAATTCGCACTTTTGGCAACGGATAAAAAACATCGCAATTGTGAAGTTAAAAGTAAACTAATTTTTACACCGTAAATAAAGGCACAAAAAGTTGCAGACACAAAAAAATATGTACATACGTCGAAATAATAAACAAGATGAGATATCGATCGGTGAATAGAACGCCGCCATTATCGAACGTCCTCTCTTTCAAAAAACAACTTTACGCCCCAGAAGTTATGAAAAGAATTAACTTCGATAAATTTTGTAAATAAAAAGTGCAATTCGAAATGAAAATTAGTACGTATTCATGGTCGGCGGCTGCCCCAGTGCTCTGCTTTTGTGCGCCTGCCTTACGCTTCTAACGGTATTTTTGCTTGGGTTGAAAATATCTTTGTGGGATTCGTGAGTTCTTTTTCATTCGTTTCTTATGTCTCATAAACTTATGGTTAGTTCTCGGTAAGGTTAGGTTATTATAATGGATTATGCAGTCAAGTTAAATTTGAAGAAAGCAATTTATTACTAATATTGAGTGTTTACTCGGTAACAGAACTTATGAACATAGATTTTATGATTTAATATAGTTAGGGTTTTATAATTGTATTTAAGTAAATGGTCGGTACAACTAGTATAATATCGGACAACTTATTAGTTGTATATATAATATATAGTTGTATATATAATAAGCATTAAGAGAGTGGGAAATGTAGAATACATAAATACGCGAGGTCTGTATCTTTATTCGTTATGTATTCTTAAATGTCTTAAACAATAAATTTAAAAAGTTAGTTAAATGATTTGAAAAGTATTGTACGTTTCACAATAGGAAGAGTTTTTTAATAGGCCATTATAAAAACTTAGTGCAATGTGAAGTGAGTAAAAATGTTACTAATTTCATGATTTCTATGATTTAAATATATATTCATCTTTTATTTGCCAATCAGCATAATTTTAAGTATTATATCTATTCGCATATGTAATTTAGTTTCTTTGGTTCGATACACGTCGATAAAAATAATATTTCTAAAACTAACTCTGTTATTAACTTATTCCGTTCAGATGATGCAAGTATATTTCCAATTCTCCATTGAAATTATATTGGCAACTGAAACCGCAACACGGTCTTGCATTAAACATGTACATATAAACATTACCATCCAAATAACAATCTGAAACTCGTTTCTCTCTCATAAAGACGCTTGTTGATATTGTACTAAACTATTAACCCCACCACAATGGGTAATAACATCATCCCTTTCGGTCCATATCTTAAGGGGTGTATAGAAAGGGTATGTTGTGGTAATGCGCCTTGTTAAGTGCAGATTGTGGCGTCGGGTAGTGTAAAGGAATGGCTTAAGCTGGGGTTAAACCGTTTGACGGGAACGTGCTATCGAGATGCATTTTTTTAAAAAGTTCACAGGCTCGAGGAATACCGTTTAATATCACGAATCTTTGTCTCATTGTGTCTTTTGAACCGAGTTAACCCTATGATTATAAAGCAAGTCGCGTTAAGGGCAAAAGGATTCACTTGTAACTAATATATTTCTTTTATTTAGCCCAACTTCTGCGCTGTGTGTCGGAATATTTTTTTTTATTACTGAAATTAATGACGTAAAGAAATTATTTTTTTGGGACTTGCATAAGTAATAAACATGAGAAAAAGTATATTTAAATATAAATGTGTTAATGATATTGATCAAATATATCAAACAATATAACTGCCTATAAACTTTGTCTATCTGCAATTTCATATCGTCTCTCACTGAGTGGGTAAGAATAACCTTGTAAGAAATATTGGTTTGTAACGTATTTCCTCATCGGTAACGTTGAGGTAAATACTTACTGCGGAATTAATTATTTAGTAATGGAACACAAACTTAATTAGTTCCTGCGACCAAATATTTGTAACAAATAATCTTAGTTATTTATCGAAAACCTTCATGGTAGCATAGCGTGGTTGCGATGATAATAAATAAGAAAAATCCGAATTATAAATATTTCACAAGTTTATCGGCTGACAAATTACCGCTAATTAGTTGAGGTTATAAAACGTGCTAGCGTGTGAAGGTCACATATTACTGCTTTAAGATGAACTCCAGTGGTCAGATATTCAATCTAGAAACACTCAGTGGTCGAGACAACTTTACTACGTAGAAATTTGCAGCCAAAACTTACTTACAACATGAAGACTTGTGGCAGTGTGTTGAGCGGACTCCAGAAAAAACCCTCGATCCCTGCAAAGACGTCAAAGCTAAAGGAAAATAAATATTTCTATTTCAGATTTATGTCCATGTACAAGATTGCAACACAACCAAATAAGTCTGGGATAATTTGCAGAAAGCCTTTGATGGTCGAGGATTGACCAGAAAAGTAGGTCTGTTAAAGTATTTGGTAAACATATCATCAGAGTCAAGTAATGGTGTTGAAGATTGTGTGAGTAAAATAAAAATAATAACTACAGAACATACATTGAGAAATATTGGCTTTGAAGTGAACAAAGAATGGCTCGTCACCCTTATGTTACCCTACCCGATATATATATATATATATATATATATATATATATATATATATATATATATATGCCTATGATCATGGAGAGTTCCGGTATTGAGATAAGCGCTGACTTTGTGAAAAACAAAACTCCTACAAGAAGTAGGCACAACTAGTAACAGCACTGCTTTCTTTACAAACTCAAGCAAGGGTAAAAATAATCCACGATCATCAAATTATAGGGGCCCTACATGTTACGACTGTAACAAATATGGACACCATGCCAAGTTTTGTAAACAAACTAAGAAAATTCATAATGAGGAGCAGAATAATGCGGAGAGCTCAAGTTTTGTCGCAGCATTCTCAGCTACAGTGGGAGAAGAGGTAGATAAATGGCATATCGATTCTGGTGCATCCATGTAGTTGTCAAGCAGGAGGGTTTGGATGTACAATGTCATTGCACCGCCAGTACCAAGTATCACCAACAGAGAGCCACTGCCGGTGAAGGGAGTTGGTTGTATAGATATTCGTCTGGCACAGGGCAACAAGATTCAGGTAAACAATGTTTTATATGTTCCTGGACTAGCAACCAATCTTCTCTCTGTAAGCACCTTTATTAAATGTGACCATAAGCTAGTGTTTCATGATATGCATATCCGTGATATGAATATGAAATATGTGTATTCTGCTCCTCTGAAAAACAAGTTGTATGCATTAAATACTAAAAATAACTATCAAGCTGCTTATTTAACTTCGAATAATGAAAATAAAATCAGCATCGATTTGTGGCACCTCAGAATGGCTCATATAAATATTGCAGCTTTAGACAAACTACCTGACTGTACAGATGGAGTGGCTCTGACTCAAACAGAGTGTAATACAGATGCGTTCACTGTTATGAAGGTAAACAAACCAGACTCCGTTTAACAATGTCGGTACCAGAGCTACGGAATCCTTAGGAATCATACGTTTAAATCTATGTGGGCTCGTGGAAAAAAGGTATGCGATATTTTATAACATTCATTCATGATCACACCAGAATGGTTCATGTTTATTTCATGAAAGTTAAGCTACATGTGTTGGAAATATTTAAAGATTACAAAATGAAAGTGAAAAATAAATTGGGTCATAAAATTAAATCTATTCTACAATGGTAAAGAATATCGTAATGTGCACTTTAAGAAATATTTGTCTACTTGTGGGATAACTCATTAAACTTCTAACCCTTATACGCACCAGCATAATGGCATAGCAGAAAGATTGAATGCACCTTAGTTGAGCGGGCAAGATGCATGTTGTTTTATGCAAATATGGAAAAACGTTTATGGACCGAAGTTGTAGCTACAGCAGCATACATTATTAATATATTCCCTAATAAGTCCTTAGGTTATAAAACTCTGTATGAGATGTGGAATGGAAAAAAACCCAAGTTATCCCACATAAGAATATTTGGGTCAGACGCAATGCTACATATCCCAAAGGAGAAGAGTCGTAAATGGGATAACAAATAAAATAGAATGATATTAGTTGGATATTGCGAGAATTCGAAAGGGTATTGTCTGTTGAATCAAAAAACAAAAAAGATACTTATAAGCAGAGATGTAATTTTCTTTGAAAACTTGCAGAATAACATTCCAGGAGCTGCCAGTATCGGTTTGTCATCGGATACTCATTCTAAAGAGACAGCTGTGCCTTTATACCCGCATAGCAAGCCAAATCCACCATTGATGTGGCTGCGGAAGACAACTCGAGTGAATATGAAATCGATACGAATGACCTTGATGAGAGTTATCATCCACCAAGGAACATACAACTGTCATCCATTAGTAGACCCAAGACACTGAGAAGTCATAACAAAAGAGGTGAACAAGTAAGTGAAAGTAGCATGTATTGTATGTCCACAGACATGTCTGATCCACAGTCGGTAAAAGAAGCACTGTTGTCACCATATGCTTTCCAATGGAAAGAGGCTATGGATGAAGAATACAGCTCGCTGATAAAAAAGAAAATTGGAACCTTGACCGATCTCCCCTCTGGCAAAAGGGCTTAACCATCGAAGCACTTATTCAAAACTAAGTCGGATCAAGATAGCAATATTGTCAGATACAAGGCTAGACTTGTTATTAAAGATCATGTCCAGCGAAGAGGCACAGATAATGAAGAATTTATTCTCCTGTGGCAAGGTACTCTCCGCTATTTATTCGCTCTAGCTACTAGATATAATTTAGACACTGATCAGATGGACACTGTCGCAGCATTTCGACAGGGAGAAATCGTTAAAGAAATATATATGCTACAGCCTGAATTATACGAACAAGACTCTTAAGTATGCCATTTACACAAATCCATATATGGCCTCAAGCAAGCAAGCACAACACACAACTCAATAAAGTCTTGTTATGGTAAAAATGTTACAATCTAAAACAGATCCATGTATTTATTATAATATCGAAAGGAATGCACACCTTGTGTGGATGGATGACCTAATTATATTTACATCATCATCATCATATTTGGCACGACAGCCCAGGGTGGGCCAAGGCATTCTGTTGGAGATTCTTCCAGGAGGTTCTATTCTTTGCCTGGGGTTTCCAGTTCTTTATCCTGAGAATGTTAAAATCTTCTTTCACTGAATCGATCCATCGTAATTTTGGTCTACCTCTTCTATGAGTTGTTAGGGATTTTGCGATGAAAACTTTCTTTACTGGGTTTTCATATTTCATTCTAGATGCAATTACATTTACATCTCAACATAACATGAAGAACATGATTAAGGATAAATTCAAACTCAATTTTGAAATGAAAGACCTTGGAAAGCTAATGTGTGGGATTAAATGTAATGGGAAAGGTAGACGTAGTTATGTTGCACCGGAGGAAGTACATTGATGAAATATTAGCTGGATTTGGAATGTCGGATTGCAAACCTGCTAAGACACCAATTGAAGTCGGGTTGAGTTATCTAAAGAAGATAGGAAGACAGGCTATAGGATCTCTTTTATATATTGTACAATGTAGAGACCAGATATATAATTTAAAGTAAATATGCTAAGTAGATATAATGAAGAACCCAAGACTGGACACTGGATTGCCGTCAAAAGAGTACTAAGATACCTAAAAGGTACCAAAGAACTAATGTTAGTTACACAAGATGAGGTTGGAACAATTACAGGATACTGTGATGTTGACTGGGCAAGTGACATGCGTGACCGTAAGTCGTGCACTGGTAACAATTCATTTTAGGAAACATCACCAATGTTTCCTGGTATTTACGTAAACAGCAAACTGTGGCCCTATCGACAGCAGAGGCAGAGTATATCTCCATGTCCTCTGCGACCCAGGAGGCTCTCTAGCTGCAGCAGCTGCACATCGAGATCGGACAGCAACAGGGCAACCCCTTTATTATTCATAGTGATAACTAAAGTGCCGTGAGACTTTCTAATAATGATTTGTATTCTCCAAGAACTAAGCACAAAGATATAAGATATTATTTTCTGCGGAACCAAGTAAATAAATCTAAAGTAAAATTTTGTTTTTGTGAGGGAAGTGCAATGATTGCAGGTATTTTAACTAAGGGTACAACCTTAGAAAAGCACTTGTTTTGTATAAGTAAAATGGGTATGCGTTCAGAGGGGGGATGTTAGTAATGGAACGCAACCCTAATTAGTTCCTACGACCGCCACTACGTGGCGCACTCTCTCTGTACTTATGTGTGTCAAATAAAAGACGCACTGTAATAATTTTTAAGCATTAAACCAAATATTTGTAATAAATAATCTCTGTTATTTAGTAATATCTGTTATTTCAGTTTGCTTTAATTAGATAAAGAGATATTGTTAGACAAACGAGTTAATTGTTTCACGTATGTGAAAGGCACGTTAGGCAATATACTTATATAGTGAAAATAAATAATATTTTATTGAACGGTTTATTGGAAATACAAATGGATAAATTTTGATATGTACGTAATTTTGAACGGAACTTTCGCAGTGCAAGTATTTCTCTTACTTTATATGTTTTGTTGTGGATTCTCACTTTATCGCTTCGTAGACTTTTTTCAATTTGGTCCACCCACTTTTTTATTTGACACTTCTTTTTCTTTTTCAATTATATACAAATATACATTTTTCTCATCCTATTTCTGTGACGTTTTCAACGCAGTCAAACCATCTCAATATTTTTTTCTCATTTTCACATTATCTTTGACGTCGTATTCCCATCGAATATTTCATATTTAATTCCGCCGCATTTACTTCTTCCGCTGTCATTTCTCAACTATTCCATTCCAATCGTATTTATTTTTATTTTATTTTACGTAGGTATAACCGTAGATATAAAATCTTACTAAAAAGTCGTTCAATAGGAAATAAATTTCTATAATATTAAAATGGTTGGAAAAGGCGGCATAGAAGATCAAGAAAATAAACGAATTGGAACGAATGAGAAATACGTATAATTGACGTGAAATGAAATATAACGGCTACGCGTGGAGAAAAAATATTATACTGCCGTATGTAGGTGAAAAACAGCCTGAAAATATAAATTTAAAACGAAACTACTACATCGTAATATTTACATAAGTCAGTGTAAAACTCATAATGAAAAAAATCCAAATAAAAAATAAAAATGTTAGTTTCATAAAAAGTGTTTAACATTATTCTTAATAGGATTTATTAATATATTACATAAATTTAAGAAATCAACTTTTTTTATTAAACATTTTTAAAACAATCAACACCTTTAAATTTAAAAAAAATGGCATCTTGCAGTGATCTTGAAGTTATCAACTACAATGGATGGACGATCT
This sequence comes from Druceiella hillmani, assembly GCA_039881145.1. NCBI lineage: Eukaryota > Metazoa > Arthropoda > Insecta > Lepidoptera > Hepialidae > Druceiella > Druceiella hillmani. The sequence continues at coordinate 1,308,576 of JAYKKI010000091.1, forward strand.
TATCTTCACAGTGTTCGTGTATCCACTTATTGTATCTTAAGTCAGTGACATAGTTGTTCTTTGATCCGTTTCTGTAATGAAAATATAATTTACAAAATCTGCCATTAATAATAAGCATATTTTACGAAAATTATCAAGACTAAGAAGATCACTTCATCACCTACGAATAAATATTTTTTTTTAGTTATGTTTGCGTTTTTTCATATTTTCACTTTCATTTTCTTTTTTTAATTGCTTTCCTCTCTTATCTTTGATTTTTCCCATAATGAAATAGTGTAAGAATTTGTTTTTTTGAATGGAAATACACTTGTATGAACTAACACACAAGCTTTGAAGTCAGATACACCATTGACAATTGTTATAAGTGGTATCGTTGCAGATATTTTTTGTATCATTAAAAGCTTACCAGAGTAGTAAATTCTGATTTTTTGTATCATTAAAAGCCTACCAGAGTAGTAAATTTAATTTGAAACAATAGTTTGCAGAAGTTCTTCAATGGCCTGAAAAAGAAACTGCCCCATGGTTGTAGATAATATGCAATGTGATTCGATAAAGATGGTCAATATCACCTCAAGTTGCAACATTTAAAACGCGTACGTCTAAACATTGTAAGCTGCGTTTGGCTATGGTCATTAGCAGGTACTTTTCCAGCTTCTTTCGGAGGTGGGAAGTAATCACTGTGATCAGTAAATAACATTTTTGTATGAACTTGAATTTTTGAGCTGGGGTTACCTGTGTCTAAACAATGAAAAAGCAATTACTCAAAGAAAATCGATTTATTAACGATCTAAAATATGAGATGGCAATCATTTGCTTCCAAAAATATGCTTCAAGGCCTTTCTCTTGTGTGTGAATTTGTAAAAATATCACATGAGTTACCAGCAACAGGCAGACGTCATATGAGAGTCCCTGCAATCCCGATCATAATTCTATAACGTATAAGTCCTGATGGATACCTTCTCTTTGCTTTTTACCTAAACTTCTTAGATTTTCCGGAAATTGGTCGAAAATTGATAGTTTTAATTAGTTCATCTACCGGTTTTCCATAACTTTTTGGCTGGCGAAGCATTTAATTTAAGCTCAATCTGTGAGGTTCTTAAACTAAAATCTTCTGTAATGTGTCTTGTATGGGGACATAAACACTAACTATTGGTTTGATAGTTTCCATTCTTAAATCAAGAAATTCAATATGTTGTTGAATACGAATTTATCGCTGAATACATTTTGCTTTTTATAACTCTTTCAGGGGTCATTATTTCCCAAAGTTCTTATTTAACACTGCTATTTTAGGAACATACTTAGTATAAGTATTTTCCCTGTTTCATATATTCGTAAGAGTTTTATTTATAGTGGAGGAAATTCAACATCTTCACATCAATACAGCTCGTGGTCATGATATTTTATTTTGTTTTATTTAGAACTAGTAACATGTTGAGACATTTTTCTTTTGATTGTGAACTGTGAGGTTTATGTGAGGTTATTTTCATTATATATCAACATGTACTTGAAAATACGTTTCAAACAATTAAAGAATAGAAGTCATTACTTTGATTCATACTGGTTTTTAACATGCTTTTAATGTTACTGTAAATACGACAACATGCTTTTAATGTTACTGTAAATACGACCTTTTCGCCCCGAACAAAATTACTTAATAAGCCTTAATAGAATGCCACAATAAAACGTTATTTTTGCATCCGATTCGAACAAAATTTTTCTCGCAAACGTGACGCTAGTAATTCAGAGACCTGTTCACCAAGATCGTTTTATGAAAAAAATAGAGGTAGATAGTAAACCTTGAAAATTAGTATCGCCTCCCGATGATGATCTTGTTCCTAAATGTCATATACGAGTATGCACGTACAAATTTTCAAATGTTCTTTAAGGAATCGGCGATTGAATGTTAAACTGTACTAAATGCACTGAGGTAGTACTTAGATATTGTCGTTTGAGTAGACATTAAATTATCTAGATTTCTTCTATTTATATCGTTAACATTTATACTGTGAAAATAGTAATTCTCCAAGTGTTTTTAGGTTTCTGCGAAATTGTTTGAATTCCAAATTTAAAGACTCATCTTTTTCCACTTTTACGTAAACGTAAGCAGTTATTCGATTCACGACTTTCAAACAAAATTAGGAGTTAGATAGTTGTTCGGCATTTGAAATTGCAGCCTCCTGGTGTGTAACAGAAATGTTGCTGTATCTTGTTATGATAAATGAGTAAATTGTAAATATCTTAAAATATCACTACTATTTAGTTAAACTATTTAGTCTTAAACGACAACAGCCTTTTTGCATTTTATCCACACTGATGTATTAATCCGAATTACCCTATATTATATTCATTTTAATATACATGAAAATATTATTACAATGATAACATAATAATAATGCGCATGAATAATTCGGTCAACATTAGATATTGGGATGAAATAAGAATGACCAAAAGAAAAGAAGATACCCTACAAGCCTCAGACAATACGATTTCCCAAAGGAAGGGGATCATTTAATCAGAGGGCGCGCTTCGACCGCCCTCGAATCAATCAAATCGAGCGCCAGACAATATATTTGTGAGTTTTCATTTCCAGAAAAATTTAGTAATAGCTGATAGTTTTGGCGATCGATATGCCTGTACAAGCAGTGTAAATTTGTTATAATATACTAAGAAATATGACGAATGACACATTAGTTCCAAATGCTTTTATGCCAGTTTGACATTTCGCTTTAATGAAACGCTGTTTGAATTTACCAATTAATAGCAAAAGTGTTGCACTCTTATTACAGTACCTAGTAACAGTAGCCTCCTGATAGGTCATTTGATCAATCGACCTATTATAAATAATTTGACGATTGGTCAATTGACTTATAATATAATAATAAATTTATAAATCGATTTTAACATATTTATTTATTTATTTTCAGACACTAATGTCGTTATTTGATACATATAGCGACTTACTGTTATGAGAGCTATTTATTACAAACATACACGCCACATTATCATTTATAGTGTGACTTTAAATGGTATTGTGGTTGAAAGCAGTAGACTGTGCAATTAACTAAATAGGAAAAAAACATATACGTACGAGTACACATAAACACATATATGTACCTATATACGATATGAAGGATTACTGGAAATACTGGAGGTGTTTCTATATGTTTGTTTATTTTTCTGAGGCTGAAGAAATAGCGAAAGTATAAATTAGGATGCATTTAATAAAATCGACGTGTTTGTACTTATTTAAATATATAAATAAATATATATATATTATCCTCATAAAATAAAATAAATATATTATCCTCATTTTGAAGCTTTTTAAACCAAAATGTACCATATAAAAATATTCGCATTGCTCTAAAAATATAATATAAATTCAATCTTTTTAAATGATATGAAAGTGCAATTAGTATAAAATAGATACGTCGAAGAGATTAATTTAAAAGGTTAATGAGAATCAGTGCGAGATTTATAGACTGCCCAGCTATTTTTAAAATTTCTCTAAATGTGATGCTGTTTCGCTTTTTTTATACAATCCTATTGTTTCGTATGTTTTAATTGGTGACAGATTAAATTAAGAAAGATCTGCCATTGTTTTGACACTGAAATTCCCATTGTTTTTATCTGGTAATTGACATAACCCGCTAGTGAACAAAATTAATAACACCCAGTCTGTGTCAGATCGAAAAATCGAAAATTAACGTTACGATTGTCACTAATATTTGTTAACTGCACGCCTTATTAGCTTGTCTGTAACGTTCTAGGCTTTAGAATCGAGTGATGTTTTCAAGTTTTTTATTTATTAAGTGCATTATATTTTTAAAGAAGGACAATGATTGTGTGTAAACAACATTAGAGATTTGAATTTGATATTTTTTATAAACTCAAGTATTGTATCATTTTAAAATTTTGTCATTTTTGTATTTATCATAAAGTTAGTCCCGTCACCGCTACTGAAACCTTATAAGTTTATCTGTAATGTTTTTCTATATAAATAAACAAATAAAAATTACACCCGAAATAAAAATACTCACTCTAAGTTAATTTCTTAACGTTAATAGATTATAAATTATTGAATTTCTTATTCAGTCACTGACTTTCATAAAGCTCCATATATTGTGTTAATTGAAATTGTGGTATCATGTCTCACTAAAGGATGTGTATCAACGCATATTATTTAAAACGAGTAAATATCTTCCAGAAGTACTTGAGTATTAACGCACAATACTGGAGATAGAGCACGTTCTACGTATCACTATCTTAATAACTAAATATACATGTACTGTAACGAAATTTTAGCGGGCAACGTGTCTCCAAAAAATTGACAACTTGATTTCAGTATCCACGTGTGTTGAAAATATAAATCCTCTATAGAAAGTAGGAATTAGTATTGTTTACCTTCCAAATAGAGAAAAACAAACACTTGGTCTCAGCGTTTATTTTTTTCGATCAAGAATTCGTCGAAAAGTTAACTCGAGAGTTAACTGATTTCGATCGAAAAGTTAACTCGAGAGTTAACTGATTTCGATCGAAAAGTTAACTCGAGAGTTAACTTTTACTTCGTAGTTTAACTAACTGTTCTTTTATTTTGATGTTACAGTAACTATATTAAAAATTATATTTTAACTCGTCACTATTTCATTAAAATATTTCAAGTCTCCGTGCAAATACAATAAATTTTTCAGAGCAAAATCACAAATAACGAAGAAAGGCAATTCGCATTGCGCGCAAACAAATGTATTATACGTCAACAGCCCCGTATTCAACGAAATCTTTCTAAAGGCACAAAAGAAGACTTTTAAGTAAAATTTATATTCACAAATCGGAAGCGAAGCCGGGTACAAAGGCGGATGTCACTCGCATGGAAACGGTCCAGGGTCCGACGCTTCGTTCCGTTCCCATGAAATCGGACGTGTCAATCTAAATATTTATGCCCGAGTTTATAATGCCCGTGCATAATTGGCACTATGTCGTTACGTTAAGTTGACAGATGAAGCCCCTATTTACATTTTCGCAATCTGCAAGATACATTTCACGTTTACGAAAATGAAATCAAATGCTATCGCCAATTCTATGATGCTTGAATTTGTGATTTGGTTTTGTTGAAAATTTGCCAAGATGAATTTAACAAGAGAAAATTATCGTTCGGTGACTTTCGTTGTGGTCTCAATAAGTAACAAAGTTAGCATCGATGTCGATTGGCTTTTGATGATGAAGCTCCACACTTAGCTACTATTCACAACTGATTTAACAAGTTTAAGCGTGGTCGTTTTTACGGGCAAGTTTATGCATTGATATGAGCCAAGTGTAGAAAATTCTACATTAAAATTTAGGCGTCAGACATAAGGCTTTTATGCTAGGTGCCACATGATTTCACCGAAGTTTAAGAACAGCGTCGCGTTGATTGGTGTCGCGAAATGTTAGAAAAATCTAGTGGAGAAGAAAGGACGAAAGTGTTGAAAATTGACGGTCGTCTTGTCCTTCAGACGGATGCATTATCATGCAAACATCATTACCATGCATGACTACATCAGGTGTGGAAATTATAAGTCATACGCCATGCAGCTTCTCTATTCTTATGGTATAAGACTAGTCTACTCCAGCTTCTGCGATGGAATTTTTAAACTAGTATTGCATAATAGTATTGAACATAATAATCGTTTTTGTAATTCTACCAATTTATCTAGTCTGATCATGAGAAGAATTTTAAAAATAAAAAGTCGCTACAATATTTAGAAATTAACATCAAAAATTTAATGTTGAAAAAATTAATAAATGATTAATTTACTTATGCATTATAGAAACTCACGAGGTAGCATTAAATTACACGAGTAAGTATCTATTTTGTACATAGTTTATTGGGAATAATTTTGCACTGAACACTCATTTAATATTAGTCGTTTAACACCCCATAAAAAATGCATGTTGAATATGAAAACAATTATAATCCACGCAGTAATACAGTGGCGGATTACATGGAAACGAAATACATCATAATGGGGATCCGGGCATTGTATCCTGAGTCGCGCTCAACACTTGTTACATATGCTCCGCCGACCACCCCGACACGGGGCGACGATGTACAGAAAGGCGTCAGTCTAATTGTCTACTTTTAATATTCCAATTTATAGAGGAATACTAAAAAGTTGTATATAATGATATATGCTTAACAAGTATTTTCTTACCCGGTTGTGAGAATGAAATCGGGGACGAATTTCTAAAGTAAATATTAAACCAACGCCACTCTTAAAATTAAAGGTATAAACATGGTGTAAGAATTTAAGTTGAATTTAAATGTGAAAATATCGTCTTTTCTTTCGTCATAAATAATATCGTCTTTTAAGGCACAAAACTGAAATTAAACCATTTGTAAATTTCTCTAAAAATTTTCATTAAAATGACATTTGTCCGTTGAATGGTGGATTCAACGGACAAAATTGGAAAACATTACTTGCAATTCTGTTAGCATCTACTTTTCACGTGAAAAATGTTTTCGTAAATTTTCAGTATGTCCTTTCTTTTATGGCAATGAGAGAAATTATAGAATTGATGTTTTAAAATTAGTACAACGAAAACTTGGGAAAACATTTGGTAAAGTAAATTTGTTTGCTGCGATTTTATATCTTTATCTGATTATTATAAAAATCGGCTGATAATATAAATTCTAGTTTATAATGTGAGAATAAAAATCTACAATTTTTAAACATTTATATTGTTAGGTCATCAATTATCGCAGTGAAAAAAATACTGATATTTTCTTTTCGCAATTTTTTCGTTTTGCCTATTAGAAACATCTATGACATAATCACCTTTATAAAAATATTATAAATCCACACTCCAGGCAAAATACATTTTTAACATCTCCAATAGTTTCTTTTCTAAACATACTGCTATTGCAATAATACCAAGTGTAACATATCATCCTCGATAAACTTCTGGCACTGAAGTATTTTTTAAAATCTTGCCCATGTGTACAGTTCACACCAAACTTTTGAAGTTATCCCCATAATAATTAAAACTAATAGATCCCCATAACATTTAAAACTAACATTTTAAAAATTGGAATAATGTTTAAAACGCCAGTATGTATGGGGAACATTTTAAAAGTTTACTTTGAGTTTCATGTGATAAACATTTCTGCAAGCCAGCGGATATGAAATTGATATTTATGAATTTATATAACAAGCCAGAGGATATGAAATTGATATTTATGAATTTATATAACAAGCCAGCGTATATGAAATTGATATTTATGAATTTATATAACAAGCCAGCGGATATGAAATTGATATTTATGAATTTATATAACAAGCCAGCGGATATGAAATTGATATTTATGAATTTATATAACAAGCCAGCGGATATGAAATTGATATTTATGAATTTATATAACAAGCCAGCGGATATGAAATTGATATTTATGAATTTATATAACAAGCCAGCGGATATGAAATTGATATTTATAAATTTATATAACAAGCCAGCGGATATGAAGTTGATATTTATGAATTTATATAACAATCCAGCGGATATGAAATTAAAAAATAACCAAAATAACAAATCTATCGGACTTATGAGGTCGGTAATGTCATTGTTAATAACAAATTAAATAAATTGATAAAAATTACATCAAATTTAGACTACGTTCCAGAAATAAGATATTATTAATATAAAGTTAAATATTCAAAATCAAAATACGTATATAAACCTGACGATAACATCATAATAATAACAATTACAGAGTAGTAAGTCAACCTTATTATGAGTTATCTCGTACCCTTAGCGATACTCCAATTTTACTAGTAAACAAGCACGTATGTGAGTGTTAATAGTAATTATTAGTAGACTTTCGTACTTAAGCACCGCATTTTAATATTTTATTTACATTTAAGGTTTAGCGATAATAGCTTTAATTTCCAGTTTTAAACGTATTACATAAAACGAAAAACAAACTATTCTTAAATTTGGTTCGACTTATTTTTTTTAAATATTTTTTTTTTTAAATAATTTAGTTGATAATTCCTAACTTTGCTGTTTTAGTAAAATAGTGCTAAAATGATGGATAATAAAAAACTAGTAGGAAACGATCTAAAAAATTAATTAAAAAAATATACGACATATGAGTTTCTAAATTTAACGGTGGGATCGGAGTGTTGATATTTACCTTTTGCATTAGAGAATACAACAAACATTATTAAAAATGCGGTTCTTGTTCAAACATTCAATTGAATCCTTTACGATTCGGTCAATTGTTAAGTTTTGTCAAACAATTTTTCATCCCTCACCAGCCTGCATTATGAAATTGTGATTTATGAAATAAAAAAAGTAGAAGGTACAGTTTTGAAACGGAATTTTCTTATTTAATTTTTTTTTACTAAATTTAATCTGTATTGTCCTTAAGAACGTTGAATCTTTTCTTATGTTTATTATTTTTGCTAAAATGTATTTAAATCGCAGTGGACAATTTTGTTATCTCATGGATGCCCTTGTTAACACAATAAAATTGTTTATTATATCATTTTGTTTCGCTTTTGTGTTTTCTGTACTTCAAATATAATAAAATGCATACCAGAATATGTCCAATATGGATGACATAAGCAAGATCAATTACCTAATTTAAATAATTGCAAAATGTTACACTTCGTGCGACGCGCTAAACACTTTTCTATCCTTGAACCACTTTAATGTACCTCGCATGTGGAACATGGAGAGCAGTTTAAATTATCTATGATACGTTATTCGGGATGACTGAAAATTTCAGGCAATTTTATTCCGCTTACTATCAATTACAGAGTATTATTGAAAATTGAGAATCTTAAAAATGTTTCTTACTACTGGTCAGACGTCACCCTGCACGGAGAGCGCGCAAAAAGGCGGACACCTCGCGCGGCAGTGCGACGCCTAATTTGCAAACGAGAGCGGGCTAACGAATGCGGAGCCACCGGGCCGGAACGAACCGAATCCCCCGGATTCGAACCGATCCGATTAATTTCCTCATCCGATCGACGAAGCGACCGCGGGTAGGCGCCCCACTCTTTTATGCGGCGCTACGAGTACACTCTTTTATCGTGCGCTAGCTGTGTGTGTCGCCCGACCTGTGCGTCACACGTAACCTAAATGTATTCTCAAGTGGATAATTAAATATATACAGTAATAATTTTAACTAGCTTTCTTTCTTTGAAGTATTGTTATTTTTATCTGAAAGTAAGAAATAATTGGGGCTTGCCCATTTTTTTTTATTTCCTAAATCATAATTTCGAGGTAGAAACTAATGAAGAATGACATAGTTTTCGACAAATCCTAATAAACCTGTCAAACACGAATAGAACTCGCACTGCAAGGGTTCCATACACATATAGGCAGTTTATAAACATTTAAGGGTAAAACGCATTTCTATTAAAATATTTACAAATATTAATTTTTCTTATTGTAGATACATTGTCTTTCAACAGGCTTACGGTATGGTGCTCTTTGCGTGGGTTTATAAAAACGAGTTAATATGTTTTATTAGCATGTCAAATTTTAAGTTTCTACGTGAAGTGGTTGATGACCAAAATTACTGTGATAGACAGACGGACGGATACGTGGGTATTCTTATAAGGGTTCCGTTTTTCTTTTGGAGGTACGACACCTAAAAACTGTCCGACTTACAAAGATTTAAACATAGCCTTTATACAAGGCCAACAATATATAATTGTGACGTCCTACTTAATAATGTCCATCGTGTTCCGCAGGAACGAATGAGACGGAGAGATATCGTTGCTAGCTACCATTAAATTTGGAAGCTCAGAATTAGTTCATTTTTCAATTATTACTATTAAGATATTGAAAAAGAGCATGAATTTGTTCCAACCCCTCGTTTGGAGCAATAAATATTATAGCTATACATTTATAAGGCATTATAGTGTGTATATAGGTACATAATGTCAACAATATTACTAGTGCTGTTGAAATATATATGTGATAATTATTTATTACTTGGTACGACGCTGTTATTAGTCAACTTGTAAATTAATGGATTTCCCTCGGCAAGCTCATTTAGGCTAAAATAGCATTGTTTTATTCTTACGACAAACGATGCTGCAAAATCGAGGTAAACCAAATCGCAGGAGTCAACATATGTGACAAAATAGGTAGATTAACGTAGTCGTGCATTCGAACATTCGTGTCGTGAGTCTATTTAGGAATGCGTAATCGGAATCGCAAAACACGTTTAGCGCTTAGTCATAGACGAACGCGGATACTGCGATTGGGCGCCCGCCGCCACGTCGCCCGTAATCGCATCTGCAGCCACGGATCGCGATCCGCTTAGAACTTCTCATGTGCGGGCGTGGATTACGATAGCAGGAAAGGGGAATAAAGGTATTATAGGTGTGAATATTCACTGTCCACTCAGCTGGAATTCTAAAAGTATACATGTGGTGTGTTTTACCTCAGTTTTCTTTGTGTTATAAATGATGACGGTCGCTTAGCAGTTTGTATGTGTTTTTTGAGTCTGTTGTGAGGAATTTTCATAATTTTGTCACGTCCATCATAGCTTTATAATTTCTATAGTTTCAGATCGATATGCACGAAAACGTGCAAGTTGCAAATAAATGCTTAACGTAGAAATCACAATGAATATGTGACTTCAATATTAAAAAAAAATCAATTTCAGCTCAGCTCTCCGTACGTGTCAAGTCGGGGTAAATAAATTCATCGAAAATAAAATTGGACAGGTTTTTTATAACTAAATTTTTTCATTTTTATTATTTTATTTTCCGTTTGCAAAATGATTATATATATAGGCACAATGTTTCATCCCTCTTCTTTAATTATTCGAACATTGGTTTGAAAAAATCTGAAAATATCCTGGATATAAATTTTTCCAAATTTTCAAATCCACGGTTGATTAGAATCTTTAATTAAATTGAATTCAGTATTCCTTGTATGAACAGTTCCTGTGGAACTACACGCGTTGTTCGATAGGCATTTGGTTAACTTTACGGTTACTTAAGTATTGCAATAAATATTAAAGTCTTTTTATATTCTGAATCATTGCAGAGTACTTTTAATACACTCATTTCGTCCTATCTATGGCTCTAAATTTATTTGATTTAGGTAATAGATGTGCAGCATATGATTTATAAAATATACTGAAAATTCTCTTCGAAATAGGAAACGCTTGCGCTAAGTTTACGAAATAGAAAAAGAACCTTATCACCATCATAAGCCAAGAATATTGGTAACGAGACAATATGATACTTCTCACAATTTAGAGAAGTATCTCCAGGTGTCTGTTGTGATATCACAATGGCACTGTAGCAGTCAAGATATGTGATATCATTCTGATATTCAAAATTTTTCCTTCATTTATTTTCTTCGTTAATTTTCGTAGAAAAAGATGGGAGATTTGAATTAAGAACTAGGACAAAAAAAACAATTTTCAATATTAATTGTAGTTACAATTCATTTAAATAACTAATAATATTAGTGTAAAAACCTGTCTTGGGTAAATCCATTTATTAAGCTACAAGAACCGTGTGAAACTTCTTTCAGTTTTCGCAGGTAAATGTGAAACTTATATGAGTATATTTCAAGAAATAAAAAAGCTTATGCTTCGTGAGCTTTTAATATGCCGTGAAGGATTACAAAAAGGTATTAGACCAATAACCCAAAAGCTGTTGTGAGAGGGTGGATGCTGTATCTGCGGCAGGGGTTGCACATCGGTATTTTTTTACTTAGAGCTAGCTGCGAATTGCACTACGTTTTATAGTCGGTTATGTATCCGTTGAATATATAAAATTTTATGTAAAATTATTATTTTCAACCCTGGTGTTAAATGGAATTTTAAATTTGATCTGTAGTGGTCATTAAAACTCCTCTCTTTGGGATCCCCGGAGTAACTATTGGTGTGAGACTCCCATTTGCAGGAGTAAATATCGTAGTTAAATTGTGACAAAATTTGATTGGCAAGTTAGTTTGATGAAGTCCAGGGCGAAATAATAATGAAGACATTAGGAGTGAAAACAGAGAAGATAATCTTTGTTATGGTACAGCTCGCGAAAAGAGAAACACGCACACCTTGAACAATGCAGAAATCTCGTATGGTTGTTTCTTCTCCATCTCTCACCCTTTGCTAGGGAAGAATCGTATTGAAATGAAGATTAAAGACATGAATGTAAATAACACTATAAAACGCTTATATTAGGCGATTCGGCTATCCCCGGCTATATCAGGCGATTCGGCCATCCCCGGTGCTGTGATAATTATATTTTTATAGTAAGAATCATATAGCGGGAAACCCACCACTAAACCGTGACTCACCAGACAGGCGGTGAAGACAGACGTTATCTTTACAAGTGAAATTGTATCATTTACACGACTCCAACACATCTTGGAAATATAGTTAGATGATACAAACACGGTAGAGATGGGATGAGTAGATGAAATCTTGATATGTTGTGTATAAAAGTATTATACGCAAAATATCAAGATTTCATATTGAATTTAAAGGTAAATGAACAAGACTTACAGCATATAATGCTTAGCAGAGAAATTGTTGTATTTTTGGACACTTAAATGATGATGATAAAATTTGAGATTGGTGAACAAAGTGAGCAACTTGACGGTCTCCTACGCTCCTGTGTACTAAAAGCTTACAATTATAAATACTGGCTCGAACACTACACCAGGCTCCTAGGTATCTCCAGGTGATCCGTTCCACAGACAAATACAAGCCAATAAATTATATACATCCAAACAAGATTCACGGGCTGAGGTCTGTACGCAAATACTATTACCAAATACCGTTCATTATTATTAATCTGTATTAAACAACAAATGGCATCAGTTATTTTTAAAAAGAAATGACGTTCGAAAACACCAAAATATACAAATGAGAGAAAGCTGTATGAAACTCCAAGCATACGATACTCGTTTGACGCACTTAATTTAAGTATAGTAAAGAAAAATAAAAAAAAATTAGAAAATAAGGAACTTCTAGGTAAACAATTATTATTAGACTTGTTTATTCATTTTAATATAAAGGTCTACGGAAGTAAAAAGAAAATTGTGGCAGGCTTCCAGGCGAGAAAAAATGTGTTCATTCGAAAATTTACACACTAATATGGATGTGCATGTCGCAAACAAATTTTATTCCAAGGTCCATTTCATAATAAACAGGGAAACAACAAAACGATTAAACTTCCAATAGGTGAAGATATGTGTTGGATTATTGCATCTCTTCTGTAACAATATGTACTATCACTAAATAATACTTTTTTCTGAAATTCAAAAATTGTATATATAATAAGTCATTAACATGGAAATGTATTTTTTATTTCGATAAACGTTAGAAATGTGGTAATATTGCATGAATTTCCTTTTTAGTGATCGATGGTGCATTTGACTTTTTTAGCTATCTCCTTCATTTGCATAGTTTCACAAAATAAGGTTAAAAATGAAAAGGGTAACACAATTCAATTTCAAGATCAAGGTTGTTTGAAATTCATAAATAATAATGATTGTCATATGAAAATCTTTAACATCCATAATTTGCCCAAATATCCAAGATTATAAAAAACCTTTCATCAATTTTTAAAATAAACTTATTTGAATAACGATATTATTTCATTTAGCATTTAGATAAATTATTATTTACTTCTTAGTAATAATATTAGTCTAATTTTAATTACGATTTGAAAATAAATCTACACCTTTTATCTATCAATTAATATGGCAACACTTACAAGTGTCATTTAGATCAGCAGAATCTTTGAATCATTTTGAAGAGATTGTTATTGTTTTTAAAATTTATTTTCTTATTATTTATATATTATTATTTTCTTATATATTTAAATTCTTATTATTTATAAAATATGGATTTGTACGTATCAATGATTTTTGTAATACATTCTCTAATGAGTGGAATTAGTGAATGTTTCGTTTTTTAGTGCGAGCAAAATTTGAACATAATTTTATTGCATGCCGAATGCAATTATAACACTGGAAAACTCTTTAGGATAAACTTTAGGTAAGTGCAGAAATACGTTCTAGAACAAAATAATTTGTATTTAAATTATCGTGTACGTATGCACAAATTAGTTTTCAAATACTATGGATGTCACGAATAATCGTACAAGAGCGTACTTAGTAAATAAATAAATGATAAAAAGAAGCAAATGTATCGAATTAAATTATTTCATTAATTTACTATTTATTATCATTGTGATATTTTAGAGAAGTATACTGAATTAATCAAGAATAAAGCCTACGCTTATTTTACTAAGTTTTTTTTCCAACATATTAATGACAATTCGTTTTGACACTAGATCATTTATAAACATTATACGTTGCCAAATTGACAATTGGCGCTATTTACACAGGTGCTAATTTACATAAAATTGTGATTTTATACAAAACTTGAACTTTAATTATTTCCTAAACTAGCCCACTGATTTAAAAAAACCTCTCAAGCACTCGTGAAGAGTAGAACTCGCTCTACGAGGGTTCCGTACACGTTTAGGCATTTATAAACATTCAATATTACATAATATTCTTATTAAACTATTTACAAAATTTTAATTTTTAAAACGAAAATATATTGCCTACTATATCTTTCACAGGCGCATGTTTAATAATATATATTTTATTATGTGATAACCTACAAACTAACGTTTTTTCCGATTTTTTCCTTTACTTGTGCTATGAGATCTTGCTTAATGCCAAATTTCATGATTCTACGTCAACGAAAAGTATCCTATAGCGAGTGACAAGATTCTACAGCTTCAAGGAACTGTAGACATAAGTATTTGATATTAATTTCAACTTGATACTCTTACGCGTTCCTGAGAAAAAGGATCTTGACAAACCGACAGACGGATAATAAAGTGATCCTATAAGGGTTCATTTTTTTTCCTTTTGAGGGACGGAACACTAAAAATAACATTTTGCTTATATGAAATACTTAAGAAGGTATTGCACATTACGTATTGCATAATACGCATACAATTTACGTATTGCATAATACGTAAATTAATAGAAATACCAAGCGAGAAACCGTTTCGTGGCTGGGAAAGCGGTTACATTTTTTGACAAGCGTAATAAAATCTCACTCGTGTTTAAACTATGAATACACATCATGATCGACAAGAACCGCAAATTCTATATACACAATTTGCTACAGTTTTTGGACTATTAGAATACAGAAGACTTTAGACGGCCAAATAGCACACATCATAGTAGGAAGACGGAAGACACTGATGCAGTCTGCAATACGCTGATAAAAAAACTTACCATCTTCACCGCAAAAGAAATTTATTTATTATTTCAGTTTATTGAGAAAGTCATCGTCAAGCTTAGTATGAAAAGCGGTGATTTCGTGAATGACAATGAAGGTTGAATAATCAATGTTGAACAAAATTAGAATATGCTGTCAAAATTGTCAACGATGCTAACGATTCTTCGTCTACATCTGGCGTATTTTAAATTTGATAGTGTTAGAAATTGGTTGTCTGTGGAAAGATTATATGGTTGTGGATGATTGCTAGTACGCTCGAGCAACATTTACCTATATGTTGGAGTAACAACAAATCGAAAAATCGTCTAAGTCTGGCCTGCAAACAGCTTTTCAAAGTGCCGTTTACACAGTAGTATATTATGAAATAGATGTATAATAGAAATTAACAAGGTAATTTTTGAGTTTATTTTGATTTTAAGGTTATTCATCATTTATATAATCTACGTTTCCAGCTAGACCATCTAGATAGCATAATCAGTGATTAGGTAATGCAATTTTCTGAATAAAATTATCTACTCGGTTTTTTATTCTATACTTGAGATTTAATTTTAATTTACTTACTGAAATTTTTCCTTTCGTTTTATTCTGTCTAATTGACCGATATTAATAATTATAATAATTTTCACACGATGCACTGATGTATAGTTTTTTTTTAATTTATAACTAATATTTGAAATATTGGATACGAAACGTGCTATTAGAAAAAGAAAATAATTATTTTCTGTTTCTTACGTTTCATATGTTGACATCTACTTTATGTATATTTCTTATTACACCAAGAATAAATTATGGTTAACACATAAAAGTAACATTGCAATACGATTTACATTGTATGATAAAATTAATGATTCAACAAAGCACTCGATTATGTCGTGATTTGTTATTTAGATGCAAAAGGCATGTGTACATTTTCAAAAATAATTCCTATTTTGTCGTTTTTTTTTTAATTAAACTTTTTTTACATTGTTAACGATTTTATCTGTCCATTTATATATCTCTGTAGTAGCGAGTTCTCTGCCTGCGCCTTTGTTAAGAGTAATCTTTGTACACTATGCAAATTTCACTAGCACTGCTGTCTGCCCCAATTTTACGCCTAGAAACGGTATGAACTTAGAATCACAAAATATATCCTAAAACCTCCATTCCTTCTTCACGGATTAATTTATGACAAGTTCTGAATAACGGAAAAATTGCATTATATATAAGTTTAACATTTTATATGTTTAGGAGTGAAAAATGTGTGACAATGTTATATTATAATTGTGTTAGTCATGTGTTATTATTTAAAAAATCCTAATCTGTAATAAAATATTAGCCCATAACCTAATGATTATTCATCACAAATCACTGGAACCATATGGCTACCTTAAATTAAACATAGACCTTAAATTATAATTTTACCACGTAATATGTAAAGACAATTTTTGTTTGTATAATAATTGTATTATTATACAAACAAAAAGTGTCAACGATTATTTCAGGAACTATAGTAAGGAAGCTCTTATACGTGTACCTTTTTGTCTATTCTCTATAGGTAAATAAAGCTTTATTCGAAGATGCTGGAATTTACTATATGAGAGATTCAAAGCTCTTCGAATTCCGACATTTTGTTGATATTTGTTTATGAGGTGATATCAAAACACTTACTGTCTGATAAAGTATAAAAAGGATTAAATCATTATTATATGTACGTGGGTATTATTATAACAATACTGTTTTAATTAAAACATAATTTGTTCCTCTTGTTTTGTTGTATACATCTATATCGGATGTCCCTAGTGTAGAGAAGAAAGTAAGATATAATCTATATGTGAAGTGGAATTTTCTTATTTGAAATAAATATTGAATTTATTTTACTGTGGAAATACACAGCTTGATCGTTTTATGTCACCGTGACATATGTGATACGTGGTATGATAACGAGGCAAAGAATTATACCAATTATATATATATATATATATATATATATACATAAAATGTATAATTATTTGCCACGTAATTTCGTCCCAATTGTTTAACGGAATTCCTTGAAATTATACATATTGATAGCTTATAATTGAGAGGTAACAAACACGAATGACTTTCAAGGAAATGCATTCGTGGATTTATGTACAAGTTTCCTCCACTTTGTCTGGCTTTCAGCTTCCCTAGGAGCGGTTGTTACAGGAAGACTGTTGATAGCAGGTACTTAGTCACACCGACGCTGATTGGTCGACCATAGGTCTTTTTGTTGTACTTGATCTCCCACGCTGCCCACCACAATCAACTTGTCGAGGTTATCTAGTTGCTGGAGTGCAATATGACCAAAGTAACCGAGGATCCTTTGGTAACAGATCATCGAAAGTCTAGTTTTAATATTTAGCGGCACGAGGATAGACTTGTTTGTTCTCTTGACGGTCCATGGTTTGGGTAGCATCTTTCTGCAACCTCACATCTCAAAGGCCGCATCTTCTTTTGTTATATTGGCCGAATCGTCCTTGACTCCGAGCCATGTTTTAAACGTGAAAGGATGACCTAAGGGAAGTAGTCTGAAAATATGGACTTGGAAAAAGAAATGAAAGGGGTGATATATGATTATAATTTTGCGCTGAAAACTTTCTAATTATCATGAAAACTGACCCTCGAGCTAACTTCCGGTAGAAGAGATGAGTCTAAAACTTAAAAGATGCCATAGATTCCTTGAAAAAAAAACTAAAATGACGGAAAACTAAAAGTTTTTAGTGAGTGTTTCAAGACGGAGGCAATCGAATTCGCCGTGTAATGCCATGAAGGCATCGACAACAAATGGAACTATTTGAAAATTTAATATTTTCATCGCGCAAGGAGAGAGAGAGAGTAAACACTATTAGGAAAGTATAGGTAACAGAGGAAACATAGAAGGCTATCAAAGAATGAAAGGAATTACTCAAAGATAATCTATACCCTGGCTACACAAAACTATCAGGAGGATTCGACAAGGGTCCTAAGTTTATGTCGCAGGGACTATAGCGAAAACTTAAACGTTATCTATCAGAACATTGAAGAACATGCTCAGAAATGTCAAATGAGAGATCTCTTCCTAAAAATCAGAAGCATAACTAGATAGTTCAATCCAAGAACATGGGCTATAGAAAACGATGAGGGTAAATTGGTGACTGAGACAGACGAAGTCACGGAAAGATGGCGATAGTATTGTGAAAGCATGGTAGGCCGATTCTGCAACAAGTGATGCAAATATTCCACGGATAGACGAGTAGTGCATGGAAACTGATATTCGTTGAATTGGAAATTAGAGACAAAACATTCGGTCGGTAGAGACAAAATATTCACTGAAGAATTTAAGCACCTAGGGGATAAAGGAGTGAAAATAAAGCTCGATCTATGCAATAAATCTGGAAAACAAGTTGATGGCTCACTGACTGGAAAGAGTTCCTACAAATTCCGCTACACAAGATAGAATCGACAAGAATATTCGGGAATTATCGAACAGTGACACTTACATATCTCATACTAGCAGTATAATGCTTTAAGTAATCATTAGTTGGCAGATATCCAGTGAATAAGCTGATTTCGTGAGAGGATGGACATAAGAAAACAGATCATGAACGTGAGGCAAATAGTCAAAAAAATCGGGAGTATAATACGCTGATCCTCATGTGCTTCATAGATTACTTGAAGACACTTGATTGCGTAAGATGGGACTTTCTGCAGACCATACTACAGTAAATGGGCGTACCCTTGCACCTCGTAAAGGTTATGGCAAAACTGTACAACTGTACAATGGAATACGGCGAATCCATCGTAAGGATTAATGACATCATCTCAGGCCATTTCAAGTCAGAAGAAGGAGTCAAAGAAGGATATATTTTGTCTTTTATTCTTTTTAACAGTATGGTGAACATATAATGAGAAATGCCTTAGAAGGATGGAGGAGAAGGGGAGGCATTTCTGTTGGTGGCGTTAAAATCGGTAATCCGAGATATGCAGCGACACCACACTCTGCGCCATCAGAGAAGAGCTTGCCGAATTATTTCTCAGAATAGAAAATTAGTGCGGACGAGTTGGATCCACTATCAACAATTGGAATACAAAAGTCATGATCGTCGACAGAACCGGTCAACTCTCTAGAACCAGATAGTTCTCGGATTTAGAGTTTCTCTGCCACGGATCGTTATTGTCTGGCAAAGCAAGCAGGCGGGCGAGAAATAAAGATATGGACCCAGATGGCCAAGACTGCAATAAGCCAACTAACACGTCTATGGCATGACAGGAAAGTCTCCAATATCACCAAAATGAGACTAACCCGGGCTCGATATGTCTATACGTATAATACATTTTCCTAAATATATTCTAATACATAATAAATACCTATTTGAGTCGGGAGAATCGCCAAAACTATTGAATAAATCTAATTAAAACTTTTCTAGATGTTTACGTCTATTTAATTTTCGAAAGCATTATATAAGCAAAAAATTATTTGCTGTAATGTTTTTTTATAATATGTTAATAAATATGTGGGTAAATTAAATATCACGTTGCAAAGCGTGACACTATCGACGAACAATAAACAAACTTCAATGTTGTGTCGTCATCACAACTTCAACAGGAATGATGTTTTACCTTTTTCTATGATATAATTTCTTTAGATACCAATCCAAACCCGCTATTATGAACTTCTGCCCAAAGAAAGCGTTCGGAATTGCCTGCCGTTCCTTCGATATCCTTAATGGATTTACGCGACTGGCGCCGGCGTCGGTGTGTTGTCCATAATTGACCGATATTCATTTATTAAACTCCATCACTTGAGTATAGCTCGGAATCTGCAAACTATTATGAGCGGAGGGATGGATAATTTTTCTTGTATAGTTGATGCGGTAAAAATATTTAAATCTACTCTATACCATTATTTATTTTTATAATACTACAATAGAAATATATGTTATACTAAATATGTATCAGAAAATGTTGAAGTCCCAAGAAAAATGAGTGATTCAATAAGATGTAAACGTTGTCCAATTCTAAATAATGCAAAACATGATAACTTTTATGATATTCTAATGTTGTATATGATAACATACCCATTCCCGTCTTCTACTAAAGACCGTTTTCAATAATTTTACAAGTCTCGGCAACAGACTTGAAATGTCCACACGAGCGACGCGCAGTGACACAGATCGTCTGCGCGCGGCGCGATAACCTACCGCGACCTTTCGCCGCGACGCAGTCACTGGCTTACGATATGGAAAATAACAGAGACTGATAGCCATTAATATTACTGCTAGCGCTCTTTCATTCAGTTGATCTCCAGCGTATCCTGTTACTATCCGTATTTACATTGTCTTCGATTATTTGTGCCGAGAATAGGAATGGACAATTTGGCATAAATTTGTGGTTTAATAACAAATTTGTGGTTTAATAAAAAAAACGGTTTAATAACAAAAAGTCATAACAACAAATAAAATAAGTTAGGGGAAGGTGGTACAAAATGATCCCCCTAAGGAAAATAATCTGTAAAACGAGTGTATACAGCTTTTTCTTAAATTTAAAGTACTTAATAGGTAGATATTCAATCGAACTACAAATTTAATAAGCATTGAATCGCATTAGCCATTAGGAATAATTTTTATCAACGTTTTTGTGAAAGTCTATTAAAGGATCATTTTGTACACCCCTGTGTCCAAAATGATCCCCAGGGTGCGGGTAAAATGATCCCCAAATAATTATACAAAATTCAAGCAAGAAATAAAATATTCAATAGTATTTATAGTGGTTTTATTGTAGATTCACTCTCAAAAATAACTGTTTGATTAATTATATAGTAAATTCTTAATTCTCATAAATCTCTGTAATTGTAATAGCACTTATATTAGTATTATTGATGCTTCTAAACAATTTTTACAATAACACTTATTGTAACTAGTATCATTGGCTTATCAGATATAATTATTTTCAAATAAAATATTTATCAAAAACGCTTTCTTAATATGTAATATCACTGGTTTTACAGCCTTAATAATGTTTCTAAATAAAATCTTAAACAAACAACTCTCTTAAAGAACTACTATCATTGACCTTACAGTATTATTATTATCACAATCAAGCAATGCTCTCTTATTAACTAGGGCGATTGGTTTTACAGTCTTAATTGTTTCAAAAGACATTATTAATCAAATAAAGCTCTCTTCATAGCTAGTATCATTCATTTTGCAGTCTTCGTTGTTTTCAAATAGTTTAAGCTACGCTCTCTTGAGTATATGGTATCTAGTTTTACAGTCTCAATTGTTTCCGAACAGAAGCGAAACGATCATTGGCACAAAAGTTACATGTGAACTCGTCAGCGTCATCAGGATTAACACCAGCGCAAGCGTCGTGGCCCCATCTTAAGCAAACACAACACTTGATCCACCCTTCCCCTTTATTATTATTCAAAAACATCTCATTACAGAACAAACACTCAGCATCATTTTCGTCTTCTGAAGATGATTCACTTACTGCACATTTGCTCCTTTTAGGTTTTGGTCTTTTGCATTTTTCGGCAACGTTTTCTTTTTCCTCTTTTCTCTTTCGTTGTTTTGGAATTTATCTTAGTTAAAGACTTTTTATTGTCATTGCGTCTATTTTTCTTGGATTCTTTCTCAATTTTTTTATTCATTTCTTCTTCTAAAAAATTTTTATAAGGTGTGCTTGTAAGAATCGTTGTTGAAATCCGAGCTTTGATAATTTTTTTACGTTCACCTGTCAATTTAGGCATAGGTCGAATCTGACGTGGAGGAATGCTAAAAGATGTGGATGCAATTGGTGATTTAGAGGGATCTACGTCCGAAGTATCACAAGAAGCCAATTGGGCAGTTGTTGGAAGAGATGGCATTACAGTTTTTTCACAATCTGCTTGAGATGATTTTCTCATACCTTCATCGGAAACCTGAATCGTAATAGATGCTACACTTCCGGAAGGAAGCGTTTCCAAATATTCGTTGTTCTCTCCTTGTCCACAGGGTGCACAGATTGGTAAGATAAAAGGTGACACAGTACGAGGGATGGTTGGTTCCTCAACTGGAACACATGTCGATAAATCGGCACGAAGAACAGGAGTCCTGGGAGTACTTGGTCGCTGTACGTTGTCATCGAAAACTTGAATTCTATCAGATGCTGTATTTATTAATGGGCGGGGCTCCAAGATTTCATTTCTTCTTTCTTGATTAGTCGTATTAGCAGCAACGAAATCTACGTCAGTAAAAACATTAGGATTGAGCGGCCATATTCCACATTTTTGAAATCCTTTTATAATATTTAAAGGTACAGCAGCTTTTAAATACGCTTCTCCAAAAATTTTACCTATTTGAAAAACTGTGACTACTCGACCAGCATTATTATTCATCCACTTTTCTAAAGCCTGGTTGTGGTACACACTTAGCGGAAACATTACAGCAACATCAAGTGGTTGAAGTTTGTGCGTGCAGTGTGGGGGTAAGCACAAAATTGTGACGAGATTTTCTTTTGCTTTTATTATGACGCCTAAATTTCTTGTATGAGAAAGATGGCCATCTAGTACCAGAAGAATGGGATCTTCTGCTGATGGTTTAGTATAGGCCAAAAAATGGTCAAACCATAGAGAGAAGACCTCAATATTCATCCAGCCGGACGGATTGCAAGCGTACACGGAGCCTGGTGGAGTCCCATCCATTAATTCTAATTTCATTCGCAAACGGCGAAAAATTAACATTGGTGGTATGAAGTTTCCTCCAGCTGATCCGCAAATAACCGCTGTAGTTGATTCACCTCTCTCAGCAGACGTTATTCTTGCTACTTGCTTGCGCCCTTTTTTGGCAAAAATTTTCGTATTTTTAGTTGGGACGGTGTTTAAACTAGTCTCATCGACATTAAAAATGCGATGAGGAGGAAATGAATGCTTCTCATGAATTTTTTGTAAATTATTGTAAAATTTATCAACAATCGGCTTATTAAAAGCCCGAGCTCGTGCCGCTGACGTTGACTCCGGAGCTCGTAGAGTAATATCGGGATGTCTTTGTCGAAACCCTCTTAGCCAGTCTTTACCAGCTTTACGAGACGTAGTAGAAAACGGATGTTTGATTCGGTTTCTTTCAGCTATCTCAAAAGCAAATTTAAGAACGTCATCAACTGTAAAACCGTACATAGTCTCTTCATTATCTTTAATATGTTGTACAAGTTCCAACTCCTGGTCATCTGTGAATACCTTTTTTATACTCCCCAACATTTTGGTACCTCCCACAGCGTGAATGTTTTTTCCTTTCACTCTTCTTTTGAGTGCCATAAGTGGAACTGAGAATTGTTTGGAGGCGGTTTTATATGGCATACCCTGTTTTACGGCATCTATGGCTTTAATCATAGTGTTTTCATCCCAGTTCTGGCGTGTGGTTTTTCGAATGTAATTTCGTGGCATGACTTCTAAAAGTAAAAAAAACATTAACGACTATCGCACATTTTAAGATGCAAAATAAAGATAAATTTAATAATATTATAAATTTATGGATTATAAAAACTTATTCTAACATTATATTCTGACACAATATGTGGATTATATTCATTCATTTAAGTTATAATTACGCATACAATACATAATATTTAAAAAATCCAAGAATATGTGTATTAAAAGTTAATTGAACATGATTGGAAGTAGATAGGCATGGAGCAAAATGATCCTGGGATCATTTTGCCCACTCCATACAGGGATCATTTTGCCCCAAATGCCTTATTAACGAAAAACATCGGAACATAACCTATGTTGTTCGATTATTGTAATGAACGACGGTTAATTCTACTGCTAATTGATAACAGAAACTGAGACAAACACACATGTCACATCATATACGTAGACTAAAGCTACATAAGGTCAAATAATGGCTTACCTTAGATTGAGCACATTAATTTTAAATATTTTGTGGTCAAATCTTTCCTACTGCAAATGACGCCACAACACTGACAGAGAATGTATGGTTTAACCATACGAACACGAAATTCTCTTAAAATATTCTAGATGGCGCTATAAAATCGATATAATAGCCGGGGATCATTTTGCCTTGAGGGATCATTTTGTACCACCTTCCCTACATATGTAATATAGATGAGACATATTATAAATGATTTTAGGTTTCACATGTGTTTATACAGTCAGCTTAAAAGATGTAAATATTCGACCTTTTCATGAAAACTTTTATAAAGTTTCAGCGTGTGCGGCTGAAGTAATTTTCTTTTAATAATTTAGACTTCATTTATGTAACGAATGACTGTATTTTAGATATCAAAATAACAACCGATCAAATTGCGAAGTGGACTCGCTCTTTTTCTTTTCTGAATAGTAAAATTGTTTTGCCACATTACCACCATTTTACGAAAAATGGTTTCCTTTTTTAAAATTAAAAATTATATATATATATATATATATATATATATAATACATAAATAAATATGCCCATTTTGCGTTTATCCTTAAAAATATTCATTCCAAATTTAAAAACATTATAAAGACGAGGCGAAAAATTCAAAAGTTATCAGCCGGTGACAGACACACAGTAAATAAAAGTTATTCAGTTTGGATTCCGATTTTAGACTTTTGAGTTAGGGGATCCTATGAACCCTTATGCTTTTTTCATGAATTACATATGGTGGAATGTAACTTTATGTACTTAAAATAAAACATCATTAAATAATTTA
Organism: Druceiella hillmani; assembly: GCA_039881145.1. Lineage (NCBI taxonomy): Eukaryota > Metazoa > Arthropoda > Insecta > Lepidoptera > Hepialidae > Druceiella > Druceiella hillmani. Next base: position 1,333,531 of record JAYKKI010000091.1, read on the forward strand.
AGAAACTATTTTTCGTCCTATTACAAATTTTTTAAAAAGTCGAGATCTGTCTCAAATATGGTTTTCCAGTAACATTGACTAATAAATATTTTCTCAAATATTAACAAAACTAACGCAATAACACTGTTTATAACACGTTACTAATTTACTTCTAAAACCGATGTTGTGGATGAAAAAGCTCCATTTCTGCGTCAAGTTCAAAAGAGAGGGCAACGGAAATGAACTGTTATGAGCAGTAAGACTTTTACAAAATATATTGAACGCTTTTGAGTTTTCCAAAATTTTGTAATTTGTAAGTTTTCATAGAAAATTAATAGATATGTACATTGTCATAATCTACTTCGAGACAATAAGTGTTGAATCTCTTCTCTGGTTGCTTCTGTTTATTACTTATTGAATAAAATGGAAGTTTTGGTAAAAATTTCATTTTTAGTTTTTATATTATTAAGTTTAAATTGTAATCTGTCCTTGCTTAATCCTGAGATAGATTGGACTATGAAGGTTGTTAAAACATTTTAAAGTAATGTGAGTGCTGTTAAAAATTTTTAAAGTAATAAAATCTTTGTCTACTTTTCAGCCTAGTTCACATTATGAATCGTTATAACAACGCAGATTCCGATTACAGGATAATTTATATGACGGTTGGAATGTGGGTTTATAAAATATTGTGGTCAAGAGTAATTATTTGTAAATGTATAGAGCAATCCGAGCTCGAATCTGTAAGTTGTTCGATATCTAAAAGGAAACGTGAGTGAATTTTCGGTTTTTTCACGAACCAAGTGACGGATTTTGCATTCCTCGAGACTATTTTGGCGACGACCACGGCCGTCGTTCGATTGGCGTCTCACTCGACCTTCTCTCTGCAAGCGCTCTTTATTGAGGCGGCTCGGAATTCGCGTCGTCTAAACTGGGAGCGGGCGCGTGCTTGATTGATTTACTCGGTGGCGTTGCCTCGTCACCGCTTCGTCCTGTAAACAAATGAACTGTCGCAGACACAAAACAACGAGCGACCGGAATGCGATAGTAGACGGCGAGCGCGCTGTCAGGTGCGCGCGAGATGTCTAAGCTTTTTTAAGGGTGCGTTTTGCTCTATGACGTTGTCTTCCAGCTGCCAGCACTGGTACAAGGGTGATCGGTGAGACCGAGTTTGATTTCGGAGCATTTGCTGTGAATGGAGTTTGATATTTGACATCGAATTTCCCTGACATTTTTTGAAATTAATTATAAGGTCTCTCATTTACTGGAACTGTAACTTCATTATATTCGTTTGTCGCAAGCCAGCAGTTTCTATCAGTTTTAGACCGATGGATATAACATTTTGCAAGTATATGTTTTGAGGAAGATTCAATTGATACGTAGATAGTATTACAAAAGAATAATGTGACTAAATGCAAAGCGAGGTCGAAATATTATTCGCGCACCCTCATATATCATATACCAAATGAAATACCGCCAGAGAGGTCTTTCGAAATGAAATTACGCTTCCGTTTCCAAATTTTTCACGTTTAAGTACCGTTGCCGAATACTGAATGTCAGAGTGGTGTTCGTGTTGTTACTCACTTCTATAATTTTACAATAATTTTTTTTTAGACGTTACCTAAATTCTATATAACAAAAAAACGCACCAAGTGCGAATAGGGCTCGCGCATCGAGGATTCCGTACCTTGTTTGTAGTGAAATTACTTTATTTATCCTAAGTAATCGCTAATATGGACTTCCTAGCGTAATATATATTTGATAATAATTAATATAATAAACTAGAGGAGACATTAGAGGAGAGATAAACTAGAGGAGATTATCGTGAATATCTGAAAAACTAATCGCTATAGTCTCTCTAAAACCTTTGCGTAGGTTTCTGAAAACCGCATTCCTCTCATAATTTTTGGTTCAGTCGTTGCGGAAATAAGGCAGGAAAATTTATTCTTCTCGCATATTTTGCAGTGTATATCTGAATATATACTACGTATAATTAGGAAAAAATATTTTTGAGACCCTTACACTACTACGTGTCCGTGTCATCTTATAAGTGTTTTTCTTTTCGAGAAAACTAAAAAGTAACAATACTGGCACTAGATTTCTTCCACCGACCAAAATGTATTCCACACTGTTTGATGAAAATTACGTGCTTTAGCGTAACGTAAAGGCCAACATCTATCACGAGATTGCAGTGTCACTAATGCATTTCTGTGAAATTCATGCTTTGATAGGAAAATATTTGATCAATTTTAATTTCACTGAATATTTGATAAATAGAGCAAGATTGAGGCCACTGTAAAACACAATTGAAGGCTATTTTTATGAGAATTCGTATAGGATTCTGTACTGTTTACGTAGAAATTATTTTTGAAATATTTCTAAAATTATGTACGTACCCTTTATGTAAATGTTATACATTTATACCTGATGTGATTACAAACCATAGCGTGATGTGATTACATCTATTAGGGGAGAATTGAAAACAAAAGTTACTTAGTATCATCGATCTCTTTTATTTTTTATTTATCTTTTCTACAATTTAAATTTTAATTCGAGACCCGTGTTTATAAGACCTGTTTGACACATTTCGTTTCTTGACTGATTGTCCATGTGTAAGTTGTGATGTAAGTTTGTGGTCGTCTCATATATACAAGATGTTTTAAATGCTTTCTTTTTTAGTTGCCCTCTTACACGATAACCATAAACTTTTAACTCGTAGTTTTTTCTATGGCCGTTTCAATATTATATATTAACTTATTTTAAACGCTTTTTCGCTCTATGACATGTCTTTCTGTGTGCTATAAACTTGTTTCTAGATCTACTTTATCTCACATAACAGATACGTCCTTACGACAATTCGCATTTTGCAGTTTTTCTTCCAATTCTAATTTGATGACGAAATGTCTTTAATTTTATACTACACTTTTTATGACGTTACACGCATGTTTTGCCTCATACGCTATAATCGCTTGTATCCGAGTCTAAGTTTTAATTGATCATAACGCAGAATTTTGATGAGTGTAAGTCCAAGTCTATTAAGTATTCTTGTATTTTCTTGCATAATATCATGCAATTTTTTGTGAAAATACAATAATTTAAACTTATCTTTTTATGTTTTTTTGTAAATTATGTTATGAATTAATATAATTAAATAAACTGTATAATTAAATAAAATTACTGCTACAAACTTTGTTTTTTCCTCACTGAATACAAATAGTACCAAAGTCAACTCAGATAATAACATTTTTCGTAAGTCACTACAATTAAAATAACTGTAAGCGAAACCACAAGTTGTGACTCGTCTAATGACATGCCATTCTATTTTTCGCTGTCTTTTTACATATTCATCAAAATTGTTTGAATAACCTTCTACGCATAACTTGTCATCCTTATTCGAACGAACGGGACGAAGTATTTGGTTCTCTGTCTCAATACGCCACCCAATATGACGGCTTTACTGAATATAGCGCGCTGTACCCACTTCCATCACAATATTTTATGACATTACATAAACCAAATCCCACATCTTAAGAATATACGTTTAGCTAATAATAATATCACAATACTCGATGCCTTTTCGCATATTTTCCAATTCAACTGATATTACGATTGCATTTTGTGTACAGTAGCCAAATTAATAAAATAAAAGTACATGCTACTGGTTGATTCTACAAGCCTATGTTAAGATTACCTACAAGTGCGATGACAACGATCCTTCAATGACCACATCACCTTCATCAAAATTCAAACACCTTTTTTTATTTTAAACGAATTTTATTAAACTATATTTATGCCATTTTTAACGACAAACCTTTGCCATGTTTTTGGTAAAACCATTATGCCATCACTATAGAATTTCTGGGATTTTTGGGCGAAAAACTGAACCAATTGATTTTTATAGGCCTCTTTTGAAGTTGACTTTACACCATTAAGAAAGTTATGCAGAGTGCAAAACAAATGGTAGTCAGACGAGGAAAAGTCCGAGCTTTATATTCCAAAACTTCCATCAAAACCCAGACAAGCTCTCTCAATTTTTGCCGAGCCCGTCAAAAATGTTTGTGGTCTGGCATTGTCGTTATGGAAGAAGACGCCTCTCCTATTGATTAATTTTGACCATTTTACCTTGATAGTGCATTTTAATCTCATTATTTGTTGAAGCAGCTTCAACAAGCAGATTCCTTCTCAATTCCACCAAACATTTTATTTGAGAAGCGATTCGCAGATGAAATTTCGGTCCATTAAATTTTTCACTGTTAATTCATGTGGTACCCAAATATCAATCTGTTACAATACAATGGAGGGTTTTTAGATGCAATGGAAAGAATATTTATGATACACAGAATTAAAATCTATACCTATGCAATAAAATAATTGATGTATGTATTGACTACAAGTAGTACATATAAGTAACAAGTTTTACGCAAGTATATAGGAACATTATATCTATATCTTGAGTAAGTATTTTCCTAATGGCCACTGTTGCCTGACTAAATAAGTCAGGTCAAATACAGCTTAAATTGATCGCATATAGTGCAGTTGTAGTAAAGAAATTAGACCTCAATCTCAACTTTTTGAAGATGTTAACTGTCTCATAAACATTTACTTGAAAGTCCGACAGCTATACTTCAAATATTGATAGATCGTATTTAAATACTTATAGATTTATTGAAAAAAAGTTGGTAAAGGTTTTAAAACACATTTTTTTTACTTTCAAAGGAGTTTAATCTGACGTCCTTTTAATCAAGTTTCAGTGCTTAACACTTTTGAACTGAAATATATTACGTTTTTATAGCCGTGTTTTTGTAAGTTTAGTGAAAAAAATATCTATTTTCCAGTTAATTGGAATATATTTAATAAATTATTTATCTGCTTTGCATACTCTTTATGATTCCTGTCCATGATTAGATATTAAGTTGAGAACGAGAAAAGCAAACAAATGCAACTTGCAATTTCTAGGTTGTCATGGAATACTAATTAGACAAAAATAAAATATGGATCAACAAAAAATACAATTGTGCATGCGATAGCCGCACAACAATTGTGCATGCGATAGCCGCACATCAATTGTGCATGCGATAGCCGCACAACAATTGTGCATGCGATAGCCCCACAACTAATTCTAGCTCGCACTTATCGCAATCGCTTCACTTTATTTTATCGCTATTTACCTTTTTTGCCCTTACATTTTTAGCCTATAAACCAGTGTCCAGCCCGTCAGTAGCGAGAGTAAAAACGACGTAAAAATATCAAACTCACGATAAATACAAAACCAATATCGAGACCGAGTCAGTATTGATAGCAAAAACTAAGGGAAAATATCAAACTCTCATCAATTACAGAACCAGTATTGAGACCGAATCAACATATAGAGCACAATCTAAAGGAAAATATCAAAGCCATGTCAATTACAGAATCAGTATTGAGATCGGGTTAGCAGCGGGAGTAAAAACTAAGGGTAATTATCAAACTTACATCAACTGCAGAATCAGTATCGACACCGAGTCAGTATCGAGAACAAAATCTAAATGGACATATTACCGCTCACGTTAATTACAGCACTAACTACGCGGAAAGTACTTAGACCCACAGCGCACTTTCACATAGAACGTGTGTGGATTAGTGTAATCGGAATGATTTCACGTAAACAATTTTTCCAAAACACTAAGGTAGAATAGCTGAAGAGGGGGAGGAAACATCTTTAGATGTTCAAGTTAAAAATGTAATTATCGTTTCATTTAATGAAATTATTTTATCAGTGAATTGTAATCGTCTCACCACAATAAGCGTAGAATGCGTTTAAATAATATGGTAATGGAATAAGCACCGTACGAAAACGATGTCGAAAAACAAAGCAGTGCAATTAACGTGCATCACTTCGAAGCTTAATATTTCGCAAAAAGGACTTAAAAACGAAAAAATTTGAACAATACGTTACATTCGTATAAAACATATATCCTGAAGAAACATCTGCGAAAAAAATTCTTTCGCACTTTACGCGTATACGATTTATATTATGTACATTTTTTTAAATATTTTGCTACATATTAGACACGTCCCCATAAAGAATTTACTTAGAAAATTTCATTTTGTAACTGTAGAAAGCGTGAAACTATGAAAGGCAGATGAATGGGCAATTAAACGAGCCCGTCCGTGATGAAATTTCACTATTTCACTATGGAACACTGAACTATAATCTCAGTATCTTTAATAACATATGGGTTAGAGCAGTAAACGAAACGTGGGGAGCTCGCTGTGCTGTTCCGTTCTTATCATTTATTTGGTTTTTGACAGGTGATTGAGTAAGACTATGTTTAATAGATAAATAGGATACTTATACAGGAACTTTAATTTATAAAAAAAATTTCGTATGCTTAAATCACAATATAAAAGTGAAAACTTTGGTAAACAGTAGAACCGTTCTGTGTTTGTTAGAAATTTTCAATACGAAAATTAAAAAAACAAAGTAACATAGGAGTATCATATTATACTCAAATAAAATATTCAAAAACAGAACGTAATTCTTGAGAGGATGCACTTCGTGTTAGACAATGAACTCGCTCGGCCGATGCTGAAGGGAGCCGTGTTTACCTGAACAATGCAGTGCACATTTAATAGATCACATTTCTACATTTTTTTTAATTTTAAGCTCTCTGGCCGATACCGAAGGGAGCCGAGTTTACCCGATTCAGCATCACCGAACCGAACCTGACGGCTCAGTTTCGTTCACTGCTTAGAAAAGTACGCAGATTCGCCAAAAGAAGTTTCACTTCAAAAACCAATTGCTTACATAATATTGTTCATTCACACAGTTGAATACTTTTATTAAATAACACGTAAATTAATGCCTACTTATAAAGAAATTTCTAGTTTTAACAAACAGATCGTTTATTTTTTCTTTATGTGCCATCTATATACATACAATCTTAACTAGATATTACAAAAGTCTATTATAAGAAATGAAATAAATATGCTAACAGTAGAATATATATAATAAAAAACCGATTAAGTGCAATATAGTCTCACCTAACAAGTGACCCATATCTCGAGTTTTATTCAATAGGCATTGATTACATTTTTCTTAGATGCATAAATTCTAGTCTTTTTCTCTCTCTTACAAAATACATAAGTGACGTTTTTTCTACTTTTTTTTAAATTTTTATCCAGACAAAATGTTTATTGTGAAAATAGATAAATGTTATATTTTCTAATTGCTTAGTTTAGTTGCCTTTAGTTGATAACAAACATTGTAGGTTTGAAAAAAATTGTAAAACCCTCCCCTCAATTATCCTTAAAATACCAAATCAATTTTTTTCTGCTTTCCTTGGCGTTTAGTTCTTTACGGAAAATAATTATTATGCTAAATTATGTCAGATAGTCGATATAAAGAAGTCTGTGGTCATCAAGTGAATAATTAGGTACCGAGTAGATTTAATAACTTTTCAATTTTTCCAATTTAAGCACGGGACACTAACAATTACGGCTGCATTGTTCTTGTGATAATGAGCCCGCCTAGCGTATGTGTGTTACATAAAGATACAAAAAATATATAGATAATGTTTTGTTAATTTGTTTGTGTGAAAAGTGATAGGCAGAAAAGCTTCAAAATGTTATATTCCTAAAAAGCATTTTTCTAGGCGAGTTGCACCATAGATATGGAATGAAAATTATTAATAATTTTCAAAGCGTCATTTGGGTATTTTCCTGAATCTAATGGCCAACTCCTTTATTTCCCTTGTAACTTCAATTAGGACTGCGGATCACTTGTTATGCTGACATTATTCTAATGTTGTATCTTTCGTTAACAAAAGATAATTAAGCGAATTATTTGTAATTTTCAATCGCACTCTTTGACCGAAACTTCGTCTTCATAATTTCATTTTTGAGATTTTCAGATTTTTTATTCCGTTAATTTTTATTTTTATTTCTTTTGTCTATTCATAATGTTCTGCGTATCTTTATTTCAAGAAATTTGCAACCAATTTATAATTGCAAAATAACAGATATTTGCGCCTAATTGAACTTATTTTTATCGACAATAATAGTTTAATTGCACGCAAAGTTAGTTAGAGCTGCGAGTGTGAATCGTAAAAAAGAAATGTCACAATAGAATCCGTGAAGACTTTATGAGGGAACGTTAAAAGGGAATAATTTTGAAACAATAATCACATATAAGTGAAGGACGCAACATATTTTTTTTTGTAACTATTCCGTATGATACACTGTTGTTGTTGGTAAAAATTTCTTAATTACTAAATACATAATATTAATTAAAACATATTTCGTAGTTTCAAAATTTGATTAAAAATACTGTCTTGGCGAGATTATAATTAGTTTTAACTTTAATCAGACTTATAAAATTAAGGTCCTACTTTTCAAATGAATCACTTCTCAAAATATGTTACCACTTAAGTGCTAATACTCCTAACGATCATATTGATAATTGTCTTTGGAACGGAGAACCAGTTGGTTTGGTTATATTTTTAACCGCATCTAAATAATTTTTAAATATCTAAATAAATCTGTAAAGAATGTAAAATTCTTATTAATTATATGCATTACAATTTTTCTTTATCAAACTAACACTCGACCTCTGAAACGGTCCTACTTTTTCCTACAACTAGCGCACAGACACACCCGCATATTCACGCGCGTAACGGGCACCCGCACACAAAGGCGCGCGCGCGCGCACGCACACAGGCGCGCGCGGGGAGCAGAGCTCACGGCCCGGCCCGATCCCGTTAGCCCGGGCGCGACCTCCCGCCCACCGGTACCCCCCACCCTCGCCAGAGGCCACGCCCACCTCGCGAGCTAGTGCGCGGTTTAAAGGAGTGCGCCCGTTTCCGTCTGAAAGCGATCTCGCCGGGGTATAGTTTTCACGAGAAACGTACGTGAAATGCCGGTATGAAAAGGTTCTACTAGTCCAATTATGTGAATGTATACCACGGCTTATGGGGAAATATTAAATGTTCCAAATATAGAGTTTCCATTTCAAAGTTTTAGTTTTGAATTTTGTATTAAAAGTAGGCTTATGCATCTATACTCTGTCCCCGTGTATTCCTAGCTCTACATATTTATTCGAAATTCACCTTTGATAGATAATCGTCTGTAAAACCAACCATGACTCTGTTAATATTTTGACTCGGATTGTATTTTCTGTTATTCCCCGTTAATAATACAGTTTTATGTGACTGAAACACTCGAATTTACTTTTTTTCTGGTGTTTGTGGATAAATTTATTCGTGATAATTTTTAGTATTGACGCACTGACTGGGATGATTTTTTTATTTAATTTTATACTTCGCTTTCGTGTATCGTGTGTGCAACAAGTCATCGTAGGAAAATATCTCCCTCTAGTACGTGGCGCTCATATTCTATTATCTCGTTTACATATTAATATATATATATATATATATATATATATATATATATATATATATATATATATACATACATATACCAAGAAAACCATTGAACTAGTCTTACTAAATTTACGGGAAAGGTCACTAGAAATACATCAATTTTAGTAAGTGCGTTTGCTGAAATGCTGATATTTATTCTACAACTAAAGATATTTAAGGAGAAGGGTGATAAATATCCAATTAATGTCGATGGAATATGGCGTATTTTACCTTTATATACCTGCATAATTGTTATTACAATTACAGTAAATGACCGGTAAGATCTTAGTTAAATGATTCAAATGAAAGAAATATGTATTTTTTTGTAATGCATGTGATATGGGCCTTTCGAAAGACACAGTGGAAATGGTGAAATGGTTAGTTGGTCGGACCTCGGCAACAATTAAATTTTAAAAGAGTTATCATTTTTGAAAATTGCATGCTGTCCATTTCTTACGGATGTAGGTACAAAAAAATCTATACAGTTTTATTTTTTTGACAAAACGATGTAAATTTTGAAAACCTTGCTCTAGGTCCAAAGAACATTACAAAAAAATATGACGTTTGCGTAATTCTAGAAGAAAATAATTTTTGCAATTGATGCACAGATTATTCAAAAACTCAATTCTTTTAAAAGACATTGCGTGTGATTGTATTAGTTAATTTTATTACAACAATATTCGTATTGTTATTTTAATATAAATGTACATTTAAATTAGAAATATTCAATGAAACCTATTGATAAGTTTTTGTTTGATTTGTTTAATAAAATCGTTGCCTGATTTATCTCTTTAATTCACATTCTGTTTCTATTGGACTTTTGGAAATAATAAGTTTTACTTGAATCTGTACTAATTTAATGTATTTGCCTTTTGTCAATTTCGTCATCGGAAGCATTATCTAGGCATTATAATTAGTATACAAAGAAGACATCGCCCCGTTTTGTTGAATTTCTTGCAAACGAAGTAACGCTCTGTGTCTGACCACCAGTGTACTTAAAACAATGTAAACATGTAGACATAACACTAGTACGTGGAGTATTATAAGCCTCGAGTCAAGTGGCCTTTATCATTGTTCGGTCGCTAATCAGTACCTCGAGTAATTAACTCGGGAGCCATCGACAAGGTCGTTTAACAAGCTTTAAGTTAGTCATGATGGAGGTTCGAGTTGACTTTTCAGTCGAAATATAGGACACATTTCAATTACTTATTTAAAAAAAAATAGCAAAGGTTTATCTTAAGTTTTGTTGTTGTAGTTAAATGCTTTAAATTTTTTTAAATTTTACTTTCTAGATTAGAATAATTTTTAAATTACGTAAGATATGGAAAATAGTCAGTAGAAAATATAGTTTATAGTCTCTTAATTAATTTCAGTAAAACTCGATGAACAGTGGAAAAATTGAAATGTAGAAGTCGATAAATAAATATGCCGATAAGAATATCTATCAGTAATTTTTTTTAGAAATATTGTATGTTGTGAATTTGTACATTATTTATATAAATTTTTGACTTAAAACAATTACTAATTAATGAAAAAAAAATTCATTTTTACTTGGCGAATCGGTCGAGTAAGGGTAACATTTAAATAAAATTACGGTAGGCTTTAATAAAGCAAGGGAATTTAATATCTTAAACTTCCAAAACAAGTTTAAGACATTAAATTTATTGTTTATTGATTATTAAATTCTGTCTCAAAGATAAATAAAAATAAGAGTAAAAGTAGTAAGTAAGATATGTTTACTATGTTCCATTACGCTCTTTTAAAAAGAAAAAAAAACATTTTTGGCATATGTCGTTATATAAGTATATCATTAACGTAAAGAACATAAATTACATCGAAATCATCATTAGTTCGAGTTCAGTTTAAGAAACGATCTAACTGTACTACTTCATGGTTGAAATTCAACTGGCAGGCGGCGGGTGTCAGGTGCGCGGAGGGGGGGAGGGTAGGCGGGGCCACCGGTGGGCGCGACCTCTGACACACACCCACCTTGCGCCAGCTTTTTGTGCAAGCTTTCAGGCGAGCTTTTATCGCACGTAGAGCTTTCCGAGTGGAGTTAGGAAATAAGTAATGAAGGAGATGGAATGTGTTTCGGGTGGTCGCGTGGACTGAGGTTGAGATATCGTGGGATTGTCCATATTTTTTTTGTTTAGGCAGGACAGCGGGGGCAGTATATTGATCTTTATTGAGAGTACTCATCACTCGACTGCTGCTGGAGGTGTGTTTGAATTGCATAATCGATACAAACGTCTATTAAATGGACAATGTAAGTTAGTAATCTGATAGCTATGTCAAGGTCACGACGATAAGCATAATAAAATAACAAAATAGTATTTGATATTTGTCACTATACAGCCAGCTGATTGCGTAAAGGATGCTTTAAACTGTCGTATAATAAAAACGAGGGCGGTAAGGAGTGAAGTTGACATAAATAAATCTAATTAACATAAATTTACAAATAAAAGTAAACTGATTTTGACATTTAAAGGAGTAGTTAAATTTATCTTCATTTTCGCAAAATGAAATTAAGTCTATATTATAGAACAGTTGTCAGAAATTAACTCTATATTATAGAACAGTTGTCAGAAATTAACTCTATATTATAGAACAGTTGTCAGAGCGATATTGTGGTATCTTCCAATAGGTGATTTATTTTTTCGCCTTTCTTGTGGAATGTCCACGTTTCGTTAAGATGTCGTGCGAGTGTCGTCGATCGTCTGTGTCGTTGCGAGCTGCCAACGAGCAGGAGAAAATCTTGCGAGCGCGCGCTATATTTACAGGCGCGTCGAGTAAATAAAGCGGCTGTGGCGTCACTTTGCAATTAGGCGTGTATTGGTGCGCGGCGGGGCGAGGGCAGCGACGGCCAATGAGCGCACGGCGCCGCCCCCCGCCGCCCGACCCCTGACACGACCCGCGCCCGCGCCACTCGTGTCGCCGACATCTGCCCGCTCGGTCATCCGCAGCGCGCGCGAACCGACCCCGACCGATTGTCGCTCACGCGAGCGGTTGCGAGCGAATTTACGCGAAGCGGCGCTGGCTCACGCGAAGCGGTGCTGGCTCACGCGAAGCGGCGCTAGCTGACGCGAAGCGGCGCAAGTGCTCTTTCAAAGCGGTACGAAGCGTCGCGTTTGTTTTGTGGGCCGAGTGCAGTGGTCGTGGTGGCGGGCGCTTGCGGCGCGCTGGCGGCGTGCGGCGGCGGGCACGCGCTGCCGTACGGCGCAGCCGGCGGCGAGCTGGGCGCGCTAGGATACGCGCGCGGCTGGCGCGACGAGGAGCCACTTCCGGGCACGCCGGTTTCTCACGCCGCTTCTACTCTCAGCGGTGGATCCGCCGAGAAAGCTCAGAGCGTCGAGTGCGTTGTGTGCGGCGATAAGTCATCCGGCAAGCACTACGGTCAATTCACATGCGAAGGTACACAGAATATATTTAACAAACGTCAAAAATTTCTTAGTGATGTCATTACATGCATTTATTTGTGAACTCCGTGACCGCAAATGTGAAGGCAAAATATCCTTTCGAGACTTACGTCATATTGAAGTGTTATTCAGTTTGCACGCGGCAAACATGGAACAAAATTTTAATGCTATATCTTAGTTACTTTAGGTCATGTAACATTTAGATGTGAAATATTATTAGAGATGATATTGAATGATTAAGGATCTTATGATATAAATAATTATTGACTGTTGTCTTACCTAGTCGAAATATTTTTATTCATCACAGCTAAAACATTAGACAGGTTAAACTATGAGAAAGTGAAATTACTTAAAAGAAGCATAATTTGTATCTGATGTGTTAAAGATAGAGTCACTGGGTATGAACAAATATATTGGTTTCAACGGAAATAAACAATTATTCGCGTACCATAGTCTACCCGCTTGTATTAAACGGTGTCTAAAAAAATTGTAAAAAAGTGGTAAAACAATCCATGTCTCTTAAATAAATCAAACTTCCTTTTCTATTAAATGCATTTTAAAATATTAAAAACACGAAAACTTTATTTTGTGATTGTTTGGTGTCACAAATAGTACATTTTTTTTAAGTTAACATATACGTAAAATCGTAGGCATACCTGATTTCAAAAATATATTTGAAAATGTAATTAATACCATATATTTTTATTGTATTACCTCATTAATACGAATAAATAAGATGAATAACTTTTAAATGAAAATGGCATTATTGAGGAAGGAAAAACAACCTTCTTGCGAGCTGTTATTAATTGTTGATTATTTCATTACTGATTCATTTCATTATTGACAGAGCGTTACAATCGATCATTTCTAACATTCAATTCATATTTTAATAATTGCGTATATGCATAAGCCTTTTAAAACTTATTTGATAGTGAAAGTTTTTGGCATCCTTATTTGTCATTTTAACACAAAGATAAAACTGTTTTTCATAGTAGACGCGAGTTTATCTTTTGCAGGTCAACGAAACTCGAGAAACGGCCGTAACTACAGTTCCCATTTGAACGTAAATAATAAATGGTATCGCATAGAATTTAAAGTAAAATGTTACTAATAAATTATAAATTTATAACTTAACATTTTTCGTAATTATATTTACAAAAAATAATGATGTAAACATCTAAGCACATATGTAGAACGGCGTGGGGTAACGCTTAGGTCTTAATCAATTAAAGTGAGCATTATTTTATAGGTAAACACAGTAAATATTGAAATAATTAATTTTCATGTTTGTATGCGGTCGGCTAAATATAATTATTTTCATTAAACGCGACACGTTGTATTTTATAAGTAATGCAATGAAGGTGCTTGTGATAGGATTATAGGATTTTGTAACAAATTTCATGTACTACATTTAGTTTAGTTATTTACCCTCAATATTAATTGGGCGTAAATAAATAAACTAAATGTAGTTATTAAAAGTCAAATGCCTTTAAACGCATGGACTATAAACTATCAACAGGACAGTATTTAGTGGAATGATTTAATCTAACGCCTGCCAGTTAATACCTGGTAAGACAAAAAATTATTTAAATTTTTAAAATTCAAGGAATAATTTATTTTAAACGATGCCTATATTTATCCGGGAAAAGAATATTGAATATTTTTTAAATGCCGCAACGTTGACAAAGTTTTGGCTACTTCACTCACTTTGTACAATTTTAATATAAGTATTACCCATAGTCTATGTCTAATGAATAAGATGAGTAGGTCCTGAGTGAATGGCTATGGATAGTACCTGAGTGAATGATTCTATATGGAAGAATCAAAATTTCTTTAGATAAAATATTTATCGCTTTGGAAAAATATTCAATACAAGTCAGAGTCAATACTAAGTTAGAGTACTCTATACTTCATAATTCTGGTTATATTACTTAGTATTATTTGATATTACTATTTTTTTTAATTTTTGAATAATATTGCGTTCCTGAGAAGTTTAGTTAATTTATCTTTTTAGAAAACGTTATTCAAGACAACAGCAACAGGCACTTTTTAATGTATGGGTACATGTATTTGTCATAAATCTAATGTTTTATATATACATTTGTTAGAGGTGATCAACTATAAACTAAGGAGCCAGTTTAAAAACTCACATTTAAACATTCGACTCAAAATTATAAAACACAATTCACTATACAGTAATATTGATGTCCAATTGGAGTTCAAAAGGATTTTTATTCGCGAAAACTCATATTGACAGTAGATTACAATATTATGATAAGTATATTATTTGCAACGAAGAAAAGCTTTACATTTGAAGAGGTGAATAACCGTAAGAAAAATAGCGATGAGTGTCTAGTTTTGAAGTTAAAATATTTTTCATTTGCCAAGTATGTTGGCTAGCATCGTCGATTGCTATCGGCGTTATGACAACGATTTTATAAAAGTGAAAGACATGCGACTACCTTAAAAGATACTCGTAAATTTAGCGGACTCAGTTGTTTGCTCGCTCATTCGTTTCGCTCGTTCTATAGTTTATACGTGAACGTGTACGGACCCACCACGTTATACCTACGAGATGATGAGTAATATACAATAATATTATAATAGCAGACGGACGTTTCAAGAGTAGGTACATAGTTTTTGATAATATTATACCTAATATTCTTGACCATCGAGGTCTTTAACTCGAAGACGTCGATGGTTAGTTATAATTGATTGCAATAAACATCAATCAAAATCCACCTTATAAAAATAACATGAAATTATCATGGAATAATAAATATATTTTTCTACTTGTCTCTAAGTCTGTTGAAAATGAATTTTTTTTTAAATTTTGATAGGTAGTAAATGTTAAATATTGAACATATGCCTACATAAAATCATATAACTTATCTTCCGCAAATTAATCGAATCTAAGATTTATGACTGAAAATAAGCAAAACCAAAACGAGATTTTTGGCGAACTTCCATTATTGCCTTCGATTATAAATAAATTTACCATAAAGATAAACTTGCATGTAACTTTATTTATTTATTTTTATGACAAATAGTTCAACTATTTCATATATGACGACTTTTTTATATTTTGATATATGACGATTTTGTGTATTCCACTGTACAATATTAAAAGTCTTTAATTATCTTATAACATTTTCATGGTTA
Source organism: Druceiella hillmani (assembly GCA_039881145.1). Classification (NCBI taxonomy): domain Eukaryota; kingdom Metazoa; phylum Arthropoda; class Insecta; order Lepidoptera; family Hepialidae; genus Druceiella; species Druceiella hillmani. Next base: position 1,349,483 of record JAYKKI010000091.1, read on the forward strand.
ACTGATTCAAAAGATATTATACATATCATAAACATTAATTCATTAAAATATAACAAAATTAAAATCGACTAATAACCTATCTAAATTGTCTTAGTTATACATACAAGTTTCAATAATGATCTCTGCGTCTTCTAGTCACTTCTGAAATTAAATACGTAAACAAATAAGCGTATAATACTTGCACGAAAGTTACATGTCGTTTCTAACAAAACCTTTATTTTTTCCCCATGTTATTCGTACAAAATATGTTTAAAATTGCAGTTAGACTAATTATAAGACGAAATTATAATAACACTAAAGCATTTTATAATAAATGACTCTGTATTGGATGTATGGTATTGTATTTAATATTACATGGCCAAAATGAAACATAATTTTGTTTTAAATTATATCACCATAATACAAAATACAATGTAAACATAATGTAAAAAAACAATGTCATAAAAAATCCATCTTGCAAAGAAAGCATTCGTTTTTAGGCTTCTATACCTAAAAAGAAAAAAGTAATATAGGATCACATTGTTGTCCGTCTGACTGTTTGCCTGTCTGTCGAGACCTCTTTTCTCAGAAGCACCAATCATATACTTAGGTTTACCGTTACTGTTTACTGGGGTTGTAAAAATCTACCTTTTAAGTCAACGCAATCAAGATAACTCTTTTGGAGTCACGGTCGGAATACGGTCATTTATGTCCCATTTTTTGACACTCGCAAATAAATCAAAATCTATAGGGTACTTCCGTTGACCTAGATTATGAAATTTGGCAAGAAGCAAGGTCTCATAGAACATGTAAAGGAAAAAAATCCAAAAATAGTTAATTTTTAGTTATATAACATTAACAAATATTTTTTAAACATTTATTGTCGTTCTAAAAAATTTAAATTTTGTAGATGGTTTAATAGGAATATGTGTACGGAACCCTCGTAGTTGATAGGTTTTTTTACATACAGTTTTGTTCACAAAATCGAGAATATTTTTTATGGGCCATACATAATAATAATCTTAACAAGTAAATAGACGATTAAATCGATCAACAGAAAAAGCGTTATTGAAAATTATAAACTCTGTGGCAAGCGCTTTTTTAATTCTATAATGTAATCTCACAGGTCACACATTATAGGTTAAAGAGGACAAATAAACCAAGAGAAATCTATATTTTTTCAATTAAAATGTAACAATAATACTAAGTATTAATTACAGTATAAGGACATTTTTAAAATCGTGGAATTGTAACACCCGTAGCTTTTATGTATCTTTTTTCATAACCGATTTACGAAAATATCTTGTTTAATGTTTAAATCACTAACGTCCTCGTTATTTCATTACATTAATTAGTTTAATTCTGACGATAACAATTTAATGAACAATACAATATAAAGATAACTCCTTTTGTTACATCTTGTTTTGTAGGTATGATTCTATGTAGAAATGCATATTTTCATATGATTAAACAATATGTGACTGAAATAGTAACGGTGAGAAATATTGATCGGCTCTATGCTGTGATATAAACATGACTCTTAAATATTTTTTTTATAACTATCTGACATATATTTAAATGTTAATGCAATTTCCGATACGAAACCCTGGAAACATTTTTATATAGATACTTAAGCGTTTAGTGCTTACTTTGAAGAAAACAAGAATTATAAGCAAATTGGATAATAAAAATAATAGATATAATAATGATAATAACTATATGAAGTTATTTGTATTTTGAGGATTTTTTTTATTTTCCAATGAAATCACTTGTGTGGTAGGTACGATTGCAGCATTTAAGGAGAGAGATACTAATTTAGATATTTAAGACAATTTACTGTATCTTAAGCTAACGGATAATACGTCAGTTTCAAATAATTTTACACGTATGGTTTGCATATAGGTATAATTTTCTTTGAATTAAAGGTATAAATAAAAGCTATTTTGTACAGTCAATAATTTATAACAGATCTCAATATCGTTAAAGTGAATCTCATCTCGTTCCATTCTTTCGGTACGAGTACAGCATTTAAGAAGAGTGATACTAGTTTAGATATCATTAAAATAAGATGATTATGGAAATTAGTGCAAGATCAAAAAAGACTTGGTTGATCTAGTCTGACAAATATATGAAAAGCCGTTTTTAACAAAACGGGCCTTAATAATTATTTAATCTCTGTCGCCTTCTATGCTATGAAATAATTTTACCCGATGAAAAAATGATGTAACTTAGACAGTGACAGTGGACTTGACAAGTATAATTGACCCATATTTGTTTCAAAAAGAAGTTATTGATAAAATAAATTAAAATACCGCTTAATGTGTTGCTGAAATCATGTAAAAATTGCCTATAAATTTCAAATAGTTGTTTATAAAAGTTTTGATTTGATGAATTAGCTGTTAAAAAAACATGTAATGAGTTATAAAGGTTTGTGCAAACATTTAAACAAAGTTCAGATTAAATGCACAACATTTGCTTCTCATTAAAGTATACAGTTCATTAAATTCTCCAGTTTTTATATTCCGCGTATTATTTTTTTCCTTATGAAGATAATTTTTTTATATTTTCATAAAAATTTAAGGTCTTATTACATATAATTTTATTCTTGCCAATATTTATTTAAATTGCTATATTATTTAAAAATTACTGCATTAAACTTTTATATCTACTTTTGCATGATCCGTTATATTTCTATGTGAGCTTTTGTCTACATTTTTATCTTTACGCTTTGGATGGCATATGCCATAATATTCAGGTTATCGTAAACAATCACTGTTATGTAAATAAATAACTCTACCTAATAATATAAAATTACGTGCGAATACGATTTAAAAGCAAAATATCCATGTTTATTTAGTAGTACCTCACCGAAATGAATAGGAAGTATGGTAAAACTCAATGTATAATTCAAATGATAATAAGGCATCTCGTCCTAGTTTTATAATTTGAACCGATACAATAACCCTGCAAAAGTAAAAGATGGATAACATTAAACAGTTTTTCAAAGAGTAAAATGAGACGTTAAACTAACATGCCAGAAACAAACATTTTCTCAAAATGACGCAATCGTAAGCAAAAATCTACGAATTGATCTCTCGTAACATATTTCTCACACTTTGTTCAGGTGTAGAAATAATATCAGACACTTAACTGACAGTTAGCCTACTTAGCGAAATCAACGGCGACGGTACTCATTTGAGACTTCATTTTACATCTCGCCTGTCATTTTTTACGCGTCAGTTTTTATTAAAGAATTAAATATTCATAAAGTACAATGGCAGGAGTAATTTTGGCGCACGATGTAAAAACCGACACAATAAACTCGAGTGAGGTGTTTAGCACCTCGAACGCATTAGAAACATCTAATGACAAGATCGTTAGTTAGCTGTCAGCTTACTTTAGGACGTGAAAAGAAACTCAGCAGGGAAGGGGAAGGGGCAAACGGACTCGTAGAAGTCTTGCAATATGTTCTTTCTTGCAATTCTTCTTTCCTCCATAATTTTTAGACCAGACGAAGTCAAATATTCAGTCGTTTGTCTATCTGAGTGTGCGCAGGCGTAATCGAGAAAAAGAAAGGGTCTACTACGAGGGCGGTGCTCTCGAATTTGTTTTCCAAGCAATAGGCAAACAGTTATCGGTATACCAGTCTGCGGTAATAGTTGTTTTATTTTTCAGAATAATAGTTCCATAAGAATCGTTCCATCCATAGAACCAGAAGATCATATTTTTCCAGTACTTCGTCTTTTTTCACCTTTGTAAGTAACTCTTTGAAAGGAAACATTGCGCAGACTATCTCTTGGCTTTCGTCATATGTGACGATGTCATTTGAGTAGTCTGCCTCGATTTTTTTTTGTATTTCCCGACTCCAACCAACGCGATGGTGTTTTCAAGCTTCAGCAAAATCATGGGACCTCTACCTAGCACAAAGCTTCCTTATGCTTAATTGTTTATGAATAATTTTGTGTACTGAACTCATCCTAGTTCTTGTACTTGTCTGAATCTGCTAATAAGTTACTTTCTTACTATTTTTTAATCGAGAGCCTTAGAGTCGTCTCTCATGCAGGTCATCACTGAGATTGGTAAGACCACGCTTAAACTTGTTAAAATCATAAACTACCATCCATACCATTGAATGAACATTGCCCCGTGTTAAATTTATCTTGATATAGTATGCACAGTTTTCTAACCCACTGCCAGTTTGTTAAAGCAAGTAACAATTCACGCAAAGTATCTCAGTGGATTACCGAAGTATTGAATTTCCTAAATTTGAATTTATTTCTTTATTACTATTATTGCAAATGAACAGTTCTGAGTATTTCCATTGCTATTCTCGCTTGATCACACTGGCGGCGTGACGTCTCAATTTTGAGGTATTCCCGCTGATTCTGTTGACACAAGGTATTGAGCATTTGAATCTTTCTGGATTTTCCATTTTTCAATCTTCCTTTCTATTATTATTTTCTATAATCCTTCTTGTGTTTATCATGTATTTTCTAATTTATGTGAAATTTTCACAGTTCAAAAAGTGATATTTAAAGAAATAGTAAATATTGAGGTTTTATTTTTAATATATTTAGTAAACTATAAAAAACAAAGTGACACCTCAAAAGTGGAGCTAGCATAATGAAAGCTAGAGTTAGACACTCATTTTCATGACAATATTTGTGTGTTCGACGATAGAGCGTTTAAGTTAAATGACCATCGTACGAGGTTTGGTTAATATTTATTTATTTGTGTCCGTACTGTTAATATGCCGACCGTTTTTCCGACGGCTAATGACACGCTAATAGATGGAGGGCTACGCGACGTATAACGAGATAGGATTGTTTAATTTTGACGTCTTTCACAGTGCATACATATAAGTATATATACCGCAATTGAGTAATTTTTCGCATGTAACTGATTATATAACAAGTATTACGATCACATGATTGTCAGCCTTATAAGCAATGATGATGGAACAACGTACTTTATATATGTACCCAATTAACTTGCCATAAACACATACGGGCGTTTAATATTTCTTTCAACTTTTTATAATGTATTCCACCGCAACTGACCAATGTAATTGATTCTTTTTGTTTGCTTTGTCATGGTAGAAATATTGTATTTGTTATTTTTTTTCCTGTACGTATATTATCTTTTGGATCATAACTCTAACTTGACTTTGTTAGTTTTTCGCAAAAATTGTTTTTTTTGTTTTTCATATATCGTTTTAAAGGTTTGTTTCAAGAATAGTCACATTGAAAAGTGTTTATCTAGAAACCAAAATTGGATGTTGAAGTGGTTAAATATGGTATGTGGCGTATAGTCGAAGTCTAGGAAATAACACTACAATGGAAAAACAATTTATAATTTGATAATTTTGACCGCAATGCGAGATAAACAGTTAGATAAGTCGGTAGTGAAATATTCGTGGAAATATGAGCACAACAGACATATGCATATGTCTGTCGTGCTCATATTTCCACGAATATTTCACTACCGTGGCCATTGCGTCTACCTGCATTATTCTTTCCACTAATCCATCAGGACGTCCGAACCAGCAATTGATGTCATATTTTTTGTTATTTCAACAGACTATTTGAGGTCATTTTACTGTTTTAGGTCTTTCCACGTATATTCCTCAAATAACTCAATAGAATGAATTACCGTTGAATCTTAAATAGCATTTAGTTATCAGGATTCACCTTGTCATAGTTTTTTTAAATTTACAACTTAAACATTTTAGATTCAAAGTTTATGGGTACCTACTATTCTCATTGATTTCCTTCAAATTTTATAATAAGTATGGTCGGATGTAATTCGCTTCAACTCCAAAAGGAATTACTTTTGGTTGTGTATTTTTTTAAGTTTTAAATAATTATGTTGGTAATCTCTGGGTCTTGAGTTTGATGACGCTTTATCCTCTAAACTCTTACGAGAGTGGACAAAGTCATAGTTCATTTCATATGCGCTCACCTGATTTTCACATTTGATGAAGACGGTATTGCGAGAAGCGCCCAATATTGATATTTTTTTGTTCCATTGGCCGTTTTAGGAACACGATTATAGAGTTTGTTGGAAGTTCGCGATTGATAATTAGTTAGTTTTATGATTAATTTGAATTAATGTATTTTTTCTGTTTTAATTAACTATTGTTTATGTTATTATGTGTACTGTAAATTATTGTATTTTTGGTGCTTGCACATGTCCAATTTTTTGGGACAACCTGTAAGTTGAACAGAGTTTTTTTTAAATAAATAAATTAAAAAACAATTTTTTTAGGTCAAACATTTTCTATGTGTGTAAAACGTGGATAATTTTTCTTCCACATTTATAATATTTAGTACAATCGTACCGTTATACAAATTTCGAATTTAGCCGAAAGCTACTTATATTTACATTCTAGAAGTTTTATCAGTTTCAGCACTATAATAGATATTCTCTTTTCTTAAATGATTAATCTGACATATTTTACTAATAATAAAAAATATTTAATTGAAATTATTTCAATAATTATAAAGGTCTTTCACAAATCGCACAAATTAATTAATGAAATAAAACGGCGTCTGTGTAAGATCACAGGTATTAATTTAATAAAGGTAGTGATTGCCTACTTTGTCGACTACGTCCTTTTTCATTATATTAGATTTCATTATAGTAGAATTCTATAGATGAGTATTTATTAGAATTATTCATAACAAAGACAAGTTAACAGTAGTATTTGTTAAAATAAAAGGAACCCTTCACATTTTAGTTGAGTCAATCGTTATTAAAGATAGAGTGAACAGCACTAACTCAATTAATTTATAAATAATTGCTTTCTGAATAATAATTACGTATACTTATACGTTTCATATTGACACTTTCGACTTATTATTAGAAAGGGATAGTGCAAAATAATTATCGGATTTACGATAGCGGGCAGTGACTTTTATTGAAGTAATTTCCGTAAATGAAACAACGACTCTTATCCAGTTAGCTTTTTAATAGCACAGAGCGATTTGCGAACGATCTCTCAATGAATTTTACGTTGAGTGTAGTTCGACATAAAGTTCTTTAGAAGACCATTCAAATATAGGACTAGAAAAAAGTTTGACTTTTAATTATAAAAAAAATATCTATATTCTTATACGGAAGCTACGTGACGGCGATAATTTTATGTAAATATGTATAAAATCGCACTGAGTATAAATATATCGTCGCACTGCGCAGACCTGGGTTCGATTCCCGGCCACTCGCTAAGTGGGACTGGACCGATGTTATGGTTGGCTGTAAGAGATTGCTCTCGTTGCAATAAGTCCGCCATACGTATCAATAAGATACATTAAAGTAGATAAATAAATAATTTTTTCTAATATGATTATTTTTAATATAAGAATAACACTTTCGGTTCTTGAACAATGTTATAAATAGCTGACTTAAGATACTTATGGTGTGTAAGTTTGCTACGCGTGACAATAGTCAACGAAATGCGAAATAATTTAAACTATAAGAAACGATCTTGCTCTTATAATTTTACAGACAGCAATTATGCATTTTTTTGTTATAGCTTATTTTCACCTATTATTTTTTATACAATAAAGTGTAATTATATCTTATTATTTCATAACCAGGATAGACGCTGACCGGCAATTTCCAATAGTAAACACTGTCCATGTTCATTAACAGCTGTATGTCGTCTACAAAGTGATTGAGAGCTATTTCAACTTATTGCTGGTTCCGGTACACAATCGTTTCTCGGCTCACGATTCATAACGACAATACATAAAACAGGTATATTAGATAGGCGATACGGAAATACCGATCGAGAAGCTCATCAAGTCCGCGTGTATCTCAGCGGGCCTGTCCGTTTGATTAATCAATAAATTACACACAAACACGCCGAGAACTCTACTCTCCAATAATTTGATTGTCTCTATCGAAACATTATTAATACGCTTCCACCAAACACACAAACGACTCATCTACGCTCATCGCAGCTCGGCGCTTATCTCTTTTCGAAAATAGAAAATATAAATAATATTCTTAGGAAACACTGTCAGAGCGTATGCAAATGGGTGTCGTTGGTTTTAAAGTATTCTTCTAATCTTTAGCGAATTGTATAATTTATCTGCGTTACGGCGTTGTAAATCTGTTTTACGGTTGAGATTGACAACGCATTAACGAGACCGTTGTTCGCTCGTTTCTGGCCGCCCGCTTTTACTGACTTCACGCGGTTGGTATGCCATTGGATATTTATCGTTCGGCCCAGCTAGCTAATTGTTAGCGGTTAAGAGGTTTGTATGCATTGTTGATGCTATTGTCATTTACTTTAAATAAAATATGATAAATATGGACGCACGTATTCAATTTGCACTGTTTTGCAGCATTGATGCAAAAATTAAGCCAAAAATTGCCTCATATTGAATCGATATTAAGAAATATTTTTTTTACTCCGAAAACAAATATTGGAATACCGCGAGGTTATGACAATAAAAAAGTATTATATAGGATGATAATTTTTTACCTACGTAATACCTTAAATATGCTTCTATTTAATTTACCTGGTCACGAGAATAATAAATGATCAGACATTTTAACCACCTATTTTTATTGCTGTACGAAACTAAAGTTACTGCAATACATCATTGACTATATAATGATTTCATACTTTTGTGTGAAAAAGTCAAATTAATTGTTTGTATTTATATTAATTTAAAGTATATAACATTAATTAAAAAAACTGTGCAAATTATTTCAACACATCAATAGATACAATCACTGCTGAACGAAAATAATATTGAGCGCACCTTTGGTACGTAAATAGTTGGACTTATAACTTCTTCAACGACTCGATACGCCGATGAGCAACTTAAATAAGAGGCACGCAAACACCCAACAAGGATCTAGACCCATGAGTAATAAGTGAACGTCCCTGTGATTGCATGAAGATGCGTTAACTAGATATTATAGATAGTACGTTTGAATTTAAAAGAAATGAAATAACACTTTGCTTATCTATAAAGTTGCAAGTCCAAAATTTAAAATGTAAAAATCAGTTTAAATGTGATATCGATAATATCGACATCATCAATACTATGTAACAATTTATAAGTTCTAAAAATGAAAACTTTTATCTCTAGACGTCATCTGAAAGTTTCTAATTTGACTTGTAAACGAAAACTATAAGTCCTTATCAATATCATAAGAGCTCGTAGTTAGCTCTCTTTAGGATACATTATCGATAACAATTAACACAATGCGCAATTCATGAAAAGCTATATTTCAAAAATAGTTTTTTTTCAATATATGTAAATAAACATTATTATTTTGTTTAAGACAATCGAAAACTGCAAATTTTACTATGAGTGATTACTCTTAAATATGATTATGATACACGTGCAAGTTCTTCTCACATGCAAGTTGTTATTATAAAAAGCTTTTACGATTATAATTAGTATATTTCTCAAACATGAACTCTGACCTTCAGTTGGTTAGGCCGAGGTAATGATCAAAATATTAATCATTACAATATTAATCGCATAATTAACCAAATATGTTGTAAATGCATAAACATATTCGTGCTAAATCAATCAATCAATGAACTTTAGACTCGAGCTAATGCAAAATATGATGTAAGTCACTGTCATTACGACTTTAATTACTATCCAACACAATAAATGGCCGCACGAGTTATTATAACATGGACGATTCGATCGCCTGATTCTAGTGGAGTGCCGCGTATTGTTGATGTATTGTGCTCAACTAGGTCCTTAAATCAATAGCGTGGTTATTTCTTCGAGTGTTACCTCACGGCCACCGTTCAAGTGAGCGAGCCTCGGCGTGCGCACACACGATGTAGGTTCGCACTTGCGTATGTACAAACGGAACGAGTGCACAAGTGGTCGGCTGAGTGAGTAAATGATCATTCACGATGTTGATTATGTTTCAAAATGAATATATCGAATTTTAGTTCTAGGAAAGACGATCGTTGTTTTATATTGCATCGATTTATATGACGCATTGATTTTTTTTAACAAGTTCAATGGAAGCAATTATTGATGACTGTTTTGATTGCCGATTGTAGGAAAAATATTTTTCGATAAACAATTATATGATATGTATTGGCCTATTGGTTATATCACAATCGTAACTACGGCATTACGGTGATATTGATACATGTTCATGATAAGAGAGAGAGAGCGGTTTCAATAACACTAGCCAATTAATTCGTAATATAATGTCTTTGTTATTGCGAATTATCAATTATTAATTGCTTATAACTTTCACGATAACATACTTCAAGTAGTAATGACTCTCGTGTTAGCAGCTGTATTCACGTTTTGGGGTCTTAAAAGACAAAATGTCAATAAATACCAGGAACTACAAAGCTCACAGTCACATAGTCTATCAAAGAACTCGAGTTATAAATATATAAAGCACCAATTCGGATATTTTACTGATGGGCATTATGAAATTAATAATAAAGTATATTGTGGCATAAGTATGAGATTCAACAGATGCACGACGATATTATTATTTAACTAATATGAGAAAGTTGTCAAATATAACGTTGTTTTGTTCCATAATGTAATATTGATATATTTGACGTTAATTTTGTAGAAATTCATTATTCACAATTAAATGAAACTACGTGATGAAGTATTATTTCTACTTTTTTTAAGTTTTTTACCACGACCTAGGTTTCGTTGTATTACAATTTCTTCAGGTGGGCTATTAGCAAAGATAATAACTACATCACATAGTTTCATTTAATTGTGCCATAATGTAATGTAAAAATCAATTTTTTTCTGTCAAGCTATAATCGGACTTATAGAAATATATCGGCTATGTGTATATTATAGATTTAATGATTACTGTGTCTATGGCGTGATTAAAGCTTAGTCGTGTAATAAAGAGCATTTTGTAGCATTAACTATTATTTACTCGAAGCGGTCTGCATCGTCTCGAAAGATATATGTATTCTGATTACGTATCTAGAAAGTCACTTTATAATCTTAAGAAATATATTAGCAAGATATTGTATTGACTTTTCTATAATATTGAGAGTCACTCAAGATACGATGACGAATGATTTTCTACATGAACCTAGCAATAAACGTTGCCTCAGACAGAGCAAGTCTTACTTTTTGTCTTCTATTATATATTAACCTTTGCATTTCTTTTTAATTTATATAAATATTCGGATAATAAGTAGAGTAGTCGTGATGAGATCGTGACAGTTTGTAATAGAAGCGGACGCAAGTGTTAGAGTAAAAGAGCATAATTGTTTTATTAAATTACACAAATATTGTTCTTTTATATGTGAATTACATAACTTTTGCAGTGGGCGATAGATTCCAAGTGAACCGTAACATCATAAAGACTACAGGCTGTAATAGGTCGTTTTTTTGCTCTCGCTTCCGTTGCTGTCACGAAACGACTGAATGCATCATGTAATCAAATAGAGGCAGAGTGGAGGTAACTTTTCTTGCTTACAAAACTTTCCGTTTACATCTTCCTTCTAAAGAACATCATTTTAAACTCGCTTTCGTATGTATTTTTCTTCAAACCGTAATTGTTTTTTTTGCAATTCGTTCCTAAATACGATCTGTTCTTACTTTGAGCTTCCGTTTAACGTGTGAAAGGTATATGGGAACTTTACAGACAGGCTCCTGCTTCTCTCTGCAAGTATATTTCGAATCTATCTTAATTCATTGTTTGTTTTGAGTGTAATGTTTTGAGTTACAAAATTTAACATTAACGTAAAGTAAGTAATACATGGCTGTAATAATAAACTACATGTTGTATGGCAACATTATAGCAATTAGCTATGATGTTACCAACCGATTACCTCCCAAGCCATATTCATTTCATATTTCTATATTCAGCCATACTCCATAACTTTGTTTTAGTAAGAAGATTAAATGACTACATGATCACATATACATATATATGTGTATATATATATATATATATATATATATATATATATATATATATATATATATATATTTATTCTTGTCTGAAATTATAATAAACACAGTACAAAGTAATTTTAAAATGCATATTCATAATATGCTTAGGGGAGACCGGGGTTACAATTAACAAAAAATAGATTTTTAATTGTAGTTTATTAAATTTTTAACATTTAGACTTGAATTTTATGTTACATAAAGCTTTGATTATGTAGGTATTGTATAATTACAACAAATTAAACATTGCAGAAATAATATTGTGAGTAAAACTCTTTTTCTAAAAAAGTAATTTGTTAATTCTAGCCTCATGTTTGGGGTTAGAATTAACAGGTCTGAGGTAAGTATTAACAGGAGGGATAACAATTAACATTACGTTATGCTGACCTATAAAAAGGAAAATAAATATATTTATGATTTTTTTAATATATTTAGGAAAATAAATAAATTAAATAAAAGTAAAATTAAAACAGCCTTGTATAGAACATCTTTTCTTACAAACTGAGAACAATTATCACTAAATATTTTGAAATATAAACAAAAACTAGAAATTATTTTAAATATTTAATTTAATTAACGTTTTAAAGTATGTTTTGTCTAAATGTTAATCAGTCTTACATTGGTGATCTTTTTTATATTAAGAATTAAGTAGCTAGACTAAAACCTTACACGAGATGAGATACAAAATGGCACATTTATCTTAAGAGTTAGTTAATCAGTCTTTGTCATTACAAATTAGTCTTTTTTTAACTTACACGATTTATTTATGTATATAAAATGTAGTTTAATATAAAATCAACAAAAAATATTAACTTGTAGCAACTATTTTAAGTTTGTAGGTGTGCCATAAGAGTATTTACTCATGTTGATCATCTGAATTACAATTCAGACAAGTGAATAATGTGATGTCGCCTTTGATACATTCAGCTGCCCACTCCTTGCAAGAGATACATTGGATCCACTCACCACCTGATGTATCTTCATTATAGGAAACACCACAAACAATACAAAAATATTCATCGTCAGAGTCGTTACTTTCATTTAATTTATTTTTCTTCACTTTCTTTTCTTTTTATCCTTATTTATTTTCCCATTTCCTTTAGTCTTGCTTTTACTCTTACCGTTACCCTTTCCTTTATCTTTTTTGTTCTTTATGTTCTGATCTTTTGTCGACACTTTTATCTTTTTCAGTTCTCTAACATGATGTTCTTCTTCTAAGGCATTCTTCTCTGGAGTATCGGTGAGAACAGCAGATTTTTTACGTTTACGATTAGACAAAGCTCGTGATGGAGCTTTTGGTAGAGGTCTTATAGCTTCAACTATGAAATCACTAGCGCCTTTCTTCATGCCTGATGGTCCAGCTACTGGTCCATCAAACATTTTCGAAATTACTTCAGTTACGCTTATATCTAAATTGGGAACATCATTTAGAACTTCAGGATTTTCCAAACTTAGTGATAAATCAACATTAATTTAATTCTCAATATGTGATTCTGAGACAAGTGACTGATTTTGATCGCTGGGATCCGGGCGGTCCGTAATAAAAGAAGGCGCAAAATCAGATTCTTGAAAAATATTTTCATTGAACGGCCAGATGCCAGATTTTTTAAAAGCGTTGATAACATTCAGAGGGTTTAATGCCAATGGTAGCGCTTCCTTAACAATTCCAGGTAGGTCGTAAATCGATATTGTTTTTCTCGGGTTGCTAGCCATCCAAGAAGTTTGTGCTCTGTTCATGTAATTTTTCAATGGGCCATAAACCCCACCATAGAGGGGCTGTAAGCAATGTGAACAATGTGGCGGAAATGACAACAAAACAATATTGTTGTTTTTAGCCTTGTTTACCACTTCCACATTTACATGTGAGCTATGGTAGTCTAATAAGAGTAAAACGGGATCCTCCTGTGACGGCTTCACGTGATGATAAAATGGTCAATCCATTTCACAAATTCTTTTTGAGCCATCCATCCTGATTTGTTTCCAACGCCTATGCATTCTGGTGATCCGTTTCTAATAAACATGTCATTATATCGAAGACGAGGGAAGACAAACATACAGGGTATGGAGTTACCTACAGCATTTGTTGCACATGCAAGTATAACCAGCACGCCTCTTTCGGCAGATGTCACGGCACCGACCTGCTTTTACCTTTTTCTGCAAAAATTTTCTTCGGCTTTTGAACAGTTGTGATACCTAAAAAAATATATATAAATATATATATATATATATACATATATATATATATATATATATATACATATATATATATATATATATATATATATATATATATATATATATTAAATATAGTATACAATACAAATAAAAAAGACAAATTCAGTAAACATAAAAAAAATGGAACTGATAAGCAGAAATGATAAATACCTGTTTCATCGACGTTTCAAATCCGGGATGGTTGGAAGCTGTATCTTTCTAGCACCGATCTATATTTCTCAAAAAAAGTTGCACATTGGTTCTGTTGAAGGAAGTAGCCCTGCTTAAACTGGTGGCTTCAGGTCTTCGTTTTGCTAACCTGGGATTTCTTTTCATAAAGCTCGTGAACCAGTCATTACCCGCCATTTCATTAATTGTCCAGGATTCTGGTATCTTCTCAATTTTGTAGAAGAAAGCACATTGATATGCTAATTTCTTTACGTCATTGGGCAGTAACCCAAAATAAATACTAGCACACTTTAACAAATACTCTGCTATGGTCGCTTCTTGGTCGGCATTGAAAATTAACCGGGTTTTTTTGCAACCCATTTCTATTGGAGTACCAGCTTTCTTTTTTTTTTACAAAATTGTAAAGTGTAACGTGGCAGAGCTCGAATTCTTTTGCCACATCTCTGTAATTTCTTTTCTTCTCCATCACTTCTAACGCAGCCAACTCATAGACCTCTACAGATGTGGTGCCTTGCGTATTTTTTCGTTTATATGTTCTCATTCTGTCATAAAAAATAAATGTTAAAATATTTGTACACAATCATTTAGGTGCCCTGTTCATACTAGCCCCCATATCCGGGGTAGGTATTAACACGTTAATACAAACCCCACCGGTTTGTTAATTATAGCCCCGAAGGTACATTTTGAGTATTAAATAAAATTATTAAATATTCGTTAATAGTTCCGTTAATTAAGCAACGTAGTATTATAATGTATAAAATATACTGCTAGGAAAACAAAAAACTTAATCATAATACGACATCATTCGTGTACAAATCAAAAAATTGTGAGGTTAAAAATGTTCGTTACCTGCATAAAAATATCGCCAGTACACAACTCACTTGCACGACGCGCGGAGGGCAACTGATCAATCCTGTGGTATGCGGTTTGATCTACTTAACGAATTATAACACGCACTATAGATGTAATGTATACAGTTTTAGAGAAACTACACTTACCTCTGTTAATTGTAGCCCCGGTCTCCCCTACTGCCAATTACCGCTTACGTGTGGCGCTACCAAATTTTTCGTCAGTGATCTCTTTTTGTTATTGTTCCGCCATCGAATTGTTTTTCTCTTAAACTAATAAATTCACCGTAAACACATATTTTATCGTTATAAGCTCACACAATAAACGCTGCCTACCGCGGCAGAGCGTTACGGTATTCAAATTATCAATTGAACGATACACATTTTGTTAGTGCCGCGCGCGGCAGCTTATCGTCATCTTTACGAGCACGCTTCACGCGGTAGACGCGCCGCTAGTGTCCGCTTCAATACACTTTGACGCCTTTTTTGGTGGAGGCGACGCAGTTAAATAGGATAATTCGAACTGGATTCGTTTCTTGTTTTCTGTTGATAATCAATTTAAATTCACATAATAAGTGACCGCTTTGTATAATTTATTCAGCGTTTTCCCTTTTACAACAAATGCAAATATCGCAATGGTAAATTAATTACGCTGCTATCCTTTTCCACAAAAAATAGTTTTAAAAAAATTAATAAAAAAATTAAAACTTGGTGAAATTAAGACAAAAATGAAACATAGCCCCCCCCCCCTTCCGGACTTTACCTTGCAATAAACTTATTTATTCACATTAGGTAAAATATTTATTTATTTAAAAGAAAAATTAATTGTTCTACTTACAGTCCATAACCCAACATTTTAAAGAATTACTGGATGTTTTAATACATTTGGTATTTCTCAGATGATGCAGAAAAACAATAACAAAAACATAAACCCACCAGGTGGCCACATTGAATCGCAGATTAATCGCATTCGCTACGATCGTGTCTCCCACTTCATGCTTCGAGTAAAGATACAAAACTGAATTGAACGAGTTCGAACGATTAAAGAACACAGGGACCTTAAGTTTGTGCCCTAAGTTGACAAACAACACGTAATGGGATGACGTAAAAAGGCAATCGAAAACAATGAAACCAACAAAACAGAAGAGACGAGAAACTGTAAATTTGATTTTCGAATAATGTTTCCTGTGATCCGAAATTAATTTAAAGAAATAAAATTTATAATCGTATATCGTTACGATAGCAGGACAGGGCGCCGACTAATATTTGTTTCAAATCGTTATAGCATTTTAAATCGCTATGATAAAATTATATGAAACGACATGCACGGTTTTTGCTGTTCTCATTATATCTTTATAGTTAAGCACCCGCCGATGCCAGTGTTCTATTTGTGTGCGTGTCTAAGAAACCATAATATTTACTCATTTCATTTCATTTCTGACCTACAGACTGAACAATTCGTGTCATCGATATCTGTTTATTTCGAAATTTGAAAAAAGAAAATTGACGAATAACCTGTCGTAAATAAAAATAATTTCCATTTTTTACACAACACAGAATCATAATAGAAGACATCTATATTTACATGATCGACACGATTTTTGATAATAAGTTATTAGTTACAATATGAGGCCTATACCACACTTTTATATACACTTGTAAATATCTCATTTGGAGATGAGTTAACAAGCCACCTGCGTCTGCGCATTTTACCGGGTAAAAAAGGTTTCATAACTGTATTTTCTTTTAAAAACGTTTTATGTTTTCTTTTAAAAACTTTCATTTATAATGTTTATCCTGCGTTTTAAACGACCTCGAAACTATTTGGCTCAATCTCATAATGTAAAAAAGTTGTAACACACAATTTATAATCGGTGTTGTGCATCTTCAACGTTTCGTTCATATTTACATTGTCTACGCTATTTGTACACGTTGAAATTATTTACTGTAACTGTCGTAGTTTAAGAGTTTAACTTTAAAATCCACACGGCACATGTCGACTTCACTTAAATCATTATTTGTCATTTCGTATATATATATATATATATATATATATATATATATATATATATATATATATATATGTATATAAAGGTATACTTATATATACGGGTCATTAAAAATCACGGTTTAACATCATTTTCTTTTTATTAATCGGCGGACGAGCGCTCAGTATTAACGCCTCTCCGTCGGTCGCTCGCTTTATCGCCTCCCACTAACGGTTAGGTGTTCGTAATTCGTCATTAAAAGCCGCATCATTTGCCGGATCGGATTCGATGGTCTTTGAAAATAATGCTATCAAAGTTAATTTCTTTCGCAAGTTATTTGAATCGCCTAACCTAGGTTATCAACGTATTTATATTACCTTCCGGTCTGATTTTAAATACCTATCTAAGACGGTAAATGGAAGAAGACAAACAGGGTCATTTGAAAGAAAATTCAGTTTTGTCTGTATGTAAATGCTTTTGGCATTAGAAGTTAAAAAATATAATATTCGAAGTACCGAATCACATTTTTTATTATTTACTGTTTCTATTATAATACAATCATTTAAAATTGAACTAGACATAAAGAATTGGAACCCTTCTTGGCTTGCTTTTTAAAAATGTATTCGAGTTAATATATATTCACAAGGCGTTAATCTATATGGCTCTGAAGCCATTAGTGTTACGTTGCCAGACGATGAATTACATTTGTTGTATCCTAGACAATGCAGTTTTTTACAATAATAGACTTCTTGCAACGCGATGTTCAGCACGTAATTAAATACTAATAGCTGTATATTATTTTTAATTCAGTTACATTTCTACAACTAAACACTAAATACGTAAGTATTTAGCATAGTATTTAGAGGCAAAAACAGAAAGACAGATGGGGTTTAATATTTTATTTGAATAGGAAGCTCTTTTATAACATATTTATATAATGTTACGATATTATTATAATATTACCATCGTCAAATGGCAAGTTTTCTATTCGTCTCGTAAACAAAGCGGTTGCCAACACATTCAAACACTATTCATACAGTGACGCTACATGGAAACTGTTCATAGTCGATTGAATTTCCAAAGATTTTAAAGGAATTTCAAAGAACTCGTCCTTTCTCATTGCCTAGCCAGTAGTTTATGTGTTTGAACGACCTCACGTGTTCCGTGGCGGATCACGTTTCCAGTATACCGCACTACCGCGTGTCACGCGACCGCCCCGAGTCGAGATATGACGCACCACACACTCCATAAACACGACGACGCATTTTTGTTTGACAGGAAAGCGGCGATAATTCATAAGAAATTAAGATTAATATACGCATTGATTAGTTTTGTTGTACCGCAACATAATGTGGAGAGAATCGATTAAATGTGTAATGTAAATAAATTCAACGTGAATTGAAACCCGAAGCGAAGAAAGAAATTTGAATATTAGAATCGTTAAGGTGACAATTTAATTATAATGCTGTGTTAATGGCGGGCTGATATTGCTTAATTAGATGGATTTACAAATGATAAGTATGCAGTGGAATGCATGACGTGTTCAAATGCCACCATGAAGCTGTCGCTTTTGCCCGGTCTGGTAAACACACATTGCTTCGACTACCACTAGGTAAACTCGGCTAACGCGGAGAAACTCACCTCTATTTTAAACCAATAATCAATTTAAATTTTAATTGATACAAATTTTTTTTAAATACATTTTTTTTTATTTCTTACTAAGATTATAGTTTTATAGATAATGCATATGAATTGTTATTATTATATAAATGAACTATTTATGTTTACACTTGTCCAAATAACATAAAATTAATAAATGTATTTTACACCATATTTTTAATTTCGTAATGCAAATATTTAATAAATAACGTTTAATAAGGTTTACCGCAAAAAAATAGTTAGGGTAAAATATGAATCTGGGAATTATTTCTTTGCGAAGTTTAATCGATGACTTTTATGTCTGAACAAATATTTTATAAGTTAACTTCCGCACTGATAAATTAAGGCTATTAACAATTTCTGTCATGACGTGATGGGAGATTCGAGTTGTTTTAATTTTACGTAATTATAAAGAGAAGCTTGAAACTAAAATAAATTTTAAGATTGTTGGGAATTTAAAGTGAATCAAAAATAGATTGATAAAGGCCGAGACATAATCCCAACAAAAGTTTTGATGGAGCCCACCCGTATAGTTCGTTGTCCATCTATCTCCAGACACCCGACGAGATCCGAAAGTGGATAAAGCTGTTTGACAGGTGACACAGTGAAGAATTGTTGTACAAATCGAACAAGAGTGACCTTCGCAATAGTAAAAAGCAATACAAAAAATGTACCAAATAATTCAGTCGCGTGCACTTTGTAAACTTGTCAGCTCTCACTACGGCTACCCTGTCTGGGCTAATTTTTGGAATGTATTAAAGGTGACATTATGATACTTATTACAGAATGTGTCGAGCATTACCTTTAAACTTCAATTTTAAGAATAAATTTGTTTAATAAACTTTAGTTAAAGTTTGAACAGATTTTAATGGATGTTTATTTTGGATGGTATTTCGAATATAACATTAGATGAATAAAAACTTTAATTTTTGAAGGTGTAGTGATTAAATGTTAAATGGGTATTTTACGAAAGACGTATTTAGTTGAAGAACGATTTGAGCAAGAAAATGTAGATTGGCGCTTTCACATTTATTGTTTATAATTTATCTGCTAGGTACGTTATAGAAATTCTTTTAATTTATATGAAATTTATTGATTGATTGATTGGGAATATAAGTATAGTACATATAGCGTTAAATAAAATTGTTTTAAAACATTTTTTATTAATTAACTTTATTGTTACTATATAATGACTAACAAAACATTGCCATTACTACCAGCTAACTTAGGTCGTTACTTATTTACCAGTTATATTAAAGTTACATTGGGAACTTTCCTTGTAACAATTTAAATCTCTATTAGGTTTTAAGCAAAGTTCTTTACGCGACTGATGAATCTATTGGAATATTATTTATTAAAGTTTAGATAAAATGCTTTAGTTTCCACTGAAAATATTTTGCGATTTTCTTATTTCCGATGAACTTTAATAATTAAGTTTGACATCCCTTGCATCCAAATATTTTAACTCTAATTTTGTCAACTGGTAGCCGGTATGTACTATTTATTCCATCAACTCTTATTCAATTCGAAGGTTTTCATACCGAACAGGATTTTAGTTTTTAAAGGCATTTACAACAGACTGAAGACGAATTTCAAACTATGTTTTTCTCCAATAACAGTACTTTTGTATAGTTTAGTAGTTCTTATTTTAGTTTTAGGTTGCGTAATTTGCAAACAAATGGAACTCTTACAAGATAACTTACTTACCCATCCCTCTGTTTGCTATAACGGTTTTCTTCCGAAACGATTTCACATAGAAACTTGGAATTCGGCTGAAAGATAAACCATACTCATATTAAGTCGTCATGTCTCAATTAACACTCGATAATTATTATTATCAAATTATAGAGGGGGCAAATATGATACTCAAAATTGCGTGTGGAGTATAAATGTAACGAGCGAATTTGAGTATTTTTTTAGAAATTTATATAAAATAATTCTAGAAATATTGATGAAAACGTACTGGAGAGTGTGGTTGAGTATCACACTGTCTCTATAGTCCTTACGATTCTAGGCGATGGATATTCAAATAACATAAAACAGCTCCGTGCCCGTAAAGGTAGATCATTAGGAATCATGGAGTTAAGGAACCGTGCGTTTCGTTTCAAGTAGAACGGAGTAACACACGAGCCAATAGCTGAGGCCGCATTCCTCGCGGGTAGCGGCGCTAGTGGCGGCGGCGGTACCGTACGCGGGACCGGTTCCGCCCGATGTCGTCGCGTGCGGTACCGCCCTGAACCCCGCACAGTGCGCCGCCGCTTGGATGAAAATGGTAAAAAATCATAAAACAAATTTAACACCTTTTTAACTCGTTAATAATTAACTTTAAATTAATATGTATGCAATCATTTTAATTTATCATATTTTACAAAACTGCTGAATCGTTTTTCGTTTCTATTTTCTTTTTCACTATTTTATCTATTTTCTTTTTTACTATATTGGGCGCTAATAACATACTGGGCGCTAATTATGAATATGACAAGGCTTGTTTTTACAAATATTACTACGGCTACAATCGTGACTATTTTTACCATTATCGCTGTGATTGTCATAATGATTACAGGTATATTCTTTACTTTTAAATTAAAAATACTCGTTCTAAAATAATATACCTTTTTAAATTGAAATACCATGAATTTTTTGTATTTTAGCTGTTTTTTTATTTACTAGCAAAAACGCTGCTTTTATTTTAATAGTTGTAACTTGCTTAACACTCCGCTTGTACTCACGGATTTAGTCCATATTTTACCGAAAACGCATAACAGCTCAGCAATGAGAAGTCGGCTTTTTTGATATATTACGCTCTATAGGCATGGATGTTATGATTTTTTTTGTCCATATAATCTCCAAAAAAAATGTAAAAGGATGTAGACTACAACTGAAATGTTAAAAAAATGATGCTGAAAACAAAGTAATAAGTTATAAAAAGTATTACAACAGAAATTGTTTGAAATATAACTGTTATTTGAAATAGAATAGAAACTTTCTTTCAAACTCTTCAAAAGTTCCATTAGCATTCTTCTCCCAACAAGTTCTATGTCCATTCAAATAGGTTTAACTCGTATTCATGAATGAATCAACAATCCAATGTAGTTCAATAAAATGTGGTGAATATTACAAATTAATTTCTATATTAATATTGCAACTATGAGTTCGTCCCGATGCGCCGAGGTGAAATCGCTGTGTGACCCGGGGAAAGTATCGTTCGCTTTAGAGGTCAAAGCGACTCCGAGAAGAGGAACTCTCGTATCAGGTACGTACTCCATCACGCGACGCGCGCCCGGCGCACTTCGAGCCCATTATTGTCAACTTTTCATTGTGTTAGCGAATAGATGGACAAACAAATTGCGAAAAAAACGGTAAAACTTATCATTTGTACCGGCGCTTAAATAGACACCGTTCGCTAATTTATTTGTCCTCGTACAATTTTCACGTATTCTGTGTTTAAATTGTCAGGATAGTAACATCATTAAATAAACTATGATAAAATTAGTAACGGGCGTTTTTTGGTAACATTTTTTCGCATTAACATTAAAAAATGTTATCGATACATTGATATGTTTTTTTTTATAACTGATAGACCATTAGTTATCTTTTCTTTTTAATTATAAAATTGTTTTTATTATCTTTTTTGAGATTATTTTTAATCCCCAGAGAAAATAACTGTATGGAACTCGTTTGGAAGTCATTCAATGTTTCTCAACACATATTCTGGAAAAAATAAAGAAATAAAAAAGTATTAAAAAAACAGACAAGCACCATGATTCAAAATTACAATTTATGTCTTAAAACTGAACAGTTTCACACGGAAGGTTGAAATTGTATAACCGCGTTATAAATTAAGGAAAACTATTAACGCTACTGTTAAATTACAAAAATTGGCAAAGTAAAACCATTGCATAATTCCTTTGTGTAATTTACCCAACAAAAAAGAAAGTCGTCACTTACTGTCATCTTCGAATGTATCAAAAATGAAAAACTGTATATATATATATATATATATATATGTGTGTGTGTGTGTGTGTGTGTGTGTGTTTGTGTGTGTGTGTGCGTGCGTGCGTGCGTGTTATTAATCACACATTTAAGACGCAGCCCCGTCTTGGTTATATTATACTAAAATACACCTATGAAAACTTGGTTCATTAATTTTATAAATACGTTTTAATTTTTACTTTGATAAAAAGATATATTTTATTACTTCAAATAATTTTTAGTACAAACCCTTAATTCTCTAAATTTTCACTTAATTTTCTACTTAGAAATACTTTTCTGCAGAAAGCGTTATGCTCTCAATATTTTCATGACAAGCAGTATTATATTTTCATGAGAATAAATATCTTCTTGAATCGCCATGTCATAATGTAGGTATATGAAGCATATAAACATAAATACAAAATATAAAATTTATATTATCAAAATTGTGCAGCAGTAAAAACTACAGCCCGTTAATTATAAGTAAATTTAAATAAAGGCTAAAAAAGGCACGTTTAGAAGGTGTTAAGAATGCAACTTAAAAAACGTTCGCGCTTAAAAAATATAAGTTATTCTTGATCGTCCTGATCACAAATAACCTGTTCTGGCTTATTTACGATATTAATGTGCATATTTATTAGTATTTATCTATTAGTCAAATATGCCAGTATTGATGCGTAAAATCACTGATAATTCAGATTATTTTGGGTAAATTATGATATTTTTTTTAATACAGTCAAAATTCAGCCCTTATAATATTTTCCCTTTACTCTATTTTTCAGTATTTCCTCTAAGTACCTTAATAGCTCTTGGTGCAACTGCAATAAGGTCGTTAAGCAATTGTATGCTGTCGGAATATGGGGAATATTGACATAATTCGCTTTTAGATGTCGATTACCAAAAAGATGATGCCGATATAGCAGGTAGTTATAAGATATGATGAACGAGAGTCATTCTAATAAATTATGGCACAATTTTTTTCCATTCAACAATCAGAAAATAAGGTAAGAAAAATTAAACTGATATTATGGCGCAACCTCTTAAAAAATTAAATAAATATTGTAGTATTCTTGTTTTTACTTAGAACTCTTGACTCTTGAATTCGGTGAGTTATGCTTTGGAAATGGTTTCTAATAAAAAATAATTATGCTTAATAATAGTCATTCTTTACTCGTACTAATCCTATATCCATATCGCGATGAATCACAAACAAGACAATATTGTCTAAACGAATTGATCCTATCCCAAGTGGGCAGCTGTGTTGGGCGGGCCAATTCATCTCCTGATGCATCATTTTAATTGTGACGTACGTCAAGCATTGAGAATGGTAATATTTCATTAAGTCTCACATGTTTTTTTCGCTCATAAAGGCACGTCTTAATGAAATGATTATTTCACATAACGCTGTGTCCGCCTGCGTCGCTCCAGATAATTGTCTCAATTAATCATTTGTGGAAGGATCCTTGCGCTTAACTATGTCCAGAAAGTCGTAATTAATGGATGGGTAGCTGTGTGACGGTAGTCGCTCGCTTTGCATTTCTCTCTTTTAGTGATGTGTGAGTTACGCTATGTTCATGAGGTTTAAAATATGGCTGCGGGTACGGGAGAAGGTAGAAAGTTTTGTGACTGGGTGATTCTACCTTCACCCAGTCACAAAACTTTCTACCTTCTCCCGTACCCGCAGCCATATTTTTTTGTTTGACGACATGACTAATATAATTGAATTGCAAAGAATAATGTTTGCATGTTAGCCAGTGGTTGACCAACTACAATTATCTTATAGTACGAAAACTTTACAAGTTACACATTTGAATTAGAAGTGAAGAAAGCTGTGTACCTAATTCATTTCAATTCGATCAATACAGTGTCTAAATGTCAAACATTTTGTAAGTAATTTTATTTTTGTGTGAGAATATGATGATTTATGTGAAATAAATTCAATTTAAGCCGTTTCCTCGACTTATGTTCAAATATACACTCGATTAGAACTGGTTTAATATCTAAATTGTCCTAATAGTCTCTTATCTTGGTACAGTCCGTTTTAAAAGATGTAGAACTCACAAATAAACACCCATGTAGACCAAACTCACTAACAAGTTAGTAACTCAGATAGACTCTGATTAATAACCATATTTAATTAACAGTCGTAGTACATAATATTTATTCTGAGAGCATAAAATATAATTATAGATGGTAAGTAGACGAGGTATATGTTCCACGTACATATGTTATTCTCTGCGCGATGACGTACACTTTATTTGCATATCAAATGCTGTAAGTGGTAGACCTGTGTCGTTCATTGTTCGTTAGGGCTTAAAATGCATTATATATTATATGTGTCATATATATGTGTCATATATTATATGTGTCATATATTATATGTGTCATAATTACATGCAAAAATAAAAGCCAACAAAAGACTGTAATTTTCTATAATCGATTAGTTAATTGGAACAGGTTTTTGAAATAAAACGTTGGATTTGAAATAAAACGTTACTGTCGACGTCGTTGTACCATTACGCATCAGTAGTGCAGTACACTTGTTGTCATTATATCATAAGTATGGATAACGTGAATATGTTTGGAAACTGTCATCTTAATGAGACAAATGTAGTTAAATTCATATAATCAATCTATAGTATAATAATGATAAGAATATGAACGACCGACATGTTTCTCATTCATTTCATAACAGACGTTAAACAAATAAATAAATTGATTAAATATAAAAGTCTAAAGTATACTCTATTTGAACAAGAGTTTTTTTCCTAGATCTTACTAATGAAAAAAACTATTTCTTAAAACAATTACGCAAGTGAATAATTGTTGTCTTACCACTCATGACAATTCGAGAAAGGACTAAATTTGTTAAATTGTGAATTTTTAATATTTTGGCTCTTACATCAATTTCAAATGTGAACTGAACGGGTTGTCTCATTGAAATACATGCAGTTAGATAACTTAAAGATTCCTCTGTAAAGGAGAAATGGATTAAAGCCGCTGGATAGTAGAAGTGCTTTCCTACAAAGGTATGCACAATTTGCTCAGCATACTTTTGGAAAATGATATTAATGTAAATTAGTTCGGTAGAAGATATTTGTACCCAAAAGTAGTTCCAATTTATGCTTAAAAGCATTAATACATCATGGATAGACTGGCGATATATCTTTGCATCGATTAGACTACGTAACATTTTCATGGGTAATGAAATATATAGAATAGATATTTTTGTATCGGTAAGTATAACAAATTAAAATTAATTATCGTAGTTAAAATTAAAATGAAAAATATAACTAATATGCATATATATATATATATCTATATATATATATATATATATATATATATATATATATATATATATATATATATATATATATAACTCTTTTGCAAAAAAACGGGCACTTATAGGAATAAACCATATCAGAGTTATTTTATTATTATTTGGTGCATTTTATATGGCGATATGATGAGAATATTGTCATTTATTATTGAGGTATCGTTTTTACCTACTTTAGTCATTAAAAATGCGAATAAATAAAATAAAATCGATGTAAAGTTCACAGACGAGCGTTATACTACTGGTATATTAAAAATGGCTTATTTTTGAATATTTTTTATTAATTTAACATAAAATTTTAAAATTTTGAAACGAGTATCGCCTCCTCTTTCTTATCCATTTCCTGAGGAATACGGTCCCATTCAGCGACGATCACATTTTTAAGGGCCTGAATGTTTTCTGGAGCTGGTTTTACAGCTCTGACGCGTCGTTTGAGATTATCCCATATGTGTTCTATCGGATTGAGGTCGGGACTTCTAGCTAGAACGGTCAAACGGGAATCGGGACTTCTGGCCAGCTGGCCAGTCTAACAGACGAATTCCGGCCGGTTAATGCATATACGCATTAACGTCTCTAGAGCGGTGGGCGCGAGCGTTGTCGTCCATAAAAATGGACTCGCCTCCAACTGCTGTTAATGCAGGTTGGCCATGAGGAATAAGAACCTCTGTTATGTATCTTTGCGTACTAAGTGTGCCATTTTCAATAAAAAATAACTCGGTACGGTCATCTGAGTTAATACCAGCCCAAAACTTAAGGGGTGATTTCCTCAAAGCACCTTTCTGCAAAGCGTTCTCCGGGTCTTCGTAAAACTCACCGACGTCGATCCTCACCACTAAGCGATATACGAGCTTCATCGGAGAATAAAACACTATTCCAGTCTTGTTGAGTCCATGAACGATTGAGCGAATCTCAATCTGGCAACTCGATGCTCACGGAGCAATGTACGGCCCCGAGCTGGGCAGTGCACCGCTTTCTTCCAGAACCGGGCCTTTTACTGTTTCTTGGTATCGTTCCCAGGTCCTTTGGACGGTGGAACGGTTCACATTATACTACTGAACACATAACATTGGCTACAGCCTTCTTCTTCATAGTCAGTCAAGCGCTACGAAATCGTCAAGTTACGTATCTGGATCTCAAACAGAACCTCGAAGACGTTAGAGGTACACGAGTAAGCCTATGGACAGTCGGAAGGAGACTTCAGGCCGTCAATATACGTAGCTATCGCCCAAATCGGGGCCGTACATTGCTCCGTGAGCATCGAGTTGCCAGATTGAGATTCGCTCAATCGTTCATGGACTCAAGAAGACTGGAATAGTGTTTTATTCTCCGATGAAGCTCGTACATCGCTTAGTGGTGAGGATCGACGTCGGTGAGTTTTATGAAGACCCGGAGAACGCTTTGCAGAAAGGTGCTTTGAGGAAATCACCCCATACGGTTGAGGCTCCGTAAAGTTTTGGGCTGGTATTAACTCAGATGACCGTACCGAGTTATCTTTTATTGAAAATGGCACACTTAATACGCAAAGATACATAACAGAGGTTCTTATTCCTCATGGCCGACCTGCATTAACAGCAGTTGGAGGCGAGTCCATTTTTATGGACGACACCGCTCGCGCCCACCGCTCTAGAGACGTTAATGCGTATATGCATTAACCGGGCGGAATTCGTTTGTTAGACTGGCCGGCTGGCCAGAAGTCCCGAATCCCGTTTGACCGTTGTAGCTAGAAGTCCCGACCTCAATCCGATAGAACACATATGGGATAATCTCAAACGACGCGTCAGAGCTGAAAAACCAGCTCCAGAAAACATTCTGGCCCTTAAAAATGTGATCGTCGCTGAATGGGACCGTATTCCTCAGGAAATGGATAAGAAAGAGGAGGCGATACTCGTTTCAAAATTTTAAAATTTTATGTTAAATTAATAAGAAATATTCAAAAATAAGCCATTTTTAATATACCAGTAGTAAAACGCTCGTCTGTGAACTTTACATCGATTTTATTTTATTTATTCGCATTTTTAATGACTGAAGTAGGTAAAAACGATACCACAATAATAAATGACAATATTCTCATCATATCGCCATATGAAATGCATCAAATAATAATAAAATAACTCTGATATGGTTTATTCCTAAGAGTTGGATTTCATTCGAAAAGAATAAATTTCAAATTTAGAACGTTTGTTTTTATGTGCCAGAATACACTATACCTGCCAGTAACAATTACAATTAATACATCTTAACAAATAATATTTTGTTAATAGTATGACAAAATCAAAACCGTCCGTTTTTTATGCAAAAGAGTGTATATATATATATATATATATATATATATATATATATATATATATATATATATATATAGCAGCTTTAGTACAATATCGTGGTAAACGGTCGACAAATGTGCAAACGACTAAAATTTTAGAACCTTTTTGTTTTGAGCGGAATACGTATATGCGACTCAAGCGTGCGGAAACGATAACGCACTAAGGCTTCTATGAATATTTTGACAAGGGTTGCAGGCGTCCGCTACAATTGATCGGCGAGTTTAAAATTCATTTGTTTCAAATTGGCGACTTATGAATTCATAGCGTTCTCCGAACATACCGCTTCTATCTTGTGTTAAATTCTGTGATACTTAAACTAAATCTATAACTAAAGATGAGAATGATCACACGATATAGGTTAGTGAATTATTATATATTATTGCATAATTATTAGGTTAAATCAATAAATATATTTACATTTGTATATTAATGCGACTGCCATTTATGTTTTATATTGCATATAAATAATAAAATCTTTCAAGATCAAAGGGCACGATGAGAGACCATCAGAGAATCGAATGAAATAATAAGTTAGCTGTATCATCAGGATGGATAAGTTTAATCGTATCCAAGAAATGTTAACATTTTCTAACTGAAGCGCAATTAATTATAAACAATATTCAATTTAATACACTTCTATAAACAAATACAGCGTAAAAAAAACATTTTCAGATTTATGAAATATAACCGAGAGTGTTTTGAAACGTTATTGAATATTATTGTTAAATTGAAATAAAAGTAAGGTTCGCTTAGAGCGTGGTGATTACACGCACGTTAGAGGCACGGGCGTTGCGGCCGGCGGCTGTTTTGGATGCGATTAATAACCGTGAAAAGTGTCGTTTCTTGTTACCTTTACACCGTGATCGTTTCTCATAATACAATCCAGCTTGTAATATTATTACTGATTGAATGGAAGCGTGTTTTACATATGTACCTTTATATCTATGATTTCAGATGAGAGTTCACTCGCCGATCAACATATTCTCGATGGCAAAATTACAATTGAAAATATGCTAACTTTTTCGTGTTGAAGCAGGTAAATCGCTCTCACGGATCGAAGTTAGAGAAAGACTTACTAAATTAAAAAAAAAAAAAAATCTATATCAATTGAATTTTTTAACAACGCAGCGTTTATTTGTTATCTTTCAAACCGTTTGGAATACTGAAATGCTTCTTAAAGAATTGAAATACAGTGCTATGTGCCTATAACTCAAAAGAGAAATCTTCTGAAATGCTCTAATTATAGAGGATAATTAATCTGAATTTAGGAAAGGATGATTGACAACTGAAATATTTTTTTAGTATTCGACAATTTCTGGAAAAATAGAATAGAATTGAAACATACTGTACACTTTAAAAGTGTTTACGATATTTTAGTACCGTACCCACCATAGTTTGGCTACGAGTACTGTCTGTTTTATAATGTACTACCCACTTTTATTATAATTTTGTATAAAAATTTATTTTTGGGAGTTCCAAGAGAATTCGAAATTCCAGAAAGTTTTGTAAGAATCGTTTACCTTCCTCTGAATTATGCATATGATATTGATATTATTGCGAGAAGTATAAAAGATTTGAAAGCCACTTTTATCTCAAAAAAGCATGAACTTGACGATAACTAAAACCAAATATATACTCTGTCGCAAATATAGCAATTAAAAAATATAATTTTAATATAGTTAAAAGTGTTTCATTTTCATAAAGTGGTTCTAAAATTAACGACAAATATTATCTGACTCTATAAATATATAAATGAATTACTACAGTAAATAGATGCTATGACGGAATACAAAAATATTCGAAATATGAAAGAAGACAATAAAATTATGTTCTAAGTTTATAAGTTGCCTATTGAGTTATTCATCACAAACGTGAACATTAATTAAAAAACAAAGGAAAAACTTGTAAATTTAAAAAAAAAATCTAAGAAACATTGTTGGTGAATTTTAACAGAGAAAATCCAAAAATAAAACGAGTTGGTAATCTTTTTATAATGAAAGAGACGAAAAAATTAAGTTACGGCCACACAATTGGCAATCGAACAAAAGGTAGACGATGACTGACATAGATTGATCGTGTGGAAAGTGATTTTATTGCTTTGAGAAATGTCGATAGCTACTTAAACTTTTCTCATGTGGCTTGCTCGCTTCTAACTAATTCTATCAGTCTTAATTTCTGTCATCGTACATTTCCACCACTCTATAATATCGACAAGCCTGTATACTCCGTAAATGATGCACGCGGAGGAGAGAAAAGAAATATATTTCATAAATTATTCACTGCGAAAACCTTCTCATG
The DNA here is from genome assembly GCA_039881145.1 of Druceiella hillmani. Lineage (NCBI taxonomy): Eukaryota > Metazoa > Arthropoda > Insecta > Lepidoptera > Hepialidae > Druceiella > Druceiella hillmani. The sequence continues at coordinate 1,380,233 of JAYKKI010000091.1, forward strand.
GTTTTGATGTTCCTACCCTCGATCTAAACTCAAAAGGTAACTTAGATGAAAATGCACCAAGCGATTCGAAAAATCCTAGTGGTTTCAAAATACATAAAACCATAATTACCAACAACACAATTTTAAATTGTGTCTCGAAATCTTCTTATTATTAGCACTCGGTTACGATTGTATTAAAACTCGCGACTAGATCCAAGGAATTATTAGACGATTGCAGTTATATCTACAATATAGGATGGAGTTTATATCACCCTCAATAAAGCAGATTATATAAAACAAATGACCAACACCTGGAATGCTCAAGTCGACTAACCGTCTTTCTTTTTCTTCGATATATTAGTTTCTCAGATAATATGGGAAAGTGGAACACATTTTCTTCTTACATTGTTTGAAAGTAGTGATGCTTTATTTCATCAAGATAATAAAGCACATATTTGAAACTTGTCTACGTCAGACATTTTGCAAATGAGATGTCAAGCTTTTGATAAACGAATCTCCAGATATAGTGGAAAAGTCATTTCCATAAAATATATTAATACACAAATGTTGTCAGTCCATACTGTCAACATTTGTATGTAAAAAAAGGATTTTTTTACTTAGTCTTAAATCATTTTTTCTTTTAATACATAATAGGACGTACTGTTTTTCTCATTCATTGTAGATTGGTCTTAGTTTCAATACATATATTGTATAGTATGAATCTTATGTTTTTTCTATACATATTATCATATAAATTGATTTCCATCTCAAATAAATGTATAAATTATAAACTGCTTAATCTTAACTCATATCGTGTATCTTGAACGATGAACCATTTATGGATATATTTCCTAATATCGTCGGAACACTTATTTATTATTATTTCAATTCAATTTATTCTAATAATTTAGAATTCTATTATAATATGGATAGAAAAAAATTAGTGTTCACGTTACTAAGTGTGAGTTATAGTTTTTTGCCTGGAAATTTCAGCATTAAATTTGAAAACATTATAAAATTATATTTTTGGATTGAGATTTCACAGAAGTCATTATTTCAGATATTTGAAAATTAATATGTATTAAACATGCCATCTGTAATATATTCATAACTAATAATGTATACCTTGATTAATAGAAAAAATAACTCTCGTTTCCAACTTTCATTACAAAAGACGGTCAATATTCGAATTCGACTTGAGGCATAATAAGTGGGTTTTGTCTAATGCTTTCTCCGTTGTATAGTACGATTACGATTTTGACTCCTATGATTATCGATTTATAAAATATTTCTTATTAAATATTTCAAAAAGTCTATCTTAAGTTAAGATAATTCATAATTTTTATAACATACAAAGAATATCTTCCCATGATCACGATTATCTGTCGGAGCGTCGTTCGTGCACACATCGACATTGAAATGGACTCTAAGACGGACATAGATCTGATAAGACTGATGTCTAGTGAAGTCTTCAGCTCGCAATAATGTCTGAGCCCGCTTCACGATTACATTTATCGTAGGTGTAATTGACTTATAATTACCTAAATTACTCTTCACATGTGAGATTTACACGAACGAGTGCCGAAAATTATTACATTTCACTGTTATTATCTTACGTTCATAAATAAAACGCATGTTTTGTGCGCAGAGTATCGTTTGATTGATTATAATATGCGAGATTAGCTATTCGTATGTATCAAACTGATTTTTGAAGCTGGCATTGGTTTTGATGCAAAGTATCATTGTAATAGGAGGCCATCGCGATCGCATTATAAATAGTCATGTTCAATTTAGTACGAATATATAATATGATGTGTGACTTGTCAGAGCAAATAAAGTCGTTGTGCGAAATTTAGTATAGCTATTAATTATGACAAATAAACTATTTCAATGTTCTCTAATTTAAATTTTTACAGCCTTTAGGATTGGAGAAAAACTGTGAATTATTTAAAACTATCAAAATTCTAATTTATCTGCGATATTAATAAAGGACATCATCCATACATATAGTAAAATTGTAACAGAGTGAATTCTGTACATGGAAAATATTTTAAAAGAGTGATAGTGTACAGAACGATAATAGAAGCCAGAAAACCTGTTTTTAGAATGTTAATTTGTTCGTTAATCACGCGAAAATAACTGGACGGATTTAAAAGAAATTTGGTATTTCAATAGTTTACATCTAAGGAAGAACAATAAATTTTAATAACTTTTATTTTCACACGAACGAAGTCGTAGGTACAGTTATTTACAATATATTATGAATACAATGCAATTTGTATATTTAAGTGTTACGTCATAATAATTAGACTAGCCAGCTTACTTATCATTAATTTTTAAAGGCCCTTTGAGTTTTGTCAGTTTTTTTTATGTTTGACTACGTTTTTCTTATTTAAAAGTATTCAGTTAACGTTGATATCGATTAGTGTGTACCAATGACGAATTAATGTAAAGAGGTAATCAAAATATTATTTACTAGGTTTATCCCACGGCTTCTTTCACTGGATTGTTTCTCCGTGATCTATTAGATTATTATATGATTGGATTAGTATATGATCGGAAACTTTATTTTGTCGTATTCTATGGAGTGAACAATAGATTTAATATACACTGGCAACGTGTATACGCGTAGTACGTGTAACATTTTGTTGTGGTACAATATTTCTTTAATTAGTTTTATCTTAAAGAATTATACTATTTATCCGTTAAAAAGTAGACTACGTGTTAATTTAAATTCATGACATTTAGTATTCCTGTACCAAATGTCATGAAAACCTGTTTAGTCGTTTATATACGTTTCAGGAATAAAGTAACAGCCCAGATAGCAGTGTACTCTATTACCGAAAAAATATGAGTTATTTACATTTACGACACATCTACAATTAATTTATATTCAACGAAGACTCAGCTGCAATTCACTCATCTACATTACGACTCATCTGCAATTCACTCATCTAAAATTAGTCTCGTCTGCAATTGACATCGAGATTTACGACTCACTTGTCATCGACTCATCGATTCATTCTGTTATTGATTTTACCTTCAGTAAAATTAAATTATTACTCTTTACTTTTACCTTTATCAATACGATAATTAAAAAAATAACAGCATAATATTCATTATTTATAACAGGAGTAAACAAATTGAAGTGAAACAAACTTTATATGTAAACTATATTTTAAGTCGATTGCAACAGTCATCAACGACCGAAAGCCAACCAGTCTCGGCAAACAAATTTCACGTTTTATATCACCGCATATTTACTCATCGTAATTATATTAATTATTTAAATTCGATAATAACAAGAAACATGATGATCGCACAATAACCATAACTTAATATTATGAATGCTTTCTTCAAGCCATTAACTTGTTACGACTTGTAATTAATGACGTCTCCCGATATACTAAACGTGTCGGTGTGTAAGTATAATATCTCCTATCAAAAGAGCCAAATAGATAAGTATCATGTATCAATAGACAAATTGAGGTAGATAAGTTGGGTTAGGGACCACACGAGTGGGAATTTCCTCCAGCAAAGGCATTAAATCTTCATTTGTCACGGTATAAATAATTCCTAAGAGCGGCGTCGTTCAAAATGAGGGTAAATTAATTTATTGATTCACGTGAATGTATCAGCGTTTCCCTCGCGTGGCGTTAAGTTTACGTCGACCGCGGTGCCGGTACGTAAGGGCAGAAAATTTTATTTATGTCATCTGGTTTGGTATCCTGTGATTAAATATTTAGGAAAATATCTAAAAGTCACACAGTGGGGGCGTTCAATACCCTTCATTAGTATTACTAGATTGTTTCCTCAAAAATGCTTTAACAGCGTAATCAACATTGCAGTATGCACGGCATCGATAAATAAAAATGTTGTACTTTAACATAGGACGTAAATTACATTTTTTTATATTTCATGGTCAACAACTTTCTTGTAACAATGACACAAAAATATGGTAATGTCATTGAGTACTTTTTTATCAGTTTGACAAATTAAAACTGCATCATCGTATGAACAAAAGGAACGCTATAACTACGTGCTTATTCTGATATCATGTATAAGAGCACCCGTTACGCAGAAAACTTTTACAAGACTCAGATCATTTAGGGCATAAATCTTCTATCATCTGGCCACAGCTGCCCACTTCACTAGTTTATTAGGTGATGTGGACAGCTACAATTATGAGCCATGTCGTCTAATCTTAATATCCTTTTAGGTACTTACTTCCTATGTCATTAAATTCCGAGTCTGATCCGGCGATATTTTATTCATCTTACACATATCAGCTGCTATCACACAATCCTTTCTTATATCAAATTGTTGCTTTGAGTTCGGCTGTATCAACAAAATTTCTTTAGATTATTTTTTTCTCGTTTTTCATAATAAAATTATTTCAAAAACTACGATAGTTATTTAACAATGATCAACGAAATAATGACAAAGAAAATCTGCAACAAGGTATTTCTACTCGGTGAAACTAAAAGTCGGTGAGCAGAAGTATCCTTAGTATATTTACTTCCTCTTCCCGGCTTACAAATTTTAGAGTGAGAGCTACAAACATGTATAACTAAAAATTATAAAATTAAAAGGTAATTTATGTTTGTTTCATATTGTGAGATAAAATTTATAATACGAGTAATTTTTTCAATCTCGCAATTTCATGTCCAAAGTTATTTATTTTCATTGCGTTACGATAAAAAGTAGAATATATCTATTTTTTTTATAAAAAACATGTGCATTTTTCTAATGTATTATTAAACCTGAAGATAAAAAGCCAAACGGATATGTGATTCATCATGTTCGAATCCTAAGATTGTTGGAAAGTTTAAAGTGATTGAAATTCGATTGCGGCAACCGCCCGCTCGTAAAGTGGCCCATAAACGATAGCGTCCAATTTTAGACCTTGCTCACTGCAGCTTTTAATCCTGCACCAACTCTCTCTCCGTGAATATTGCATTTTCCAAGAACTGAATGTTAAGCTGGGAAGGTGAATTCGAAATGGGAATCGTTTTTTTAAATATTGCTTTTCAAACTTATGAATCTAATTTACACTATTTAAACGTTAAGCTTGTTATGTTAAAATACATATTTTTTATTTATAATTGTTTTTTTATAAACTAATCTTTACATTATGGTCTTTCATTAAATCCCGAAATAAATTCAGCAATCGTCTAAACATTTCAGTTTATCGCCTATTATTTTTACCGCTAATGGGAAGGAAAGCCGTATATTTTCCACTTGATGTATATTTTCCGCAGGGTGCGAACAGTCAAATCGACGATAGCATTTAAGGAGGATAAAAAGGAAAAAATGGCGGTTCTTTGTATTAATATGTGCCTTCATCTGTAAAGAAAACAAGTTTTGTAAAGATATAAATTCAAATGTTGTACAATGAACTACAAATATATTGAACAGAAAAACTAAAGCAGAAAAACTAATACCAAATTTCATCCTTATAGCACTAAGGCTTATCAACAGCGAAAGGATAATTGGATAACTGAAAAGAATAATTGGATAACTGCTGAAAAGAAAAAATAAGCATCATAATAACCTTTATTCGTTTATTGAATTAATTTAAGTTATTAGAAAATTGAATTAAATTTAGTGCTCTAGATTCCGGACCCCGCAACTTTATCGCCATTCTTTAGTGAAAGCCGATGAAGTACTTGATACATTTCAGGATTCCATAAAAAATCAGGAACCCTCATATTTTCGTCATTTTCTCTGTACGTCACAGCCGTATTACTCGCAGACTGTTAGTGCTATAAGGATGAAATTTGGTATGGTTATACATATTAACAACATCTACAAATTCATAATTTAAAATGTTGGATACCTCTCCATTATGAAGGACATTATTCTTAGTCATCAGATCTTTACAAGAAGATTGGGTGTGTGTCATGACACTTTTTGATGTGAGGTCTGTTTTCGAAATATTAAACTTTAAAGTGGTCATTTTTGTTAGAGTCACGTGTCTTCAGAAACCGTTCGTCAAACCGATTATCGTCAATGCCGTCAATTGAATATCTTAAAAATATTCATAATAGTATTAAAAGGAAAATTATCACAGATAAGTAGACTCTACTAATTTACTAGACCAACTTATGACACAGTTGATTCTGTAAAAGTTCATAGAAACATCATACAAATTATTTAAATCAACGGCAAATAAAATTTCCTTACAAAAATCCCATCAGTTCAGTTAATACGTAGATCCTGGAACACGTCTTACGACTAGTTGGGTGGCCATATCCAGATGAATCGCTTTTGACCTATTAGCAGCCTTAGATAAGCAGTCATTAATTTTATTTTTCAATAAAAAAATGTTAAATGTATATTCGTTACGTCTGCGGAAGATATCCTATGCAGTTTTATTAATATTTGTAAAAAGTTTAATGGAAATAATATGTACGACAAAGTATACGCTAAAAAGTTTTATAAGCGCCTAAGTGTGTGCGGAGTCCTCGAAGTGCGAATTATACTTGTGCTTAACGAGATTTTTTTCGGAATACAATGTTTGCAAACCTGGTAGACTTTTTACAATAATGGGTAAGGTATCATTTAACAGTTACTAATTACCGATATAGAGAGTGTTTCAATGCATTGTATATATTTGATAAAACAAATCGTACGGGTACTAAATTTTGTATTTATTAACCTGAATATTACAGATTTCTAATATAAATCCTCAGGCCACAGAGCTATGGTGAAAGGTGTCCTCGACCACGAAGCGTTAAGTAAGAGGGCGCGACGACGGCAGCGACACTGGGGAGACATTGTGTCAGGGAGGTGCTCAGATTCAATCGTCACTCGCCAAGCATTGCAGCTTCAACGCGAGCAGAGCCGCGAGAAATCTAATATATCTTATTTATTAAGAATAAAAAAGATATCTAGGGTTATAATACGGTACATGAACATGGTAAAGGTAGAGTGAGAAATCCATTCATAATTTGAGTGAATGAAAGTTTAACGTTTAAAATAGGCTCTCAACATGTTTATATTAATTTGTGAGTTATTTACTAAATGGCTAGATGATAATACAAAACAACCAGCTACGTTGAAAAGAACATATACAAAAATATGGGAGGACGAGCACATTATTTCTGCGATGTCCTCGTGAAGTGCCACTCGTGCATTGAAAATTGTACGTAAAGTTATAATTTTTACCCGACAATACAACAACCATTGCAATACAATCGTAGCACAACCACAACATTCAGATCACGCTATAGGTCTAATTTTTAGTGAATATAAAATATCAATTTACCAAGATAATGAATTGAAATGACCGTAGATTCGAAGCTTACTTACTTTTAATTTAAATATTGATTCGACTAATATCCTCATAATTATTAATTTAATTGTAATTAATTTAAAAAAAAATCAATAATATCAGCGATGAAACTACCTCCATAAGTCGATTTATAAGAATCCTTTATCATTGCGAATCAGTTTCTTTTATAAAAGAATGCGTTATGTTTCGATCATTTAGATACAATTTTTGCCCAGATCTCCATAAGATATACGAAATTGGTAATTATAAGGAATCTGTTTTAATTATAATAAATCCTTTAATGCAACACATAATGAAATAATTTATCAGTGGAAGAAAGAATCACATCGGAATATAAAAGCTTGATACAGGACAATAGACCGTCTATCATTCTTATTCATAATCACGCCACTGTCATACTCGGATACTACATTTGCATTGAATATATTTACGTTGGTTACATAAATATATTCAAAATTAACGGTACGTTTTTCCTTCAAGAAAATTCATTATTTAAATAACTTTATTACTTGCTACTCTACAGGAAAAGATTCATCTCCTTTTTGCGTATAATTAAACAGACGATGGACAGTTTTAAAATTATTATTTTTGCTTTTTCCACTTGAAACATTTATTTTTACACGTCTCATAATTCCGTTAAGCACGGAAATTCCGTGCATATCCAGTAACTTTAACGCAATAACGCAAATAATTACCAAAAGGATATAGGGTTAATTTAATGTATTATTGATATATAGCTCGGATTATCGAAAGTAGTAAGCTGTTGGGAAGATATTGAAGAATAACGGTCGGAAAGCTGTTACATTCGTGGCGTCTCCTTATCTTAATCCTCATCAGTTTTGTGTGATGCCTAAGTATATTAGGTTTTCTTTAAGATAGTTCTAGCATGTAGTTTTATAGGACAAATCTGGTTAAAAAGTTAACTGCAACAGAAAAGTTTAGCTGATTAGAGAGGAGGCTATTATAGACGGCTGGACAGAGAGAAAAGCAGAGTGAAGAAAATTAGAAATACCCCATAGGAATTATTATATCTTCAAAATCATTTAAAGAATCCTCTCGTTCATGAACTGATATGTCATACTGGGACAAGAAACTTGCAAAGCTGGCATTAAATACAAATAAGTTGTGAAAATATTTTACTTGTGAAAATTATTTTTAGAGTTACTGGCAGTATCAACATATTTAGAGTCCACAATAAGACCACATTTTCCTCTAAACACTTTTTGTATTCGCGCTTTATTCTCAGATACATTTTATTGTATTTTCTATTTCTTCGTTTGCCATTTTTAATGGGTAATTTAGAGGATAAATGCAAAAGTATTTGAAGACACGAATCCAACCATGGATCATCGATAATTAAACGCATTGCGTTTTTTGTTTTTATTTCGTTCTCTATTTTGTTTTTTTCTACAATATAAATATGAGTAGACTTTCTTTTTAAATTAATAGGCCGGCAATATTTGGTGAACAATATTTGATGGTTTAGTAGAACCGCGTTTTGCCATATAGCCACTTTTTCAAACATGAAACGAAGTGGAACTATGCACATGATGAAAACGCTTGAATTATCGTTATCGAGGTCATAAAATGCTTGTTTTATGGGCTGTGTTCTGAAGATCCGTCCATATGCCATTTAGAAATCAGACAAAACTTGTTAATTTTGTCATCTTGAAGAGATTTTATCACGTGCATCAATGTTTGACATATTCGCTCTATGGTATTTCCTAAAAGAGCTTGTAATTTAATACTAAACTGGTACCACAGTTTTAGTTACTATGATATTTGTAGGATAGAATATTTTTTTGCTGCTTGTACAGTTTTGTAGAAAGGAATTTTTGGAACATGTCGTTATCGCATCTATTGCTCACGAGACAGTTTTGCTTCTGTTAAAAGAGCCAGAGTGTCTGCATCTGACAAAAGTGCCTGTAGTGATTTAAAAGATTTTTTTAAAGATTTAATATTATTGAGGCCCGACTACTACTAAATTATACGTTTATATAAATTATCTTATCCAGAACATTTTATAACATCGACAAGTTCTTTTCTCGTAATGAATAATATATTTGAACATGTATTTGAAACAAATCAACGCATATAACCTATTTGTTATGCGTTGTTTTGTATATTGAAAAACTAAGAAAAAAAAAACGTTTTTATGAACTAAAGGAAAAAACAATTTCCATATATTTAAAAAAGTAGCAAAAAGTTATCCTTTTTATTTTAATGGTACAGAAATAATTTAAAAAAGAAAATGAACGCTCGATCTACTTAGGAACCTAACTGAAATATTATTTGTTTATAGATTTCATTATAATTATGTTACAATAAACCCTAACATTTATTTAGCATGTTGTATTTAAATTAAAATAAATTAATAATTGTTAAAATATCGTTACATGCCTGAAGTAGAAGATTCCATAGTTAAATGATATTAATGTTAATTATTTTTAGTTAGAAAAAACTTATAACACAAATTGATAATAGATCGCCCGCGACACGCACTCTTGCGGCAATCACGGGAATATTTAAAGCATTTAATACAATGAAATCGTTTGTTGGTAAGTAGTCTACTGAACTGCTATAACTGGGTATTGTAAATGACATTTCATTTTTCTATTTTCTTCCAGTTTTTCAGGGTTCCAGTGTGTATCGGTTCATGCACTATCACAATAAAAGTGCCTTTTTTATTGGTAGATTGTACGCTCTGTTTGATTTTTTGTTATGTTTATGTTTATTCACGCAACACTGTACCAATTTTGTAACCTTAAAATTGCTTACTCATAGACTTACGTCAACTACACATCTATCCAACGCTCAGTTCAAAATATCCGTCCGCAGTAAGCGCTTAAACCTTAATAAATATACGTAAAATATGTACAAGTTTATTAGCGAGTGGCGAGGCGCGGCACCCCGGCGCGCTGTTCGCTTCCTATTTGAATATTTAACAGCACCTTATCACTTCTGACCATGTTACAGTGGCAGTTATGGCGATATCTGTAATTTGTTTTATTAAGCCTAAATCACCAAAGAAATGTACGCGGACGCGCCCACGGAATTACGTCGTCGCTGTTGTGCTTTGTCGGAGTTTAATTTTGAATAATGAACGCGAGCCGCCTAGATTGCATTTCGGAAATGCGCCGTGGCACTGTTGGGCTCTATGTCTCTTGTTATAATCGCTGTAGACGAGAGGTGCCTTGGAATTTTTATTCGATTGAGGAAGACACTGTGCATCGACGTGTGGACCTTGTGTACTTACTTACGACGGGAAATCGATGGCCCCTAGTGGTGTGATAGTAGTCGAACCGCGTGTGGAACCCAGTGCATACGTTTCATTAAATTAAAAAATCGGTGTGCGGTCACCACGCGCATTTTAGGTGATTACTTGTTATTATAAGAAAATTTGATGGAAAAAAATTTATATTATTAGTACAAGTTTAAGCGTACGTGGCGGACATTAACTAACAAAATCAATATTATTAATATGTCAATATTATTAATATACATACATATCTCAATATTATTAATATGTAAAGATGACTCTATACTACGGCTGATAGCGTAACAAAAATTGAAACAACTTGCTTTACTGGCGAATAGCTACTATAAACTAACACTGTGAGTGATTGGCAGTGGAGGTGGAAACTATCCATAGCCCCCTCATTACGCTTTTACTGAGTTTCACATATCGTTATTATCTCATTTCTGAACAAACAAACTTCTGAACATTCTACCGTATCAAGGTTTCTTCACTTTAATTATATATATAAGAAAAAGAAGCCCGGACAAGTGCATGTCTGAATACTAACAAAGAAAGATTCCGTTGATGTATATATCTTATATTGAGTTACTGATGCATTTTAAATGAAATAATTTTATTTGACGATTATCATCAAATACTAGTAGCATCTATCTAAAATTTCTTCCCTTCTGTCAAGAATTTCTTCAGATGTTTCAATTCATTGTTTTAAAAAAATGTTAGATTATGGGGGCAAGTCATTTAATAGCCTAATATTTTGCAAACTGAGCTTCAAAATAAAAAATAATGGTAAATGGAACTTTCATTTCATATTAAAAGCTGTTCTCGATGGTACGCACGAAAAAAACAATTCAACCCGCTGAAGACTCAGGAAATGAAACGTGATGTGTAAAATATAATTCCATTGCTTCTAGGCATATAGCAAGTAAAACGTGTCCATCACTTCACATATCTTGAAATTATCGTGCCAGACATGGTAGGAACTGATGAGGATGTCACTTTGCGAATCAATACAGCTATGACAACCTTTGCGCAAGTCCGTTTTGTGTGCTGGTCGTGGAAACTAACACAAAGGGTTAAACTCAAAACATTCCAGTCCAACGTCAAAATCGTTTTACTATATGGTTGCAAGACATAGAAGAAAACAAAAGAACTCACAAGGCAACTCCGAGTCTTCGCTAACGACTGCCTTAGATATAGTCTACGAATACCTTGACCTAAGAAAATGGGTAATGAAGACTTGCCAGAATAATGCAAAGAATTTCTCATTGATCTCCAAATAAAGTGGCCAGAAAGGAAATGGATTGGTCACGCGCTCAGAAGGGAACAAGTTCATATCCCTGAACCGGTATTAGGTTGAAACCTTCAAGGGAAGAGGAAACGTGGCCGTCTGAAGTAGACCTGGCGGCGAACTGTGCCGGCGGAACTGAAGAGCATTGGCAAGACTTTAGATGTTGAAGCGCTTGGGATGCCCTTTGCCCTTATGAAGAAGAAGAGAATATTTTTATTGGGAGGTACATTCCAAAAAAGAAATATTTTGATGCGCATTAATTGAGATATTCATAGGAGCGTCTCTTTGAAGATGAATTTAAGATTATAGCAGACGGTAGAACATACCAAAGTTATAATAGATTCTTCATTCAGTGTGCCCTGAAATACCAAAAATATTCAATAAATATTAAGAACGCTATAATGATTATAAAAATAGAAGGTTAATAATATTATTTAGAGATTTGCCATAGGACATAGCATTCTTCATATTACTGTTTACTTCCCTCTCTGCACAATCAACAGTTCGTTTAACAATAAATACGTATACGTCCGAGCACTCACTCAATGATGTAACAACCAATTAAAAATGTGTAACTGCAAAAATATATTTTGCAATAAAGACTTCAATCTAAAAATATAAAGTCACAGGTCGCTAAACTTTGACACCTATAAGAAACTGAAAAAGATATTTTTTTCAATATCCATATTAGAAATATTTTATACACTGCAATTGGTGAAGTTTACGAGTTTCGTTTAGTTTTAAGAAATAAGTAGAAAAAACATTATATATTGGACGTGTGTTTATCTTAATTAATTGATATAGCGCAGTAAAATTTTAAATGAAATGAGACGAAATACGATTCAACTTGTCTACGTTGACCGATAACTAAAATAAAAGATTGATGAAGTGAAGATTGAAGAACCCTCGTATATGCTAAGTATCGAAATAAATTGAATTAGGAATTATATAGGAAAATAATTTGTATTCGTTTCGAAAAATTGATTAGTTAGTTATATGTACATAAGAGTCTACTTTATTGCATCAATAAAATCGTTTTGAAAAAGGAAATTTGTAATTCATTAAATCAACTAATGTCTGAATTTTGAATTGATATAATTTTGTGGTTTATTGATATAAAAACTCATATAATGAATATATTTTTATCATGGGAGGAAATAATGTTTGTGTTTTGGTGAGTGATAATTAAAATTTAAACAATTTAAAAAGACACTTGTAATAGACGTAAAGCGCAATGGTCCTGAAATTCATCTTTAGCTTTGCTTGAAGGAATCTTTAAGAATATTATAGCTATGAAAGCCTCTAGTCGGCTGCACCGTTTGACAGAGCAAATATTAAGCACGCTCTTGCTTAACTCTTTATAACAATTGAAGTTTGTAGTGTCAGTCTTTTGATCTAACGACTTTTTTGCTGTTAGATACAGTCAGCGATGCTTGAATAACGAATGCGAATAAGAAAGGGCCAATATATTGTTATTCAAAACGTATAATACTCGTGTAAAGTAAAGTAGGTTTTGAACAAAATTGAAAACGGATCTTACGGAATGAAAAATGCAGTTAAATAAATATATTTCGTTTTTAATTTGTTTCAGGCTGTAAATCGTTTTTCAAGAGATCAGTGAGAAGAAACCTTACTTATTCGTGTAGGGGGAATCGAAATTGCCCTATAGACCAGCACCATAGAAATCAGTGTCAGTACTGCAGATTGAAGAAATGCCTCAAGATGGGCATGCGGCGAGAAGGTAAGTCGAGAACTTTCATTCATTATTTAGCTCGTTCCGTGCTCATATCATTATTGTGGTTCACTCTAATCATTGAATAATTGAATCACTATAATAATCTTGATAAACCCAAAGATAATAATTTTTTTTAATTGAGATTACCAGCGAATAGCCAAGTATTCTATGGACTCAGTAAAGCACGGAATGTGTCAATACAAGTCTCGCGTCGGCTCGGATGTAATGCAGATGAGGCTTACTTTCCGAATAGCTTTATTAATTTATTCAGCCCATGTTAACATATGTCGCCTAAGTCCAGTTAATGAATGAGTTTCGTTAATATTCATTTGTAGTTTAGTAAAATTTTAGGTATTTTATTTTTTAATTTATAAATCTCCTAAAAAAAGGTTTAAATAGTTAATTTTTGATGATATTCTAATGCACTGATACAGTACGTGTTGGTTTTAAAACAATAATAACGTATGTAATTGAAGGCAAGTTATAATAGTTAGCGAAAGGAAACTTGATTGGGGTAACAGTGAATAGAAACGTTCGAAAATAAAGAAAAATAGTCTCGCGTCTAACTCAAAACTATTTTAGTTATTATTTTCGCGTTGCGCTATTTTTTTATTGATACTTTTTCCTTGTACTTCTTATATGTTTATTCTTTATCAAACATTTAAATATTCACATTATTCCCTTAATTTGCTCTGCGTTCCATATGTTACAATGTTTTATATTAGGGCCGAGTTTTTGGTGTTGCAGATTTTTTTTATGTCCAGTGAAACACGTATATACTTGGGTGCGCAAGCATCGACTGCAAAACGTAATTCTTGATATTCTGCAATGAGGAAGAAGAATAAAAATTTTGATGAAAGAATTTAACTTACATAAAATAAAATATTAAATACCCGATAAGCAAGTTATAGTCCTTCAAAAACGGAAAGTAGACTATACAATTTTCAAATTTGCGCCGTTTGTCTTACATTAAACTAGTAACCTAAGTTACTTTGTTCTTACAAATTGACTTTATAAATAGACTATGATCATGGACTGCAATTCATTGTCAAATAACACCCTTATATTAAAAATAATTTCATTACAATTGTCCGTATGTTGAAATAACTTTCAACGATGAAAAAATTCCTTACGAATATTTTCTCCAATATTCATTTAATTTAATAACAAAGTTTCTAAAGTGCACACATTATTTTAATTTAAATTAATACCTGGTAATAAGTAAAATATTTTTAAACGATTTTGTAAAATAAAATCATCTTGAAATTATATCGAAAATATAATTAAAATATTTTGAAGTGGTAAGGTGGAAACATTAGAATGAGAAGAACATTTTCTAAATTTTTTATTAACGTTGCTATCATCTTTTTAAAAACAACGAAAAACGCCTTCTACAAAACTATTAGTTACACCGCATATTGTCGTTCAAAGTATTGCACTTGCTTCCCGTAAAAAATAAAATAATGAATTCTTATTTACGAAAACGTGTTGCACGTAGTACGTGTCGTGAAAAATAATCGAACGAATAATAGCTGCAGAAATGAGTGAGCATACCGCAAGGTCTTTCTTCACATCGTGTAAACATGCCAAGTAATAATTTTCTACGGGCATATTTAATAAAATATTGAAAGCCGCAGTTTGAAACAGTCGCTACAGGTGTATAGAATATTTTTATTAATCTTTAAGTACACTTTGCTTCTTATTACATTCATTACCTGACGAACTTTGGTTCACAAAGGTCTGCCAGCATGATACCTCGTTACAGTACAGCTTCACCTTCCGTATCGCGCTCCCCGTAACACATTTGTCTGTTACATTTCTTTAATACGCACAATGATGAGGGTCAATCTTCTTCTATTATAAAGCGCACCGGCTACACGCTGATCTTACGCGCGTAATGTCGGAGGCCGTACACGACGGGTCGCGTAATGCTCGTCCAATGTGAAAAGTGGAATGGATATTGTGTAACGTAATGACGGAGATATTCGAGTCCCAGTTTTCAATTCGGAGGGTAACAGTGTTGTTATAAAGGATTTATTGTTTGTGAAAAGTTGCGACACGATCTGATTAACAACGCTTTATAAATTGTATTATGTTAGAGTTTGAAATATATTGTTACAATTTTCCTAAAGTTATTCTTGGTAATTCTTATAATTACTTCTTTAATTATATTTATATATATATTAAAGAAGTATATTTATATATATAATAACTTTTTTAATTATAATTATATTTAGTCAGACAATAAAACTGAAATTGCACTTCCACTCGGATTAAACGCATATTTTGTTATTGTACATGTATTTGATACGGAACCGACCGTCTCCGAAGATACAGTTTCCGCTATGAATTCTTATATTTTAAAAATGGTTTTAAGTCTCTATTTATAGAAGTAATGTATTTTGAGTTTATATAACATAAAGCGATTCCTATCTTATTACCCACGAAATTGGTACATAAGTCTTTGGATGTTATCGCATGTTTAAAATATGTTTAATTCTTATAGTCTGTAACTGATTAAATCTTCTGGGAATAGGTATATTAAGATCAAAAAGTAAGATAATATATATTAAACGCACGAGTTCAAATCGCACCTATATCAGAAAAAAAAATATTTCACTCAGATTTTATAAATATAAAAAGTAACATTAAAGTCCGAAGCTTGAATGTATTAAGTAACAGTCTACAATAACTATCTATAATCGTATGAAGTCCCCGTAGCCCGTTGTTTCTTGCAACCGGCCTTCAACCGGAAATGTTTAACATATATATATTTTATGTAATTTTCTGTTTAGCGCTTATAATCCTACAAAAGATCAGTAATTGGGTAACACAGTACTTTCCGTTAAATTGTTTGCTTCACCACAATCTGTGTTACATGTGTGTATATATGGTATTTGATACACATTTATAATGAATTGGCAGAAACGAATATCGAAAATGAACCGAGTTCATTTATCATTGCAACGGTTCCTTCTGTCGCTTATAATTAAAAGTTAAGAGCGCATTGACCCATAATACGGTTAAATTACGTTCGTCTCAGACGTGCCGTGACAGAATATGTCTTACCGTTACGTACCCGCGGTTAATAAAGCACTGCACTGCATAAACGCCTACCCGAAATACATTACCTCTCGACTTATCAAATCACGTGTTTATAATTTAATTGTTTTTAACAAGTCATAAAGTTGATTTAAAAGAGCAATACAAATGGCCCCGTGCAGCCGTCCTATTGATCAAGGCGAGGTGTGGATGTAATTCCTTGTCGTAATCATAATTACTTACGAGCTATCAATCACCGAGCGCCGTCATTAGACGGTCGAACGAGCGATCCGAGCCGAGCTCACCAGGTAGAGCGCGGAACCGTATCTCGTCGAGATGATTAGGGTGACCGGGCGGTGTGTGGAACTAAGATTTGGAATTTTGGCGAAAGTTACAAACTGCACAACTTTTTTCCAACTGTCTTCACATTAACTTTCCGTATTTCGGGCAGTTATAAGTCATTAAAATTACATACATATTGAGCGTATTATAATTTCTCAACGACTTACATAATTTTTAAATTCTTTGGAAATATGAGATAACATTGCGTATCTTGAAAATAAAAATACTGCATTCTATAATAGTATATATATATATATATATATATATATATATATATATATATATATATATATATGTGTGTATATTTATATATATATATATATATATATATTTTATTAAAATTTGTATTAAAGTAATTACTTATTAAGATAGAATAATATTCAAAAGTCTGTCACTTTCATTTATTCCAAATCTGAATGAATTTATTGTACTTATCTATGTATTATATAGGCATATTACGCCAATCAGTCCACCAAAATTTGAAATATAAAACGCTAAATCGTAAGGTAATTTAAATCGTGGTTTATAAAATGTACCAGTTAAAAAGTTTCTCGTCTTTTAATTGTCTTTTCATCTTAGGTAATATAAATACGTGTTCAAGTTGTCATTTCAAGACAACTCGCAATGTGCACATTTAAAACTAGTACACTTAATTTTAGTTTTAAATGTTAACTTCCATAAGCGTTTCAAAATATTTAAATTACAAAATATCATTCTAAGCCGGTTAGTTCTGTGGTACAGTACTAAACAATACACCATATTACTCTGACTAGTTTCAAAATTTGTTGATTACATATATTTCGAAAAATTTTACAGAAAATACCCTCTCACTGGTAACTATTAAATTAAAAATATGATTTTTTTTACAAATAATAATTAAACTGTTACATAAATGTATTCCGCATAAGACAAATCAATCGAAATCTTTTAGTTCTTAGTGGAATTAATGAAGATAATACAGAAATTTAACAACTGTAACATTTTTATATCTGCAATTGTGTAAAATTGTGTCCTTAGATGAAACATCCTCCTAATTTAAAAAAAAGGAAGTATGTCCTAGAGACAATTGTTTAAAAGCAGGAAAGAATTTTATTTAGTAACTTAACATTTTAAAGTAAAACTAAACATTTTTCGTGCAATAGATACCAGTTAAAAATTAAATTTATGATTAAAAACAATAATTAAGTTTGTGATATTTTTCAATGTTTATTAATTATATTGGAAAATTTCATTATTATCGAATTTTTTTTAAAATTAATTAAGTAATTTAGTGGTCTATTGTAGCCATAGAGTGTATTACATTTATTTAATAAAGTATAATACTTAATAAAGTTGCTTAATAAACGTTTCAATAATCATGGAAAAAATATGGGTGTTTATAAATAGTTTCAATCTTTATAATTTGGTTACCCTGATTTGGTTACCCATTACCCGTTCGCGTGAAGCTATCGACGAGCCCGAGTCACAGAGAGATGAGCATCAAATATAAAGACGGATTAATTTATTGTATATATCTTCGGTATATAGCTTTTTTATTGTCAACTTTTAAGAAGGAGTATTGATTACATATTACCTTTTATATGCCATCTTTTGGTGGAGCATCTTTATAAGGGTTTGTTTTTAAATTATTTTTATTTTGGAAAAGTTTATTATTTCACTGTTTAAAAGCAACCAGCGTAAATGGAAAAAATATATACACAAATTTATTTACCATGACAACTTGTTAATTAAATTGTTTAACTAAAGTACAGTTTATGAAATTAAAGGATTTCTAAATTTATGTTTTTTATCACGTTTTTTATCACGTTGAACGGTCCGTTCAACATTTATTAAAATCATACACACTATTTTACAATCATAATGAAAAAAAAACTCGGAAGGAACAGTAGTCGTAATTTTAACGTAACACTATTGCAATGTTAATAATTTAAATTAACACGAGTGAATGAGATTTAATATTACCTTTCTAACATTTATTATCCACTAAAATAGCAATATTTATAGACAAGTCATAGAATGAATATTTAATGTCTAAGAAATATCAAAATAATAACATACATTGCATACTGGAAGTTTCATTTAAAATATTTGGTTACTGTAGACCGGCATGCCAAATGAAATTCTATTAGAGTTACTCTTGAGTATTCTGTCACAAACTAAAAGCTAGGGCCAGAGCCCATCGTAACCCACGAAATACACTTCTTAAAGGATAATCACCTATCAAAATATTTCGACTGTAATCAAAAATTGTAAAACACCAATCCCTCTCAATCCCACAAGTTTAAGGGCGAGTGAATGATAACGATTCGGTAATTGTTTTGCTTTTATATTCTGCTCGCTACTTATATTTTCTTCTATTCATTAATCATGAAACCTATTGTATACATTACCTTAATCATATGACTACGATATCGTCCAGAGCACCATTTTAAAATTAATTTTTGGTGGTTCGTTTGCGAACTTAATTATAGTGATGAACTAAAAATAAATTACTTTAAGACATCATTATGTGAGTGATATTTTGATACATACTAAAATGGAAATGTCGCTTTTAAATATAGTTTTGCAAAAGAACTTGTTAAATTTTAGAAAAACTCGTTCTATAACACTTAGGCAATTACGCGTAAATAAACATTTAAGCGTGCACATCGTACGTATATTGTAATTCTATAAAACTATTTACGAATATAATTATTATTTCTCACGATGTAAGTATATAAAAATATTGCCTAATGTATTTATCACAGATATAATATACACTTTAAATGTAAGTATATAAATGTATTGCCTAATATATTTATCACAGATATAATATACACTTTAAAATACAAAGTTATTTTTGCAGTTTTTTTATATGTAGTTTCTATGAACTTTTTACATACCCAACTATTTATTATAAGTTGCTCGACTATTATTCGTAAAGTAGTAGGGCTTACTTAACTGTGATAAATTTTTCGTTAAATTTCGTTGTATATGTCAATATTGTGAACTCTTTTCGATTAACGCTTTTCAATCTTTACTACTGTGATATTCAAAAATAATGCTAGTTTAGCTAGTCACAGGTAGGCAACGGTGTAGAGGTGGGCACACGTAGATCTAAGGAAAATGTCCAGTTTAAAGCTTAATATTTCGTAAGCGAATCCTTCTATTGAAATCTTCTTTATGGTACGCCCTTAATATTTACGAAATACCTATTTAATGATATCCAACACAATGGGATACAGGCAGAAAAAAAACTCACTCCCATTTCCATACAGGGAGATACCCTAAAAATATTTCACAACTTTGCAGGCATTATAAATATGTGCGTGGCTAAGCTAAATTTCAGCTTTATAGCAATTAATAGCTTGCGAGTAAAATGGCTGGCACATACAGACGGACGGAGAGGGACATAGTGAAATTATAACGGTTCCTAGTTACGGAACCACTTAAATCTCTTGCATCTATATTATTTTCATCATTGTATCCATTTATAAAATATTAATAGTTAGCGCTATTTCTAGTTCTATTTTGTTCATAATACTTTAAGACTGTTGCTAATAAAAAATGCTTGAACTTAGTTATATTACTCTTATTCTGAGAATAACTTAGACCGGTCATAAGGTTAGCATAACGAAGTTATTAATTACTACTAATAAACTCAGTAAAAAGAATAAAATAACTAGTCTGAAGTTGTTTTAAAAACCTAAAAGAAACAGTATCCCGTTTCGTAGACAAACACGTAAAATACGAGTTTGTGTTCATTATCAAAAAAGACAAATCAAAAACCTTTAGGGCATCTTTCAAATTTGTATTACTTATCACTTATGTCATTGGTGAATTTCTCTCTTTTTTCCAGTCATGAAAAGCATGAAGAAACAGTATAAGCTACGTGTGGTGAAAACGTCATTAGAATCGCATGAACAAATTATGATTAATTTAAATTTGTTTAGCAAATTAATGATAAATGACTATTTTCAGGTTATACCAAAATTAAACTTAGGCCGAGGTCAGAATAGTGCTTGACAAATGAATTTATGACGAACTTGTCCTATATTGAGTTTATTATTAGCGTTTTTAACGACTTTTAATTTATATAAGATATAACTATCAATTCCAGGTTTATTAGTAAGTTTATAAGACAATAGATTGAGACTTGTTTAGTTTACACTTTGCTAACAAAATCATTCTCTCCTCATTAAATTTTGAACCCAAAATAACAATATCACTTCTGAGATAATTTTAATTTATTATATTCACTACCAATAGCATAAAACTTATATATGAAGCGTGGTATAATCTAATTGATTAAACGTTTACGTATTTCTTTTAATCCGCTCTCCCTTTTCCATCTTTTTTGTACATTCGTGGTTACCTTAACGGCTCACTTTCTTTTTAAAGTTGGTTTAGACAACCTTTCTTTATTTATACATTTCGGTCCAAAGCTATATTCAATCAGCTTTTTACCATATACGGAGCATTCGTGCGGGAATTACAGAGCCATATATGGAATTATATGTTGTAAATATAATTTTTTAAATTTATACTTGTAATTGAACCAGTCGATTTAATATAAAAGTGAGAATTTAAATTATGATATCTACGTGTAAGTGGAAAGTGTAAGTGAAGGGTTTGAACATAAATAAACCTGTAAACAAATATCTATAATAAAATTACTAACATCAAATTGAACTACTTGTAATAGTATAACATTACTCGTTCAAAATATTAAACGTATCAATTTAAGTAATAATCAATGTATAAGGTACCCACTGTATTGCTTTTCGACACATTTTCTCGACCGGTGGTCATCCGATCTTAATACAATGTATCCAACGTGTCATCACCGCAAACGTAGCCGAGTACACCTTTCTGTTCTATAATAATATATATCCAAATGTTATCAAACTGAATAGAAACCATAAAAACACTAATATTATGCTCACGTATCAAGTTTCACATGGACAACGTAAAGGTGCGATAGTTTGGTTGACCCAAGGGCCGAGCTTCGCGACCGACCGGTAGTAGACAATGAAGGTTCCTCGAAAACAGATTAAGCTCACTTCCCATTGTGAAACCGGAAAGGGTCTTCGCATATTCACATGCAAAATAGTTCACTACAAAACGTGCCGAAATATAATTAGCTTAGGTTACAATATCCCTAAATCTGCACTTTACCCTTTACTTCGCATGCCTCGGAACAAAGGCGTCGAACTTTGGCGGAACAATATTTTGCCTCCAACAAGGGCTTGTAGTCAGTTGACCATACAAAATTTGCTTTATGTGGGTCATATTTTTGATGTTACGTTTTTTTACCTTCTTGTCCAGTTTCGTTGCAAAGTTTTTAATTGATGTTTATTAAAATATTGGGGAACGGTTTGACCATTGGGCAGTATCCATTTTATACCTGCATTTGCCGTTTTGTAATAGTTCAAGTTTTATTTAACACGTCGGTTAATGGGAATGAGTAATTGCATTCTTTTTGAACGGGAAACATGGTGGGAACACGGTCGGAGTGTTTGTTGTCACACGAGACTCGGATTCGCAAAATTTATTCTTCGCATCTTACCCAGATGTAATTGTGGAATAAATTAATATGCCCCATTTATACAGGCGACTTCGAGTGTTATAATGTACTGAAATATATTATTTATATCATGAATGAGCAATAAACAAAATGAAAGCATACTTATGAAAGTTATTCGAAAATGAATTTATAATAGATAAAAGATATTGCATTAAAGCATCACTTTAAGTATTTTTTATTCACATAAAGCTGCAGAAATATTATAGTACACCAATATGTTTCTAATCGAGGACTAATTATAACACAAACACAATATTTATAATTTCTATACACTATTAGACGCAATGACGGTAATTTTAAAGGAATTAATTTAAACTTATCATAAACACACTTAGAAGAAATCATATTTATGTGATAGAATTTAGTAATTAAATATCGTGTGTTAGTGGAGAATTTTGATAAAATGTTGATATCGCGAAAATATGATGACTGTAATTAATACAAAGAGCGAGAATCTAGCGGCACGAAAAATGCAATGTCTCCATTCTGAGTTACTAATAATGGAAACCTGTGAGAAAATTGGTAAAAAACAAAATAGGGCAGTGACCATATCGTCTGCATAATGCAAGTAATTTTCACAAATTTCTTACATCAGAGTGGCCGCTATAATTGCATTTTACAATACAACACATTCAAAGAAACATTTTTTTTTTCAAATCTAACAGAAAACAATTCCAAGACAAAAAACAAAAAATCCATATTTTTATCAAGTTTCGAAAACAATTTAAAAAATATTTACAAATACTTCAAAGACGCATTTTATTAGCCATATTTAATTGATAAAAATAAATATTACAAGTTTAACAATATTTAAAAACTAAACTTGACCGAAGCTCATAATAGATTTAATAAGAGGTGTCATTGTCCATTAAATGAAAAAAAAAAGATGGTATAAAGACGAGACTGGAATATCAAGATTTAATTGAGAGTCGATATCCACTTTCGAGAGAAAATACAGTATTCATTAATTTACTGAACACAATTCATGTGGTATCTAACTAGCTGCAACATTTTTCTATACAGTAATACATTCTGTCAGAGGATTTTTTATACTTATTTTCAAATAGCTTTTACCTGTTAAGAAATATTAAATATGTAAATCATGAAAAATGTTGACATCTAACTTTTTGTAACTTGTAGTTTTATCTGTATAAAATGTATGCGCGCGTTTATATCGGACTATTAAAAATGAATAACCGAAGTAAACTGACGTCGATATCACTCATTATATTCATCGAGATTTGTAAAAGGCCGTGAAAAATTTATGTTTTAAACACATTTGAGAATATATTTTGAGTGACAGGGTAATAAATCAAGACGTCAGGATTTTGTGTAAACGAAAGTGTGACTTTTACGTGAAGATCCTTTTAGATCGTTCATTTAAAGTTTCTGATTTTTTTTAAAAAAATCATACGTTATTAAACAAAATGTTGATGTTATGTTGTGTTTTCAGGCTGTTATCAACTGCATTATTCATTTCGCGCACTGATGTTGCTTCGGTGATCTCGGAAAAAATAATGGTGCACTATTTCAACTCTTTATTTTACGCGAAATAGATTGTCGCAACTAAATAAACATACTCAGCGTACTGAAAGAAAGTCACTTTTGTAAGACCGCATACTTCTTGCATTCCACAATGAAACAAATGTAATAATTAAAAAATATGCGATAATACGTACAACACTTCTCGAGAATTATCCGAGGAACGCGAAAAAATTATGTTGAAAATTGCAACAACATAAGCTGCGCACGAAGGTAATGAAGCGAGAGAGTTTTAATTACATTCAATGGGGCAAACCGATATTGTTGATTACCTCATTTTGCTGTTGAAAACTACATAGCGGCGGAAATAAAAATATACCTATTCATCATATAAATATATGGAGCAGATGGCAATGGGAAAACTGACACTGTAGCAAAAGGGAAGTGCTAAAAATCGCACGTTTGTTAAATAATATCATGTTCTCTAAATGTTTGTTGTCGCAGTACTCGATACTTATGTTTAAAATTCTTTCATAATCTCACAAGAAGACAGACGAAGTAGCTTCAGATAGAACTTGTACTTTTTCGTCAGCCGTAGTTCATGTCTGTTTACGTCGTAACTAAAAAAACTGTGAGAATACTAAAAATAAACAGGAATATGAATGTAAAGGCAGGTGTAGAGGTAAGAACGCCCAGTCACGTCAGAACTATTTAAGCCTCTACTCGATCGGGGTTGTCTTTTGCGTATTGTAATGCTTCGGCCATCCGATTACGTCTATTGTTGGCCGCCGGCCTTGCTTTGTGTCGTGCCCTGACCACTCGCGCTACACGGACGCGCGCCCGTCTGTATTTGCACACAGCGTGAGAAACATAACGTTTTTGCCATTAAATGGAACAAGTTAGCTACGAAAAGGATTGTGCTTTGCGTGCGTGCAATGTTTGCACTGGAATTTTGTGCGAAGCATTGTGGGTTGGCATATTTTTGTATTGTATTTCGTGGCGAGGTCGGATTTGATATTGGAACCTGTTATTATATTGAATTGTGAGAAATATTATGTTTAGCTATGCAATTTCAATTCGAATACGTATTAGGCGAGAATATTATATGGACGAAGGTTCGATTTTGGAAATAAAATTTAATGGAGGGTCGAGAATTTTTTTTCGCAAATTGTTTATAGAACATTTTTAGATTAATATGAAATTTTAAAATAATGTAATGTAACGTCGTAAACATAAAAAGTAAATGGAATAGACGTGTATACATTAAGATAGCACCATAATGCCCAATCTCAATGTTCATCTCATATATATATATATATATATATATATATATATATATATATATATATATACATATATATATATACATATATTTGTATATACATATATATATATATACACATATATTTGTATATACATATATTTGTATATACATATATATATATATATATATATATATATATATATATGTTTCTTAAACATGGTGGTGAGAATATTTCAATTCAATCATAATAATTATAAAACTGAAAACAATTTGTCTAACTAATTCTTGTCTGCCATCACACAAACCGAGAGTATTTAAACTTAATATTCATTTGAGTTCCAGTACTGTACTTATTTATAAAACAGACAATACCGCGAACAAGGCTAACATTGTTTACAAGTACATTATTGTTAACTGCAACCAAAGGGGTCGTGCGTACAATGCGGGACGAGCCCATCTCTAACCTTCGTGAAGCATTAAGAAAAAAGATCTCTTTTAAGTTCCCCATTATTTCGGTTTCTTTGTGATCTCCGGACCGTTTGTTGGCTCCCGTTTTCCGTACGTATTTTGCCTTTTATTGTAATACACAATTTGTTTGCTGTCATAAGATAATGAGGCCGTTAAAAGGTGCGTAAGAAGGTACACGGGGTTAAGTTCGGCCGACATTGATCTCCTTAACTATGAGGAGATTAACTGTTAATGTTATTGTGATGTGTTGAGCTTCGGCGAGGAGGCAGTATCTAGTTGTAATCGGATATCGTCGGACACCTCGGTGAATGTTATCCAGAGGCGTGATCTGGGCCGGCCAGTTAAGTGCCGCTCTTAATGCTGTTTGTTGTTTGTAGGATCGCGTGCGGCGCGATAGAGCCGATATAGACTGTTTGTAAATACGTATTGTGCGAGTTGTACAGCTGATTAAGCGACACGACTCCAGCCGAACTGCTTTCTGTTACTGTAGACTCTTTATGAATATTTTTTCTCTCCATCTGCAGTCAATGAACCGTGATAATAAAACGCTTAAATTCTAGTTATATATTCCTACTTACTAACAGCGTGTGATTTGTTATGAAAATATAAGTGAAATTAATAGGACTTTTAGTTTTAGTAATTCTAAAAATCACCCTTTAAAGTTAAATTTCAAGAAAATTATAATTTTACGTCAGTCATGTAATGCTAAATAAATGCTGCCTCCTATGTGTCATAGGTCTCGTTACAACTTCCATATAGTCGATGAAACTGCACTTTGCCCATCCAATTTTTATTTTACAATCAACATAACTCTGCATATTTTTTATTTTAAAATTATGAATTAGTGGCTAGATTTTTGGTTTAAGGCTAGTGAAAGTAGTAAGAAACGACTATCGAGTCAAAAAATAGTCTATAAGTTTCCTTGAATTTATTAGGAAATGGTTTTGGAGCTGCACTGTAAAATTGAAAATAAAAGAAACTTCAGTTTCATCGATGATACATTTATTTCGTAGCCATAATTTACCTATTTTTTTTGTATTTATAGCATTTTTCATGTGTACATTAGATATATAACGATAAAAAATAATGTGATAAAAATATGTGACTAATCGCGCATTTACCCTCGAAAAGAAAGAAATATTAAAAAGAAGGAACACTTATTATATACCTAACTATGTAAACACTGTAATTTTTTAAACAATCTAGATATTAAAATTATATTGCTAAAATTAACACTGTGGTCATTACCGAGAGATATAAAATAATAAAAAATCTACAAAATATTAAAGAATTACATAATAAAAAGCAAAGGGAAAGTCTTTTTTAATTGTTCAAATAAAAAAATTACGCAATAACAGTTATTTCATTACTTAATTATTTATATTGATTCAAAGTAAAAGAATGTAACATATGTAAATGTATATATATATATATATATATATATATATATATATATATACATATATGTAAAATAATTGCTTTATCCGAAGAAATATGTTTCAGCAGATTTATTCGCTTAAATTGAAAGAAACAATTTTTAGTTTTAGTGGAGAAGCGTTAAAAAAGAGGGATCAAAATTAAGTTTTTATCTAATAAAATGTGTATATTAATTAGAGCATTATAATACTATCGAAATTATTCGATTTCAACTATAGCATAAGTAATATTATAAAGTCTTATTCAGCACGCTATCCTGAAGCCGTGTAACCGCCGAGAGGTCCTGGAAAGGATTATAAAAGGAATGATCGTACCGAAGCATTATCAACCACATTGCTGCGAGCATTTCACACGTGAGATGACCTATTACCGACAAAATTGGGTACCGCATCACGATACGATGGGCGGTGCTCGTCCGTACACGATGCGCTTCTTGTGAGGAAGACGGATTGACGGGCCGTGTATAGCACAAATATGGGTATAACACGAAAAAAAATGTGCTAGTATTTATACATACGTAGCGCTAGTGGAATTTTAGAGACACATAGAAACTTTCGGAGTGCGAGATTAAAACTATATTCTAACTTTCTCGGAATTTTATGCCACATATCTCTCTATATTTTTATCTAAATGTACCATCTCGTCAATTTCTGCTTAAATAATATATAACTATAGTCGTATAATATATAATGTAATTCTTTCATTTTTTACACTTTCGTATTGCACTAAAGTGATTTTTAATATTTAATAGTTTTTGTTATTTACCATTCTAGGTAAGTCTGACTAGACCTTTTTTCACCTATTTCATTTGCCAATGTTTCCATGTATTTACTTAGGAAAATATAAAAATAACTATAATTACAAATGCATAATTTTGTGTGTCATATTGAAAGAAAACAATTATTTAAAAAAGTTTTAATTTTATTTATCTTATCAATACGAAACCTATATAATTTCTTTGTGTCTATGGTACACTACTCATAAAGGTTACACGTTAATCTTTTAAGAGAAGAAAGATTTGAGCACGCGCAATGTTTTATATACGTGCAGCAAAATACCAAAAACAACGGGACAAAAAACCGAATTAACTTAAAAATATTCAACAGAAAACACTTTCAATTTTATATAATTTAGAAATTCTTATAATTTGTTTGCAAATTTTTGATATCCGGTTTTGACTGCAACTTATCGTATCTTTTTATAAAACTAAAGATATAACAATTTTAAGTATTCAAATGAAAAGAACGTTTCGTATTTCAATCGCGGATTTTTTAAAGGATTTGATAATATCTTCAGCACAGTCAGCGATGGTTACTATCGACCGATATTATCAGAACCTAATATAATAATTTGCGTTCGTGTCGAGTCATTATTATTAAGGCACCCACCTTAAGGCAAATTATTTCTAAAATTATATTCGCATCTAGTTCTATTTGATTAAAAGTTTCAACGATCTTAACAGAATATAATCGGTGATGTTTTAATATGTAACTGTTTAAATCCTTATTAACCACTTCTGTAAACTCACTGAATTACAATTTATCTGTTGTTTCAGTTGGTCAGAATCTCTACAGCTATGGTGAGAATTGGATCGCTGAAATATACTATTATACAATACCTATTTCGATAAACTTTATAGTGATATAAGATACATTAGTAGTAATTTCAACTAACTTCCCGAATGTTGTAAAAAAACTGAATTTCGTAGCAATTGCATTTTGTTTCATAGAATATCAAGAAAATAAACGTTTATATTAAAATAAAACAATGAGTAAATAAACATTATTGATAAATATTAATAAACGCACCAACAACGTATGAAGACAGACTACAATTAATGGTGAAATTTAAGGTGGATATTTCACCACTGCTCCATACGTTTTACCGCCGAACTGGTGTAAAAATATAGATAATAGATATTACAGAGAAGCAAATGTGTCAGGTTGCAATATTTTTTTAACACTAATTATGTCATTATTAGTAGCGCTTGTTATATTTTATAAATATATATGCACTCGTATACTGTTATATCGCGGAACACTATATTTATATACGAACCATTATTAATGCGCGCAGATTTGAGTTCGGAAAAATGATTATAGTATACTGATGTCTGTTACTTTATAAAGTCTTATTTTTCTCTGCACCTCCAAATCGACCGGGTGTATTTGTCAATGAATCGTAATTAAACTGCCAACACTATACTCGGCTCGACAATGCAGGGTTAATTGATAGCCTTTATTACCACGACCCGACACCGTCACTCGTTATCGATTGGATAAAAAACGAAATCAAAATTTCGATCCTCAAAGTCCATCGGCGAGCGGACATTCCAGCGTAACATCAATCCCTGTCAGCCGTCTAAATAGGACCATTAAAGTTATGCCAGTCGGAGGGCAAGTCGCTCTTAATGACGGACTTCGCCACGTGCGTCCTTTAACGCTAACGTGCCTTTCGGATAAGATATAACACGTTCTATATTACGTGCAATACCGCATTTAGAAAATAAAGAGTTTATATATGAAAAACGGTTACACAATTTGAGAACCTTCTGTTTCGGTTGTCGACTTTTCAAAAATCGCTTCAATAAATTTCACATTGTTTCTACAGATAATTTTTTGAAAGCATTACGTAGTAAAGGTCACCATACGAAGTATTCGTTTTTCCAAAATATCATAGGATTTGTTCTTGCTAATATAGGACTGCGAAAATATTTTTGTGTCGTAAACTTTGTGTTCAACACGCGGATAATAACTTTCCGATTCATTTATTGTTTAAGTGTTAATAAATAATAAATCTTGATTTGATTTTTATATTGTTCGCAATTTTATTTACGTCATTTTATAAACTACGTTCGAATATTTCTTTTTCATTTGCTATTTATTAACTTGTACAACAATGTATCTTTCAATTACAATACCGCTGGCTCCAAAAATTTTCTACTTATAGCATACATCTTCGTATACAAATGCCTCTCGCAAACCCATTTACAGACAAAGGTTTGAGAAGACACTTGCTTTCCTTTTCTATCATATATCCTCGAAATATTATATAAATCTTTATAGACAAGGCATTTTGTTAATTTTTAGGGTTCCGTAGCCAGACGGCAAAAACGGAACCCTTATAATTTTGTCCTGTCCATCTGTCCGTATGTCACAAACATTTTACTCGGAGACTGTTGGTACTATATAAATAAAATTCGGATAGTAGGTGTTTTCTCTGAACCGCTATATGATGAAAGAGTGTAATTATGAAAAGGAAATAACATTACGATTGGTCTCCATACATGAAATTGAGGGATGAAAAAAAGTCTATTGCACATTAGCATGTGGGATATCGTTAGATAGGTCTTAAAAATGATATAGAGGTTCCAAAATTACTTTATTTATTTAAGTCAATAGTTGGTGAGATACGCGCTTCTAGTCTTAAAAAGTGGTCCCACTCCCTCTAACTTTCCAACTAACGTGTGTTAAATTCTGAAAGAAGTAGCAGAAAGTAAAATACACTTTCAAGGAAAATTACTTTGGATAAGATAAGTAGTGTAATTTTTGAGCTATGGCATATTTCCGTACCGGCTGCAACATTAACTCTGTTTTCCGCAGAAAACAAAGGCATTTGAGAAATACAAACTTATAAGTTTAACATTGTTCGGTGCTACGGATCCTTTCGTGCGCGAGTCCGACTCGCACTTGTCCGTCTTTTCTTTCTGTACTTCCAATGTTTCATTTTGCAATTCTAGGACAGCATGTTTTATTGGATATGTCAGAGATGTACGAGAGTTAAGAAGAATCTTAAAGTCAAGAAATAAAGTATGACATAGCGTTTAATACTTATATTCAGGTAATTAGTAGAAAACATCTATAAATTTAATTCGTTATACTCACTGTGACCAACTTAACAAGGTGCACGTGGGAAATTACCTAAATTAATCACGGAATTATTATCGATCTCCAATTATAAATTATGAAAATAATTTATAAGAAAAAAGAAGAAGGCACCCGATAACGACTGTGATTAGCGCTATTTGATAGTTAAATTTCTTCAAACGCTATTCGTCCCGCGAACAGTGCTGCTGTAGCGAGAGTAATTATCATACTTCCTCGGAGCATTAACGAGTGCCTCACTCGTTCGAGATATATAAACGTTGTTTCATTAAAATTCCAGTAAGCAGATGATTAAGACGACAATTGATTCACGCCAGTTATGATGTTATTTACAGTGTATTAGTTCATGGTAGTATTAATGGTAATTAAAAAAAGTATCTTAGAGAAGTTAATCGTAAATGAATATAAAATATGTAACGGGTTAGATAATCGTATCTAAAATGTCATTCTTTAATAAGCAAATTGTTCAAGGAACTGTAGAACTGGGTGCGTGTTGCACTGGTTAATACAAGTTATCCAAAGTAAAATTTTTATTAAAGATTTTAGTTCGAAGTGCTAGATCTAGATTTTTGAAACTCATAGTCGTAAAAATAAAGGGAGAGGACACGTTTCACGTCCTTCGAATCTTAATTTTCGCAAACGAGGTTTCGAAATGAAAAATGGGAAATAAAACGTCTATTTTATTTTCGAAAACTTATCGACCCTAAATAATTATATGTAAATTACCAATATATATATATATATATATATATATACATATATATATATATATATATATATATATATATATGTACATATATATATATATATATATATATATATATATATATATATATATATATATAAATGGCGCGGCACGCTTTCACTGATTCGGTAGTAACTAAGACGCTGCACTATTAACACGCATACAATATGGCCGACATTAAGACAAATCTAAGACACTGTCTATACTACGAGTACCAATCTGGTCACTTTGTTGCCGAAGCTAGCGTAGCATATGTCAACGCGTAGCTTCTGAAGCAAATGTGAAACCACTGCAAAACTATTCTTCCAGCGGTTTCGCAGCGGCGATTATTCTTTCAGTGATCAACCACAGTATGTTCGACCGGTGGAATTGGATAGCGACAAGTTAAAATTGTTAATTAAAGAATATAGCCGATTAACGACACGCTAGCTAGCAACTGAGCTCGGTTGTTGCTCTCACGGAACTATAGAGAATCATTTACGCCGCTTGGGAATCTTCAAATACGGTGCGTAGGTACCACTTGACCTTAGCCTAGATCAGCCGTAGCCCGGTTCTCATATTGTAAAATAAACAGGGCTTAAAGTTTTGGATTTTGGTTAGATACAAATACCCAACCCGCTATATTCCACAGACCTTGCACCCACTGATTACTGTTTGTTTAGATCGCTCAGTAACGCCTTACCCGACAAAAACTTTGATGATGAAGACTGCCTACGATTCATTCCAAGCCACCCAAATTTTACGCAGATGCTATCCACTTCCTGCCAGTGCGTTGGAGCCATATAATACAAAATAATGGTGATTATTACATCGACTATTAATTCATTTTACTTATTAACCTCTCGAGATGAGATATATATTTATATATATATATATATATATATATATATATATATATATATATATATATATATATATATATATACTTTTGTTTCTTCATACTGTATTCACGTAGATATAAAATAAGAAATACTGTACAACTCTGTTTTAATATAAATCAGTACTAGGTATATAAACCATAAACTCAGGTAAAATCTGAAATGTGTCCATGCAAGCATAGAATAAGGATTGTTGTGTGACTTTAACATAAATTGTAAAATGTAAATTGTAAATTGAAACTTGGAAAATGTCATATAGATAATGTAAAGTGTAAAACGTATGAGTACAGCTTAAATCTAAGTAAAATTAGCTGCATATCTTTGTAAATTTGAGATAGGAATCATTGCATAATTAAAATTTTTGTTGACACACGGGGAATGAACCCACTCTCCCATATTGGGAGTCTGCACCCGTTAAAACTACCTCAATTGGAAGAGCACGCTAGTGCATTACAGTTACGTGAGAAGGTGTTCAGTGACATGTAAAGCACGTGAAGTGTGAAATACTAATTAAGGTAAAATGAAATTGCTACAGGTAAACTGGAATAAGACAGGGTCAGTGTTGGATATCTTTTCTCTGCTCGGTAACATCAAGAGTTGCACTGGCTATTTGTCCAGATTCCTCATCAACGAACATATCATCAATCGTCCACGCGGTTCCACCAGTGCAACAATAATTCAACAAGAAATACCACGTATCCTCAAATATTCCAACTTTCTACTTTAAATATTGAAGGAAACATGGTATTCCTGTTAAACTATTACCTACCTAAGTATGTATGGAATCTTCATAGTGCGAGTTCTATTCGTGCTTCACAGGTTTATTAGTCTGACTTGGTCTCAAAAAGTAATTCGAATGAGGTTCCATTCCACGTTCACTTAGGTCTATGCGTATCACTGCCGTATTTAGAGACAAATTTTAATACTCGTTATTAGAACATTTTCTATTTGATTTAAAACATGCAACGCGTCATTTATATTTCAGATTTAGAATATGGAAAATTAGGCTATTTCAGATGACCATTTTGTCGTAGTGAAACAAGGAATTTTTATAAATTCATTATGTGAGTCTGTCCGTCTATCACAGTTTATGTAGATACCCATATACATGAAATTTTGCAATTAGATGCTTAATATCAACATTTCAATTAAGGAAGAGATAGCATCTGCGTAAAATTTGGATGACTTGGAATGAATCGTAGGCAGTCTTCATCATCAAAGTTTTTGTCGGGTAAGGCGTTACTGAGCGATCTAAACAAACAGTAATCAGTGGGTGCAAGGTCTGTGGAATATGGCGGGTTGGGTATTTGTATCTAACCAAAATCCAAAACTTTAAGCCCTGTTTGTTTTGCAATATTAGAACCGGGCTACGGCTGATCTAGGCTAAGGTCAAGTGGTACCTACGCACCGTATTTGAAGATTCCCAAGCGGCGTAAATGATTCTCTATAGTTCCATGAGAGCAACAACCGAGCTCAGTTGCTAGCTAGCGTGTCGTTAATCGGCTATATTCTTTAATTAACAATTTTAACTTGTCGCTATCCAATTGCACCGGTCGAACATACTGTGGTTGATCACTGAAAGAATAATCGCCGCTGCGAAACCGCTGGAAGAATAGTTTTGCAGTGGTTTCACATTTGCTTCAGAAGCTACGCGTTGACATATGCTACGCTAGCTTCGGCAACAAAGTGACCAGATTGGTACTCGTAGTATAGACAGTGTCTTAGATTTGTCTTAATGTCGGCAAGG
The DNA here is from genome assembly GCA_039881145.1 of Druceiella hillmani. NCBI lineage: Eukaryota > Metazoa > Arthropoda > Insecta > Lepidoptera > Hepialidae > Druceiella > Druceiella hillmani. The sequence continues at coordinate 1,414,646 of JAYKKI010000091.1, forward strand.
AATTTTTATAAATTCATTATGTGAGTCTGTCCGTCTATCACAGTTTATGTAGATACCCATATACATGAAATTTTGCAACTAGATGCTTAATATCAACATTTCAATTAATATTTAGCAAACTATTAAACAAGTAATTAAGTATTTTTGCAAAAATTTATATTCGTATATATATATATATATATATATATATATATATATATATATATAAGACAAAATATATAGCATCATACAGAGAGACACGACAAATACGACAAATTCCTCTTATCTTTCTGAACTTAAAATATATGTGGCGAATGTAAAAAACAACCATTTCAGAGATAATTTCCGTCAAAGTTCGAAACTAAAAAACAACTCAATTTTTTTACGATAAAATCATTGTAATACGTTTATTATATCAAATCTTACTACTCCCAGATAAATTAAACTTTCAAAACTACCAGAAAACAATTTTTAAATTAAATATCGTTAATAAGGCCAACTTACGACTCGTTTTTCATAATTTTCATGATAGGTGTATTTCGCCGCATTATTATGAATAGAAAAAATAAAAAAAACAATAGTACACCTGCACAATAGTATATCTGCACATGGCACAAACCAATGTACTTCGTATCTAAAAGCAAACTTACCTCACTTAAATACATAATTCATCGTAATTTCGAACAAAATTAGACAATGTACACAATACAGTTTGCACGTCCATTTATTAAATGACACAGTGGCTGAGATGCAAAAACTTGTACAGAGCGGACGAGAGGCGAAGGCTGCACTTGCGACGCGGTTAGAAGGTTGCAGATAGCGTCTCCGCAGCTCGCTCGCGGTGCGTACGCATACGTACGTACGTGCCTGTCAAAATCGCCTCTCGATCGTGCGCGTTCGTAATTTATAAAGACGGCGTTAAGTACACAGTCGCGTGTAAAACAAAAATAAGATAAACCCGTTAGGGTTTAGGAAACACAAATAGCCGGCACTCCGGCACAGAGATCGACGTGATTTATCAATAGCACGATTTAACCCGGTGAGTAATGTACCCGAGAGTAACACCGCCGTCTAATAAATATCTTATGTTTGGAAGTATTTTTACATTATTAAGTCGTTATAAAGTGTGACAAGCTGTGAAATATTTCATCGATAGTCTCGCGGTAGGAGCGTAGGCACCAAAGGTGTACTTGTAGGATCTGATAATCTTTATTTATTGGTTACATTAGTCAGCCGCACAGTAAAATGGTGTGATAGCGCGGTCAACAATGTACTGGTATTTCAATCTGGATATATTTTGGTTATTTGTAATATTTTGGTTTATCAACGGGGTGCGAGGCTGTTCCACACAAACGGATCTCTTGCCTTGACGACGCGTCGTGAGTCGTCTGCTTGCGCGTGGGAACGTTTTAACTTTATCAGAGCGAGGCGATTTCTCTCACGAGTTTACACCGTTCAAGACCTATACATTTTGAGGTAACTCCAACGATATGTGATAGTTTAACTTAGTTTGATGTACTCGTTATCCACTACAAGTTATGATACAAAGTATAATAATTTTTTTAAATTTCAAGTAAAAAGTAAAGTTCCAAAATGTATCTTTGTTTCTGTACAAATATACTACATAAATACCCTACACACGTTTTATACAATTTTAATTTTAATTACTACTATTTCTACGAATAAATATTTATAGATACGGATGTGTATTCTATAAACGCATGTTTCCAAGTAATTAGCTAATATTATTCAACGGTTCACTAACTCAGTTGTTGTTTATGTTTTACGGAGAAGTCCTTACGAACTTCTTCAAAATTATTTTGGAAAAATCCTCCTTAAAACCATCAATAATATATAATTCATCTCCAAATTTTCCACCATTTCATATTCCGGAATAACACTAGATCCGATTATATCCACTATCATTGAAATTCATAAACTAACACTCACGCGATATAAGCTTACGTTTAGTGAAAATTGTCGTTTTAATTTTCGCACATCTACTTCAAAATTCGCATTTTCAATTAACATTCTTGCGTATATTTCCTTTTTATTTTTCTAGTTTTCATTGGCTTACATCTTATCAAACTCATTTAACAACTTACAAGTAAGTAACATACCTTTCCATTTTATGTTCATCCTCTGTGAGCATATACTTGTACGTGTTTTTAATTTGTAAACTGAGGAACAGCCTCTAACAAAAACCGTCAATTTATAATTAAAATAACATAGTATTCACGTGTAGAGATTATATCTTTAGACTATTTCAATCACTTCTAAGTTATACATCCTTATCTTTGCTTAATTGTCGTCGATTTTATCTTAAAACGCGATGGAATCACTTCTTATGGAGACGGGCCGCACCTTATCTGCTTCCCGATCGAAAGTTTGTTGGAATAAATTAAAATATTTTAATTTAAATAGCTTTTGTGTCAATTAATGCTGTCAATTAAATGTTTTATATTGATATTGTCATATTTATCTCATTAGCGTAGATTTTGATAATTGTTATTATACTCATATTACTATTGTGTTTCCGGAATAACTTAATTCGAGGATATTTCAAGATGTTTCTGATAGCAAAGTTACCTCATTATATTATGGTATTTATTGATTCTTAACCTTATTTTACCTTTCCATAAACGAATGCAAATACAAACAAAATAACAAACTAAAACGAATAGAGTAGCTTCGATATTAACGTAGGTTTCTTGCTTTTTAAAACTTCTGATATTCATTAATTTTAATGATTCCTATATCCGCCTTGATTACTTATTAGGAAGAATTTCACTATTTTTATAAAATTCGGATAATTTTCTATATTTTGTCAGTAACACTTCATCTTGAAAATTCTATTTCACAACCGGAATTTACACTTTATATTAATATTTAAAAAAAAAATTGTTCTCGTAAATACTAAGCGTATGTAGAAGAAAATACAAACATAAATATTTTAACAATTATATTTGAAAATAAATTACGAAAATTGTATATATATATATATGCATATATATATATATATATATATATATATATATATATATATATATATATATATCGCAACAATATTTCTACTGGTACGGATATCATTATTAGAGTGAGAAACAATTAAACAAAGTATGTCGCCTTGTATATTAGAGTTGATACAGCACTCAGTTACCACTCAATGATCTTACTTTTGTGGAATGTGGCATGAGGGCCATGAGCGTCTTTGTCGTTCTTGGAGTATCTATAATTTTAGGTGATATGTGTCTCATATCTCACTACAATATTAACTGCAACTATGTACGGATGATCTGCGTGGTTTTCCCTATTTTAAATTTATTGCGTGATAAATTTATTTTCGATTCAGTTCATGTAGATATTTCAATAGTTGATCTACAACAGTTATTATGAAAAAATATCTATTTTAATTTAATAAATTTTGTGTTAATGTAATATCGATTCACCTGTTATTAAACGTCCTTCAAATGTGTGGCCTAATGAAAATCCCGGTTGAAAAACGTTCACTGCTCTCGCCCTAGGAACCGCTCGATCGCTAAGCAAAACTCGAAACAATTACCATCACGAAACAAGTGTCTTTCCGAGCGCACGCACGCACAGGCGGCGCGGGTACATACGTTCGGTTAGGCAGGTAGCTATTGCCGCATCTAACCCACCTCGGAGCGGGTCGCGGCGCAGGTTCGCGGAAAACAGGCACCGCTCCTACTTACCAAAGTCATTGTACTCATTACGTTATACGTTACTCCGTATAATTCTTTATCTTCACGAGAACAGGTCTTCTTGCGGATATAAGTATGACCAATACACGGCATAGTGGTTGGCGTACGAGCGAGATGCGAACTGTTGCTCCGTCTTGCTCGACCGGTTACTCTGCGGGGCGCCCGCTTTAGTGAACTATGACCTCGTGGATTATGGTATGCGAAGAAATTGTCAACAGAACAATTTATGTTGAGGCCTGTCACGGAAGGTATTGTTATTTCTGAACTGTATGTATGTGTGCGTTTGCTCGTATGTGTGCGTACGATGTTTGTCGTGTCGGAAATTTGAATTTCAAAACCGGTAAGCGGTGTCTGTAGACCTTTCGGCCGCCCGGGTTCGCGGCGTTTCTGATCGGATTTTATAACTGTGTTTTTAAAAATAAGCGCATAGATCTATACTTATCTACATTGTTAAGCCATTTTTCCTTAGATAGAATACGCAACGGCAATAAGTACAATAAACAACGATATTATAGCTTACAATTTTATTATCACATAATTTAGTGAAGTAATAGACAGGAAAAGGAAGCATGAAAAAATTTTATTTAACTTTTCAGGCTGAACTTTTTGGAAATAATTTTTTTTAACAATAAGTAAAATAACTTTTCTCAAAACTAACTTATGCATTTAACAATTCAATGTGAAGATATCCGCACTACGAAACTCAAGAAGTAAGTAGTCACTAAATGTGAGTGGTAAGAGAATTCGAGTCGTGAACCCATTTTTTATGCCGATTAAAGGAAAGAGCCTTTAATTAAATTCCATCGCCATTATATTAAACATATTCGGGTAATCATTGGTAAAACGAACAAGTTATGTTAGTTATAAATTCATTATAATGAAGGAATTGGAGTGGACGTTTGACTGAGGTGAGCATTGTATCAACTCCTAATTTCCTTTAACAATATTCAGACGCGTAAAGATGGTACAACGCCCGTAGCATCAGTCCAGTTTAATAATTTTTTTTTCTAATATTAAATGAAAATATTATTTTTACCATCGCTGAGAAATACTACAATTCGCTAGTATAGATAAAAAAAATTCAAGCGAATTGTAAATTTTATTTTGAAATCAATTTGAAAGGAAACTTCATATGGTTTCACTTATACAATCTAGCAATAGTCTAAGCTTTTAGCAAACATATCCAGTCATTTTAGACATCGAATATTCTACAATTCGCAGTTGGGACTTCGTTGCGGCGGCTCCGGCGTTAATATCATGCATATGATCAATAATGAACTCACGCTTAATTACTATAAATATGTGAAATATTATTACATGTTTATATAATTAACAAGATACTATGTAAGTAAAAGGCTCAGAGCGTAATGAAAACATCTTTTAACATTTTCACTCGAATATGCTCAATATCACATATAAAGTTTTTCAATATCAATTAACGAAAGATACGTCCGTGTTGAGAGTAATTAACTTTCTTACGATTGAAATCCTCTTAGGTCGACTGAATTATTAGATTTCTTTTCCATTGCGAAATGCTTTCAAGCTACGGAGACCAAATTGGCGGTGAGCAACGTGGTTTCACATTGAGCATTTCTCCGTCTCAAACCTCGAACTCCTCATGAATAAATATGCCTCTCATTTCAGGGTGAATTTATGTTGAGCTTCATTAATTTATTAATTATTCGTGTTTTCTATAACGTCATTTAAATCAACAAAATTCTTAAAATGTCTAGTCTTTCTAAATTGTATGATCTATTTTGACAACTAGATTCGCCCTCCGTACGAGTGGAATATCAGAAAGTATTCTATAATACAATTTATTCTTGAAGTTCTAAAGCCCAAACTATTGACTTATAAATATATTTTCATTTATAAAATAATAAATAACATTATATAAAGAGTATGCGAGCGTAACGATACGCACATTTCTCTGTCAGAGTGAATCGATGCTCTGATAGCAACAGGTACGAGGGCCTCAGAACTCCCCCTGGACGGATCTCAGTCCAGTCCAATCGGAATACATGTTTTATTCTTTGTTATATTTTGAATTAAATCAAAATGTACGTGAAGAAAAATATTGCTGATACACTGAAAATATTTTTTTTTCTTTTTATTATTCCACAAATTAAAAATAATATATCAGGATATTATTTTTAATATACCTTGTATTTTGTACCTTGTATATTGAAAGGGGTAACTAGAAGAAACATTTACCAACATTTCCATTCAAGAAAACAAGTAGCCAGGGCACCTTCCACTAGTGGATTTGTAAATTCTTTCACGAAAATTAGATAACTTCAAATTGTAAATCTGAGGTGGCGTAATGGCCATCAGGTTGCGATGAGAAATAGTTCGGCCGCGGATAATCCCAACAAAATCATAATAACTCAATCGAGGTGCTATAATTTGTCGATTTTCCTTGGGATCGTGACAGTTGCCGTCCAAGCAAGCAAATTGCCGACGACTGTTGCGTGTAAACACCGAATAATAACTTCGTGATCTCTTTCATATTTTTTATCGCCGGACTACTGAGAAATAGTCGGAGGCGGGCAGGTTAACGAGTGAACAGGTGTCTCGGGACGGTACGAAATGGAGCTCACGACGAGCGTTTTTTTCCGTCTCGTGAGAGAAGTCAATCGCGCACGTGAGAGATGAGCGCTGCTCGTATCGGATCGATTGTCGCCTCGGGTCGACACCGAGTGCATAGCTCGGACCCCTGGCAGGTCTCCGGTCGACGGCTACGTCCGATGCGGTCGTAACAATTGTTCGGCGCATTAGATCATTTTATCGTTTAGCTCGTCGAAATATACGGTTCTCGTTACGATGTCAATATCTGTAACGTTCCATTTAGCATATTGGTGATTTTCCGAGATTTGAACTAGTGATTTGCAAGCGAATCAACTACAAAAGCAATTTTGTTAAATATCATTTATTGGATATTAAACTTGTCTCAGGGGAATCGAATTATCCATTTGTATTGAATCACTATTTCTCGAAGAAAGAATAAACGAAACTCCAAAAGCTCAGTTTACCTTTGACGAGGCTTGAAACGACAGCTCCTCTGTGTCTAATAATGGCGACGCTCAATTTAAACAGTAACACTTATAATGTATCATTATGAAATGAAGACTCATTAACATATACACAAGGATATTGCTTTATTTTCTCTATAAGATGGTACGAGTAGCGGTTATCAGATAGCAGCTTCTACCTTGTGAGTTATAATTGTATTTTTTTTAAATGTAACTGTAGGGAAAATGCACATAATGCAGGAATAAAACAACCGCGTGAGCCAATTATTATTTTATGTTAAAACGACCCTAGCGCTATTTATTGGTCACGTAAAAAATAATACTGAAAAATGTGTTAAAACATGGTGCTGGAATAGTAAAATAGTTTCACCTTCCTATAAACATGCTACATTTATTTATAACCCATATGTTTATGTGTATCTTATTGCTGATTATAGTAAAAAATTCAATTTATTTTATTAAAAATAAAAATACAAACTTCAATTAAATACTGTAACGTACTATAAACTTTAAGATATCCTTTTTATGTTTGTAATTTATTTGTGGATTTATTCAGTAGCTAATATTGAGTAATTCAAATCATAGTTGGTGCTAATGTTAAATGCTATATAAACATTTAACTCTTATGGATACTCGTACACGCCATAACTTTCAACAGATGCATTAAAAGTCTCTGCGGACCACACTGCAAAAAAAATTTAAAAAAAGTTATTTTTTTAAATTTCATATATATATATATATATATATATATATATATATATACATATGTATGTATGTATATATATATATATATATATATATATATATGTATATATATATATATATATATATATATATATATATAGTATATGTACACTGTTATTTAGATAATCTAATATTTCACCAATTCAAAATGCTCAATAACGATTAGTATTTAATAAACAGTGAGCAGCATAAAAGTGGATTGCGCGAGAAAAACTCCAGCAATACGCGAATTTACACTACTGGTAAACGGTTTAAATGTAACGGGCAAACGAAGGTATTTTTACACTAGTTGATGACCATCCAGCGGTCTAATCCGGGGGTCATGATGTAGTGAATTGTCTAACGCCTTAGTGCGACGCGTAACTCGTTGGGCGCGGTTAGATTATGGCGAGCCTATGAGGCGACTGTATTCGCCGACTTATACAAGCCACAAACAGAGACTTAATTTACACCAGTCCCGTTTGGACAGGTATAATAACTGTCGTAGATGGTTATGAAATGAATCTACTACGTCAAAATATATATATATATATATATAAATATATATATATATATATATATATATATATATATATATATATATATATATATATATATATATATATATATATATATATATATATATATATATATATAATATATTAACTTACCTTAATATTTAGAGATATGTCTTTTTTCGTTGAATTGTTATAATTTTTTTTCATAATAATTTGTCTCGTGCACCAGCATATTTCATATCATTAGAATTGTTCAGATAGTTAAGTAAAACATTTTTTTTTATAAATTGTCATTTAATTTTTCATTCAAAATTGAGACATGTATCCGAAAGTAAGATAAATAAAAAAACAATGGCATTTCAGCCAAAAGTATTATATATTCACTATGGAAATGAGATAATGCCATTTGATAATTGTACGATGGTGAGTTTTTCATAACGAACTTAGTAGGCAATTGTATATCATTTTGATCATGTAAATACACATGTTCAAATTTATTTAATGAATATTCATTTGAATCGCGTCCATATTTATTTATTTTTAAAATTGTTTATTAAAATACCGTGTTTAAAAAAATAATTTATTATCGAAATTAGTGTTATAAGCGTACGCATAAAAAAATTAGAAAACGCATAAAGTTTAGTCCTTTGTCATAATTTCTCTTTCCATATATAAGGAGGCACAAATCCTTATCTAAAATACCGTTGATGATTCTTTTTTTAAATAAATACAATTAATATAAAATTTAACGTAAACTCACAATACTAGAACCTAGTTCCCGGGACTCCCCCCCCCGTCGGTCTCGCCACAATCTTCGCGCCCGCTGTCAGTGATTGACGCGATACGAGAGTATAAAAAGTGGCGGCCCACTGCAGCTTACGGTCGAGCGAGTCACTCACGACATGTCAGACCGAGTTGTAAACGTCACTGTTAGAGCTTTTCACATTTCGATTAGTGTTGGAGGCCTTGTGAAAAAAAGCTATCATATGTGGGCAAATCTGCATTACAAACTCGTTTATTGATCTATCAACATTTAGCTGAACGATAATTATTCCGTGAAATGGTTATTTTGATATATTTTGAATAAGTACCTATATTTCTCAACCCCATAACGAGTTTCATTGGAGACGCCACTGTAAAGAGTGGTAGTACATTGTCCTAATAAACGATTATATTATCTTGATAGACAAATAAACGTGAATTAAGTAAATTTTCTCTAAAAAGATTTGAAAATACTTACGTCAGAATTGCATGTAAAATATTCTATTAAATTAATGCAGAAAAAAAATAAATGTTAAAAATGGTTTCAACGCTTAATACAAATAACTATCGATTTAATTGTTGCAATGTATATCACGAGTTAATTGAGAATGTTTTAGATAAGAAGATTCATAAATGTTCAAATTTGTGATCTGAAACTTTTATAAATTCAAGTCCCTAAGTGTGAATACCTGTTTTTTCAGTAGTTTTTCTGTATTTTAAAGCCTAAGTAAAAATTCCGTAACTTTTTTCATATTTTTTATCGCAAATCTATTGGAAAAATTACGTTAAGCTTTTTAAAAAAATTGCATTTAAGCATACTTAAGACATGAATAAAACATATTGATGACGTTTTAAACTAGCTCCATCTACTTACTTTTATAAGATTTTTATGTTAATTCAAAATTCCATTTTATTTTCCTAAAACGTAGGGAAAATATTCAGTTTTAGATTTAAATAGGTTTTGTTGATATTTAGTAATATTTATTGAAATTGACAGGATCATAGTTAATCTCCGTAGCTTTGTAGGACCTACCTAATTTGTGATTTCTGTGAATGATAAAAACACTAACATTTGTCAGTTATCGATGAAGGCGCGTAAGGAAGACGAGAGTTATTCCATGAATCATAATGGTCGGATTCTAAGTAGAGAGTGTGTTATGCTGATTTTAATTCAAGTATCAATTGGTTATAAAAAACAAGTCAAATCATGGTAGGTTTTTTGGAATATATTTAGTACTTGTTTCCTCGGAATACAAGAGAACGATATTATTGTTTGTCAATTCTTTCCTTCAACAATGATCTATGTTCTTTGTGGTCCTCGTAATCATTTATATTAATCTTTTGGACTTAAGTTATCCTAAGTTAGATGTTTCCAGTTTTCCTATGGAACTTCCTTCGTAACTTAATAAAATAATTGTAATAATATTGTATGAAATTAAATTCAGAGTGATATCCTACATTTTGATTAAGTTTCTAAATATGATCTATATCTTTAGTCACGAAAAGTTATTAGTAAAGATATTAATGTATTTCACACGGGTATTTTCGTTTAATGTTTTTTATATTCTGTATTTAAACAAACAATACCAAAAAGACCTAATTATGTAATATTAAAATAGTTACACCTGTCAAAGGTATACTAGGCGGTGTGATGAAAAATAATATTAACGTTTATTAATAATTTCCAAGAAATACTATATACCCTCAAATTTGTGTGTTCTTGCGTGTGCACGGAACCCTCGTAATAGATATTCCGTTTACAGGGTTATTTAAATTCGGACAGTAATTTCACAGTTGAAACACTATTTGTTGAACTGGCACAGTCTTAGTCATTAAAATATTACGGAGCTACGTCAGTAGGCGAAGATATATATCCCAAAATCGAATGTAACATAAAGGTGGGTGTTCAAACCTAGTAGGATAAAAACTTGTTTTCCCACATACGCGGCACTAAAAAAATAAATTTAAAAACAATTTTTATTACAGGAGAAAATGAATAACCGAAACACGAAACTGCAGTTGTGATTGGAACGACATAAGACAGAATTAATTTAAATCATACGTATCCCAGTGGAGGTGATATTAGATGATGCAAATAATTTCCACAGAAAGTAGAGCCCTTACGAGACGATGAAGTGCGATGTTAACGTGTACATTTAATAGGGAGCTTCCTTACAACCACCTTGCCTTAAGACTAGTTATGGCCTATTGTAAGAATTTTTCCTGAAATCAACAGATAATTATAGCAGTATGGCTCTTTTTCTCCTAAATCTTTTACGTTTACAATCTTTGCTCTATTGGTAACGTAACCAGTTTATGATGTACTCTTAGCATTAAAAAATCTGTCAAGCACGACTAGAAATTGCAACATGAGGACTCCGTACACACGTACAGCCTTAAGAACATGGTGCATATTTTAAAATTATAAGATCTATGTAATTGTTATGGTTTTCCTGCAATCTTCTAGTCACATTTTGCTAACATTGTTTTTTTATGATTTTTGGCTTAATAGTTTGAAAAATAAGGAGGAGGGGGTATTTTATTTTCGCATATTTTTGCAACATGTTTTTAAATATACAATTTAAAATTACGAAAAAATATTTATGCATTCCTAATGATTTGTGAGAATAGTTTATACGGTCTCCGTTTTCAATTTGAAGTAAGTAACCTTAAAAAGCGTGATGGTAATAATAATCATATAAGTAATGACAATATTAAACGTCGTAAAATTAATGGCTAGAATAAATAGTGGTTATAAAAAGGATTAAATATGTGTATTTACTCTCAAGCACAAGAATTTTGTTTCACTTTTACAGAGAAGATGCTCAACCTGCACAGTAGAAAGATAAATTATTAATTTTTCTCAAACATATTTCTGAATCCTCAAAACATGTGTCCACTAAATGTTTATGATCAACGTCAACAATAAAATCACTTCGGAGTTTGTTAACTTTCGATTCTCCGACCGCAGCCGGCAGGTGTAAATGATTGAAACAATACGATACAATAAAAAAGCATCGGTTGTTGTCAGGCGGCACCTCCCGCGTGGTGATATATCGCCGTCCGTCTCTAATCAACGCCGCCGTCGAGATATATCCACGCCGAGTGCGGAGGAAAGCCGATTGCAGACGAGCGATTCGATGGGCTCGATCTGGTCCTTCGATCGTCCGAAGTACAGCCAGTGACGTGAACGGCACACAGATGCAACTACGATATTAAAATGGATTAAAAATAAAACTATTTGTTGATTGATGAATAATTTACAAGTTGACCTGAAGAGTAAAAGTTTAAATTGTGTCAAAATTTTGTATACATAAGTGAAAGAAAACCAAAAAATTACAAACTTTGCAAGCAATTCTAATAACTAGACAGAAATTAAACTATAGTTCAGTTTCAGTTTCACTCTAATTGGTTTATTTAAAAAAAACAATCAATGTGGCAATTAGTTCCAACAAGAAATTAAACTTTTGTCTCAAAATCGTACGGAAAGCTCTCAATATTTTAGATAAGGAATTAATAGGTGAAACAAAGACAAAATCCCCGTTTAATCAATCTCGAGTTACAGAACATTTAACACGGAATTGAAAAATGGAGCGACCAAATCAATTATTTTATTTTTCTGAGTTCCTACTCTCACTTCTAAGTTAACTGCTTTCTTATTAGTGATGATAGTTCCGCGAACCAGATTTGATATAAACGCTTATCGATTAATCTATGCTGCATCCGAGCTCTATCCGATCCGTTGACAGATAATTTACGACGCTCGCAGCGCGAACGTCCCGCAATGGCACGAACGAACGCTTTCGTCAGGCTGTGTACGCAAATCGTGTAATGATCACGGAACCGATGTTAACACTATACCGTGCTCTCTTGTGTGGCTGTTAAAGATGCATCTTGATGCGTCATAATTATTAACGTATTAAACGCAACGAGAAATTAATGCGCATGTATTACTCATTTGAAAATAGTTTTCCCCTTGAATATACTTTTAACAACTTATTGAATTTTGATAAACAAAGTTTTGATATAGAGCCATACCCATATACCATAAAAATAACTCCTTTACTCACACATTCTTTTTTAAATTGTAGTTTAAGGTAACATTACCTTATCATGAGACGTTAATCTCACAAAAAATCAAATATGATCAGACAAATTAGAACAAATTACAAAGCGTGTACATAAATAGTATGTGTATAAGTAAAGCTTTGTATCAAAATGGTCCTGGTAATTTTAAAATTTATTTTGGCACATCAAAATTTTGAAAACTTTGTCTAATATTCAATATGATGGATTTAATAGGGCTCTCCGAAATCGACACAAAAGCGATCGTTAGTTTTTTATCGCATAAAAATGGAAAAATATTATGTTTTAATTATATTATTGTGTCGAACAGAAAGATCTGCAATACTTTTCATGATTATGTTAAAAATGAATTATTAACACTTTTCATGATCATTCCTAAATTGAATAATAGAAAATTAACCGAAGGATGTGAGAAGGTATTGTCTCACAAGCGACGCCTTCTCGACGATTCGATCGCTTTTGTAAAAGATACCTAGAATTCTCCACGCTCTGGGCGATCGTGATCATTGCACATCGACGATTTCCGGTCTGCTATTGAAGAAGATCGGCGACAGGCTGCACTGTGTTTAGCGTATTAAATCCTGGAAAACACAGTCTTATCGTACCGTCAAGAAATTATCGTGCATCGGTTAAATAAAACACTGCTGCAAGCTGGATTAAACATCTAGTGACTGGCGATGAGAAGATGCCGATATTCTTTATCAACCATTCTCGTAAGCATTAGTGGCTTGGGACCAGCGAAACCAGAGTTTAACGCCTAATCCTAATTAACCACTTCAAAATAAAGGCCATAATGGCCTGTTGGTGAAACTATAAAGGCATTATCCATTGGAACATTCTGTCGCTTGTATCTACAATGAATAATGCCAATTATTGTGCTGATATCATTGCTATAAAACGCGAATAACGCAAAATGAATCTTCTGCATGACAATGCTCGACGACCTACATTTTTGTAGCAAAATCATAGATTTAGTCTGGACTGTCGTCGCTTACGCACCATACTCTCCGGATCTTTCGTCTACCGATTATCTCTTGTTTAGATCATTATCAAATCATTTGAAGGACAAAATATTCGACTTCGAGCAAGATTTAAAAAATGAATTAAAATTTTTTCTATGAAAAACCATGTGATTTCTACAAGCGAGGTATCTTACTTTTGCCTGAACGTTGGAGAAAAGTTGTAGTTTCCAGTTGTAATTATGTATTATAATAAGGTTGAAAATAAACGACAATATAAAATGAGAATCAAAATTGTTTTAGTATCTCAGAACTTTTGTCCCACCCAATAATTTTTCAGTTAGAAAATTAATTTAAAATAAAAACAAATATCTGTCCATACTATGCAGTGGGTTCATTTTTATTTATTTAAAATCTTAGCTCGTGTTTTCCAGTTCAACTTTTTAAAAATCCTATGATGCCTAAATTATTCTCGATTATTTGGACGAATCAACTCTCAAAAAGTAGTTCCCATGTTCAGTATGCATTTTGTCTCATTACAAGGTAATATTTTTAACTTATTTATTTATCCGTTTTTGGAACCCCAAATGGACGAAAGAGCTCTATTTTTGGTGTCGTTCTATATTAGTTATATATTGTTTTCTGCTAAAGGATGTAACTTTTTTAATTTTATTCATATTCCACTAGATAACCATAACATTTCTTTTGTTGCAGCTGTTCAGCGTGGTCGCGTTCCACCCACTCAGCCGGGCGGGCTGGCTCTGCCTGGGCAATTTTCACTGGGCAGTGGCGATGTGGCACCAGGCCTTGGTGCCCATCCCTACCTCTCCTCTTACATCTCCATGCTACTTCGCGCCGAACCATACCCGACCGGCCGCTACGGCCAGTGTGCTCCACCGGCCAACGTTATGGGTATCGACAACATCTGCGAGCTCGCCGCCAGGCTTTTATTTTCCGCCGTCGAATGGGCGAGAAACATACCCTTTTTCCCCGAGCTACAAGTCACAGATCAGGTAGCTTTACTGAGGCTAGTCTGGTCTGAACTGTTCGTCCTTAATGCGTCTCAGTGCTCAATGCCCTTGCACGTGGCGCCGTTACTAGCTGCAGCCGGCCTTCACGCTTCCCCGATGGCGGCAGATCGAGTTGTCGCCTTCATGGACCACATCCGTATCTTCCAGGAGCAAGTGGAGAAGCTGAAGGCGCTCCACGTGGACTCAGCGGAGTACTCCTGCCTGAAAGCGATCGTCCTCTTCACCACCGGTAAGTTGCTCGAAGGCCTTTTCGGCGACGCGCAGCTGCTTCTATATAGAGCTACGGCAGCGGGCCATACGCTCACGACCCTCGAAGATACCCTCGCCCTTGTGAGGACACATCTCGAAGCGTACCGCGAGCCCCCAAGAGCTGATGCCT
Organism: Druceiella hillmani; assembly: GCA_039881145.1. Classification (NCBI taxonomy): domain Eukaryota; kingdom Metazoa; phylum Arthropoda; class Insecta; order Lepidoptera; family Hepialidae; genus Druceiella; species Druceiella hillmani. The sequence goes on from JAYKKI010000091.1 coordinate 1,429,837, forward strand.
CTTCAGGTTATTATTCATCGTCCTTCGATGCCTCTGGCGCGTCGTTATCCTATGCGAGTTTCCTCGGTACCCCGTCGCGACTCGCTCCTGGAATGTACGCAAGCAGTCCTCGCGCCCCTGCGCTCTACGATCCTTTCTCCCCGTACAAGCGCTGAATGCATCGTACCCGTTCTCAAATCAAATAACCTTAATTCGACGGGTTTAGCAACTTGCAATTTCTCAGATGAAATACTATAGTAGAATGGCCACCTACTAAAAATATCAATAATTGCTTTCACGTAAATATGTTACAGCCTTTTCATGAACTCACATCTACTAATATATTTTACTATTGAGGAAAGCAACTATTAATCCACTTCATCTGTATTTGCTAACTGTATATTCTAACAAAATATTTTTTTAGTATTATAGACTCTAATACATGATAGCTAATATTTATTATAGTATAAATAACTGAAAGTGGACGCAATGAGGGAAATAATATTTTGAAACGTATCAAAATATTCTTACCAACTCATTGGTGACTAGGATGTTCCAGATGGAAATTTATGAGTTAATTATTAAGTTTTATTAACTATAACATTATAATTTTGTATGTATGTAGATAATTCTTGAGGTTATAATAGACAATAACTTGTGTACAGTATTTATTATTAGAGAAGGGAGCATGTTTAAGTCTAAATGTATTTATGGCTAGTAGCAAGCTATAACTCGGAATAATAAGTTTTATGTAAATTGTATGAAGGAAATATATGGATAATTTCTTATCAGTTCTAAATTTCGTTTCTTGTTTCATTTGTCTCTTTTTCTTCATTTATTAACATTTTTTTTTATTTTATCGGCAAAGTGTAAGTCATTCCGAAGTGCATAGTTCGGCTTTCATTGGTTAAATATTTGCTTAGTAGCATGCATTTTAGAGTTACTGAAAGTAAACCTCTTAGCGCTAGGTGGGCGGCGGTTTTTTAGCGGTGACAGTGATATTAGTATTGTTCGTTCTGACAAAATGGTCGCCATGTTTGTCGATGTCAAGTGTTAGTAAATTGCTTTGAAAATGATAGATTTTTTGAAGAAGGATATCAACAAAGGGTGAGTTGCGATTTACTTAATTAATATTGTATTACTTTATAAATTAGAGTTAAATTTAATTTCTATTTAAAAAGTTCCTAGGTTGGAATTTAAAGGTATAATGCGATTTTGAGTTTCATTACTTGACACATATCTTTTAGGCAAATTGACAGTAATTGTTTCATAGTTCTGTAACTTGCATACGTGAATGAAATTTATGGTAAACCTATAGAAGATTTTATAGTAAATTTATTAAGTTTCAATAAACAAAATAGATAAATGAAGTTTCTCTCATTTTATGATTTTTCTGAAAGCACGGATTAAAGGTATTAAACACAAGACCACACAACGGTATAAACAGACATACACGCGTTCTATAAGCAAAGTTTAATTTGTAAAGTACAATCAACTTTGCCCGCGAGACTGATAGATAACGTACGTTGCGTCGTCTCAAAAGATAATTTCTATTTATATTAAACAATTGATGTACGAAAAACGATTTGATCTATTGAGTTGATAAATATCTATAAGAATACCACGAACAGGCTTCAAGTCATATATCATAAATATAGATGAAAGCTGAATTGTCATGGATGCTCGAAAGAGCGTATCCTTAAATTTAGTCTCATTATACATATAATAATAATTTCAATCATCATAAATTAACCAAATTAAATTTCAAACACCTTACACTTTGCCAGTAACTGATTATTTGCATTTCAAGAAGAGTTAACAATTTTTTTTTACGAAATTGTGCATATTTGGTAAATAAGATTACATGTTAAAATAACATGGATAAACGTCTGTTTCTAATTATGGGTAGCTAAAAGGTTTTATTTGTTTTGTAAGATAATTTTGGTAACATAAAGGTAACGTAGGAGGTATTACTTTATCTTTGATTTTATTGTTTTTGTATTTCCGTATCTGCATGCGCTTGATTTTAATTTTTTCTTTGTTTTATTTTGTGGTTTTTATTTATTGTCTAATTAACAGAAAATATAGTTTATATTTTATTTAATTATTTTGCTAACTCATTATGAACTGTTCATTAATAATTTATATCCATATTAAGGTAAACGGTAAATTTAATAAAAATAATTCTGACTAATAACCATTTTTGACAATGAAAAGGTTGTAACGGTATTTTTTCTTAATTTATTTCACCATTGTGATCGTTTTAAATTTCTAATATTTTGATAAAGCTATAATTTCTACATAATTTTACAAAAAGATACTGTGTCTATATTTGTTTTTAAATGCATGCGTTGTTAAATGAGATATTAATAACATAACAGTTACAAAGATTTATAATATCAATTTAATTTGCGTTTCAGGATCTATGTTATTGGAAATAATTGATTACTAGTTTATACATGATACGATAACGTCTAGTTTTCAAAGATTTTTGATCGTTAATAGTGATACCGGAATCGATAAGTGACAATATAACTTTTAATATATATAATAAAATATTTTTAAAAATTTCATGTTTTAAGATGCAGGAAAAATAAATTGTTCTAGAATATAGCAGAGATAACGATAATAAAAAAATATAAACTTCCAGCTTTGGGCTTACTGTTCGACTCGCGCTACATTTAGATAGGTTATAATTTATTTTTGAATAAAAATGATCACTTGAAAAAGTTTTGTAATCTGTCTAGAATTATTTTCACCTTAATTATATCTAAACTTCATTTGTAATCCGTGAATTCTAATATAGGGTTTATCTTTTTAGCAATTCAATTATTAGGGCTGTAGTTTTTTATAATGTAGTTGTTTAAAAATCAAAACTTTCGACAATTAGTACTTACGTCACGTTTGAGGTGCCTGGTGCCTTTTAGTTCTGTATATTGATCGCGAACATTTTACATTTTGTCAATGAGATCTAACGAGCTTGTTATTTATATTTGGGCTGCATCATTCCCCGCTACGAGTGCGCGTGTGTTATTTATGTGGCAATATAAGTTAACTCTCAAAGTACCGCCCGGTTACCGCGAGAGTTGACGATTGCAGTCTGACAGACCGGTTAGTGATTCATCGTACGGTTTCGTCCGATTGCCGGACCTACAACGTTTTACGTTTGTTGAAAACTATTATTTATGGAAATTTTACCGATGACTTTTACTGTGCACGAAATGAAGCTCACCTGTGAGATATTGCTAACACATATGATGCGTCGGCTGTAAGATAATGCGGATGTAAAATATTTTAGTGACCTTCTGTACGGATGTACCGTCGAGCCATTAACCGACGTGGTTAATTCGATACCTATTGCGATGCGAGAAGTTACGCCTTCCTTCCCTCACTACTAATATTTAAATTTTTTATGTGAAAATTAATTTTATACATAAGTTTGTGGAAATGAGAGGTTCAAAGAGGTCTAGCATCTTTAAAATGAACGTTAGAGATCAAGTTGAGCTTATGGGAATACCATTAATTATATTTTCAGTTTTTTTCATTTCCTTTTCATCTTGTAAGATAGGTTAAATTTCATACGATCTATGTGTAAGAATTGAGACATAGAAATTATTTTGAAATATACGCATAAAAAGGTAGATTTAATAATTAGTGTTAAACTGGTATCAATTTTATATTAGAGCTTTTCTTAACGAGCGTCATAACTTCAAGGAAGTAGCGAAATTAAAAAAAAATGTTTGAAACAAAAATTGGAAGAGCTTCTAAAAGGCTAAGATAGATATTACTTTTGTACTTTCGAGTACTCTTAAGTCTGTTTTGTATTCACGGAAGAATTCGTTCTCCGCCTTGATTCCCTTCCGTGAAGATTATGCCGTCTTCACTTATAGTGATTCAACTTGTTATTTAACTTTGTTTATTTTAGTATTAAAGTTTCGATTATGAATATCGCATTATTTTATTGCTTTCCAATTAATTTTATTTTAAGAACGGTTATCGGTATCTACATTGTTTCATTATTTACTTGTATAAAACGGCGCTATAAGTACACTTAAAAATATATGGACTTACAGGGTGGAAAAACAAAGTCGGATTCATCCAAAATTGGACATATATAAAAATACGTATATATCGATAATACCACAATAAAAGAAATATCTCTGTGCGGATACAAAGCAAGAATATAGTCAATTTTGGCCGCTCGTAGCTCTGTCCGGACAAAAAGGGATCATGTGAGCATTTTGTTTCATTTATTTTTTTTTTATAATGATTGTACATGATTATTCAAAAATGCTATTAAAATATAAATTTTCATAGGACCAACTTTAATTATTTCGATATTTTCATGCAGTATTTCAAACTTATTTTCAAACCTATACAGATCGAATTTCGAAACATCCTTTCTTGAATTCGTAGGTTTAATAGTTCCTGAGATTTTGTGACGGGTCAGCGAGTGGTATTTGGTAGCCGAATTATCTCATTCTACGAATTTTCTCATTCTACGAATTTTCTCATTCTACGAATTTTCTCATACGAAATGTTAAATGACGATTAGGTGATATTATTTAAAGTCGTATGTTACACAGTATACAGTATATAGGGCTCCGTGACGGAATTCTTGATAAGTTCAAGAAACTCTCATTTTTTAAATGTTTTTTTAATCGCCTGTGGTCACCTCGTATTTTTACATTGTCTTACGATTATAACGGCTAGTCGAGTTGCTTCCTTCGTTAACGCGATGATGAGAGGAGACGAGATCGGCATCGCGCGCGTGCACTCGCCGTATGTTGCACCGGTGAATGCATTTCGATGCAGCCCGGGACAGATTAGGTGAGCGAAGACAGTTGTTATCAAATTGCATAAATTCTAATTCTGTGTGTGAAAATAATTTAAACTAGAAAATTAAAGCTTCGTACTTGGTACTTGATTCCGAAAGCGGGGAGCTCATGGTCATTATAGTAAAAATCATCGTTACAACCGAAGCTCGCTATCGATCCTATCAGATATGTTGTTTTAATTTAAAAACAATTATTAGAAATATTTTCGTGATCGACAAGAAAAATGAACGAATTCAAAGGATAATATAATAACGTTTCACCCTCGCAAATGTTTTCAAACGCGTCCTTATATTTTTTAACTGCTCACATTTTTTCCATTACGTACTTCTCATCCATATTCAACGATCTAACAGAAACTTCGCTAATTTGCTCTACGATCGTTTCTTAGCACCTCGGGTCGTCCCGAGTTCCAGGCCTACCTCGCATTGCCATTCCGCTGTCTAGTTAACCTCGCGGACGATTACCCGAGAATGATAGCTGCCACAATCGTATTGTATCTCTTATCGTACAAATTTAAAACATACCTATTAATTATATCTGACAGCCGCACAATAGTGCACTGTCAATATCAATTAAGAGCGTGCCCAGTGCGTGCCCGCGTGGTAACTCACCAAAAATAAAATATCTTCCCCGAGGCGCAATACCTCGGGGCCTTACCACCGCGAGCTAAGAAACTGCACTACTAAAATATGGTTACGCTACTTGCACTTATCGTGGATCCGTGTTAGCTAGAAAGCGACGGTAGTGGGTTAGCGGTCGGGTCGTCGCGCGTCGTCGTGACCGCGAAGTGACCGGCGCAGGCAGCGAGATCAAGTCACGACTTTTGAAAAGTCGGCCCGCGCGCGCTTCATACGAAATTACTACGCGAGAGCGCGGCCGGTAGACGATAACGCACGACGGTACACTTGCCTATGTATCGAGTGAATGTGACGAGGCAGACATAGGTTGGCTTAAAATATGAAGAAATAAATTAAGGGGAAAAATAATGAGAATGAATTAACGCGGGGTGGAAGATAACGTTGATGGTAAAAATGCTAAAACATTTTGGACGCCACCTTGATACACCGAATTGAAATGTACTGGCGGTCGTTGCAGTAATATTCTTTAAAATTGTAATACATCTCGTATTAAAATTTTAAAGATTTTTTTGTGAGTAGGAAAAGCAACAAGAGTAAACCTGAACACCGGTTCTAAAAATACTTTTTAGAATTAGGATAGACTTTCTAACATATACGCTTTCTCGGCCTGTAATTATCGGCTATTGGCCCCAATTTAAGTCGTCTTCAACCGAGAGACCGCGAATTTAGATTCTACTTTAAATGGATAAAATATATTTTATTCCAAATTATATATTAAACCTCAAATCTAAGTTTAGAGCAACAGGCGCCTTCGAACTCTATTATTCTACAGAGAGGTGTGTAGCATAGAGTCCTTTTCTGTTGTCAGCCTGTGAAGTTGAGGTTTAATTGAGATGCTTCCGAGTCTTAAGTGAGATTGCCATTTAGCTAAAAAACTGTCCAACACGTTGCACATACTTCTTTGCGGGAAGTAGGTCTGTCTGTACATTTTTTTTAAATTTTGAGGTAAAATACCAGTTTTACTACTAAGCAACTAATAAGTACCAGTGTTACTGGGCTCATAAAACACTAAATATTGCAGCACCGTACAACCTCTATCCCTTTTCGCTCTCGGTCTACGAACGTTTATAATTTTAGACGGGAGGAGTCGCAATTAATTTATTTTCTGGAAAATCAATTATGGCATATCGTTTAGCTTATAACGCATTAACGATGTGAAAAGTTTGAAAAACATTTTAGAGAAAAATGAGTTTTAATTTTACAAAAAAAAACGGAAGTTTCATCCCGACCGATGTAATAGTTTTTTTTTAATAATTGGCGGTTTTTTAATATTTTTTGACATAGTTATTATGACATTAACAAGACTTCTTCATATATGGTATTATCTGCTTTTACCGAGTACAGGAACTGTTCGGATCAATCTTGAAAAATGAAAACGCTTATAATAAACGATTTTTGACAATTATGTATATCCGTTTTGAAGATTCCGTTGTCTGTACAATTCTTTCAAATATTGTTTTGATGTGGGTAGCTACAATACTTTAAAAGTTTCACTCAAACTCCTTTCATTTACATGTGCTATTTTATTACCCACGCAGTTTGAAAAAATATCCCATATCGTTAAACTATCTGGATATCATAAGCTATACGAGAGTGAGCGTTTGGATAAGTTGTTTTTGTGTCAAATCTTAAAAACAAAATAAATGAATAAATCTTCCTTTTTGTATAAAATTAACAAGACAAAAATTAAATGAAAAAATGACCGTATTACTCATAGTCACCTATTAAAATCGTTTGAACATTTTCAAATTTATTTTAACGGTCAATTTAGGAAAGTTTAAAATACAAAATAGCATTTGTTACAATATAGTAACTACTTTGGATAATATATTTGCATTTAAGAAAAACGCCTCAAGTAAGTTCAACAGAGGTAACAGAGGAAAATAAAAAAGAACGTCAACCTAATTTTGACTTGACACCTACCGATACGTGCACACGTAACAGATGAATGCAGTAGAAACACATATTGGCAAATAACCGGATGCACTGAAAATATAATTACTTACGTTGACGAAAGCAAAATAATCGATTAAGAGGAGAAACTGAAATGCTTCGCTGGATAGAGTGAAAACGTACATACATAATTTCGCACCGTCACCTACTGTAGTGAATATCCTACTATAAATAGCATCCTACTACGGTGAAGGGTGGTAGCTAAAGTGGCGAACTCTCCGATTTGAACCCGGACCCGGAGTAACGAGGCTTCCCCTGCTCTGAGAAGACGAAGGCTTACGATATCGATGGATCACAAGTTATAGAAAATGTATAAAACTCACTACTGGAATATTACTTGTAATTTGTTTAATGGCAATCTTGTAATGCCACTCGTCGATTTTTCTGCGTTGAAATTATACATCAAATAATTTCCGGCTTACGTCAAACTGTTGTCACTTAATCTGTCGACAGGCAACACATCGGGAGTGGCAAAAATGACATACTTGTCAAAATGAAACGAATCACACTCGCTCCTTTCGAGTGAACTTTAAGTTCGAGTTAGACGTGGCGGGATGCGCGGGGCGCGCCACGCGGTCCCGCGATGCGATCACGCACGGCGCGCGCCGTGGGAACATTCCGTCGGCCGCACGTTCGCTCTCGCGTTCGGGCTGTACCTGTGCGTCGACCTGTGTGTGCAGACGATTTTGAGGTGGCACGTTGGCGAGATATCATCGTTGATCATAGAAAGAAATACCGTAAATATGGAATATAGAATATTGCCTAAACATGGAAATCTAGACAATGAATTTCTGTATTTGATACAAGAAAACTAAAAATAAAGCAGCGATTACCGTATTACTTTTACTCTATTTTTTATTTATAACATAATATTGCTGGTAATAGAAGAAAACAAGTGATTATATGTAAAAGGATAATAGGCGACATGAAAAACTGTTTGACACATCGGAATTAATACACATTCGAAAAAAAATTATATTAACTGAATAATTGGAAAAATACCACTAGATATTTTCTCAGAAATGTTAAAAAGTAGAGATGTATTGATAACCCCTAAATAGTAGCATCGTAATTTGGTAGAACAAGTGCACCCTAAATGCATCACAATTGCATTGGGCCGGGAAGTGGTGGGTTTTGCAGAAACCTTTAGGGGTTAGTAATAATTTTCACGTGTCTTTGATTGTTATTATATAAAATAATCATGTTTATAATAATATATCCTGTAGGTATTGATTATTATTTTATAAATTTGTAACAAATCAAAAAAAATTAAACGAAACTAAACCCGAATAATCGTACTAAACCCAAACTTATCATTTGAAGTATTACAATATAAAACTTAACTTATCCGCTTTTGATTATATCAAGTATTTACCTAAATATTATAAAATCTCGTTTGCAAAATTGATACTCAAACACTGGATTCATTACGATTACCATTAATATTATAAAGTTAGTCATATAATTCAATTAGAGTTTCGACCTTAAAAGCTTTTTCCTTCAGAACGTTATATTTTCTCAAGAAACACTTCACAAGCACACATTATTAAACCAGATTCCACAAATTAAGTGAGATCGCTCAGATGTTCACCACTTGTAATGCTCAAAATTATAGTTCCTCCTAGTGACGTCACGTAATTGATCTATGGAGTCGCTTTGCTCACATATTAATCTACTCGTTATAAAAGTTCACAGTGACTTTGCTGTTTCGGCGTAATGTTCTTACAATAACAACTCGAGTCGCACTAACGTCTATCGGGGCATCGTATCGCCACGGAATGAGTAACTGGACCAACTAGGCCCGTACGGTGGGAATATTGGGAGATTGAGAGGCTGGGCAAAAAATTAAGAGTTATTATATTAAGTGAAGAGAGCGTACGAAACATGGATTTGAAAACAATTGTTTTTTTTATTAGATAAATGTTTTCTTGATTGTATTCAGCGCGGTAATAAAGTTAGAGTATGCATATTACTAATTTCATCAATTGGCTGCGTCTAACTACGATTTGTATTTTTGCTACCAATCGTTAATATTTGTTTAATACTCACCTTCTTTGTGTACAAATGACTATATTTCTTCGTACTTATGTAAGGTTTTATGACTAACGAAAATTCATAATAATTCATTGTTCGAGTGTGTACCAGCACGTTCATAATGTATAAGACGAATATGAAATGTCAGGATTCATGTTTATGTGTTTCACGTCATTATCGTTTACCCGCTTTAGGTAAAAGATTGTGTAAAAGTAAGGAGAAACAGATACAGTATATTTCTAACCAATTTCTCTTGACGCTCGTTATCCTTGCAGCTATATATATATATATATATATATATATATATATATATATATATATATATATATATATATAGGTATTGTTACTGTTACGATTACCGTCCAAGTATACTAACGTCTTAATTGCACAAGGCGACAAAATTAGACCGTAAAAAATAGGAGTGTATTAGATAAATAAGTTAAAAAAATAGACATAAATTTTTTAAAAGAAATTTCCTTCCGCGATAACTTTATGTCATTCGATTGTTATTGTCCAAGCTCTGAATTTAAAAAACATATAGAAATACCTTATGACAATGGCTTCCTTTTTAATAGTAATTGAACTAAGTTTCCTTTCACAAAACGCATACATAATTGTATAGTCAATAGTGCTTTATACTGTGGGGAGGGCATTCGTATCTTTACTCGTTCTTTTTTACAGCGGGCCATAAACAAAGCTTTTTAATTCATTATTAGGTGTAAAATATGGTAGAAAAACAACAAAAATTGCCAATAATTCAGTATTTACTCCCATTACCATGATCAGATTTATGAAATAAATATTGGTCATTTAGAATTATTTTATAAAAACTAAAATACACTACAGTCATTTAATTTCATTACATTATTTTAATCCTTTTTTGGTTTCAGAAACAATTTCGTGAGATTGTTGCAAGTAACTTCAATAAAATATATTCTGCCTTTAAGAACGTGATTTCGCCAATCGCCGAAATCTTAAATTTCCATCTAATTGAGAAATTAAATCCAATATGCTTAATTTTACCCTTACTAACTTTGAATTCTAAATAATTATTAGCATTTGTTAGCTTACTCCCTTCTGCCTGTTTATAAATTCGTTCATAACTGAATATTGCCGTTCGCTTTCTTCGTCACAACGTTCCAAAATATCTTGTATTTCTTTTTGTTAACGCATACTGAACGTACGAGCTAGAAGATCTGTATTCGTGGATCTAAATATTGAATAATCCGGTGCCCGAATAATACGTACAGGCAAAACACAAACAATATAAAACAGATACTTCTTTTTAATAAAATTCGCTTAATAAATCGAGAAAATTTCCAAATCTCTTTGTAATTTGTACCGACGTAGATGTAGGGTCCCACCATAGCGTACTGAAACTCATACCCATTTCGCCATAATTCATGTATGCAAATTCGAACCGCCCTCGGTCTCTCCTCCCGTTACATCCCCCGCTTATTTATGTGGTCACTACTCGCCGCTGATAGCTTTATGGAGAAAGTTTCTCGATGAAAACGGTACAAAAATATAGTTGATGTCACTGTGCGCCCATTCGCTCACAATTACACTTATTGTTTCAAAAGCTTCATGTGTGGGTCCGGTACTTATATGAGAATTTTATTCAGTACATTAAATTTTAATATCTCAATTTTATCTTGAATTTAATGTATCTGCAATATTATGATAGAGTATTCTAGAAATCGATGTAAAAACTAAGAAATGAGCTACGAATAACTGCAAAAATGAAGCTGTTGTTAAAGAAGCTAGTATATATAGAGATATAAGTAATATGTATATAAATTTTATTAAAATTACCTTTATGTGTTGATAAGATTGCATTATACCGAGCCTACCAGAAATTTTTTTTGGTAAAAAAATTAAAGTAGTTTAGTTAAATTTTCTTTGTATGTTGAGTTTATACTATTTATCGATTCCGAGGAAACTTATTTCGTTATTTAATTTCGCTAGGGTAGACAAAATTTATCATTTCCTATTTTATTAAAAATTAGAGTTTTTAAATCAATTTAAAAAATGTGATGCTAAATTAATCCTTATTTAATTTTTTTATGATTTCTCTAAGCGCTTCACAATTATACATATATATATATATATATATTTAAATAAATTAATAGTAAAAACGTTTTTAAAACCAAGTTTTTATTAAAATACTCTAAAAAGAAGATAATAACATTTAAATTAAATCAAACCCATCAATTTATTACACTACACAATTTATATGATATAAAAGCTTCTCGCGAGATTTACACATTTTGTAAAAAACATATTATTTTTTTCTTAGAATTACTTATGTCAAGATTATATATTGCATTATTGTTACATATATTGTAAAGTTACATATTGTATATACTATACAGGTAAATTTGTAATATAATATATTATCTATACAGATAAATTTATGATAAATAACCCGAACAAACATATAAACTGCCGAGTTATAACTATTTAAAATTGGTATAGCGGCCACCTTGTTTTCCACCATTTTGATTTTTTTCTTCTTGAACCCTTTTATTTGATATCCATATGATGGGGGTGCTTAAAAAAACATAGTCCACCATCTTTGAGAGTTAACCATCATTGTCATCCAAATTAAACGTGTTAACAAAATTCCAGCTCAATTGATTGAGGATAACTGCTTTAAAATTCAGTTGCAAGATTTGACCCGAACAAACATACAAACATTCCAAGTTAAATAAAAGCTTGTAAAAAGAATTGTGTTAATACCAATAGTCCTTTTCTATACCAAAGACAATAGTAAATTACTATATGAATAATTAATTGATGTGAAATATATATTTTCTTTTTAATTTATAATAATAAATATTAATGTTAAGAAATTAGTTTCAACGTTTATAAATTATATAAAAGCTTCATTAATATCCATTTATCTATATAAATAATAAGGTAGTTAAATTAAAAAAGTTTCTGGAAAAAGAGGTGTGTGCAATTATAAATAAACTAAAGCGGAAAAATTGTTTGTTTTTGAAGCCTTTGTCTGTTTATTCTTCTGTGTGCAAAAACTAATAAATGAATTTTAATGTTTGGAACATTTTACAATTTAGAACTTAAATAAAAATCATCGAAATAATGAAGAGAGGTAGAAAAATTAAGAAGTCTAGAGATAAAATTTAATTGCTTGAAATTATTACGAAAAATTAGTCTTTTTATATTCTGTATGCCTGTTTTATTTCATATTTTTTCAATAAATAGACCGAAGAAGTGTTAATATAATGTTAAAAAATATTATCGCCATATTAATAATACCGCTTCCGACTGGCTCTAATGAATGGCGCTAGACCTGAGTTACTCGTGCTATCGAAGTATTCTACGTGGCCGACTATGAGGAAGTTAGATGGACTATGCCAGGTTTACCTATTTGTAACTGAATATATTATCGCCTAGTAATACTAATGAACTATTTTTGGCTTTGCAACGTTTACTGAAATATTTGAAACCGACTGAATATTGACGGGTTTGGATTCGTCGTTCCATATACATATACATACATAATTCAAATGAAGTAATTTATATTTACTTTCGAAAAAGAAATTTTTAATTAGCCCATTAGTTACTATTTTAGCTTCATTGAGGGTCCCTGATAAAATTATTTTGTTTTGTATGTATTAATATCACATGAAACGTAACAGAATTCTGAATCGCGAACGTACACATCTATCAAAAGCTCCTACGTACTCTGAATAAGCTGGAATTTGTATGACGTTCGAAGGAATCATGACTAAACACTGACCCAGTGTGCGGTGCAAGGCACTATAAATATTAGCAGTATCGGCAAAGTTTGCAAAAATATTATTCTTTATAGTAAGGTATTTTAAAGTACGTTAAAGTGAAGTAGATATATGTTTTTATATATATCTTCTGTCATTAATTCAAAATGATCTCCTATTTGCAATATTAAGTCACGGGTAAAAATTTGAATTTTAATGCGCTTTATTTCTAAAAGTCAGAAATAAATCTTTTGGAAGTGAAAATGGAAACTTAAGATTTGACCATTCATCAATTGCCTGAAACAATTTGACGATGCCCTCTTAGTGGATCGCTTATTTAACAAAGAATAGAATTTTAGATAAACATCGAGAAATTGCGTTTTTCCAAAATAAAAAAAAAATAGTTATATAAATGTAATGATACCACGGTAGTGCGCCATCAAGTTCCGAGCCACACTACTGAACACTGCGCACACTTTACTTGAAGCACTCAGTAATTATTTTGACACCCTCACAAATCCTTTCCAGCACACGCTGGAAGTTCAGTTTTTCGTATGCTAAGAGATTACAATCTCTTGCTCGTATCTCCAGCAGTTTCCAAGTTTTTTAAAATAAAATAATCGATAATTTTACTGCATATATATTCATTCAATCGCTGACAGATAATCAAAACCGTTGATCGTGTATAGTCTTTAAGGTAACGATGACGAAATAACTCAAAAGAATAAACATTAATGACCTGATATAAAGATGAAGCTTATGTTAGTATATTTACCAAGTGCTATGCGTATGTATGTATGTATTGTTTTATCATACGTATGTATGTAATAGGTTTCTGCGGCTCTATAGATATATCGTAACAACATCTATGGTTCTAAAAATGTTAAATAAATAACTCTTATATTTACCCATTCAGTATTATAGATTCGCGTAGTACTTCAATGGTTACATTAAATAGTCATAGTTTTGTTTCATATTACTACACGTAATCGATTGTGATTTGATTTAAAAATTGATACTGTGCCTTTAGAAAGCGCATTTCATTTCACAAATAATTGAAATTATATGCATCCATCTAAATCATGACATGTAAAACACTTTGATTTCTTTTGAAGGGAAAATTTGTCTTTAAGAAAGTAATCGGTTTATATTTTATGCTATAAAAGTAGGTGTGTATGATAAAACAATACTTACCTATTATGGAGTAATTTCTTGAGAGAGAAACATACTTTTTAGACTTGAGGATGGTCAGTTGTGTACTAATAAGGGAATTAACACTACTTCTTATTCTGGGTACTGACAACAATCCTGGAGTCCGACCAAACCTTATTCAGCATGTAGTCATTAAAAACAGCTTGAGGCTTACACCTGTAATAAACACGGTCAGAATTATCCTAACACCAAAGTTTATATTTGCTTCATGCTCCAGATATCTAGCAACGAGTCAGTATTGAATTTATCGTACACGTTTCAAATTTGGTAAAAAAAGTGGTTGAATGTTAAATGGAATTCTGATGACAATGAATAGACTAGAAAATTGATCATTGAATTCTATCATGGCTTAGGGCATAGGATCTGTTAAAATTAATTTCGTGAGTATCAATAAAGTCTATATCTATTGTAAACAATATCCTATATGTCAGGTATATGTTATAATTATACAAAAGATTCCTGATTTTAATCTGAACAAGGCATTCATTGACATCGGGTCCACTGTTTTCTACAGTGGCCAAGATCACATTGTATAAGCTTGATCCGTTGAATTAATATCTATCCTTGAATACAACCGAAGAAAAATAATCTACAGACATAATTTACTTTCCATAATATTTAAACAGTGTCCATAGTTTCAAATATACATCTCTTTAACAACCGGAAAACTTTGTAAAAGAAAAAATTTAAATATTATCCTTGAATCAATTCATATCTACAATAATATCTAATAATATTAGTTTTCTAAATAAGAATCAAGAATCAACCCTATTATTTCTATACAAACACAGTTTTAAAATCATCATACATCGAACGAAAAAGAAACATAAAGTATCCCTATTCATGAAACTATGTACCTATACTTACATATTGCAAAGCTTCAATAAAAATTGAGAACTTTCAAAAAAGCTTAACAAATACGTGACAAGCTGTGATAAAACGCCACGTGCTGTGGTCTTGCTTATGATTTCGTTTTATTTTCGCAGCACGCGAGGCCGCGGTGAAACACCCCGCAGTTATGATAATACCTTCGGCTGCGCGCAGTTATCTCTTTTGTTTTTTATTTAAAAACATTTTAAAGCTTTAAGCTTGTTTCGTACTGCCTTTTTTGTGAAGTTTCAGCGGCAGCCAGAACTAAAGGAATTGTCCTCAGATTCCGCGATACATACCGAGGTGATGTTTGAAGGAATTATCGGCCTGTAGATTGATTCAGTGCAGTTCACGAGTATAATGTACTAGTTGCGTTTGCGGTATCGGCAGACTTTGTGAAAAATAAACATCTTTAATTTTTTAAAGTAATTCAACGTACGTTAAACAAAATGAATATACATATTTGTATATCCGTTCTGTTATGGATGTCCTATGTGAAATATTTATAAAGTACATATAATTGATTATTATTTTCAGATTTTTAATACAATAAAATTAGTATATCCATTATCGTCATTTATATTATACATATATTACTAAAAATATTTCTTCTGGTTTATTATTGATCGAAAAATTAATTTTTTTTATGTTAATTTCTTCCTAGAAGTTATTCTTTATATGTGCATGTTTTTATATACATTAAAATTGTTTAATATGTCGTAATACCGGAAATAAAACGAATGCGAGTTTAACGAATGTATTATGAATTATGAATTTCTAAATAGGCACGATGAATTATAAAAAAGCGGCCGTTTTGCAGAAACTTATTAAGATCAATTAAGGCACGTATTATGAACTTTTAACAGCCGATTGTTTTACAGAGTTTAATAGGACATTAGCACTGATAAAAAAGTAGGGAAGTAAATTAGAGATGTGGTGCAAAGGAGACCATAGCAACGTACAACATAAATGATGTTATGGTAAATTATATGGTAATCGACTGATATGAATTTATTTGGAAATCATGTGAATTTCTTTTTTTTTTTCGTTTATAATTATGTGATATTATGTTAAAAGCTGTGTAAAATATGATTGAAACAAATTTAGAATTTATATATTTTGAATTTAAGGAAACGTAATGGTTTAGATATTTCGACAGACATAATAATCGATTATCCATTCTTCATAAATATTTTATATAAACTGTGGTATGTAGACAAAATATTAATAATATCATTGAAAAGCATCTACAAAAACGAACGTTAAATGATAGGCTGCTGTGACAGGATACTGCAACATCTTATATATCGCCAGAACTCATTGTGCTAACTCTTACATACGTATTCGACACAAAAATCGTCACCGAAAATAAATACTCCAGTGCCATAAGTCTTTACGAAGCTTCGTCCGACATTAATGTGATCGGAGTGATATACGAGTGACAGCAAAACGAGACATCGGTAAAAGCGGACATCAATCGTGGGCCAGTAAAGAATGAGACGTTCTGCTTAAATATAACAATGATTGTTTATAAATTAGGACATCAAACGAGACGATGTGTAATGCGATGTAACAGACATTAACTACCAGCGACTGGTTTCATGTGTAAACATTCTAACTCATGTTTAATTTTTATTTAACGATATTTTAAACATTTCGATTGCCTTATTTTTTTTTTCTTCGTGTCCCTGTTAAAAATACAGTATCGAATTTGTTTATTTAAAAGTTCCTTTGTAAGGATTGCCGGTTGTCGTTTATATTTGGACTCCATACTTTTTGGTAGCTGTTTATTAATTAATATTGTTACAAAATGATCTCAAAATAATTGGATTAACAAAATTATAAGATCGGTAGAGTTCTAATCGACAAATTCAATTATTTTCATTTTCCCGCCAACTTTGCTTTTTTTAATTTATTTACTTATATGTATGAAATATGAATTTGTAACATAGACATATTCTGAAATATCTTTACGTCTTAAAGAATCAAAAATATATTTTTAAACTGAAATGAAAAAAAAAGTTTTATATACTTAGTTAGCATCTTATAATATTTACTTAAAATAGGTTTTTAAGTTCTTACATAAGGGTTGTTTCAAATCTATTAACAAATTTAAAGTTTTACTCATTCAAATGAATCGGAAATGAATAAATCTTAATAATATGAACGTTTTTTATCCCAGACGAAACATCCATTAGATGTTCAATGGCGTTCAAAAGTCGTATCGTTGTGGAATTGTGATGAAATACAAGCAAAGGGTTAATCCCTTGTTCACGTGCTAGGGTGAGGGCGACCCCGGTCTTATCAGGACAACCATCCATCGTCCTTGCACCGGTCCCCTTACTTGCATTTGAAGATACCCACGGCGGTTGCTAGTTTTTCAATTGTTTTATTACATAAGCGCGCGGCATTCGATATTAAGTGTGTTTGTGTATTTATAGATATTATAAGTGTCAAGTATTGCATCGCATGATTATTCTATGCGAGGGTTCCGTACGGTACCCTTGTAAGATCACTTGGCTGTCCGTCCGTCCGTCTGTCGAAACCCTTTCGTAGAAAAAAAAATTCAAATTCAATGTGGAAATATACACTTTTTCAAATACGCTCCTGTGAAAGATATAATAGACGATATATTTACGTTTTTCTACATTCTCAGGCGGTTGCCTTAGACGTCATGCGACATAGAAACTTGACATCTTATTAACCCGCATATTTTGTACTATTTATGTTTTTTAAAATATTCAAATAAAATTTAAAGAAATAAAGGACTTCAATTTTTTTAAAATTTTATATATCATGTGGATTTGCAATATATTTACGGTTTTAAAAATTAATTTTTTTAAGTAGATTAATGTACTATGTATCCTTAAATGTATATAAGTACCTGATTGTATACAAACCCCTCGTAGTGCGAGTTCTGCTTGTGCTTGACAGAGTTTTATTGACTTATAATCTAAAATATAAACTTTTAAGTAAAATAATATGTGGCACCACCAATTCATTAGAAACCATCCAGACATTCCTCATTATTCGTGGCAATATACATTTTTAATTGATCGTCTTTTTCGTGTGTTAATTAATATAAATACGAAAATGAATACAACAAAAATAATAGAAAAAATTTGTCGCCCTATAATGACTTTTAGGATTCCGTTTGTGTGGAACATTAAATAAAGGGTTAAATTTAGCGTTTACCCGCAGTGTGAATATGAAACGTTAAAACACCTCTAATTCACATATAATTTGAAATAATGATCATAACAATTCACCCATCGTACAGTGTAATAATGATCATAACAATAATGATCATGACAATTCACCCATCGTACAGTGTAATTACTAACCGAAGTTAACTAAGTAATTGGAATTTCCTCAGTCTCATAGCTTTCACTTTTTCTGTCACACCTTCGCGTTAAATGATAAAAATAATTTTATTTAGAATTCGATTAATATAAACGCTATACTACTTGTTGACAAAGTTTACGTTGATACTGATTAATCTTCTATTTTGAAAGCGCGAAGTCAAAATCGATGAAACACAATACGGAGAGGAGGGCCACGTTGAAAGTTCCCAGTCTATCTAAGCGGAAGTTCTGTAAGTTTGCAATCGGGCGGCGGAACGCGTCCTCATGTCCGGGTGACCGAAGTACAGTCGAATATAAACTTTGTAATAAATATGATTATTTAAGATGTTATTTCTGAATAATTTTTTTTTTTTATAATGATATAAGATTTTAAATCAACATTTGAGATTTTTGGTATTTCAACTTATATTTTCAATAAGAGGTAAATTGAAAACCAGTAAAGGAAAAATAATAAAAATTTATTAAAAAATAAACTAGTTATGAGCTTCGAAATCAATTGGATGGATGGATATGTCCCTGTCTCTAGTATAATATAATGAGAGTTACTAAAAGCGACTCAATTCAGCATTACTATCCATGTCAAAACATTAAGCTAAAACTCAGTAAATTTTTAAGATTTTCAAAATAATTTTCAGTCCTCGACAACTTGTGCCTTAAAATTATGATTAATGAAATAAGAAAATTTAGTTAAATACCCTGTTACGAAAATATTTAATTAAATTTCTATATATTTTAATAACGATAAAAAGCTTAATAGTTTAAAATAAGTTGATCGCTGGCCTTGTGGCTCCGCTCGCCTGGGAAAGGAAAAAAATAATTGTGTGATGAGAATACTGTTTCTACAGTATTCTCATGAAAATATTGGATCTCAGCTTGGATATTACTCGTGTACTATGTAAGTAAATATACATACTTATGTTCACGTTATCATCCATAATGAGGGCACTTTTTATTTTCCAAAAAATCTTTTTTAGGATAAAAAAGATATATTTTCATCTTTATGACACTCTGTTTTCATCTTCATGTCATAGTCTGTATCCCACCTTCGAACGAATATAACTCAATTCCAACTTGATAATTTTTGAGAAATTGTATTTAAACTTAAACATTTAATGTATTTTGTAAATAATTGACGTGGTAGGTAGTTGGTAGAAGAGACCAAGATGAGTGACGTACTTTCATTTTAACTGCTATTTTATAATCTACAGAGAATACTTTTTTTAGTTTTTCGTTCCGTTAATTCAGTTTCTCACTTTGAGATTTAGGATTGCTTCGTTCTGAAAGTGCGATATATATTCAAATTTTTACGGATATCAGTTTTGAAGTTGAGGCGTGAAAGCGAGAAAAATAAAAAAAAACACTTTCCATTTTATAATATTAGTTAGAATTGTGATATATAATTAGTATGTTATATGTAATTATATAATTAGATTATATTGTAACGGTTATCATATTGATAACCGTTACAAAAAATGTCACCAATAAGAATTAAAAGTGTTAACAGTACACTATTTTCAACTTTCAACCATAACATAGCTAACTTGTAATTATAAGATTAATGTTAAAATTTAATAGAGTTTCCTGTTCTTAGATAAAATTGTGCCCTGTCATATACATATGACGAAGTCTGAAAGTAAAGATTCAGTTTTTCATTTCATTTCTATTGCAATTTTCTTAAAACTGTAAAAAACAATAATGGCAAAATAAAGCAATTAAACCGCAACATATATACTGGAAATAACCACCAAATTAACTTTAGCTTTCACTGATATTACGTCCAACTGCAGAAACTGGTTAAATTTTTTAGTTCAGCGTTTTTACTGTTATTACTGGTAACATTATCATATCCATTTTTTGTAGTTATTTAGTGCCAACATGTCATAATCACTTCGACATAGTTACTTACGTATTTAATGGTCGCGCTTCATTCAGTACCGTGTATTCTTCACGACCTGCATCATTCAATTTCTCTAAATGTACTATCGGTACTTGTGATCAATTTCGGATGGTTCATTTGTTTATCATCTGCACGTACAGATTCTTAACTATCATATATATTTCTAAAAGTTTATGTTAATGATAAAAAAACTGATAAATATTTACGATAAATAAAGAGAACTTTAATAAATTTATCTGAAATGAATTGGGAAAATGATCATATCGAACTATAAGCCGCAACGCGATTTTATCTTACCAATATACAGCTGCCGTAGAGGCAACTAACATGATATAATTAAATAATTATAATGCGATTCTTACCAGTTGATACTTTTATTTAGACAGTCGAGTGTACGGCGCTTGAAACCGGCGGCGCGGCGCTGTTCCGCCGTTCGCCCCGCTAATTGTGTGAGTGATCCGTAAAGTTTTCGCGTTCCATTGAAACGGCCCGCAAGAAGCTGGGCGCGGGCGGACAAAAGGCAATCTTATCAGCGAGCGGAGCCCGCGCACCGCCCGTCAGATTAATATTTGTACGCATGACGCGCGCTTTGTGACGGTGCGTGACGAGGGTGCGGTGGACCCGGGCGCTAAACCCGGCTAGTGGCCGCGACCATTGATCGGTCTCGCGCTTTTTTGAGTTGAATGACTAGCGCCGTGCGGTAGAAAAAAAAAGAACCGCAAGTATAAACTATGAAAGAGAAAGTACACGGAAACGACGGTGTTTCATCAAATTAAGTGTTTTCTGATGTAGTCCGAATCATAGATTTAAAACTTTAGTAGTTGAATCTTGCTAGCCGGCTACGCTCAATAATAATGAGCTTCTAGTTGACTGTCGAGAATTGTAAATATTTTAAATTATATTTCCAGTTGGGTCAAGATATTTATATTTAGAACGTTTTTTTTAAATGTCAAATCAAGAAGGTGCCGATGAGATTGGATGACGTACATAAAATGTCATCAGCTGCCTCTGCTCTCAATTTTGTGAATACCTAAAAAGTACGAAATCATACTGCCGTTATCTTAAAATGAAAAGTTTGGGATATATTAAATATATGGTACAGTTGATACAAGTAAATGAATATAATTTAAGTATTGTATGTATTGTATATACAGTTTATATTATTGAGCAAATTTGATATGGAATGAAAATTGTGAATATTAACATTCGAATATTTTAGAACCATGGTGGTTCAGTGGTCAACTGGAAAATTCCACTACCAATTACGCTACTCGATCAAATGCAATTAATGTTGATGACAGGGGTCGAATCTAGAAGAAGTTAAGTAAATTGAGCTAGATGAATGTTGCAAACATTTCATAATTTTTTAGAAACATTTAAATGTATTACTGAAAATAATTTTGAATTATGTGTCATTTGCCTATCACAAGGCAAATAACATTATATATACTATCGTACTATAATGGTTCTAATGTCTGGACCTTAAGGTCGAATTTATTACTAAAAGCAAAGGAGATTATTTTTGCGGCTCATAGTGAACCCTTATAATTGCATTTTGTTCATCTGTCCGTTCGCTCTGTCACAGCTTCTCAATTTCTATAGCTTTCGACCTATGTGCATGTGATTTAACAAGTAGATATTGATTATATGGCGATCTCAATTATGATGGAAATAAATTTAATGTACCCCGTCATACATGTAGAGTTTTATGTCTAATTATTTAAATATAGCTTTGATAACCTGAAACAATTCTGGAACCAAATGCTGGTAGCATTTGGTTAGAGTTTTCAATTAAAACTTTAGTTAACTTATGTCAATGATATCAAAAGGTATAGACAACTGTGCCTTACTACTTTGTATGTACATGTACGTTTTGATACACACTTGGCTATTTATATTGATTTTTGCTGCTGTTATAAAGTTAAAAGCTATAAAGAAAACGATAATATCTCTACGTAAACAGCAAACTATCTTGTTTGATGTAGGAACTCACGTTGCATTATTGTATGAACAAAAAGGAAGGTAGCCGCTATTAAACTGCATTTGTGAAGAGATGACTTTCTGTACGCATTTTGAAAACTGCAGCGTTACGGTCGTGTATTAGTGTCAGAACTGAAAAAATCGGATGGAATATGCATCCGCGTAAAGGAATACTATCCACTCATAAAATACTTGCAATGAGTGAATTTCAAAAATAAACTAACGAGTTTATGCTCGTTCTCTTTTATTATCAACAGATGTGTTACTTGCGGGCGCAGTGCCGACTAAATAATTATCGAAATTATCGTATGAATATACGCCTAATAATAATGTAGTTTTAATAAAGTTTTCGTATTTACCGTTCTACGCCGTTTTATTATTTACGTAAAATCTGACGAAATCATATCGCTGTAGCTCAGTCTTATGCCAGTTTATCATCGTCTTCTAGTTTTCCGCTTTAAATTAATTTTACGTAATCTGTGTAAAGTGAATAACATTTACACAGATCATATAAAATAAAAATCCAAAGCCAGAGCCGAGTTCAAATTTTTTTTCATAGCCAAATTAATATATTTTGACAGAAAAAATCATTCAGATGCACGCAACAGGCAATTAGTAATTATGTTTAAAATTTTTGACACGCTTTTGTTAGCTTTATTTGTTTGTATGTGGTTATGTATGAATGTGACGGAATCTTTCAATTAAACTTTCACCTACTTCCAGACGTAAGATTTTTTTATAATTTTGCACACATATCAAAAACCGATGACAATATAATAACTAAAAAAATAAAGCTACAGAAAAAAAATTTGTCATAAAAAAAACTTTTAAAAGTTAAAAAAACTAAAAACACGTTTCCGTAGCATGGACTAAAAAATAATAAATAATCTTTTAATATAACATTTTGGTCAAAAGCGAAAGAATATCTTAATTAAAATAAAGGGCTTGATATCGGTTTTTGTAATTTTTCTCATCACTAGCTATTTGTAAAGATAGAGTCGTTATGAAAATGTAATGCACTAGCTATTATCTTATTCATATACGTTCAATGAAGTATATATGTCTTGATCAATTTGGTCTTGATAAAGTCGGCTTGATTATTTTAGTGAGAAACTTATCAAATAAGTTCAAATTTATTGTGCTCTGAATATCTGCAGCTATAATGGGTAGTGAAACAGCTTTTACAACTTGTGTAACTTAGCCGATTCATATATTTTTAAAATTTTTCATTGTTAGTCACATTGCCTAAAAACCTTTTCTTATTGGTAAAGGGCAAATAAAATTGATAAACAACCAAACAAAATATATTGTGATAAGTAAAAAACCGGCCAAGTGCGTGCTTTAATACGCATCGCAGAGTTCTGCAATTGTCATTTTTTGGAATTAATTACGAAATTTAATCAATTTTTCCTTGAATTTTTCCATATTTGTCAAATCTATACTTTGATGGTCGTGGAACGGAAAGTAGCAGTAATTAACATTTTGAAGTGCGCAGTTCTCAAACGGAATTTAAATTTACGAGTAAAGCAGGTTTAAATTTATAGGACCATTCCAATGAAAACTCACGCGGTGAGAGTGAAAAAAAATTGTTTTTGTCCTCCCTTTGGAATGAAGGTACCGTTAAGAAAATAATTTTTTATTGATCATTTCTGTTTTTCTAATTGAGATCTCCACCCGAATCATGCGAACCACCCGAACCTTTACGATGCTCATAGTTCTAAAACTGTAGAAACTATGAGGATGTGACAGACGGACGGACGGATGAACATAACAAAATTATAAGGAATCTCATGATGGAACTCAAAAATTTATTTTCTT
Source organism: Druceiella hillmani (assembly GCA_039881145.1). Lineage (NCBI taxonomy): Eukaryota > Metazoa > Arthropoda > Insecta > Lepidoptera > Hepialidae > Druceiella > Druceiella hillmani. The sequence goes on from JAYKKI010000091.1 coordinate 1,454,164, forward strand.
GAATATTTTCTTTGCATATTGAATTCGGTTTGTTTCTTCGAGAAAAAGACAATTTTATCAAGCGAGTCACTTATTCGTGTATAATTCTGTATTATATGTGTTTGTACTAATTTATTATTATAGTCGTATGCAACAATCATAAAAATGGAATTATTTTATGGTGAAATTTCCTTGCCCACCCTTGCCCCACCTTGCCCACCCTGTATGTGTGTCGCGGTTGTTTTATTCAGAAACAACACACACTACGGACTTAACAATAGCATAGTTATAAAAGACCATAGCCAAATCTCCCCTATCTCCCCCCCACCCCCACCCCATCGCCTAAACTGATGGGAAACATTTGAACATATTAACGATTATCTATTTAAACAGTTTAAAGATTACAGGAACAACAAATATGTGCCTGACAATTATTTTAATATTCATCAAAAAAAAATGTTCAAAAAAAGTAATCTACTCAATCTCAAAATATTTGTTCACGATTAGCAAAGTTAAGTACATTCATTAATATTTATTCATAGTTAGGAATCCTCAGTACGGAAGTCCGATTCGCAAATTACAGTTTTTTTTATTTATTATTTATAAAGTGTATGTATTAGTAACATATAAATTCATTCGTTAGCTTCTCTTGAACTCACATCACAGGGAAGCGCGAATGGTGTCTGCCACGGCTGCAACAGCGAAGCGTCCCACGTCGAAGCGACAGGCCGACCCGTGCCAGAACTCATTGCAACATCGATAAAAACATCCAGTCACTTTAGACCCATTTATCAAATTACTTCGTAAAGATCTTTTCAAACGTAAAATTGGCAAAACTACACGGCGCCCGCTCGCGATGCTCCACCGACTGTGAAAATAACTATATTTTTTCTTTTCACCGCCCGGATTATTTGAACCGTGTGAAATGTTTTGAGGCAATTTAATTCGAATGGCTGATATTGGCTCGAAAGCATACCTCTGAACGCCCCGTCCAAATGTAATTGTTAATATTATCGACTAGCTTTCAACTGCAAGTACTCCGCGGGGACATGCGACCGATTTATTATAATCGGTTACGAATTTTCTTCTCAAATAAATGATAAAGAAAGAAAACGAACCTTTTCATAGCACGGTGTGTTAATAAATGTGAAATAGATAAAATCAATAAACAGATAAAAATAAATTTATAAATTCGATATCCGTTAAAACCAGAAAATAGCAAAAAGACCTTTCGTAAAGAATAACTCAGTCTTAAATAGTTTTTTCTTGCCTGTTGTGAGAGAATTGTTTATATTATATGTTAACTTGCATTGGCACGATTTAACAAGTACTTTAGTGTCATCTGTTGTGTAAGATACAGAGCTAATATTGCATAAATATTTTGCTTAATATTGGAAGAATTCAATATAAATTTATTTGTATAAATGTGCTGTCTCCAACAAACTTAGATTAAAGAAATTTACCATGCTCATGGGACATGAAAAGTCGCTAGCCCTTTAAAACAACTTAAATAAGTTTATTACAAATTGTGTCACAATATAGCAATAATTATGTGTAGTGGCAGATACCATATATTTGTCATAAGGAACGTAATTATGGTATTAAAAATTCTGAAAAATCCACTTCGGTTTGACCACACTGGTGGCTTTTTTAAAATTCAGTACACGATTAGCAAACAGAAATACTGACTATTTCATTATCCTCTCAGAGGTCGCTCTTTCAAGAAAATTATTGGGCGTTCTAATGTTTTAATGTTTTAATTTCCTAACTTTATATACGTTTTTTTTTCAAAAATTTGATACAATTTTAGCCCTGATTACCATAATTGGAAATAATTCCCTTCGTGTAATTCGTAAAACCATTCCATTTACTACATACTTCAACTTTGTAGTAATTACTTTCACCGCAATTACATGTTCATACTTTATCTCTTCCTCCCTGTAAAGCAGCACGGCTATTATTAGCAGGCTGCGGTGTGTACAGTTCATTGCCCATTATCCCGTGAGCACGATACGTCGCGGACCGCCGTAGCCTGCATCGTATCATGAAACAAAATTCAGATAGAGACTCTTGTAATGAAGCCGTTACGATTAAGCCAATCGTGGCGCAAACCTCTTAACAAAATCATGTTGCGTGACACTAACGGTGCTTCTTAAATTTTCTCATTGAACGTAAATTTGATAGGATGGCTAAAAATAAAAGTAGCAGTACCTTTACCTATAATATAGTCTAAATACAGAGTTTTATAACTATTCAGTGATTCGGTCACCTTTATCTGGCCATATATTATATATATTATCAACGTTTTATTAGTGTTAGATCTAACACCTATTTAGGTCTGAGAATCATTTCGTTGTATTCAATTTTATTCTTAAATGTATCTTCACTTAGGACCCTAATTTCACTGACCAATTTTCATTCCAATAATTTAAAAAGCTGTCTTTCATTACTTTATTTGATTCTTAATAATTATTGCCACATCACAATTTTATTTATAAGTAAGCTCGTTATGTACGAGTAGAAATCGTAATTCTCTAAAAGTTTAAGTGTATTCACATGTGCGTACAATGTTTCTACTAAACTATTTGCAACAAGTCATATTTTAATTTCTCATCGTGTAAATGTATTGCCTAGTATATGTCCAATTGGTATGAAACTATCGTGAATTTTTCAGCAACACGTTCATTAGTTTACTCACGACCTTTCTTACTATTTTCTATTTAGCTCTTTTTAGTATATATTTTTTAAATAGAGTATATGAGAAAAACTAGTTCTAAATTACAGCTTCTCACGAAATGCCATTTTTTGTAAGAAAAGGGTTTAAAAATTATAATTTTGACAGTCCACCAAATAGTTATATTTTAGTGAAAAACAATTAAAAAAATTGATGTGTACTCCGCTCCGAGACCTATTTTTAAGGATATTCACATGCTTATGCAGAACAAATAATTTTATTCAACTCCTTCACATGTTCGGGAGCTTCCTCCAAATATAATTAATTAATTTTAAATATCATTTCTACGGACGGACAGACGAAAGATGGTATCATAAATCAGCGATTGTAAAAATTATGTCGTCATTAAAACTATTTTTATTTTTAGGGCGAATTTAAGAGATTTATCACGACACATCGACTGCGTAGTCGATTTAAAAAAAATTATGGAACAACAGAACGATGTGATGATTGTAAAATAGTAACAACTAGGTGAAATTATTGGCAGAGTAATGCCGTGTAATTTTAATAGAAAAAAGATACGCAAATAACTTTTTGGTGATAGCTATTGTTTGTATATCGTATTTTTGTAAACAAGTGATTACATTACTATTAAGAATACATTTTTCCAAGACATTAATTCTGTCTTTCTTACCCTTTCTTACAGCACTATTTATCTACAAATATTCATTATATTTATCATCGCTGGATGTAGTTCGACTGGTAATAGTTTTATTGGTGTTTCTTTTTCGAAACTTTAAGCGTATTAAACGCAAAATATTTATTATAAACCAAATGATTTCCAAAATCAAATATTATAATTTGTTTAAAACGTCTGATGGTTATGAATGACATCGCGGGTAGTTTTTTCGTATATTTACAAATACTCAAAATGTATTCTTTCCCTATGGAGACACCTAAAAATTAAAATTATCATTTAAATTTAATAAAATCACTTGACAAGATATTTTCTTAATAGTTATTTATTATTTAACTTCAAATCTAATACGTCACACAGATTTTTATCATATTTCGAAAAACAACCTCCAAAATTGTTAACATGGAATATATCCACTTAATTACTTAATTTCAATTATCAGTATATAGTAACGGACTGTTTTATATACAATACAAACTGAGACGTAGATTTTTAAAGCATTACATTACACTACTAAACCAACCCAAAATATGATTTATTTGCAAAGTTGGATAATCGATCTGAACTAAAGCCTGCCAATAATTTTATGTAAACAAGAAAAACTGCGGTAAGACCCGTGGCTCAGAACCATTTCTAACCATATCGTGACCATAAATATAATGCAAACGACTATTCTTATAAAAATTGAGCAATATAATGAGAGCGAATTATCCAACTGTTGCTAATAAATTTAACAACTAAATTATCATCGTTTTAAGACGAATGAGAGCGATAGAGACTCTCAACTTACGTCTTCATTGGCATAACGATATTAATTAAACGATGCTTATCCCACATTTAAAACATTGACACGACTGTACAACGTGACTAGCGCTACAAGAGCGTCCGCCCGACCGTTCTCTAACAATTTACGTTACCTTTGCACCACAATGTAATGGTAATGCTCGTAACATTGTTATTCATTTATAATTATTACCGTTTTGTTCAAACCTGCTTGTACCAATTTATATTCTAAGCCGGAAAGTCCGTAATTTTTCCGATAGTTCTAATCGACAAAAACTATATTGTCTATAGGATATTATTCGCTTTTGTTAATAATAGTTCATGAATTAATGTGATGATACCAATTTCGTTTTGTATTTTTAATTATTATATTGAAATACTAAACGATTTGTCGATAAGAAGCATAAAATTACGTTAATTTTATAAAGAGCTTTAACGCTGTCTTTAGAGTATATAACAGCATGTATTTAAATGAGACAACCCGGTCATTTCAGACTTAAAATTGATGTAAGGGTAAAAATATTAAACGTTCATAATTTAAAAGTTTAGCCCTTTCTCGAATTGTCAGGAGTTGTAAAGCAAAACTTTATAAGAATTTATATTGGTAAGAAAATGTGCATAAGACCCTATAAAATATTATGTGAATTAAGCAAAAAATGACGAGGTGAATTGAAATATAGGAACTAGATAATTATTAAGACTGCCGAGGAGATATGAAGGTGACTAAAATAAAGTCGTTTGGCAGATAAAATTTTACTTTTATCAAACCAATCGCTACCGGTAGCCGGTTATACTTAATGACTAACTGTTAAGTATACTGTTCTCAAAAGTACAAATGATGGAAGTAAGACACATTATCTGTATGCGAAGTAATGCGTTTGTTAATGATGGAGCCCACCATCTAAAATGTTCCCGTGGGTGTTTTTAATTTTGTGACAATATAACAATACGAAGACAAATAATAAGCAGAAGTCACGAAGCCGTTATATTGCGCGATCTTGACTTTACTTGTCTCCTTTACTAACAATTATCTTTATAAGTATTCTGTCCATTTTGAAGTTCTTTTTTTAGTAAATATTGTGTCCGGGTTAACTAATAGTATTTCAGAATTAAATTCTACGAATTCTCAGAGAACAAAGATATAAACATACAATACATGACATAAGCTGTATGTTAAAATACAATTTTCATCAATATTTTGTTCCCTTTCCATTTCTAATATGTCGCTGGTTTTATTTTGCATCAACCTAATCATCATTTTTGTACATTGCTGGACTGTGGTTCATTCATGTAATCAATTTCTGCGTTCATGAAAACCTATATTTCTAGCTTTTAAAACTATATACGAACTTTTATGAGTAAATGTTAAATATGTTTAATTTCACGTAGAATAAAATATAATATATAAATCTCTTCGGTAAGTATAATTGTCAACATTGTATTGCAAATTTAAATTACATTCTTTCATCACCGACAGACAGTACGCGGTCGAAATGCATACACAAAGCTCACAGAGCAATGACATAAAATACATTAAACGATACTTGCAAACATTTTGTTCCGGTAAACGTGAATGTAACGAGCGGTTGCTTTACGAGCATAATTTGACAGTTTTTCAATCGTCATCACGCGCAAAGCTCACGCCGGTCTTCGAGCGTGAAATGCGACATTTAGCACGGAGCGCTGACGTTCGTCACGCCCGCCGCATCTGCGGTCCGATTGCCTTATAAAGACATCACGTCTCAATAATGCAATCAATTTTTATATAACTTTTATATGCGATTCGATTCTCTGCAATAAAATGGTGCTTAGTGAATGTGAAGTAATCTTTAAATGTATCAATAAGCTTTCGTACGAAGTATTTAATTGACGTCTATGAATTTTGTCAAAGAATGTACGAGTCCATACTTGTATCGTTAAACTACTACTAAATAATACGTATCTTTACTAAATATTTTTCCTAATTACAGTGACAAAATATACTATTACAATTTAATCAATTGAATATGTTAATTACTAAAAATTAGTAACAATAATGATCAATAAATTTTAAACAGAAAGCTTATTTAGAAATTTTCCACAAAATATAATTGAAGAAGCGTAATTTAGAAATAAATAGTCGAAGTAAAGATGTTAAGTTACGTTAAAACTATTTCAGTCGCCTTAATATTATTCCCAAGCATTTTTGTTCTTTTTAACAAATGTGTGTTAAATTGTATATATTTGTTATTCATAAACTCTTAAACGGATAAGCGAAAACAGTAATTCACTTCACACAGAGAAATGTACAATCTATTTCCCGCAAGTCAATATTGTCTTCATACTGCTGTTATCTCTGGTGCTGTTAGCTCTACATACGATCCTACTTTACTTTAATTGAAGATTTGTTCTAATATCTGATGACGTTTATAAAAAAATAGAGGTCATAATTTTCTACAAAAACGAAACGAAGTTTTAGGTTTATGTAACAAGGAATTTTTAATAATACTATATTTTACAATAGCTAACTATTATAAAATTCATAACCACACTTACCTATAACTACTTTGGGGACCTCGATGAAAACTTATTGGCGACTACAAACAGCGCGCAATAAAAGCTATATTGCTTCACACTCTTTAACTATAATGGAGCGATAAACCTCAAAGTGAGAGTATATATTTACTGAAGCACAGGGATAACGCCATAAAAACGCAAAAAGTACCGATTTTAATATGATAACGAAAATCTTTTCTTAAGTTAAAAATGAACAATAATCGTCCTAGAATGTAAAGCATAAACTCACGAACACTTTCAACCGAGCAAGCCCTACGTCGCATAGTCAAATTCTGAAATAATATTTTACATAGTGTGTCGAAAACCCTTTTTCTCGTCCGAGACTAGGGTTGATACCTGAAGGGGCAGATTTGAGACGCAGATGTTGTTTATTGGCTTTTCCTCTTTGCGCTACGCCTTAGAGGACATAATGTCACCCGGCGCGTCGAACGCCTGCGAAGCTTTCCATTTTATGTTACAAGTGTTTCGGAGCTTTTCCCCCGTGCAGATTGAGCGGTGTTAAGGGGGAACTGTGTGCTTTATTGTAAAACTTATTGTCAGATTCGGATAGTCGGTTTTGAATGACAGATTTAACTTGAAAATACCTTTTTATGGTAATTTCATTTTTGTTTCACGCAAATTTTCCTTATAAAGATTGTATATTTAAGGCATATTTACAAAGCTACCTATTCATGGTTAATGCTGTTATAAAAGCTCTAATAAACCTTTTTTTCATGATCCCTTTTCCAATTTCGAAAATTCCGATTTTAGACTGCAAGAATAAAATTTAAATAATTTATATTTTATGTAATGCTGAAGAGTACGTATCGTACGCATTAGTAAAACATTTTTCCTTACCAGATCAATGTGTATTTTATATTAAAGTGGACGCAAAAGTGTTTTCTTAAGTGAAAGGTACACATCAGTGTAGTGAAGAACTCTTATAAGTTGATTATGTCAATCTATCATAGTTTCTGTAAGCTACTTGAATTACAACTAAATTACGTATGTATGTATATATATATATATATATATATATATACATATATATATATATATATATATATATATATATATATATATATGTATATATATATATATATATATATATATATATATATATATATATACTGGGACTTTTAATATTGTTTATGGGAACTGAGATATTCAAAAAGTGAGCCAAAACCCTGTTATTGGTCTTATTAATAACTGAAAGAAATTACGGACAAATATACTCTATTAATTTCATTACTTTATTATTAATGTATGTGTAGGAAATATGATGTTTTAGTATAATTATTATGTATTAATGTATGTGTAGGAAATATGATGTTTTAGTATAATTATTATGTATTAATGTATGTGTAGGAAATATGATGTTTTAGTATAATTATTATGTATTAAGTTTCTAAGGTTTGGAACACGTTTTTATTTCCCACATTTTTTGTACATGCTAAAGACCTTGTCACAATACATACCGAGTTTCATTTCGTCGTATTGAAGAGTTCATTTTTCGTAAAAAAAAATCAACGTCTTCTTTAACTAGGATGAGTGGAGAGTCTAAAACCTTTCCAATGCAGACGGTACTCTTAACCCGTTAAATACAGCGCCAGAGTCCTTCTCAAACTATATGGACTATAGTGCGGATAGGTGACCGGGCGCCACCTCCTATTAGCCAGACTATCACGACAGGCGCGGCGCGGAGGTTACGTCCGTAATACGATGCGATAACAAACATTAACGACACCTTTCGGCCGCCGGCGGCGCAAAATACTCTACCCATTCACCTCCGCATTATTTTCAACTATAAACAGTAAGTATTTAGTGGGTTGACGAGCGGTCTTCGCCCGCAATGCGAGGACGAATGCTCTTACACTATGAGAGACATCGTGGGGAAGGATCCGCCACGGATCAAAATTTTGGCATTCACCAAAGGTGGAATGGCGAAATGTTATTCCGTCGCGGTATAACTGAGGCAAAATAATACTAAGGCATAATGATAGACGATATTAATACCTTGCAGTAATATATTTTAATAATATTGCATTAAATTACGATGAGCATATTGATTAAGTTTGGTTTGTTTAATAATTGCACGTCCGAATTTCAATGAGATACGTCGGAGAATTCTCTCCGAATCGTTTACAATTTTACCCTAAACCGTAGGGGTATAATATCAATCATTAAGTGTACAAATATTTTTTTTTGTTTTTTTTCGTAGGACTTCTCAATAGTAAGTATAAAATAAAAAAACAAGCAAATTTGTTATTTTTTAAAAATGCACTTACATTCCCTAAGTTAAAGAATATAAATATAATTGAATTACAATAATGGAATTATCTTTTGAATTTACCAACTCAAAAAGAAATATCGATTACATTGGTAGACCAAATATGCATTAAGCATATTATAATTGACCGTTCATAAGAAATATTGATCAAATATTACAGGTTTTCTTGATTGCTTAAACATTTATAATATTTAAAATATGGAGTAAGTAAAAATGACACACTGATCTTCCATTGAATAGCTATTCCCCAGCTTTCCATTTTATAAATTTTACCATCCCCAATATTATAGTCGAATTCAATTTCCAGGAGTCAAATGTAATTTATTCGAATGCATTTTTCATATTATTTTGTCAGAAAAATCAATCCTTGCATTTAATTCACGCGGTCTTCCGATACGTACTTTCGGTGTACAAATCGGTTTACATTTTTGATGTTTTGTCACTTTTGATTTACGAACGAAATATAGCGGACTGAATCTGCTCGTACGTGCGCAACTGTCGATAAAGGTGTATCTTGTCGGATTCCAATCTATTTACTACTAAATAGCGGATTGAGTGCGGTTTGGGATATCGCTGACTACAGGAGGTTGTATTCCTTGATATCAATTTGATACTAGTGATATGAAATTATAAAGACAAATATTCTTCATGTTTATACTTGCATAATTATTTAATAAAAAAATTACAAAAAATATCTTTAAGCCATTTTATTTCATTCACTCACCTGAAATTAAAAAAAAACATTTACGATACGTTAATGCATAAAGTATATAATTTTTTAAGCGTTTTTTTGTCCGAAACCATTCTATTTGTAAAAAATTGTTTAATCTAAAAATATTTTTTTACCAACAATTTTATCTACGGACTCTCCGTGGTAAATCGGAGTTCATTTGTACGAAACGATTATGTGAGCTCACAAATATATTTGTTTTCATTTCCGAAATTGATATCCCAATTAACAACTCATCAAAACATAATTTAATATTACGCATTTTAATTTTACTATATTTCACATTAATGCGGAAAACAAACTTGTCATAATAGGTATATCCGTTAATTCTCACAAAACAAAAAAGAAAAACACATATAGATATAAGCAAACACATAATTGTAAAAAATAATCTTTTGATATTGAATAAAAAAGTGTGGTAAGAAAGCTCATGAACTTCTGATATTTTCTATAACAAAACATTACCTTTACCAGATCTACGTGTCCAGTCCTTACGGTTTTTTACAGATCTCACATAATATGTAATAATTTAACAAAATTACTAAGCTAAAAAGTTATTAACGAGTATGAACATATACTTAAATTAAGCTGTAAAGCTAAGTTCAAAGCTGTAATGAGCTTTCTCCCTTAAATTTTACCCTAATCTAGTGGACATAGCTGGTACTCATCGTACAATTTTATTTAAATGTTGCATTTTAGTATTTAAACAGTATTTACGTTGTACGCACTACACGTAACTAAAACTAATATTTACGCACTACACGTAACTAAAACTTCATTATCGATTCATCAAATTTTACTGCATCTAAACAGTACTTCCCAATCCGTATCATCAAACAGTTATATTCAATTAAGTAAATACATATGCCCCTATTTTATAGCTAATTTGTATCACCACATCATACTTAATTATGTAACCATTTTCCATCTATTTATTATTTTATTTTCGTTTATGCCTATTATTACCATGAGTGTGCTGTTTATTTTTTTGTAGATAGCCGTGGCAAACTAAGAACCATTTTATAATTTTTCTATCTCCATCTGACCGTTGGTCTGTTCGTCTATATGTAACTATTAACTTCGAAATATTTCGAGTATTTTATACGATACGGAACACGTAGTCACGACGATTCCCCTGTGACGTTAATGAATAAAGATAAAGGTCAATATTTTCAATGTTTCAATCCACGTTGTACGACCGCGCCCAAACACTGCCGCTATCAAAACACAATCTCGCCGACCAAAGCCGGTGTTTAGCACCAGGTTAAACCCCTCGTAATGTTCGAGCAACTTACATCATTAGGGTTGTACCGAAACTAACATAAATTAATAATAAAGCGTATCAACTTGCCTAGTCGATATATTGCACAGAGGTACAATGGTGGAATATGGAATTTTGTTTCCGAGTAACGAACGCCGTTACGGGACAGCGTTTCTACTTAACTAATCCGGATTTAAGATTTCATTTTTGTTTTTCTAATTAGACGAGGGTGTATTATTTATAATTACCGGTGTGTTTCGACAGGATGTTATGAATAGAATTTGTTAAAAATAAAATTGTTGTTTTCTCCACGATGCATTAATTTAAGTCTTTAATAAATACAGTTCCCCTTTATTAGATTTTAGGTAATTTTAATAAGGTAACTAAAGCTTAATAAGTCCGGATAGAACATTTGCGTTCGGCAATCATTTATTTAGAACATCATATATATTTATCTGTACCATCATGGTATTTCTCATATGCTTAAGTAAAAACTACAGGAAATAGTGCAAACCCCTTTATTACTTTTAGTTACGATTTGTTCTTCTTAAGAACTAAATTGTAACTTTCTGTTTTCGAAACCTCTCCCTGACACAAACACGTTTTACGTGACTTTCTAAGCGTTCTAGTATATTACGTAATTTTTTAAAGTTGATCTGTGATTCTTCATACTATGAAGCGAAATCAAATAGAGTCAAAGTAATTATCTCTTTCACCTCGCATTTTGATTTACGTTTTTAGTTTTAGGGCGTATGTCGAAAGCAAAAAGGGGGATTCTTACCCAGGCGTTTTTCCACTAACTAGAGACTTGAAATTTTTGTGTTGTAAAATGTGTTAATCTTCATATAGTTAGCTCAATAATGAACATTTAAAAACATACAAGTATTGGAGGGGCCAAATACATTTCTTCTTAAACTTTCACGTGTAGATTGAAATTGATTGATTATTTTCAAAATGTTATGTAAAATATATTCAGAAATTACCCTTCATCAACGACAGACAAAATTATAACAAAAATAATAACGTAACTAGAAGTTCCGAATATAGTTTACCGAAAAACTATAATGCTGATTTCAAAGCTCATAGTTTTTGAGAAATTCGCCATATACTGTCAAAAATATACTAGCTAATATATTTATATGGTGAAAAATAATATTATTTACAAGTAGTTTAAATGGAATATTATAATATATACGAAATTTTCGTAACGCGACTCCTACTCGTACTTAACTAGTTTTTTTAACCTATTTTTTTAATTTGAGAAGGTAAAGTTACAATTTACAGAATTTAGTTTCGACATTTTTTACTCGTTATTATTAATTATTTATTTAATGCTAAATTGGCATTTCAAAATCTACATTGGCACCGAATACCAAACCTCTATAGCATATTTATCCTATGATTATGGCTATGTATCAGAGTATATTTTTTTAAATCACGAGTGATAAATATTACAACCAGAACAGATTCTTGGGACAATTTCTCATTACCTAAAGCTAACAAAATTCCCGCCACTCTGTTATTACAGCGCACACCTCGCCCACCACGTTACCACCTCACCCCACGGTGCAAACTTGGCAACTCAAAAACGGCCACAAATCTATGCAAATTAGGGAAAATCCCATTCGCAGATCTCGTATCCCGGCCGCCGATAAAACTTGTGTCGCCGGATGGCGCCGCATCCGGCGGAAGTCGCCGCCCCCGGCGGTCACTTCCGTCGGAGGCTACGGATCCTGCGGAGCCTTCGCCCCTTAATGGCGCGGGGCGGACAGATAAAGGCCCGAGGGCCGACCGCCGATATGAATGTAAACTATGGTTAATGCCCGAGACAATTTGCGTTTCCATAGCGTTATAGGGTGTCGGGAATTAGTATGCCTTCTGCCTACCCTTTGGGCTTTCCTTACCCACCCGCGTGTGCGGGCGATATTTTTGTGGCCAAATTATAGGAGCAGTTGCTAAGCAGCTCACTTCGCATACGGTCAAGTTTGGGAAACATTGTCGCCACGCAGGTACGTGTGAGGGAATATTGAGGTAATATGTGTGCTTACGAGTAGTGCGTATTTTGCTTGTTCTCTTTAGGTTCTATTAATTGTGAATGGAACCCTTTTTGTACAAAAAGTTTATCGCGTTGATCATAACTTTTATTGGGGATTTATGTATCACATATTTTAAACACATGTGCATGATGATATTAGCGGTATGGAAAGAGTTACACGTAACTTTAAAAAGGACATTTTAGACAATCGAAGCTTGTCACAGAAGTGTGAAATTTAATCTTGCAACAAATCTCTCTCACTCTGAAATTTAAACTTTTAACAAATTGACTTACGTGATAGGAAAAGCATTTAGCGTACGTTAGAATATAGTTGTATCTGTTACAAGGGGAGTTATTCCATTAAATGTAAAAGTGGAAAGAAAATCATTATTTCTTCTTAGTTTTATGAAAATAATCAAGATAATATAGGATCATATCGAAATTATACAAATGCACAGGTGCACGAAAAGCTCAATCTATAACAATGTTTAATTTTATTCAATGAATCGTCAGTATTCCTTTAAGATATTTCTGAACTATGGCTTATAATAATTAAAAAATCGTTAACGTTAAATAAAATTAGATAAAGGTCCTTCATACAATATTCGATTTATCTGTTAAAATTATTTCTTCATTTTATTTATTAAATTCAATTATGTATGATCGAATTCTACTTGCAAGGTGTAATTGTTTTTTTTATTAAATACGTCGATCTCGCATCCAATATGTGTTTCCAGAACTTATTCTGATCCAAACGGAAGAATAAGATTTCGTTTGCCTGCATCTCTTGAAATTGTTGATACAAATTAACTGAAATAATTTGAATCTAGGTGTACTTATAACCAAGTGATAATATCTATGATTTTTTCAGATTATAAAACATAAACTTAAGCTGAAGTATTAGTGGGAGGCGAGGGAACAAATTAAATGTCATTTTGAAGCTTAATATTTCGCAAATGGAGTTTAAAAACCTGTCAAGTACGAATGCAACTCGCACTACGAGGATTGCGTACACATTGAGACACTTATAAACATTTAAGTGTATATAGTATTTCTATTAAACTGATTGGAAATATTAATTTTTCAAAACGTGAATATATTGACTGCTAACTGCTGCTTTCACGGAGGTAAAATTGTAATGCACAAGTTTCACGTAAACTTCTAAAAAATATCTTTTAATTTTAGATTCAGTAGTCCTTGAAATAGTGGAGGAGGCTATATTTTTTTGATAATTTTCAATATATCACTCAAGATGTAATATTTGAAATAATAATTTGAGACCTTTCTCACTAGCCCTTTCAAACGATACTTAATTTTTCGAGTACTTAATTTTCCCCCCCTAAAATTTCGACACAAATATTTTGCGTATGTTCTATTTTGAAGTATATGCTGGTTGACATGCTTTATTATTATGCGTTTTTCTTGGACACCACTTAATGTAGAAATTTCAAGATTCTACGTCAAGTGGTTACAAAGAAAAACGGTCATACGACAGACAGATAACCACGTAAGCGACCTTATCAGAATTGTTTTTCCTTTTGAGGTACGGAACCCAAAAATAGTAAACGAAACCTTTTACCAGACGTTTATCACATGCATTTAAAAATTTAGAAACTGGTAGGCTGTGACAGAAGGGTGGATGGACGAAATTGCAAGGATTATTTGTTTCATTAATGAACCTTAAAATTAAAGAAAACCTTCCAATTGGATTAGATAAAAGTGAGCCATCAGGAAAATAGAAATAATTAGACGATAACTCTCTTTCCAAAATGACGCGCCGTGCACCAAACATAAGTTTAATTCTACTCAAAAGCCGATTAAATTTCCATTTAAAGGCCGTCGTATCCGAAGCGCTCCACGGGTGACTGAGCGCCTCCACACTCTCGATAATGGTCCGGCGACCTCTAAGGAGGAATCGTCCATCGTAATAGGCGAGAAGGGCTCATGAATAATTTTCACTTGGCTCGACGCGACCGCAAACTATCTAATGAGGTTATATTCTTGCAAGGCGTGTACATTTGCCGGCGGTAGAGTTTATGGCCGAAGTGTGCACGTACGAACTTTACTGAAAAATTTGTAATTTATGACAGTTTAACGTAATATTATGAACCGCGAGTTATGTAAAATTTTTAAAATTTGAATATTTTTTCGTACAGTTTGAAATAGTGTTAATCCGATGTTTCTATTTATATCTAAAACAAAAAATTATAAGTACAGTTGGCCAAAATGTTAAGCGAAGATCGTCTACATAAGTCATCCTCCACCATTTTGGTATAGGTTTCCTTCTATGTGCGACCCTTCTTTCTATTTTGGGCCGTTTGAATCCAATTTGTGCCAACCACTCTTTTTATAGCATGATTCCGTTACATTTGCCAAACTATCTTTTGCTCTCCTAGGGTTTCAATCCTACAAGATCATTGGACTACGCGCCTGATTTTAGAGCGATGTGACCAACCCACTGCCACTAAATGTTCGCCCCTTTCTTTTCTTTGTCTCCAAACTTTGCTTCGTCGCCGGAAATTCTCTTGCGAATCTTTAAGGATATCCGTACCACCTTTAAGGACGTCCGTACATCCGCATCGTTTTCCAATAGCTCCACGACCATAAATGTGGACCAACCTTGTGCTTTGTCAATCAATTAATTTCGGGTCTATTGACAGCGAATTTATGTTGACATATTATAAGTGTTTTTTTTCACATCATTAAGTTTTGTTAGGAGACAGGAGAAAGATGTGTATTGTATAGTGTATTAAAAATCCCAATACGCGCTTTAAACTTTCATTGTTTTTTATACATATTCTGTTAAGATCATATAATAAGAAGTAAAAAAAAATTCATGTCGTACTGTATTTAGGGCTGCTTAAGGAAGTGTATTTGTAATGATAATGGAGAGAAACAACTCTAGCACTGTACCCTCGACTTCGGTGAGCTTAGTAATTATTCAAATTGAAATGTTATCTTAGTGGGCCCGGCGCTCATTACTACCAGCGAGATATTCATCCACGGGGAGCCGATCTCGAGATGATCCTCTCGATTTACCTGATCGTCGTAATTGACGAAGATCGAGCCTTACCCAACAAAGGGTAGAATATTGTGAAAATTTAAACCTGCTAAAAGAACATTTTTTTTCGTCAGTATAAATTTATAAACATTTTTATAACAACTCCCAATTTACATTTCAGTTAGCCAATTGTTACAAAATATTGTTTATTTTTTATCATTCCTTAGTCATGTTTTGTTTGAATTAGATACCTTGTGTTGTATAATTAATGTATATTTCTAATAGCCAGTTGTAACAAAATATTGTTTAACTTTTTAATCATTCCTTAGCCATATTACAATTACATTAGATATCTTATGTTGTACTTTTAATATACATTTCTGTCAGCCAGTTGTAACAAAATATTGTTAAATTTTTTATCATTCTTTAGCAATGTTTCAATTAATTTATATATTTTGTGTTGTAAAATTAAAACGTACAGAAGCAAATGAAATAAAATTTATAGAAAAATCTGAACACAGAGCTGTACAAAGCTGAATTTATACTCAAGAAATTCATAACCAGCTTTAAATCAGTGTGAACTTAATAAATTCATTCACGAGTTATATTCATGAGATACATTAGGACCAAGCAGTTTAAACTAGGCTAATTTTATCCTGCGGTGAAAGCTCACGATTCAAGAAAAACTAATATTGCCTTGAAGCAATTTTTTTTAAGTTTTGATATTAATAAATTTTAATTGCCCAATATTTTATTTTACTCACTACTAGCATTTCCCCGCGGCTCTCGCCACCATCATCGCATTTACATTTTTATTCTTTAGATTGCTTTAGTTTTACATTAATTGCAACGTTTTATTTTCATTTTTAAACGAAAACGTTAATATGATATTACATTATCCAAAAAAATGCTCATGCTCTCGGCGTGCTATATCGTAAGAGCTAAAAGTTCAATACCGCTTTCTATTTTGAAATAGTGAGTAAGTTCTACAGGCATGAATAGCTCGGATGGCTCACAATGGATGATAATTGATAACGGCTTGAGCGAGATGCGCGCTAGGTTGACTGTGAGGCCCGCTAGCGAGATTGTTGCACACATACTTTAAATTAACATTTCATTTACTTATTTTATTTAGATAGTTATTCATACTATTTCTACGTCGTGACATCGTCGTGACTGTATCGCGCCTAGCTATAGAGCGAGACAAACAAATAGTACCGATCTACGAAAAAATTGGCGTATCGTTAAGCTTCATTATATTTCTCTCGGCTATTTTTATTGTAAAGGCAACTTTTTATAATACGGTTGGTATAACTATGTATAAAAGTGTCAGTATTACGAAAAATATAAGCAGAATTAGTAACAACCTTATAACAGATTTAGGTAAAATATATATAAAACTTTACATTACTTAACATTATGAAAAGGTGCCGAATTGGTCAACCTATAATATTAAAAGAAATGGATTCAAATTTGAGTTCTATTTGATAGTGGTGTACTTTATTTTTTATGCCAAAATTCTTTCTAGCTATTCAGGTGGAATAAAACTAATGTGTTCAAAATAGAATTAATACCTTATTTATAGTTTTATTATGATTACGTAAATAGAAGAGTAACATGTGAGTGCGAAGGTGTTTTTAATAGAGATGCTTTTTAAAGTATTTTTCTTAATATAATTTTTTACGTCCAACTCGAAATATGCGCATGCAAAATAATATTGAAATTAAAATCTAAAAAATATATACGAATTAATTTTGAAAACTGTCTCTTCAAAAACTAAAGAGTCGATACAATAATTTATACGTATGTATTTATTTACCTATTATTAACTATAATATCAAAATATATTTATAATATTTAAGATTCTGCATACAAAGGCGTTTTAATTTCGCGATAATTTTTTTTACATGAACAGTGTATTAATGAGAATCCAGAGTAAATTGAAATATTTCAAATGCAAAAAGAATATTACGTAATTACATTCTTTCAATACACGAGGAGCTATTCAATTCACAATAAATGCCACTTTTCCCGCAGACATTTGTATTTTTAAAGTTATTTGTTATTTTTTTATCTTATGTCACTTATCTATACTTTAGTATAGTATTATGAACTCGTATGACATATTTTACTATTGTAATTGATATAACTTCAGGAAATTTATTTGAAAGTTTTACAAGTCTTGACTCGAGTGAAATAATGAAAAAGTCGAAGTGAAACGTTCTAGAAATAGCGATGTAAAAAGAATAAAGAGAAAATATTTTAACAAGTAAGTAATCATCAAGTAAAGCATAAATACAAGTAAACAAACGAAAAACAGTGCAAACAAAAAAATAACAACGCAACCAAACTAACGAAAACGAATAATTTACTTTTATCTTTTAAACATTTGATGTACGAAGAATGATTTCGTTATATTTATTTACGAAAAAGAATTTTGTTAATTTCCCACCATATATCGAAAACAAACCCACTAGTTATTTTCACATGCGATGAATACATAATACGCGCTCAGCTTTAGTTCCAGGTTCAATGTATAGAAGAAGCTGCCGGACTTCAAATGCGGTCCCGCCGACTTTCCCCCTGCTTTTAGAAAACGCTATACTGACATTTACCGTCCCGAGCTAACCTCTAAACATGGAGTGCTTTAGCATTTATTTTAATTAGCCATTTAATATAATTTCATGTTCATTTGAGTTATAAATTTAAAAGTAAATTTTAGCGATATTAGATTAGCTTAAACAGGCTAATAGTTCAGAAAATTAATATTTTAATTATTGTAACCTGTTGAATATAATCTAGCGGTTATGACAAAATTTGACTTGGTTCTTTCGTGAATCGAGACTCGGTTCTCTAGAATGTATGTAAAATATAATTTCTGTAATTTTTAGAACTCCATCGTTCTTACGAGAAACCTTTATAATCTATTTTTATCTAACCTTCTGTCTTAAGAGTGTCGTTCGTATTTAGGATTTATGTCATTCAAATATTTTAAACTACCATGAAGAATTTGCAAACTTGGTACTTGATAGAATTTACAAACATTCTCATAGGTTTATAATAAACAAATAGTATACTAAACTATAATAAACAATAGTAAACATAATAATATTAAATAAGTAATAAAAGAAAATGCTCTCCTTTAAAAATGAAATTACACGTGTTCCAATTTCCTGGCATGGAAATAAATAACTAATTCAAATAGTTAAAATGTTATTATTCGATTTTGTATTCTGAAGTATACATACTAATAGTATATCCAATAATCCTCATAAGTAAAATATTTATTATATATTATAAGGTAAATTATTTTACTTTTAAATATATCTAATTTCGGTGTAATTGCTTACACGGCGCGAACTTTCGTGTTCTCAAAAAAATATTAGAAAAAGAATATTTATAACACGAAATCAAGAAAGAAAATTTAAAATTCTTCCCACAAGACTGAACTCATGATATAATCCATTTAGCGCGTTAAAAATAAAATAACGATCTAACATAAAAGCTCATGTTATTACTAAAAGCTCTGTTATTGAGACAATCAGAGGCATTAGATTAAGCGTCAACGAGAGACTGGAATTAAAGCGGACGTCTCATTAACGACTCGAGTATATCGACTGTGTGAGGTCCCGCGCAGTCCGACGTGTGAGCTTAATGGCGGTACAGAAAGCTTCGGCGACCGATACAATGACATTGTGACCGACCATAAATACCTTAATAAAATGATAGATAAACTTCAATGCAGAGACTGAGCTTCGATCGTAAAAGACGTAAGCATGAACGTAGAGTTGAATAGTTATCAATATTTGTGTGATCATTGAATATTAAATAAATGATAACAAGGGTTTTGATCGAGTTTTATGTCCACTCGCTGTGGGGTTCCGTGTGTGTGGCTCGGACATGTGGCTAGAACCGCTGGAACAGTTACTTTTACCTTTGGTACTTGTTGATCGAAAAATAGTTCATATAAATAAAAAATAGTTCATAAAAATTTGAAACATAGTCAGAATTAATGTAGTTAAATTATCAATCATAATCAAAATCAAAATCCTGGTCTTTAAAAAAATGTAATAATGTGACACGAAGTTCCGCGACAGGATGCACTTATTTCCACGCTAAGCATGCATGTTTCTCTTGTCCGCTTCCTCTCTGCGTATGCGAATACATCGCATCGAACGCGTCATCAAGACGTATCCCAAATCTTTCGTTCAGACATGCAGGAACTGCGCGATTAAAAACCGTGTGGTTTGAACCGCAAACAAATTGTTATGTTTCAAATATCAACCGCTAGTAAGCTAATGGCGTGCGGATATTGTCAGTTTGAAGATGGAAGTCGGAGAAGAAATACTATGTTTGCTGTGGCTGCTCAAAAATAAAGAGAAGGAATGGCACTATTGGATGCATCCAGTATTGAGTAATCGACTCGTACGTGGCCAATTCTTTCCAAATTAAAAACATTTGGGAAACAATTCTTTGACTATTTGAGAATGTCGATAAAATCTTTTGTCAAACTAATTTAATTGGTCAGGGAATATCTCAAGTTGAAATTCATATGATGCCAAGTGTGTCACCAGAAAAAAACTCGTAATAACTTTAAGAATATTTACTATTTATCAAAATCAACATATTTATTTTCTATAATGATAGAATATTGCAAACCAGAACTAAACTGTAGTGATGGTGACGGTGATGCTGGTATGACTGCAGAAGTAGTATCTATTTGTTGTAAAATACCCCTGGGGGTTTGAATGTTGTTGACCGTGCCAATATGCTCTAAAATTATCATCGTCTTGTTTGAAATTATTATTTTCTTGAAGTTCATTTTAAAGATTACTTCGTGACTGAATGATTTTTTCTATTAAAACACTTCTGGTATATACTTGGTTTTCTTCATTTGGGTGGGGGTATTTCACTAACTTTAGTGGTGTTTATTTCACTTGCTGACTTCATTGTTGACTTCATTTTGCCTTTTTTACTTTCATTTTGTTCTTCCATATTATTAGTAGTTTCATAATTGTCTACACTATCCTGCAGAAAATAAAGTCTTGAAAAATACATGTATTGGGATCTATTGCGAGCACCTGAATAGGAGGAGTAGTTTTACCTTTCTTGTATTCCGTATTATAACAATAATACACAATTATCGCTATGAAAAATCCATGGTTATAAGAATTGTCCGTGAAGCATTGTAAAAAAAGTTGGTAAATAAGCCATGCCCGAGCCGACTGAAGATTTATGGAAGAAAATAGCTCATAACTGTATGTTTCACATATAAAAATTTTCCAAATTGCCGATATCCGAGTTATAACATCTATTTACAAACAAACCTAGAAACATTTCTTTTCCATCGTTTTAGCACTCTGTGACACCAGCTTTTAGCAGTTTTATTTAAGTTCACATTTGCTGTTGCATTCTACGCAACTTTGTGAGGACTAGAGATGATACGAAATATTCATATACTTTATATACTGAGTCAATGGCTAATCTAAATACATTGCACGCAGGAAGAGGGGCACCGACATCTTCGATCATTGGATATAAATTCGCTCTTTACTTTGTGAATGACGGGCAAGATTACTTTATGTTGCATGACAAGACCAAAAATAATTATTTTTTCAAACAGATCTTCACCATTTCCAAATATTTCCACCAATTCCTGTCAAGCTCGGTTCTTGATAATTTTATGGGAATAATCCTTCCCCTGAAGATTCCGTATTGCAGGCATTTTCTCCACTCCGTCAATAATTAATTCAGTGTCGAAGGTGATCTACTGCCAGCGCGTGGCCTTATGAAGTTGTGACATGCGAATTGCCCGGTAACCCGCAACGCAACGGAAAGCTCTCCTGGGGCTCCATAGTTAACGCAATCGCGCGGGGGCCGTACGATTCTGTTTTCTAGCCGTCCAGTGGCGAAAATCGCGCGGTTTTACTAACCGCGAGGTTACGACTGAATGATATTAAGGGTGCTCATATAAATAAGGTACGCGCGGAAACCGTGCGATTTTGGAACCGCGGGATTATCGTCGTATCTGAACGCATGCTAATTTAAACACATTTTAATTTGTCTTAAACTACTGACCTACATGATAAAGTATAGAGGCCAATCTTTGAATATAAAGCTGCTTTTGTATATAAGGTCCTACTTCGTACGGGTACAATTAAGTAATTTAATTAAGTTTTTCAAATTTATTTTTTAATTTATGGACGTAGTTTTGTGCGTATTATATTTAATTAATATGCGTTCGCATCAAAGTATCCATAAATTATGTATAAATGTTTTCGCAGATCTTTCTTTAGATTTTAAGACCTGCAAATCTCTCCTATATAATCTATAATAATTTTACCAGCATTCGCCACGAAAACGTTCAGACCATCGACTTTTTCTCCGACTACGTAGACCTTATTAAATATGTCTGAAAAATTATACAATAAGTGTACATATGACGTAACCTATGGCAATGTGGAAACTATAAGCTATCTTACTGAGAGAGTTGTATGTCGAACAGATTGGTAGTTTTCAAGTGAATCTCCAAAAAAATTATAAACAAATCATTTTTGTTATATAAAAGAGTCTCCAATTAAATCTATTTATCTCCCAATACCTTAAGTCAAAAGCGGATCTAGTTAGAACTGCAGTAGGGCGGGGCCGCAGTGCGGACCGGTCCCGCGACCTGCTCACGCCTTCAGTTTCTCTTCTCGCATTCTGTGTTAGATACTAAAAGGCACAGCGTATCTTTATAGCACCGTTGCTCATGTGTGCGCATTTGCAGTTATCAGAATTTGAAAAATACGATGCACATGTCACTTACAAATACGATGCACATGTCCCTTACAAATACGATGCATGTCGTTTCGAGGTGTTAGAGTAATATTTTTGTTCCTCAAATAAATGTCGGCTCTTTATAAATTAGCATTTTTGTCAATATGCTGAGCAGTTTATGGAAAAAGTATCAGCAAATAATTAAAATGTGTAAGCTTTCCTAATTGAGGTAACATATAACTGAAATTGCATAGTTTCAAATTTACTAAATTTCAGTAGCCAATAATACGATTGTTGAATTATAATTGTTGTTTTCTTCTGAATCGAATATTATTGAGTATAATATGTATATATTGGTATTCAAGTTATCAACAAAATTATCCGAAATTTATTTGAAAAAAGAAATTTTTAGAATTCCCTAGCAAAGCGACTAAGTATCCTCATAATTTCGTCACTCCGTATGTCACAGCAGCATAATAGCTCTTTCTGTTTAAACTTTTATATGTCAGCTCCCTTAAATGTGTACGGAATCCTTGTAGTGCGAGTTCTACTTGTACTAAGTAGATTTACTTAATTTTTACAAGGTGAGAAATAAAAAAGAAACGTGTGAAAGAAATTTATAAGAGGACGTTATGTATGAAATTTAATATAATGTTTATATTAAAGACGCTAGGAGGATACATTCATGCATAGACGCAGACAACATATTATTTATTAACTAGAAGAAACTGATTACTTTTTGTTCTAAAAATTGTATACGAACGATTGAACATTTTTAATCCGTACGTAGCCGTGATAATAAATGTAGGCGTAAACGATTAAGGGTAAAATTTTTCTCCCTCCAATGGACTCAGAAACTGTATTTAAAAGCAATGCTTTTTGGAGTAATTAATCTACGGAGAAAATGCAATAAATCAAGTTTGAACGCTAAATCAGCTAAATGTGATCTATAATATTTGTATTACGATCCATAAAATATATTTGATTCGTCTTAACTTCAATGCATGTTTTAATGTTTAAGGATTAACAGGCAAAAAACTACGATGTTACTAACATCACTTATACAAACGTAAATCTGTTTAAATATAAACCATGTACTCTTGTCCCTAACGGCCTTTTAAACCTTCAGATTATTGAAAATATCTAAACGTTATTAGATTTCTAATCTTCCGTTTATCAGGAAACTGGATTCAAATAAAATGAGAGAAAAAAATGGATAATTCAAAAACGAGTTTATCGTGAGTCAGTCCTATCTTATTCGTATTCCAAACGAAGTAGCCATATTTTATCATTCGATATTGAAATCTGAAGCATAACGCTTGAATATGTAAAGTTGTTTGTTGCGTCTCACCCGTAACCATTAGGATTATGGGTGGTGATCGTAACTTAAGTGGTAATTGAAATTATATAATAGCAGCCACGAGTGTCGTCCACGGACTTAGTAATTGCGCTATCGGATTTTTTATTGTTTGTCATTATCGATAAGTGTCTTGCCCAGCGTGAGCGGGGCTCTAGGAACGCTTCGACGTTGGGCTTTGGGCTCTAAACGTGCAGTAATAAGCATTATAAAATATATTTAGATTCTTCATATGTTCCTTGTAAGCTATTTTAGTTGTATTTGTTTGTATTACTTGCAGTTTTATACCAAAAATTCTACCACAGTTCATCAAAAACATGTTTATCACGATGAACGAGTGGAATAGAATATTTAAATAAAATATTGCAACTAATTACTATATTAACGTGCATTGTATTCCCCTTTAAATATCACTTCGAATACGAATCTCACGCAATGGTTTGTAATTAATATTTTTTATGATTTTCTAAAATAAATTAAATAATATGATTAATCAAAGAGCTATACATAGCAAAACGAACTTCTGAAAATATTGTAATACAGATTTTAAAATTAAATGAGTTGTCGTATGTGAGTATATCTTACTTAATTGAAAAACAAAACCCTAATTAGGATAATTATAAAAATCATGTCAAGTGACCGTTCATCATTTTGCTCGGTGCATTAATTTCAAATGGAATTGCGGCCATATCTCGTTGAGCACAACACATATATACGAGACATATATTAAAAAACTGGCTATATTTCGCAGTAATAAAAATTATAGTAAACTCTAAATATTTTTTATAATGAATTTTGCTATATCATAGTAGTGTTAGTTTGTGTGATAAAAATAGGTAAGATTTTGAAAAAATTAAACGTGAAATAATTGTTAAGAGCAGTAGGAATATCGCACGATGAGTAGAATGAAATGGTAAATGATTCTGCAGTCGTAATTAAACTAACATACGTGCACTCATTCATCTAAATATCAAGATACGGCCTAAGGAACATAAACTAAATCTAAAATGACAACACCAATACATGTGCTCCATCTGTTGCAATTAAACGAAACTACTTCGTCAGTTACAATGCCGACTGTTAGCGGCCGTAGATGTAATGTTATCATGGCGTTATCATATTTTATTATTTATTAACAAAATTTAAAAAAATATATATTCAATTTGTATCCATGTGTATTGCTATGACAATGCTGAAATGGCTTGGAATTTATGTAAAGAAATGAAAACAAATTATTGTTATATGACAAAAGGCAATTATAATATGGAGATAAAACGGCATTATACTGCATAGATATGTCAGGAATTATTCGTAATTAGGGTGGCTTAATTATATCCATTTCATGCTGTGCCTATCAGTTTTAATTCATTCCCTACATCGGGAGGTTGCGTACTTATAGTTGTAAGACGATTATGCAAACACCGATATATACTTCATCAGCGATGAAAAGGTTAAGATCTAAAAAAGTAAAACTTATCTTAAATAAATTATAATGTTATAATACTCTCCTTCCACATACAGATATTGATTATGAAAATTATAAAGGTGATATTTGCGGCATGTTTTCGATAATCATTTACCCTATTCTCGTCTTTTATATTATTTTAGTTTAAAATCTTTGTTTATTACATTAGTGCAAAATTGGTAAGGTGCAAGATATTTAGAAAGATACCAACTTATTCAGGATAACATTTAAATTCTTATTGACCACTTAAGAAAACGCGAATTTTCGACAACTCTGTCACAATACAATTCTTATGTTATATCGAATATTATTAAATCATCTTCAATTACATTATGCTTTCCTGTTTTATTTACCTTTACAAAATTCCCTTTCTTATTACATTTCCCTACTTTACAGATTAACCAAACATTTGACACAATACATTTCAATTGGTTTAAGAGAGCGATAACACAATGTCAAGTAGTTCACGAGTATTTCAAACTGGCCGTGTCTACGACTTCGTTGGCATGAAATTCGGAATAAGAAAAATTATTGAATTTCTTTTTGCTCTCTCATATGTTGCTCTTCGGTATAAACTATTCCCACACCAAATTTCATCAATATACATCCAGTAAGTAGATTTTGCGTGATTGACGCACAAAATAACAGACAGACAAAAATTTAAAAAAATGATTTACTGGCTTCTATTATCATTCTATACGCTAAATCAATCACTCTTTTTAAAATATGTTTTCCTTGTACTGAATCCTCTCTGTTACAATTCGATTATACGTATAGATAATTAGGAATTATCTAGAAGATCATCACAACGTGTGTGTAAACATGTGTGTCCTTCATGTATAGGCTTTGTCAAAAATTATATGCGTTATCTACATTTAATCGGTAAATGACTAAAATCTATGAACATTTTATACTTACATTTCCAATTTTAAGTATATTGGTTTAGAAATGTTTGAGTTATTGAAGTGACAGACGGTTGCGTCCGCACCTAGTTTTCCGACACCATACTCATCAGTACATTTTCAAAAAGACAAGCAACGAAAAATTAAAATAATGTGTGAAAATAAATATTTACAAGGTCACAACGTTGGAATTCATATAATTACTGAAAATACATTTTTTCAATAAATAACAAAAAAATATGTATAAGAAACGATTATTAACCGAAGGTAACATACATCAATCTTTTTTAAAATTCTCGAACTGTAATTTAAATTTTTGGTACACAATCTGGCATTTTTTGATCGTTTTCAGGATAAACATTCTCACGAGATTCGAAATGTCAACTGAAACAAAATGCTGCTCTACACCGTTTCTAAGGGTAGATATTATATATATTAGATATATATATTTTTCGGTTGCTATGGGCCTGTCCTTACGAAGTAATATAAGTCTATGCGTACACTAGCCACTCAGTGCATCAGTGGGAGATAGATGAGAGAGAAATATCGAATAATCCATTTTTTACTAAATAAATGGCCATTCTGTCGAGCCTAGTAAATGTCAATTATTCGTAATGCACTCCATTGATGAAAATCGTCAGCAAAGTAAATCGTCATCATAGCGTTACATTTTTCGTTGTTCGTAATAGTAATTACGTCATACTAATAACCACAAAATTTGCATTTAAAATTTATTTTTAATTATAGCTTTTATCGTGCTATTAATCAAATACAAAACTTAATAATGGTCGAACACGTGTTTTGATGTAAATGTCTTCTTTTTAATATGTTCTTTATCTTCGTACGAAACTTCAATGAAAGTATTAGTCAATGAATATAATATAATACGTCTGTTCTACAAATTAACTGTCGTATTTTCGACAGTATAGCTGTACAATAATGGTATATACATAAGTACATTTTCATTCTATTAATATTGGTATACTTGTAAGGCCATTATGACTGAAATGTTAGGTATATATGTGCATTATGATAGGAATCGCAATGAATACGTCATTAAAGGAAACTCATTTATAAAATAACTGGTCAAAATGTGGACAAAAAATAGATATAGTAACGATTGGAATCAAATGTAGTTAAGGCTATGTACTTTAATTTTCCTTAGTTAATGGTTAATTTACGAATATTTTTTGCAACATATTTTATGTAAAATAAATAAATGTATACATATATATTAGGTGATTCATAAAATTCAAGTTTTAATTGTTTTAACTCTCAACCCATAATATGATTCTATCTACCAAAATAATAATTTTTTTTAATTTTCGGATTTTTTTAATTAATATTTAAGGGTCGCTACAGCCTCATAAGCTTTTTAAGAATTACCTTAAAATTTGCACTTATTGCGCTGTTGGTTATGGTTTACTTATACAATCTTGATGACGATATTTAGTTGTTAACGTAAACAGTTCTTTGTTTACTCACTTCCTCGGCACCTCAGTGCTCTCTCTAGATACCCACAATTTAGTGAATATAAACAATCCATTGCTCTTTTATACACTTATCCAGTGGCGCCATCGTTGCGAGTCAAAGTGATTGCGTTTGATTGTAAATGTGATTACTTTAGCTTTATTCTCGTATTTGTATTTCTAAAATGACATAGAATATTATAAAAACGCGAAAAAGGACTGAAATATGGTTAATTGGACAATCTCGTTCCGAATTGGTGCAAAAAAAATTATCGTTAGTGAAAAAAGCTATGTGTTTATTATTTCATTATAAAAACGTAATGAACAACACAAATAGAGAATCGGCGTCATTAACAGCAAGTGATGTGATGACACTATGACAAAAAGCAACTATTCCTACCAAAGAAAAACAACATGTTATCACAAAAATACTTAAATATTTCAAAGAATGGCAGAATTTAAAAAAAAATAAAGAAAATAAAGCTAAATGCTCAGTAGCAATAAAAGAAAAAGAAAACAAATGGCAATCAAATTTAAATGTTTTGTTTGATACTGCTCACTCAAATGCCCTTAATATGGTAACTATTGAAGAAGATAAACAATTTATTTTAAGACAAAGAGAAATGAGTTGTCCAGGAAAAATTGGTAATATCAATAGAAGCCATGCGAAAAAACTTAAAAAACATTTAAAAAAAGAAGCTAAGTAGCAAAAGATGATAGAAAAGGAAAAAGAAGCTGTGAAGAAATTAACTGAGAAATGTTATTTACTATCTTCTTCAGTTTCTTCTGCAGGGAATGAAAGTGATAGCGAGATAAGTCAAAGTCATCCTATATCTCCTCAGTCAGTTTCTGTTCTTCTAGAACAGAAAATGCAAAAGTAACTGATTTGGTTTGCATGCCGGCATCACATACTAGAAATGTTACTCGAAAGTGTTGTTGTAACAGCTGTAGGGCCTTCCAGTGGTCCTGAAATTACGATTATAAAAGATTTAATATGATACAATCGTAAACAGAAACATCGAAAATTTCATATCAACAAACACTATGAACTTTTTCCAAATCACTGGAATTTCTTGCAAGTTCATTCAGAAAGATCCTGAGCTATGGGAAGAGGAAGAAAGTTTCAAATCGGCTAAAGAAATTGTACAACATATGAGAGTCGTTAACGATATATCTGAGAGGGGTGTTGCATTGATGGAAGAGCACAATAAATTACATACTAATGAGGAAGAGCAGAAGCAATACTTAATGTAGTTAGTTAAGAATTATAGGCAGAAAAACTCAAATTATAATAAAGCAAATCTACTATATTTTTTTTCTTTTTACTTAATAATTTAGAGAAACTATAGTTATTGTTATTTAGTATAATATTTTCCCTAAAACCCATGTATAACATTCATTTCTAGTATTAATAAACTCTTAAAAATAAATGCTTTTTTTCGAATTTCAAAAGGGGGTAGCGACCCTTAAATATAAATTTTGAAAAAAATCGTGGTATGTTTTCTAGTGGAATAGATAAAATTATGGGGCTGAGAGTGAAGAAAATGTAAAAAAAAAAATTTTCGGTCTTTTATGAATCATCCTAATATATATATATATATATATATATATATATATATATATATATATATATATATATATATATATATATAAATATATAATGATGTTTGGTAAATCACCATATTTTAATTAGGTGTTGAGTCAATATTTATTTTTTTGAGCTGTTCTCGATTGCTCCATTTGTGCTCGATTTCTTCTACAGTGATTGCTTTAGATCAAAGCCATTACGAAAGTATTCTAAATTATTTCTGACCATCCTAGTTGCGATGCATCTTTTGCAGAAAAATCCTCCAGCTTTAATGCCAGATGACTTGTGGCATGTAAATGAAACATCTTCTCTATACACAGCACAAACTTTCTTTTAAGTTTGCGTGGTACTTTTTCTTTTACGGAAATAGAAAAGTAAAATTCATGTTAACCATTGGAACACATATAATTGAAAAGGTAAAGTTAATAAGCCCGCAAGAAAGTACAAGGACATGATAAGGCTAAACATGTGGAAAACGAATGGGTATGTCGCTGCTTTCAATTGAACGACGAACATTATAAGCTCCAATACACACCGAACACTTTGCTTATTAACAAACGTAGAATCGGATTTGGCGGATAAAAAATAATCCTTCGCTAAAAGGCGGCCGGCCATTAGGCGGACGTCGGAGCGCGTAAATCAATGTATCGGCCGCATGCGAAATATTGATGGAGTCGCCGCAGCACAAAGTAAACGCCGTTTTCAGCGGTAAAGCCGACCTTATCACGTATGCACCCCACGTGCCATGCCTTTTAATAATTTGCTTACTATTGTAGGGTGCGGGGTTATTCGTGTCCGTCGCGTACTGATCATCTAGATTTGTTTATTCCATTCTGGATTCAAAAATACAGTTTGCTTGACATCCGGAAGATAGGATAAATAGGGTATATCGAAACTATATGTAATAATGTTATATAGGATTGCATTATTTTCTTTTTAGTCAAGGCCGTAATTTGGATATGTACATATTTTAAAGGCAATTTTAGGCTTGACACCCAAAAATAAAATTTAATACTGCTGAAATATGAAGATCTATATACTGAGTAGAATAAAATAGATTCTACGTGGCGTTACTATCATGTTTCTTTATAGATCCTGACATCATTTTTTACTAATCTTAAAAAAATATGAAATCCACAAATTGTTTTTCTTTATTCCACTTAATTTCTAGAATCTTTCTCAAACCGTACAAAACAAAACCATTATGGAGTTACTCTTTCATTCGCCTTTTATAGTAAAAATAAAAGGCGAATGAAAGAGAAAACACTGAACGTAAACTTACGAAAGTTACAATAATTTATTAATTTCAATCAGCAAATAAATTGAATGGGTTGTAAATAAAAAAGTTTTTGTGATCCATACATTGGAAAATTATCTGGAGCACAGAGGAATGCACAAAGACTACAGGAGAACTGTGAAGATTGTTTAGTCTTTAATTTTATAGCTTGGTTTATTAAAAAGAAACCCATTCGTAGTTTTAAATAAACTTATTAACTTCCATACATATTTAGGCATATATGAATATTAAAGAGTTTACATTATAACATTTTTATAATATTACTTTTACCATATAATACATTTCCTAGGTTATATTAATTATATTTTAGTTTTGTCAGGCGTAAAAATATCGTTGGTATCTCAAAAATATGAAATTGAAAATCGTCACTATAATTTTTCGATAAATTTTAGGTAAACTTCTAGTAGCGCTGTTTTATAATATTTTTTGAAATAGCAGGTTATTTTCATACATAGCAGATGTATTTTGATTAGATATGATGGTGGAAGTAAAATATTTATCATTCATTATTTAGACCCTTCTGAAAGAGTAAGCCAAACAATAAAACGAAACAAAAAATACTAGAACCCTGTCATTACAAACGCACACTTCTCGAGCAATTTTTCGAAAGGTCAACCTCAGTACATTGTGATTTATTCCGCTCACTCCCCATTCGCGGGTGAAAAATATATATTTTTTACACAGTCTCATAATATGTTAAGAGAGCACTCCGCGGCGCGTTCTGCGGGCGACGCGGTCAAATGAGCTGTTTTATTGCCCATCCCCCTATTTTTGGACACTTCTTTTAGCCGAGGACGTTTTTATGGCCTTTTATAGAATTGCTCTTAATGGAATAGTATTGATATCTATTGCAGCCTAGCTGCCGCCGAGAAGCGAGGTTGCTTGACGCTTTCCAATTAATTATTTTAAAAAGACGACAAACAAATATTTTAAATACAAACGTAGAATTATTTTCGTTTTAGGTATATATTTCGGTCTGGCTCAAATGTCTATTCGAACAATTTTAAGAATCTTCACAAATTATGGGTTAAGAAGATACAATGACAAAATTCATCTCTTTTATTTGTACATAAAAACTGTTAATTTCCTTTTGAAAGTCAATAACCAATAACGTAATACAGAGTTTTGTCAATTCCTCTAATAAAATCAACAACAAATTTCACACGAAAGTCGGTTAAATGTGTTAATTATGCATTACAAGTCTAGAAAGATTAAGAAATGACATAAAGGTTTAATTTAATATAAATTAATAATAATTTAAAAACGGAAGTTAAATCGTTTTATTCCGCAAAATATATTTAACCTGTGGTCGGTGGACGGACATCCATTTCTATGACTTACTTCCATTCGCAAAAATATTTAAAATTGAGTCTTGTTTTTTTTCAATACTCTCTATATTTAAATGTTAAATTAGATAATTTATTGCTTTTAAGACGCTAATGTCAACTCTAAATAATAATAAAATTATAATCTAAAAATACGAGGACAGCAAAAACATTTTAATAAAAATCAACAAACCTGATAATTATGAAAAATATTTAAATTAGTACATAAAAGAATGGTAGACACAACTATTAGCATATTAATAAAAAAACATATGCACGGTAAATAATACGGTAAGAAGCCATTAGAAGTATCGAGTTGCATTTAGGATGACCAGTAGACACGAGGTGAAGGCGTCGAAATGAAGTAGCCAATGGCGCGCCCGCGTAATGTGACATTTATGACGGCCTATCGATATTTAGTACCCGGCGGGAGAATCGGCATGCTTTCGAATATAATTTCTAATGTTTTATGTCAATATTTACCATGTGGCTGTAATAAAATACGCCACATTTAGATGATAATGTTAAATTATGTAACTGAATATTATTCACGTATCGCATTTGCGTATTATGGTCGTACGCTCAATAAGTTTTCACACTTATGTTCGTAAGAGTATTAAATCGACTATGTTCAAAGTAAATAATGTTTGAAATATTTGATTTCACTAGCTATAATACTTTTTTATAATGTATGAAATATTCATTTGGCGTGCTACTTATCTATAGCATTTTCCCTATTTTAAATTGCTAACCGAACGATTGAACCAGCAGTTGTCGCCTAGCTGTAGGAACTCTTCTTCCGAATACGTCGATCTCGCCCCAGGGGGAACGAACAGGGTCAGGGCGTGGTTGGGCGCGGTCCATTTTACAAGATTTATACACGTTTTAATCCAAATACGAATTGTTGAATAATGCTTAAAACAACAGAACTGTATCTGAAAAACAGGAAAACAACGCTATATACTTTATCGGTACTCGTACAATACCAGATACATTCGAGATAAGTTTTATTATTAAACTGAATTTAGCAACTAAGCTCCTTGGGGCCTTCATTAATTTTAAATAAAATTACATCATAAATTTAACAATATTAGATATTGATTGTTTAAGATTATTTTCTTTACTGGCTTATTAACTGTAGTTTCGAAATATTCAATCCGCTTAGATTACTGTGTGTCAGTGTGTATTATATCTGTAACTTTTATTGATTAAATATTTGTATTTGTATGACTGCATGCAAGTCGTTACTGTGTGTTGATTGTCGTTGTAAATGATAATGAAGTATAAAAATGTTTATATTGTAATGTTGATATTTTAGTTTTAACAGAGTCGCTTCCTTATATTGGTTTTTAAACGTTAAATTGTTGTAATATTCATTTATCTTGAGATAATTTTTACTCAAATAAAAGTAAATTCATATTAATTACTGATTTAAATTAATTCAATTTAAGTTACTTTCGAATCAAGAACGTTTGTTAATACTGTATCCAATTAAGCTTTCTGGACATAAGAAATTAAGAATTGACAAAATGAACATGGACGAAAGTAAACAAAAGCTAGTATGAGGGGCGACATAAAAGGAAATATTTATATTTTATACAGTTACCGTGTGAGATTTGGTGGGAAATGATTTAAATCTCGAAGGATTTTGATTGAAGGGGAAGAGTAGAAAGTATACGCATTATCAAATGTCAGGGTGACGGGGTATTCGTTTGGTTAGATTGTAATTAGATGAAGGTTCGGGATAAATAATGAACTTAACTCAGTTTTAATTGTATGTTTCGAGTTACACTCCTGAGTAGGGCTGGGGAACTATTTTAGACGATAAGGCGAATGCGTTTGGGAAGCTGACGCTAGGTTAAGAAGACTGATGAGGGATTGAATAGAAGTGTGCGAATAAAATGTTCACACGTAAGTATACTCTCGTAATATTTCTTATTGTTTGTTTAATTTATTTCGGTTTTCAACTGTATTTTTTTAATTTAATCGAGATTGTGTATTTATTTTTTGACTATGTTTAATACAGAAGATCACTTGAAACGTAATAGAAAATATTTTAATAGTAATGGAGTCACATTTGTATAATTGCATGGTATTATTCGAATGATAAATTGATTAATTAAATTATTTGTGTCCATTTCTGTAAATACAGTGATCAGGATAAGTAATATGTTTTTGAAATATATTTGAACTTGTAAATATATGCGCTGAAATCTAATTCCCATTCGTCGCTGATATATAATATAAAACGATTTACTCACTAAATTCATTAATATTCAAGCTCATTTGTTTACAAGATTTTAGAGATGTAGTATTTTGCTATTATTATTATATCGTGGTTTGTATCCGTTAAAATGATTCAATAATTGAAAACGAGATGAACGAGAAGGAAATAGAAACGCTTGAAAAACTTCTGGTAAAATATCGAATCAATTGTTTAGAAATATATTGAAATACAAGACTAGTACGATAAAACGTAACTCAGAAATAAAGAATGGTGTGTTGACAAAACTTGCATAAATGAGTGAGTCAGGAAAGCGATTTGCGAAAAGTATCTGAATAAACCAGTTACCGTGAATTCAACAAAAAAAGACTGAATTTATAATTTCCTGTAAGAATGTAATGGCATTACATTCTCACAGGAAGTCCTTAACGAAATCTTTAATGATCTGGTTGCCAGTGAAAAACTCTCAGTTACATCGGCACTAAATCGTGTAGCACTATAATAAGTTGCCCACCTCACCTCGATGAGTGCTAACGCGACGTACAGATGGACAGATAAAAAGCTGCTTTTATAAAAACGCTACAAGCGACTCATCTACTATTTATTACGGAATAATGACATACAAATTAATATTATAACACGTAAGTAACTGGAACGGATTATAATAAATTTCGATAATATTCCACTAATGGTGACAGCAAAAGCATATTTAATTACATTTGTGTTGTGGCACCGTTGAAATAAATATAACGAATTCTATCTGCGGCAAGCAATTGAATTTAATGAAATAAATTGTTTCAATGTCAATTTACTTACTGTTTGGGGTCTGCTTCGGATAAAATTTCTTTTTTGAATAACGTTTTCCCACGTTTCACTTTTTCATTTAATTACGTCTTCCAGTTTAATACCCTTTATATGTTACCTAAAGATGATACCTAATATATATAAAAAAGTACATGTTCAAAACGTAATTTTTCGTTGGCTACATTCATACAAGTAAAATTAATTAACTCGTATTGAAACACTTTCGGAGAAATATTTATTTTTTTAATAATGATTTGATTCATTTTATTTCGTTAGATAGTTTGATATGAGGCAGGACATAATTTTACAGAATCGATCGAATTGCATCAACATTCTTAATAACTTACAAAACTATAATATTTGTATTAGTTTTAAAAGCAGAATCGACAATTTATTATATTCACTGTAGCCTGGCGTAATATGTTTACAATGATTTATAATTGAATTACGTTTTCCAGTGTAATACCATTTATATATTTTACGTAAAGATTATAATATCGCGACTGTAAAACTAACCCCAAATACATGTTGTAACTAATGCAATTGTTTATTTTACCTACATTGTAATTAACGAATAGGCTACACGCCGTTTACGCCGGTATTGTCTATGATATAGACAATAAATAGTTTTCCTAACCTATTACTTATTGAATCTTCGATATCGGAATGTCGATTCAGTATTAATATACTGACATCGTAATTGTTGTACTTTATAAACATTAAAATGTTTATATATACGGGTACATTGATGTCCTTTTTCAATTTCGCTCCAGAAACAGCAGTTCCGTTAAACCAGAACGTGAAATACTAAAGCTCTTTATTGATGTACTAAAGCTCTTTATTGATGTACATCGTCATCCTACGCGAAATACTAAAGCTCTTTATTGATGTAGAACTTTGGTACTTCAACAAAATCATTTTCGTGATAGATAGCTTCGTCAGGCTGTGGAAACCGTAGCATTTACTAATTATAATTAATTTCAATCAATCATGTCATTTAAAATAGTTAACATTGCCACTATCCATTCCACTTCTCAGATTCTTCCCATTCTCGTACAAATCAATTCAATAAAGCTCAAATAAATTTAGCTTTTTATTTACATAAAACCATCCTACACACAATATTATTTCGATCCACCCCGCGAACACTACGATCCTGACGCAATTCCACTACGACATCCAAATATCCCGCCCTATGCCGCTCCTAATTACCGCAATTCAATAAAACGCAATAAATAGTGGTTATATTTGTGTGGTTGCAGTGCAGGGTTAGACCCTAAGCGAGTAGCTAAAGTGCAAGCCGGCCAGAACGGGCGGCCGCCCTACGACAGCCGATATGCAAATATCGACTGCGTCCGCGCCCCCGCCTAATTGTTTTAATATCATACTTCGCGCCGCCGCGCGTTCGTTCCATATTCAGCCAGCGCTCCCCTCGGCGATGCAAAAAGTCAACGTATCGCCCCTGCGCTACGATTTCTACAGACATTTCCATAAATTTGGCCTCAGGCATGGCGGGCTATGCTCAGATATTAAATGCCAGATCAATCGGTGTAGACCGCAACCGATGTACGTTCAGTGTCGATACATTTGCGTGCACGATATTAACGTTAGTGTTATAAGAATGTGTGATGTGTTTGTGCGGCGTTGCCTTGAATATACATCGGCTGAGGTTGTGACCTTATATCTTTACACGGATCATAATAATTTGTGCTAATGATATTCTGCACTCTCTACTTCCCTTTTACATTTCACGAATTGTTATTTTTTTTGTTCACTACATTGAAAGTTCATGTTTTACAGATTAGGTTCTGTCAATTTTCTCACTTTCCTCTTCTTCAAACACAGTTTTAAAGTATTTTGCATTCAAATTTGTTTAGCTCCATATTATTAAACGATCCAGTTAAGTTTGACCCTGATACTGTTTTAAATTTCCTTATTTTCAAATATAAGCTGAAGCCCGATTCTTACGACAGTGCAAAACAGTGACCAAATAGTTCAACTATATATGGACTTAAATAATTAGCTCGTCACTCGCCACACTGATGTGAAGTTTATGCTGAATACGAGCAAATAATATTGCATTTATATTAACGGTTATTATTTCACCGAATTGGCGCCGACGACTGGTTTATCCACGTCCTTGAAAAAATGACACCATTAAAATCTCAAAGCCATTAAGACGCGGATGTAGATTCAACTTTCAGCTTCTTTTTGCGAACTCAATTATAAGAATGCAAAAACTTAACTAGGTAGCAAGTAAACCGCATTTGTATTTATTATCAATTTCACGATTTGTTGAAACGGCTTAATTTATTATCAAGTTTAGTCTGTCTATAGACTAAACAGTAATGTACAAGGAGATAAGTTACATTCCACCGAGAACAGAATTGTAAAAATAAATCGAGTACCGTATCCCGAACAAGTGGGTTTGTCGGTTTCGCCGATAAAAGAATTAGGATCTAAATGTATATCAAGTTTCATTAAAGTTTCTTAAAGCTTACAGAAAAATAACATTGTTTAAAAGTAATGTTATTTTCTAAGTTATCATTTCTTATACATTACAATTGGGTGGTAAACGAACAAAATTACAAGTATTTAAATCAAATAGATTTTAAGTTACAGAGGGGTGGAAATAATCAACCTGTCCCACTTCGTGTAGTTGTATGTACATAGGTTCAATGACCTCCTTTTTTGTTGCTTGGAAATTGATGGAACTTTGTTGACATAATGCCATGTGTCTACATCTCACCCGCTAACTCGTCAAAAATGGAAACGGCAAATATTTTTTTACAAAATGAAGTTTAACTCTTACGCAAAATTACTAATGAAAAGAAAATTTGCTGTAATTTAATTTCTAAAAATAAAAAGTTCTTTTTGTTTTTAGAAATTAAATTCGGTATCATACAAAAGAATATCTTGAATATCTCCAATTTTATATTCTGTTCAAGTAACCTTCCTAAAGTATAATTAAAGTAATTTAAGATTTTCCTAAAGTGTTATTAAAGTAAATTAAGACTTTCACAAGCATCTAATTTACTGCTAAATCTATGATTCCACAGACTGCAAGGAGTAAGGTATTAAATATTGATGACATTTAGTGAAGGATATGGCAATTTGAATTGTAATTTTTTTAATGGAATTTTTTTATCGACCTTTTGTTGTTGCTTAATTCGATATGAATTAATAACTTTTTTGGTATTATTCATGATAAAATGAATTGTCACATCAAGTATATTATTGTCACCCAATTTATTACCGAAAAAAATGCTAGAATAAACTTTAAAGGAATAAAACAATCAGATTTATTAAAATATGAAACTGAATCGTACTGCTAAGTAAATACTTTAGACGACGAGTTTACATTTTCATCTTAAAACGTTATATTAGTCACTAAAATCATTGAGGCGAGCTGTTTAACTCGGTGTTCGGACGCGCAACCCACAAGTATGAAACCCTCCGTCGAATGGGTAACCACACGAGCCACATTCGATTCAATCTCGTAATACGTCAAACCACTTCTCGGCAGATAATAAATTAGGGGAGTGGCGCTCCCTCGGGTTGCGGAGACAAGGGTTAAAAAGCAACATCCCCCTCCCCGATGCGGTGAAAA
Source organism: Druceiella hillmani (assembly GCA_039881145.1). Classification (NCBI taxonomy): domain Eukaryota; kingdom Metazoa; phylum Arthropoda; class Insecta; order Lepidoptera; family Hepialidae; genus Druceiella; species Druceiella hillmani. The sequence goes on from JAYKKI010000091.1 coordinate 1,492,949, forward strand.
CTTTCATCTCTTTGAGCGTTTATAATTATTTATTTATCTTTCAGCGCAAAGCGAGTAATCAAATTATTTGGCCCGTGGCTCGTGGACTTGTTTGTTTGTTTTTTATATTAAATTTTATTTCGATCTTGTAACGCGCACTAAAAACCGCTTTCATCTTTTTATCATTTTATTTTAGAAAACTCTGCAATAAATTCAGATTCACGGGCAAAATTAATGTCTTATTATTACCGGAGATTTCTTCCTATCCATTGTTTTAAATTTGTAAATTTGTATCGATATTAAATATCGTGATTATAAACAGCCACTAGAAAAACTCGTAAAATATAGTACTTTGGTTGGCGCGCAATGACCGTATTAAAAAATAGCCGTGTTTTTATTAACATTAGTTTTTAAGACACTACTTCAATATTTAGACCGGGTGTTTTTTTTATTTTGCCATTATGTTACTAAAATGAAAAATTTGTATTATTTGCTCCTGTGTTTTCTGAAATTTTATCATAAAAATTATAATTTATGAAAAGATATATTTTTGTTCAATATTTATTTAATACAGAAATCTTAATAGAATAAATATATATATATAACAGGATTATTTGAATTGACTTACAAAGGTGGTTTCTCTTAACAATATTAGTAGTAAAATTGTACTTAATATACGATTATTTAAAAAAAACGACTTTTATCAAATCATACACAGTTTGATATTTAGCTAGAAGATAGAAACGTTTCATAAAGAGTATAAATTTGGTATGCTTGGTATAATTTTTGTTAACATCTTCAAAGCATACAAAACTTTGGACAACAAATAACTGGAAGTATCCATAAAAAAATAAGAAAAGCTAAAAGTTTACTCGCTTTAATCTCGATCTGCAATCTCTGTTAATGCAATATATAACGTCTATTACATAGGAACATTTTTTCCATTTCTTTGCTCTTCTCGCATTTTTACGCATCTACCAATGTATCAGTAAATATGTACTTCCCAGGCCGGTGTAAGTATCAAGCAAGCGCAACTGGGATAACGCCCGTTGACAGAGGACTAGAACGAGCCCCAGCTAATGAGCAAATAGCTCATAACCAGACAGCAAACAGACCGGTCTGTTCCACTCTTCTGTCTGCACGTGCAAATACCTGGCATATTTCATTATATGCCTTTATGAAATTACATAATCCGGTATTATAGTTAGCCTAACGGCACATTAAGTCAATCAGACATTCGAAATGATCGTTCTTTTTAACAGATATAATTGTCACTACTATCAAACGTTTTTCTCTAATGTCTAAATCAGCAAAAGAAATATTATGCACAAGGGTAACTTTGGAACGAATGCATCGATATGAAGAATTTTTTTTATTTTGTACGAGGTTTCAACGGTTCAACAATGTGCTTTGTGGATAGTAGATCACAATAGTTAAATCGAATTTTCCTTTAGTTAATATGCTATTGTGCAATTGTAGCAACACTGATTTATCAATATGATTCGTCAATATTCTTTTTATTTATTTTCTTTAAAAGAAATAACGCGTGCGCTTGGGCTTGCGCGTGTATGAACATTCACGCCGCGTGCCTGCGTGCATAAGCGTGTGTATGTATGTTTATGATTTTATTAGCACCGTAATGTCGGCTTTTAATACGTTGTTGTACTCCAAATCGCGAATAGCAAATTGCGAATAGCGAATAATTAATTATTGCTAAACTGCATTCATACCGAAAAATATAAATGTTTTTAATTTTTTTTAACTTTTAATATACTGAGAACAACAACAGTGAGGTAGCCTTCAAAATTCAAAAACAATTTAATTGGTCGTAAATTGAATTTCCATCGCGACGACAAAAATTCAGATATTCATTAATTTCGTTTTATACTCCCACCAGAGTTTTCCTTTATAGAATTATTTATAAATATACATTTGATACTAAATCGTGACACAAGAAATTTACGGTGACAGTTCCACTAGGACAGGGCCTATAGGGCAGGTTAGAGAAAAATAGAAATAGAAAGATCACAAATATTTCTGTTATTTATGGTGAATTATGGTAAAAAGCCAAATCGTCAATAATAATTAATAACGAAAAAACAATGAAAATTTATCCTAAATAAATCTACTTTCTTTCCAGCATTTAACATTAACCAGAGACATTCTTAAGTCGATCACGCGCATTTTATTAGTCAGTCGACATCAGAATGCCATCTCTGCACGGGTCATTCATTCGGTTTCACATTTTGCTCGCCGAATTGACTTTTCCCGTAACAAATCCACGAGCAGATTACAGCGCGGTCGGTCGATGTCGCTCGTCTCATGAATATGCGGGGCGCCGCAATCTGTCGCTCGGACCGCTGCCGCTGACCGGACGCCTGCTCGCCCTATTTTAATTACTTCATATTTTGGGTTGATGACGGTTAATTACCATGCAGCAAATCCTTGTGAACATCGGAATAGAAGTTAGAGAACGCTGAATTTTATTTACGATTTAAGTGAAATTATTTAAAACAAAAATAGTAATTACATAGGTAGTTTTTTTCTTAAATCACTTTCCAGTTTTTTTTAAAAATGTGTTTATTATTGAATACGGGAAACCTATTTTCTTTCATCCTACGGAAATTATGCTATTTCTCGAGTTAAATAATAGTTATTAATTCGAATCTTCAAGTATGCCTTTACCACTTTTCCTGACGTGATTGAGTAAGAAATGTCAAAATGGTATTATATTCCTCATTAGTATAGCAGAGCATTTATGTTATTCCGTCACACATATTTGCTACAATTGGTAGCCATTCGTTGCTAGTTGCGGTTTGTCACTTTTAGATTTAGAACATTACACCTATTTGTTAAAATATTGTTTTATTCTTACCTGCAGTGAAGTAGGATTCATATTTAAGAACTTTTCTTTTAGATTTGTAAAATAGACTGATTAATTTTACAATTTCAATATTTAATACCACATTAACTATGTCTTTGAACGTCATCTACATTTACAGATGCGTCTTTTTGCCTTTTTTTGTTTTTATTTTATTTTTCACAGCATTCCGACTACAGCTACTGATTTAGCTAATGATGAAATTAATAAATGTGTTTAATTTTATATACAAGCAATTTTTAATTTTGATTTTCGCTAGATAACTCTAGTGATGTTATTCGTAATTACGTGATATTAAAATAAAGATATAATGGTCAATTAAATACCGGGATTTAACTGTAACTATTTTTGTCCGCATATCGATATAGTTTTCATTAATAAACTAGTTACAATGGATAAAATTGTCACTTTCGTAGCTTAAACTTTCACAATTTCGTTAAATATACTTATAATAGTACGATATGGAATTAAACCAGGCAACTTTAAGCAAATGAACAAGAATGTGCTAATTACAGAGATTTAAGTGAGAGTATTTTCATTCCTTGTTTATGGGAAATAAAAAAAAGTGATATGTGAAGCTTGTGACTTGTGAAATTTTCTAAAAGAATGTGAAATCATTTCTGATCAGGTGTCTGTTCGTACTCCTCGTATTGCTTGATAAATCCTTAATCGGTACTTTAAAAACTGTTTTTACCAAAGCCCTATTATTAGTACTTTATGACTTATGCAAATTATCTTTATTACTAAATGTTTACTATATCATTAGGCCTAAACTATCTCGGTTCCTAAAAGGTGGAATTTACAATATGTATGGGAATCACTTTAACTCGCGTACTCTTAAGTGATCGCACAATACTTGTATTAGTCACGACTTTGGCGATAATGCAGTCCTGATATGATATTAGTCATGATTTGAGTCGTGGGTTTGAATAATGTGCGAAAACGAGGAAAGGCAATTTTGGCATATCAATACGGTACATATCCGTTTCGAAAATAAATGAGACGTCAACATAAACATAACTCAGATACGTTTTAAGTATTGTTCAACTGTGTAAGTTGACCTATTCCAAAAGAAAAAGAAAAGTACATTTTTAACAAATTAATAAAATACAGACTAAATTTGTAATAATTTTTTAAACATTGTCATAAAGTCGTCTTCCTGCTTAATCGACGATGTTAGGGATTAATCGAAACCAAACATGATCCCAGTAATATTTATATCGTATTTAAAGTGGTTTATTGTTTCGTTTCCGTAAAGGACTCGATCTTCTCGAACTTTCAGGTCGATCATCAAAACTCTATTTATAAAACACAAAATAGAAAACATTTCAAATAAGCAATGTCGATAAATTTGGTGCTTAATTACTCTTACGCCCATTTTTATTATGTTCGTAATAGAATCGTTATTCAGAACAGTGTAAAGAATGATATTAAAGTCAACGAGAAGAACAACTGTAATTGTAATTTAGCAAACATAGATTAAAACTGCTAACGAACGGAGGCGAGTCATGACAATCCAACTCAGCAGTCCCGCCATACTCGTACGCCGCAAGTAATACAAAACCACCCCATGACTTCTAACAATCCAGAGTACCGAACCTGTGCGTCTGCCCGCAGTAATTTGACATCTAGCCCATTATTTAAATTGAATCAGGACTGCATTATGGCCAAAGTCGTGACTAATACAAGTATTGTTTCGTGTTTATTTTATTTATTCACTGCTTCTCGCAACAAGCGACCGCCGGCGGAGTATTGTCGCCGTAACTCCGCTTAAACGAATGTGTTTAACAGAGGTTTAATTACGCCCACGGAGCCTTAATTGTGTCTAAAGGAACAGGCACGGACGTAAAAGCTCACCTCACATTTTAAAGGCTTCAGAGAGAGAATTTATTTATAATTAAATTAAAACACGACAATTAGCATTCAATTAATTTACTTGAATGCATTGATTCCCCCTGCTTTGTTGGGTGGTGGTTTATAAAAATACAACCGAGTTTATTTCTAGTTTTAAACAAGCCCTTTCAAGGTCTAATTTCACGAAGTATTATTTATTTTAATTAAATTGAATATATACGCATAGCTCAATGTCGTACTTTAATAACAGGAGTTATTTCAACCTCTATTAGAATCCACTCGAGGAGCCAACACCCGTACAGCCAATGCAACGGCGTGCGATATCTAAAATGAAACAATATTATGTACCTTCCTCATTTTAAGTTGTCGATGATATTTTTATTTTGGAATTTCTCCCTAAACAACTCCAAACGACTACATCCCGATAACCCCACGCTCATTGCATTAGACGGCGTCACGACGCTCTGCCGCAGATCGCCCGCGTGCAGTCTCAGCGCGTCGGTGCATCGGAGCGAACGCGACCGCATTCATTTACCGAAATTGCATTTTCGCAATCGTCTTAGGGAATTGATGCGTTGTTCGGGAATACGCATTCTTATTAAAATCATTTTTAATGGTCGTGTTTAAGAGGATCGTTTAAATTTGTATTTGTAAACAGGAAAATTGTATTTGTAAAAGTACGCGATTTTGAATCTCATAATTTGCAGCAATTTGTTACATTCAACTGAAATGCAATTTTACAACTATAAGGTACTACGAGTTAACAACGCTTAGCAAGCTTTGAAATTAGCATTAACCTGTGAAGCGTATGTACATCAGCTTATCTTTTACGAATCGAGATATATTAGGCTCAATGATATGGTTATACATTTAGTAATCAAGATAAATAAAATATTAATAATAGGTCTTTCATAAAAGCAGTATATAAAATACCAACAGTACAAGGAATATGGATCGACACCTAATCAGAAATAATTTCAAATTCCTTTAAAAAATTTAACAAGTCACACCACGATCAATGCTGTTTTCATGCAATCATTATTAGATGAAAATGACTTTTATATACTTTTTTAATTTCCCCAAAATCAGTGGCGAATGTATTCGTTATTAAGTTTCTATATAATTATAGAAACTTAATAGAGAATACTTAAGAGAAAAAGTAAATAAATATTAGATAACAGAGCAGAAAATGTGGCAAAACATCAAATAAATCGACCAGTAAATGAACATCAAATAAATACACTAGTAAATGAACAAGAATGTGTATTAACACATTCTTTTTTATTTACTAATCGATTTATTTGATGTTTCCCACATTTTTTGCTCTATTGTCTAATATTTGTTTACTTTTTTATAAAAAACTGAAATCAAATTAAATTATTTGATATATATGACAAAATTTAAAAGTTGAGCAGTACGATATTTTAGGTATTAATTTTGTTTCTATTTTAAAGACCACATGAGTCCGAAAAATCTTCTTTAAAATGGAAAAAATCACTTAGTACCTATGTGTTACATCTCAGCTTTGAATTGGTCTAACGCTCCCCCCCCCCCAATATTTTGCAAAAACAGCAAATTACATTTAGGGTCAATTCTTTGACGTGAGCAGTGTGTAAGAGAGAAATTAAGATCGACGATATTCGCGTGCTAGAGCAGTACACCACTAATTACAAACCGTTTATTCAAATCTAATTGCCGTTACCGATAGTTCTGTTTTTTGCACCGACAATTTCAATAAATTCCATGTTTTATAGTAAAGTAATATAAACTTGTAATATAATGTCAAAATTTTGACGTTTATGTTAAAATTACAATGTATAAAAAACGATTGTAATTTTGACCTAAACGTCAAAATATAATATTGACATCTACTTGAAAAAAATGTCATTTTAACACATGTAAACTGGCGAATAACCCTATGTGATTTTTTATCAGCGAATAATTTTATTCGTGTGATACTGGATGTTATTCCACTAAGCATTGATTTTTCAATCCTCAGATAAAATTTATCCAGAGATTAATTTTGACGTTTTGATAGTTTTTCTATGGAATATCTGTCAAAACGTCAAAGTTATTCGAAGGATAATCATTGAATGAAAAATGACCCCTAATATCAGTTATCTGACGGTTGAAAATTCAAATATATTCAATATGACAAAGCTCTATCTAATTCTTATTGACTGTTTATGACTATTGAAAAATGGGGCCTTATGTCATTTTAATTCACTTCTTTTCGTCGAGTTTCTTTAAGGTCCGACGAATAAAAAAATGAGTCTCGGAAATTACTATAGATCATCTTCCAACGGGCGAATTATGTTTTTTTTACTAATAACATGCCAGTGGAGTCTTTGATTTTTTAAATAATTATTGTAAATGAAAACAACGTTTCTGAAAACAAAGTATCACGCAAATTTGATAACTTAAGAGAAAATTAAAACACTAGGAGTTAAGCCATTGTTTCTCTGGAGTTCCACGAGATTTAAATCTTGTACCGTGATTTTCCTCTGTAAAATACATCATTCAACTTTCTAGCTCCTCTTAAAGCTCTCTTGTAGAATTTTTCTTGTTTTGTTCTTCAAAAAATGCCTATACATTTTAATAAGCTGGCTTCTATTCCATGCTATGTCGCACGAAAGCAGCATATGCGGAGCGGGCACTCATATCTTTGTATATTTCATTGCATTGACAATTTAATTATATCACTATTACACAATACTGAAATAAATAAATAATATTTCCTACTGTGTTATGTTGTACTGCATGTAAAACGTAACAATACTACGCTCAAATCAATCTGCCTACATTTGACAAGAATACCCGAGTGGTCATTAGTGTCGACATGATTATGTGGTTCGTCCCTTAAATATAAACCTTGTTATTATAGTGAATAAAAAATTCTACACGTTTACCCTTTTCCATTAAGTTCAGTCCTTGCGATAGTGAGTATAAATTATTACTGTGACGTATCGGTGCATGGCGCTAAATTATTTTATACCACATTGTAATTACGCTCCTGTTATATAATTTGTGTTAGTTCAAATGGTAACAAAAGTTGTGGTTCAAATGGCAATATTAAACAAAGATCAGTGCTTAATTTGGTAATTTTTTAACAAACGTAGGTATGTTAATAAATCTTTCACAATATTCTTGCCACACAATATTTTTTTTATTTATATAATACTACAGCAAAAATTGCGTAAACTAGTGTTAAGATAAACTTAAAAACAATAGGCGTTTTCTAGATAATATACACTCTTTTGCATAAAAAACTTTTGATTTTGTCATATTATTAACAAAATATTATTTATTAAGAGAATGTACTAATTATAATTGTTACTGGCAGATATAGTGAATTCTAGCACATAAAAACGAATGTTCTAAATTTGAAATTTGTTCTTTTTTAATGAAAATTCTCTTTCACTGACAAAAAAGTATTTTCGGCAGTAAATGAAATCCAACTCTTACGTTTTTTATTTTAATGAATAAATTTTAATTCAATTTCTGCTGTTTGCTGCATTAGTTCACTTCTATTTGCTGTTCTCAGTATGGTTGAAAAAACGATAAGAGCTAGTAAAAGTATTGCGCTGTCTCAGCAGTGTAATGTGAGCCGTTCCACCGTCCAAAGGGCCTGGCAACGATACCAAGAAACAGGCTTCGTCAATAGAAGGTCCGGTTCTGGAAGAAAACGATGCACTGAGCTACGGGACGACCGCTTCATAGTCAGTCAAACGCTACGAAATCGTCAAGTTATGTAGGTGGATCTCAAACAGAACCTCGAGGACGTCAGAGGTACACGAGTAAGCCTATGGACAGTTAGAAGGAGACTTCAGGCCGTCAATATACGTAGCTATCGCCCAGCTCGGGGCCGTATTTTTTCCCATTGCTCCGTGAGCATCGAGTTGCCAGATTGAGATTCGCTAAAACTTTTTCGTCATGGACTCAACAAGACTGGAATAGTGTTTTATTCTCCGATGAAGCTCGTATATCGATTAGTAGTGAGGATCGATGTAGGCGAGTCTTACGAAGACCTGGAGAACGCTACGCAGAAGTGTGCTTTGAGGAAATTACCCCTTACGGTGGAGGCTCCGTAATGTTTTGGGCTGGCATTAACTCAGATGACCGTACTGAGTTAGTTTTTATTGAAAATGGCACACTTAATGCGCAAAGGTACATAACAGAGGTTCTTCTTCCTCATGCCCAACCCGCATTAACAGCAGTTGGAGGCTAGTCCATTTTTATGGACGACAACGCTCGCGCCCACCGCTCTAGAGACGATTCGTGATTCGTTAGACTGACCAGCTAGAAGTCCCGACCTCAATCCAATAGAACACATATGGGAAAATCTCAAAAAACATTCATGCCCTTAAAAATGTGATCGTCGCTGAATGGGAACGTATTCCTCAGTAAATGATAAAAAACGTCGTTGAAAGCATGCCTAGCAGATTAAGCGCATTGATTTTAGCTAGAGGAGGCCATACTCGTTACTAAATTTTCAAATTTTATGTTAAATTAATAAAAAATATTCAAAAATAAACTTTAGCCATTTTTAATGTACCAGTATGAAAACGCTCGTTGACTTTGCATCGTTTTTTTTATAAATTCGCATTTTTAATGACTGAAGTAGTTAAAAACGATACCTCAATAATAAATGACAATATTCTCATCATATCGCCATATAAAATGCATCAAATAATAATAAAACAACTCTGATATGGTTTATTCCTATAATGCCCGTTTTTTTACAAAAGAGTATATTTAATATCTGTAGAATTACTATTTTCCACCAAATTCAAATATGGTGAAGCACTTAATTGTCTAATTCAAATTAACCTAAACCGTTTATTTAATTATAGCGTACACTTAACATGTTATTAGGTAAGATTCGACTTTTCCTTCTTTTAATACATCATTGTAATGATCTTGTCATGGAATACGGAACGACGGAATTATGGAATTTTTCACACATTTTATTATTGGTAACATCATGTTTACGTTTATTATTTGTTAGTGTTTTATATCGTATTAGATTTGGTAGTCATTTGATTTTATCGTTACTTACGGAATTTTCACGCATTTTATTATCGGTGACATAATGTTTACGTTTATTATTTGTTCGTGTTTTGGGCCATAGTAGATTTAGTAGTCGTTTGATCTTATTATTACTTACGGGATTTTTCACTCATTTTGGTATCGGTGACGTCATGTTTATGTCGATTATTTGTTATTCGTTTAATTTTGTTTCCGAGCTATGCCATTATAAACTTTTCAAACAAAATTATTATTTTTTACTTTACATTTTCTTTTACTTTGCGTTTCTTTGTAATATTTTCATTTCTCATTCTATCTATCAAAAGCTAAGAAATAGTATTTATTATAAACGAACATTTTGCGGAATTTAATTCGTTTCGATATTTTTATCTGTCCAATTGACAATATTTTCTCATGTCTTTCTTTAATTAATAAACATAATGAAAACTATGTGTATTAAAATTTCATTTGGCCTACAACTATAGAGAAATTTACAATTGTTATACTATGAGTAATTCTTTTCTATATTCCCGATCGGCGGTATTCCGTTACGCCACTCAAAATTTAATTTGGAGGCGTCCGCCGAAACCGTAATCCCGACCCAACAAACCATAAAACGCGCATTAAATCAGTCAAAAAATGAACTGGCACCCTTCGCGTCGACACAAATAATCGATACACCACCCACTCCACGACCTGAGTCGAGACAAAGAGCGCTGACACTAAATAAAAACGACAGCCCGCATACAGACTCCACCGTACTTAATATACACGAACGAATAAAACTTCGAATAGGGATACACGGGTCTGCTGAGTAATGTCTAACGGAGAAATTGTATTAATAACTCGTTTTAATTGGGTTACTAGTAATTTAAGTACAACTCAAAATGGAGCATTTTTATTTTTATTTTCCATATACACATAGGTAATAGAGACATTTTTAATTCTAATAATACCATTGTTTCAAATTTTAAAAACTCCTTATAAACTGCAAAAATACCACCGTGAAGTTATTGATATTTTATTTTTCCTTCATCCATGCATTTCGTATAGAGATGAAGAAGAAAAATGATAAGGAAGAAAGGTTGTAACTCGGGGTTTAGTGTGCATTCGAATTTAACCATCGATCTCTTTCTATAGGTACAGTTGTATATGTTATGTGTGTTTCCAACTTTAGTTATTATGTACTTTACATTGATAAATGTTAACACATTATTCAAAATATTACGTAGTAATGAAATCATCATATTAAACTCGCTACGCTGAGAACGAATCGAACCCAGGAAAAATCGATCCGTGTAAAGCAGCAGCAGAAGGCACCGGCAGCCGGTAGCGGCGCGTGCCGCAATCCGATCCGACGCCCGCGGCGCGCGCCCGATCCGATTATTACTCCGGAATTATGTAATTACCGTGTCATAATCTGTATTATTATGTCGGAGGTGGCGCAGCGCAGCTCGTAATGACGGAACGCTAACCGCGCTCCCGCAGAACGCCATTGTCGCTATTGTTTAAATATGACGCCCCGTCGAATATTATTGGGGCACCTCGCCACGCTACGGCCGTCGTAATGTATTGTATATTTTCTTTTTGTATCACTATCTCGCTCTCTATACACAAGAAATTTCCAGCGATGCTGCACCATTAAAAATACGACCCACGATTATTTTCCCCGGAGTATATCGTAAACGCGAAGAGGAAAGAAAAGTCGAAAAAAATTGACACTATAGTTATGTAATTATCGGGAACCAGCAATATCGACGACGCGTAACTTTGTTTAAGAATGATATGACTCACCTAGCTTTTATTTTCAACCCATAAAATAAAGTGAACTTACGCTTCTATATAGCTAAATTAATAAACGCTGAAGAATGTATGGGTCGCACTACTTTTTTACGTATATGTCACACTGCTCCTCTTTACGGTTGTTCTGGCATCTTTCTGTCCTATTCCTTTTTAAGTGTTCCCTTTGTTTACATATTCCTCAATAGACAGAAAAGCATAAATCGATGTCGAGGACAAGGATCTTATCCTTGGTTTTCTAGAGCTTACGTGGTTTGATTTGCGGTCTTTCACATTTTTGTTCTTTTTATTTTCACAAATATAGAAAATTTAGTGTTTTGTCATCATACTTATACATAAATTATTACAACATATATATTATTAATGATATATTTTGAATTTTTTTGTTTGCCAGCTTAGTGTCAGTATTACATATACAGTAATTTTTATTTATTTCTTAAAGGCGGTTTGCTAAAAACTTCTAATTAAAGCATTTGAGAAAACCCTCGCTGCCATCAATTGTGCTCCGCGATACGACAGGAATATAAGCTAGGTAGTCAACCGAGCATTTTTTACTGGGTGCACCTAGCCGGACGGACAATAGCGGATCAGTAGTTAAACGGGCCCCGGGTGGGACGATGTTCAGCGGGCGGTGGCCGAGGGCGGCCTTTGTCCCGGCCGCGCTCCACTTTGCTTTATTTGCAGCACTTTTTTAGAATGCTGCCGCTTTGGTTTAATCAAATTTAAATGGAAGTTTCGATAGCAGAGCGAGGCGAGATGTTCGTTGTTTGTTGACAGCTTAAAACTCGATGCGAATAGATTTAGGGTGCATATTCAACATTTAGATCTTTCAGGATCAATTCACTCATTCCAAATTAAAGCTATTGCAAACCTATATAAAATACGGTAGAAGTTTCGGGAAAGCAAATACTAGTTAAAGTGACCAAATTGTTTGGAACTAATTTGTATTCCGTAAAGGAAAAAAACGCGAAGAGAAACTAGGTAAATTATTTCATCCTATGCCTCATTTTATATCATAAATATATTGGAAATAATATCCTTCATACCCAAGTCTATAATATTTATAATAATTGTCGTAACTTATTTATAATTTGATGTCGCTTATGGAAGTAATTATACTGAACCACTAAAAAGTTTTAAACAATATATGTCTTTATTTAGTTGGTGTTTCAATAAGATTATTTCTGTTATAGGATAATCATTATTGCAGAAAAGAAAAAAAACTAATATTTAACTGTTAATTTCAATTAAACCTGTATACTAATGAGTATGTAAATACATGATAATTTCACCTATTCAAAGTATTTTTATCCTTAAGCTCTTTTCCACATGTTTCCACATGTTCCCTCCATGGTTAACGGCAAGAAATTATAAGAAGCTAGCAGAGCTTTCGACTTTTCTGCTAACTTTTTTCTACCGCGAACATATTAAGTTTACTAATTTAATATATTGGGCGTTAATTTTGTAGAAATTCATTATTCACAATTAGACGAAACTACGTGATGTAGTATTATTTCTACTTTCTTTATGTTCTTTATTACAACCTAGGTTTCGTTGTATTACAACATCTTCAGGTGGGCTGTTAGCAAAGATCTTGCTATAAGGATATTAAATTTACATCAAATAAACCCCAGTTACAGGTGGAGAATGAGGTATTATCTAATAGGGTCGATATTTACAATTACGAATATAGTTTTCTAACTTGCAAGTGTTGGTAAATAGAGTATAATCTCGAACCGCCTTGTCATACTCGTACACATAGGTGCAGATTTTCTTTGTGTAATTTTAAAACAACCTCTGAGAACTCGGAATCACTGTCGTGGCGCATCACGAACACGTCGTTATTTATAAAGCCATCGAACACTTCGGTTCGAGTGCCGGCGGTACGAGCGACTAAAACGGCAATGTCAAGTGGCGTCGACGCCGTCGAGTGGCGCTAATACGTGATAAAGATCGGAAAGTGTCAAAGTGCAAAGTTCGCTCGCGGCTTCCGCCACTTCTTCCGCCGCGTCCTTTTGTCACGCTGCGACCACCGCCCTACTTGACGCGCCGATCGCAGATTGCGCCATACCCAGGTTGGCTCGCTTTATTTGTGTATCGAATGATAAAAGCATTGACACGTTCTAATGCGGATAATGTGTTACGGAGATATGTGGGGGGGGGGGGGCATTCACAGCTCAAGATAGTGTTTTCACAGCTCAAGATGTATGTTTTAAATTTACGTTAATTATAAAATAATTAAAAACAGAATTAATGTTAATTAAAAAACAAATACGTTCAGTTGGTTTAAATAATGGAAATGATCTCTTTTGTCTGGAAAATAGCTCGAAAGGAAGACGCATGTATTATCGTATGGTACTTAGTAAAAAAGAAATATAAATGCAAAACTAGTAATATCGGTACCTAGGAAATCAAATAATATATGTTTGCCGAAATTAAAAATTTAAATCTATGAGTCTACTCGCCGCTAACTCTAAAATGCGTTGTGCAATATCTGATGAGAAATTTTACATAGAAATGTGTACATCGGCAGAGGTTAATAACGTCAGTACCATTTCACACGAATGTAGCGTCTCGATTGAAAATGATATTATGTTAAAGTGACTTCACCAAAAAAAAAACGAGGAGAAAACTTTTACAACACCTTCTTCAAATGCTCGCGATACGAAGTAGATGAAAACGATAAACTACTCTACTTCAACAGTGTTATTTAATAGTGGCACGGATGACAATTTAAAATATTTACTCTGTCATATCAGTGGTTAACTATGACCTTCAATAACAAATATACTGTATTGGCTAATATTATTTATTAAGCATGAGTAATTCAAAAAACATTAAATAATTAAGACGACTTTAAGCTTGAGAGATATGTAAATGTTTTATTAACAAGGATATTTATTAAATCTTACGTCTATCGTTCATTTATCACTGTGAGATGCAGATACATCGCTCAGTTGTTACCACTTACTATGCGCAAAACATGGTAAACCATGCAGTTACCACTGTTTACCACCACTACCGACATTATTAATATACCATTGCCCTTCACCTCACAATCCCTTGAGACATCCTGAAAACGGATAATTAGACCGCAACGTTCGCAACAAGTGAGCATCATAGGTTGCACGAGAGACGGGGTGGCCGCTAATGAGTAAGCGACAGCGAGGATGCGTATAACATGACAGAGGGATGTGTAAACGTGTTAATTTGACAGCGGCACCGGTACGGTGCGGACGGTAGGCTAGACAACTCCCACAAGGGAGTGCACCCCAGAGGCTAGCTTTTGATTTGCATTTCATTGTACTCGTGAGAGGGCGTAACGGGGGCAAATTCGCGATATTCGCTGTTTACGTGTGTTTTTTGCGAATATGGTATTTTCACTCGATATAGCGGATTAGGCAATGTGAGGAGATGTTACTGAAAAAATATCCAATTTTTTCATGTATATGTTTTATAAAACTATATACAAACATGGAGAATTGGATCAATAAGAAAATTTAAAAAGTATATTTTTGCTATTGAATATCAAATTAGAAAAATAAAACCTACAATCCAGCCACGAATTTATGGCAAAAGAACAAACTTCGGGTATTTCTATGTATTTAAAGAATTCATCCAAGCCTTCCTTTTCAATTTTACCACATTCGGTCTTAAACTAAAAGACATATGATGCTCTGCCACTTCAATGGACATGACGAAATAAATATTCTATTTTTACAATGTGCCTGCGGGACCCTAAAAAGTATTATCGTTTTCAACTATTTAATCGCCCGTCCAATTCATTCGTTTTGTGTTAGAAAATCATATTTTGGGGAAGATTTGAGGCTAAGGATAAGATTTATAGGGGCAGAAAAGTGACAAAGTGAAAATGACAAAACCGAAATCGGCTTATTTATTGAGTGATCATTCTGACTATTCCGGCCGACATACCACCGACCCCGATGGCTCGTATTGTTTGGTGAACATATCGTAGTATTATGATAGCTTTCAAATATGACTAAAAAAATATTGGACTGAATTGAACTGAGAAGGTCTAAACTCCGCGGGTCTTCTGTCTAGGGTTTATAAAAGGTTAGAATTACTTAGATATCTAGGAGCGGAGTTTACTGACGAGTCTGAGAACAGCGCTTCGTCATGATAAGATGACGCTCTGCGTGCCGGACTGCTCTTACTCTGTTAATAAGATAATCACGAGAATTACTAACAAATACAAGATGTAATAACTCCCCCTTTGAAGAGTAAATTTACAATCTTGTTTATGTTTATGTCATAGAAGCTCTAATTCTAGATATTGGTTCCGGTAGATTGACTGTGTCTGTATCAGAAGCATGTTCATAGTCTACGTTATTCGGATTAGGTACGTGTCTAACTAGATATTTTTTTACATTTGAATTTACAATTATAAATCTGATAGCTAATATAGTATACTATGCTTAAGAATATATAAGTAGGGATACATGAGTAATAATGCCTAATATTTGAAGATATGAGATTTAACTATTGAGTCTACATTATTTGTGTTTTCCTTAAATATTTTATTTTAAAATTTTAAGTATTTTTCTAAGTGAAGGAAATATAATTTGATTTTTATATTTGTATATTCTTATATCAGTGTTGTAGAATAAATATGAGATAACATTGTATAATTTTATATATGAGTGATTATCGAAAAGGTTTTGAAATCTGAAATTGCTAATTACTTTAAAGGTTCACTAAAACATATTGGTACCTCGTCTCTTAAGTTTTTTAGAGTTTCAAATATGTCAGTATATGAGCAAGAATCGAAATGATGAAATAGTATGTTTTATTATTTATTTTCAGGGTAGCGTAAGACACTGCACGTGTTCTTTCTGATTTAATTAACTGTCGAGAATGTTCAAGGATTTGCTCAATATATGGTGTACATTCGTTTAAGTCTAGGAATCTGAACTTGCAATTGACTTTTGTCGCGTTTTCATGTTCGATTATGACTGAGTAAAAATACGATTTTCTGATAAGGATCTCAAGAATTTGAAATATAATTCATCAAGAATGTGGTATTTAATTAAAGGATCAAATGGAGGTTCTACTATTATTGGTTCAGGAGTATCTGAGAATGAAACCCGAGTATCTACCAGGTTGAATAAGGTTTACAGGAATAGAGCGTCAGCCGCAATGTTTACTATTTCTTTTCTATAGGCAATTCTATAATCATTTTCTTCGAAATTAAAAGTCAACGTTGAAGTTGACTGCTTGGATTTTTGTAGTTAAATAACCAGTTGAGAGAGCAATAATAAATAATGAAATCGAATGTATGGTCAAAGAGATATGGTCGAAAGGTTTTATAACCAAAGATGATGGTTAATAACTCTTTTTCTGTCCTATTAAGATTAGTTTCACATTTATTAAATGTTCGAGGAGTATATGCAATTGATCGGTCTTTGCCGATTTTGACTTGCGAAAGAATTGGCGTAGTTAGGTGCGTCGCAGTTTAATATGAAAGGTTTCTTAAAATCTGGATAGGCGAGTAAAGGAGTAGAGATAAATCTAGATTTCAAAATTTCAAAGGTGATTTATTGCTCGTTTTTCCAGAAATATCACATCCTTTTCTAAAAGGGTTCTAAGGGGTTTTACTAACTTTGAAAGAATCAAGAAAATATTTAACGCCTTTGGGTGATTTGGGTATTGGGAATTCACTGACTGATTTGATTTTTTCAGGATTTGGTTTTAGGCTCAGTGATTATATGGCCTAAATAAGTGATTTCTTTGTGTAAAAATTTGCATTTATTGGGTTGAAGTTTTAGACTGAAATTTTGTAATCGTTGAAAATCAGTAAATAAGTTATATATGTATAATTTCAGGTTATATGAGTAAAAAAATGTTGTCTAGATATACAGAGCTTCGATTGCCTGAATGATTCAGCGTGTTATTTATTTGATTGTTTACTTCGTATTTATAACATTCGAGATATCTGTAGGATTTGGTATGGATAGATATATTTTGAAGTTGTCCTAATAAGATATCGGATATCGGGATCTGAAAATATATCGGAATATCGGGAACACATGTCGTACAAGGAGTTTATCTCTTCGTGATGAGATATAAAATTTGTAGTAGATTTAAAACATCGTTAGTGCGTCGAAGAATTTGCAGAGTGGTTTGAGGAGGAAAGTATTGTATTAATTGGCAAGTAGGTTTTAGTTTGTAGGGGGCGAGGTATGATATCAAGTTAGACTTCACTGAAACAAATTTTTCAGAAGTATTTATGACAGAAATATTTATCCGGTTATTGTCTTTTAGCTTATCATTTCACTGCGGGAAGAGATAGTATACACGGGTTCGGTAAATTGCAACGGAATATTAGAATTCTAAATTTTCAGGGTACTTGTATTATAATCTATAATGCATTCTGAGTCGGTCCTTAAAATTAGTTTAGATTATAATGCGATCATAATCTAAACTAATTTTGTCCACTACATGAAATTTATACAATTCTTTTTTTTGGTTCGAAAATAACTGCAAGTTGAATGAACTTAAGGTAGCAGTAGATTCGTTGCATGTGTCAATGCCTTTTAATTTGAATTTATTAAAATTTAGAGTAGGCGACGTTTATGTTGAAGATTTTTTTTTAAGCATACCGATGAACTGGTATTTAGCGAAAATAATAAGGGTTGAGAAGAAAGTATTGTTTTTAAGATAATATAAGGTAAAAGTTGTTTGGAACGGTTGGAAGTGATCTCGAATACCTTTTCCGAAATGTTTGAATGTTCTGTTTGTGAATCGATGTTTTGTGTTAATTTAAGTAGTATATATTTTTTTAACATTTGAAGTATCGAATGTGTTTGTTTTAATAGCTCAGTTATTTTATGATTATGAAGTTAGTTAAACAATATTTAAAAATTAAATTAAATGTTAAAAATGTAAGTCAGATTGTACAAAATCAAAATTTCTGAAGTAAATTACAATGATGAAGCAAATTATAAATTACAATTATTACAGGGTGTATGTAGCTTACAGTATTATGAAACGAGTGGCTCACGTTAGAGACGGCGGTGATTGGAGTGTCGTCAGTGTTGGGCTTCGAAGCAGGTATTCGAGGGAGATGCTACTTACTATTTGCCCGGTTTATGCAGATCAGTGATATTAGATTTTGATGACTTCCGGTCTGGTGAAAATTATCTGTAGTCGTCTGTGAACTTTGTGATTTTTGACTGCGAGTTCATTGGTTCTTGTTTTAGACGATAATAACTAGTATCGGTTTAGAAAATTTTCGTTGATGAGGCGCTTTCGCGGATTTTCTTTGAAATACCTTAAGCTGCCACCAAAATGTGCAGAGTTTGCTGACGAATTTGGGAAAACTGCTATTACCGTGTAAATATGAGAATCACGAGAACAGTGCCGTGTGAACTAATAAGTCTAGGGTTTAACAAATAGGTATTTAGTAAGCGCGGATAGAAGATCGGCATAATTAAGATAATTCTACGCGGATGAAACCGCGGGCCACATCTAGTTTTGATTGATCACATCTAGTTTTACATGTAACACGATACTAGAAAAATTTCTAAAGAGAAATGTATCGATGACCAGATAACGCTCTGCAAAATATTAGTGTAGTTTGATTTGGCTCTGATAATGTTATTTAATTAATTTCAAGCCGTAGCTGTACATAAAATTTCAGTTATTTTCGGTTATTTTCATTAACACTAAAATTATTAGTGAATGTAGTAGTAGCGAATAGTAGTCGTATTTCATAAATATGACTCGTTTACTCTATAGAGAGAATTTTAAACTGGCAATCTTCGAAGATGGCTTTTTTGTTTCGTATCATACTTACAAATCGTATTTTATTTTCTGCTTTCCCCGGTTGTTAATTGCTAAATTATATGTTCATTTTCGTATATTCTATTTCTTTAACGGCAGACACTTTTTGCACCGGTTTCTTTAATTCACTTATTACATTATCTTTATTTTTCCCAGTTTTCCATAAAAATAACTGGATTTAATAATATCATCAAAGCCTTATATACGTCAGGATAAAATTAACACATTTTTTATTTTCCAATCAAATATACCTGTACCAACAAACCAACAACCTGTTCATTAAAACGTGACATCTCGTTCTAAAACTATGGCTTAAAACCGATTTGATCTCTAGAATCATGAACACTGATTCACGAAGAAAGTGTACTCAGAACAAGGAGACTCCGGTAGTGGCATCAAACCGCCGCTAGCATCACGACGTGCGGTCATTGATTTGCGGCCGAAGATAAGATCGGCGGCGATAGGGCGACCCGGCCGCTCTTGTGAACTGGGACGCGCCGGGAATGCGCATCTCTGGTTGCACGCGAACCAGCATCGCGATACTGCATACGATGGTTAACTGTGAATATGACTCGGCTTTCGGATAATGTGCCTACTAGATTTATCAGAAAAATACATCTCGTTTTATAGTTGCGTTACATAATATATATATATATATATATATATATATATATATATATATATATGTGTGTGTATATATATATATATATATATATATATACATATAACGGTGTAATAGTTGTAACGATGAAAATTGGGGGTTCCGGCAGGATTACATACAATAGATTTATCTGAATCGCATCACATTTAGGGATATATTCTAGAAACGTGTTTCAGAGAATAATATCAGTAATAACAACTCGATGTCATGTTTTACTTTCATTTAGTAGAAGTAATACTAGCGTCGTGCACCTGTCACATAAGAACATTTTCACACAGGAACTTAGTCTACAAACACGAGCGTATTTAAGGCCCATTCTATCAAACATAATAATGCTTTTCTATAATATCTGCACGCGTACTTCACGGTCGAAAGAACGATATCCGTCAGTCACTTCATTGATAACTGATATCTTAGATGCAATTATTATTTAAATGAACTCGTTATTTAAGAATAATTAAAAAATGTAAGAATGATTATATACTTATATTATAATTCTTTCGTATACCGTTTATTTTATCTTCTTAGGATTCCGTGGCAAAATGGCAAAAACAGAATAATTCAATTCCGTCTGTCTGCCCGTACAAAATAGCCTCATAGCACATTCAGTATAAGATTGAGCGTGATGAAATTTTACAGGAAGATGTGAAAACATAGTAATAAAGAAATAATTCTTTTTTTTCACGGTTTCCAAGGCGTCAGGTGTCTCCTTTACCAGAGCTGAGTTGCCAAAACCATCAACAACGTGTCTTTAAGTTTTCAACCAAGTGTGAAAAAAATCTGACAATCTGACATAAGACTAATGTCATTTAGTTAATCATTTAGTTCATAACTATTTTGATCAACTTACATTAATAAATTTAATAGGTATAAGGCTATAGGTAATAGGTGTAAGGATATATATATATATATATATATATATATATATATATATATATATATATATATATATATATATATATTAGGTAGGCTAGTAAGTTTTTAGCCACAACTTCTGGACTCTTCCAGAAAGAGTGTTGAAACTTTGAAAAGGTACTGTAGGGAAACTGTAGGGTATAAATTGGTCAAAGTGTAGTCAGTTGACAACAGTTAGCGCTGAAGCTTTAAGTGAATTACATAAAAGATAATGGATTAAATCGATATCAAATTCTGTTATTTTACGAATGTCTTCTGAGTCATGATGCAAAAACTGCCACAAATAAATACAAGTCATGCGATGGGCGAGACCACGGTGTCTTACGCGACGGCAAAGATTTGGTTCAGGAATGAGGACTACGATCTTGTGGACGAACCCGTACCGGAAGTCCTGTTGAATTGAACGTTCAACGATTACAACGCCTAATTGAGGAGGATCCTCGACTGATGACTCGTCAATTGGCAGATGAGCTACTCTGCAGTCATAGCACCATAGGAATACATTTGTCATCATACCATCTTCAGCGTAGAGTTGATATTCGTCAACAGTTATTGAAATCGACACGTAACTTCGACTGGCTGAATCAGTTAGTAACTGGCGATGAGAAGTGGGTTACATACGTTAACTTACACGCAAACGTCAATGGCTGGGTATCAGAGAAACAGGAGTTTCAGTATCCAAACCTGAAATAAGTGCCAAAAAGGTGATGCTCAGCTGCTGGTGGAATGTCACGGGTATTATTTATTGGGAGTTGCTTCCAGAGAGATTTACAATTAATAAATATATTTACTGTGAAGAATTGGACCGATTAGCTAACAAATCGAGTAGTCAACAGGATCGAGTTTATTACGTGCTAATGCTAGACCACATGTTGCAAAACGTACTCGTGATAAATTAGAGGAGCTTGGCTGGGTTCTACACACTCATCCACCATATTCGTCGGTCATTGCTCCCTCTGATTACCATTTATTCAGGTATCTAAGTAACTATTTACGCGGAAACAAATTCGACATTAAAGACGGTCTCCAAAACGACCTCGCACAATTTTTTTAATCAAAATTACCAGAATTTTACAAGAAAGGCATATTTTCACCGCCAACCAAAAGGAACAATTAGATAATAGTGGTACATACTTAAATTTAATTTAGTGCAACCTATAATTTTTTTTAATAAAAATTGTTGACAGCAACTCGGGGTTAAAAAGTTATTAGCCAACCCAATATATATATATATATATATATATATATATATATATATATATATGTATATATATATGTGTATATGTATATATATATATATGTATATATATATATATATATATATATATATATATATGTATATATATATATATATATATATATATATATATATATAGTATACGAATGCATAGCATGACTTGCTTCATTCTTATTATCTTTCATCTCTCAATGTCATCAATATCCAACGTCAGTGTTTTATTACGTGCAGCCGCAAGCGCAATCGTCTTCTCTATTAATATACATCAACACTATGCGATGTACAAAAAAACAACCAAACGCAAGCTACAAAGCTGATTCAAACTCGAGAGCCAATAAAAAGCATTGCGATCGCTAAAGCGTCGCCCTCCCTATTTAAAACGATGCATATTGATTAAATATGCAGTGAGCGGTGGAATAGCGTCAAAACCCTCTTTTGAATATTTTTTTCATCGTAACAAAGGTCAAAGGTCAGTACGATTTAAATATAATTTATAGGTCGCTGCCGACTCCTAAGGTCAGCGCAATGCTCCGGCAGTGTAGCGGATACCTATCTGCGTTTTGTGCCGTTTAAAAAACTTAAGCATATAGTTTTGCATATTAATTGCGTACCGCCAGCTTAAAATGGAGGTTTTTTAATGAACTTAAAATACCTGATTAGTTATTTACTATATTTATACATTTTTAGTACATATTTATATACACACGCATACACGCACATACATGTACGTGTACGTATGTATGTATATACATATATATATGTATATCAATTCTAAAGTTGATAACACATCGAGTGACTTGTGGGTCCACAGTAATATACAGGTCTATTTTCACTGTTCAAGCTATTCTATGTCTATGAGTATTCGGGTATGCATTATATAAATAAATATACGTACAAAAGTATATTTGTTTATGAAACAAATACATATTAACATTATACTCTCTTTAAAAGATATAATTTTCAGTATTTCATTTTTCGTATCTTACGTAGAATCTATGAAGTATTTAAGTAGTTTGAACGAAAAAGTTTTCCGTTAAATACAAATCTTTTATTCTGTTAAATAAATATTTAATATTTAAAGAAGTTTTCTAATGTGTTAATATTTCTTTTTCTGCAATGTACTACACTAGACGATATGCAAATTGCTATTCAATTTTTTAAAACTAAGCTTGGAAGGCAATATTGCTGATTCATTAAGATTTAATCGCAATAAATCTGTAACGAGTAGTACTTCGCGATTCTGATATAATTAAATGCTATTTTCCCCAATGTAGCTACTACGGACGTAAATGATATAATAAAAGCTTCTCGGCTACGGGTAAAAGTTAATAATAAAAGCTTCTCGTGATCAAATAACAAAAGCATTCGCCGCTTATGGGTAATAATGGGCAATAGATTTGAAATTATTGTATAATAAAGTGGTACACCTAGATAATATTCAGTCCTCTTCAAATTATATTGAAATAAATAAATGATTATCATCATATAATTTTGAATATACAATTTAATAATTGTTTTAGAGTAACCTTTTTCAATAAAACCAAACATATATTATTTTTTTATTGAAAATGACAATATAAATAAAGTTATAATGAATAAAAAAATAAACGTATCTAAACTGCCGAAGGTAAAATTTAATTTTTATTCCCTCGAGAGTCGAACTCGAAGTCGAAGTCGAGAGAAGAACTTTTTGAACTTATTTTGAGATTATACTGCTATTTAAAGTTTTTATTTTACGACAAATACAGAACGATTCATGAATTTTGCACGTAATAGATCCATACTATATACGTAACTACCAAAATGCTTTGAGCAAAAGTCGTTATTGAAATAGTCAAAAATGAATGGATTACCATTCCATATATAAATAATAAATTATAATTACGACAAGCCGAGTCTTAAAAATCAACATGAATTATGACATCGCTCCTATTTCTGCTGAAGTCTTCACTTCGTTACGATCAAAATATAAAAAAAAAAACATACGGTTCCTATCCACAGTCTCAAATGGCTCTATGTAAAAGTACTTTTTTCATATTACAACAAATTAGGTAAAAATATATTTCAACAAAACGGTAACCTATTTATATTAAATGATGTAATGTCATAAATCCATCTGCTCAGTATCATCGCTGTTGCCCCGTGTACAAAGCCGCATCGCGCCATATTTGGATGAGGGTGACTGTATTCGGGTTGTCGCAAAAAGTACAATGCTGTTGAATGTATTGATAATTGTTATGCTCAAGTTATAACATTGGAATTAAATTTGCAACATCGATAAGACATAAGTTATGAACACGATACTATTTTCATCGTTAAAATAATGAAATATTGAACTATAGAAATTATTGAGAAAAACAAACCTAACAGTCTCATACCGCCGTAATTAATTTCTTCACGTAACTTGTAGAGCTAGAGCAATATGCTTATTCGGTTAACAAAGAAATTAAGGTTAGCGAAATAATTATGGGACAAATCAAATTATTAGGCCGGTATGGTCTTTTAGATTAGCATCTGGGCCAATGAACGAGAGAACAGAAAAAGCCGACGATGTTAAAAAGAAATTGACTCCCTGCTACAGAGCCACCTCGCTTCCTATGCGATATGCATGAGCCCCCACGGCACACCGGTATATCCCCCGAGCGGCGCGCCATTTTAACACGCCAAAGGTCAAATTCGGGGTCAAAATGACCGACGGCTCAGAGAACATAATATCGAGGTATCCATACTGAAATGTGATGCATTAAAATGGATATTACGCATTCAGTTCTCGTTTATTGTGTTTCCAATTCTCCTTTTGTAAAAACTGCGGGTGATAAATGGCGGGAGAAAATACACCCTGGCAACCACCTGGTGTTACTAACATGTTACATATCACAGGTTTCATTGCCTGTGATATGTAACATGTTAGTAACACCAGGTGGTTGCCAGGGGATTCAAATTGAATATGAAATTGGTATCGATTAAACTTTTGTTCTGAGTACTGGTGGTAAAGTGAGACGAAAATGATTAGTGGAAAATTCAGATCATGCCGACAGTCAACATCAAACAATTGGTAACATTAGATAAGATACTATCAACCAAAAGTCAAAGGTTTGAGAATTATTTAATATTAGAGGCTCCCGATGGTTTCTTTCGTTACCAACTCAGGCTCTCCTTCATTAGTCGACAAAGATTTATCGTTTAACGATTTTCTTTGGAAAATAGTAAGTAAACAAGTGAGAGCGATAAATTTAAACATTCTTATTAGTCGTGTATTATTACTAACGTAGATATAAGTGCTAGCTTCTTACTCTAAAATTATCATAATTCTACGAATTACTATACGTTAATATTTACTGCGCGTCCCTTGGAACATACTGTGAATATACATATTTAACTTTCTTAAGAAACTAAATGTAAACAATTGTTTCATGTAGCGATCACATAAGAACGAAAAGTTGTTGGTGTCATGACATTATTCTATTTGAAATAGAAAATACTCATAACAAGAATATAACTGAAATTGATAACAAGGAATAAGATAGAAATTTGTAGCGAGAATATAATGATAAATTAATGGAATGTCCATTTAAATAATTTTAGCACACCCATTGAAAAATTAAATATGAATAATGGATGAATGCAAAAAGAAATATTATTATATACAACTATGTTAAGCATGAAGTTAATGATGCGTAAAATATTTGGTAAAATATAATTGTGTTAGGTGCTGTGTTTTCTAAAGAAAGATATATCAGGCTCTTAAAAACAATTAATTAAATAGCAACGTCTATATATCAGTAAAGATAATAATTATTTTATGTGAACAATTTTGGAAGCGGTCTGTTAGCAATTTGGTATGCAGAGTTACTGGAATAATATAATTGTCTCAGGTTAAAAAAATATTTCTTTTTATATTTCGTTAATATTTATGTGTAATAGATTATAATACATTTGTTCTAGTCAAATCTACCTCTCTCGCTATAAAGTATAAATAGCAATAGTAATTAACCGGCAAGTCTATTCAACAAGCAACTGTGTCGTGTATGCCACGTTTTCATACAATATTTCGATCATATATCACAACTAAAACATAGATCAGCAAAAAGCCACTGAATACACAATAAATAAATAGATGCAACAGGACGAAATTTTGGACAAATACGACTGGAGTGGGCGGCGCCGTGGTACAATAGGCTGTGCGACCGCTGCCCGGGGACTGTGTGCAAACAGGGCACGCGTGTCGTCGCCGTGCTCGGACACGCGGCCACATGCAAGTACTGCGTGCCGACATTTGGACAGTGTAAAATGATGCCATATACACGTTTAAGACGGTCGCAGAAAATTCTGAATCTTCTTCTTAATCTCTATTTCATGTTAAAGAAAATCAGTAGTCGGTTTTGCTGAAATGTCTTTACCTAATTGATTGCAAAATCCAGTAAACACTTTGGCGATGGCCTCGTCTATACGATACAAAGTATTTCTTTGAAAGAAAATGCATATTTTACGTTATACCCACATCGGTTATAGTCTTGGAAATCGTTTTTTTTTTAAATAAAAGCGGCATGTATAGAAACTAAATTGGTTCACGAAGTTCCGATTTAGACATGCCCAATCTTAAAAATTAAATCACTGATAGGTGAAGTTATGGGAAATTTACTTTGAGTTCAACGTTTACTCATTAGCTAAAACTACTGCTTACATACATTTCATACGCTTTCCACTTATTGCACTTATACAAATGTGAATCGTCTTTCAACAAATTAGTTTGATTACATCGCTTCAGTGAAGTAAATAATATTTCTAGACAAGACGTAGTTTTTCTAGGGTAGCATCTAATTATGATCCATCTAACGCACGCATCGAACACCCTGTTCGTATCCACTCAGCGTAAGATTTTTCAACAACGTTTTATATTTGCGAGAATTTAGCTCTGACTCAAATATACATGTTAAAATGTTTCTTTTATATATTCTTAAAGCATATTTACGCAATAGCCATTTTGATTTGATATTTAATTGAATTTCTTCTGGAGAAATTTCGACGATAGAATGAAAGTTAGATTTTTCAACCGAAATTGTGGCTTCGCCCTTACGAAGTCAAAATAAATAAGTACGATATATGAAGTATACGAGTGATTTATTTATCTCGTGTTTCGTTAAAATTTATAGATCAGGAAGAATTTAAATAAATATTCATGAATATGTCATCAGGATAAAGTAATCTACCTACTAGTTTTCCTTCCGGAATGAAACATTTGCTATAGGGAAACATTTTATTGTGATCGCGACTCTTCAGTATTTTTTGGTAAACGTGTGTAGCACTAACTGTTGTAAAAATGAATACAGCAATGAATGGTGATAACCATTTATAAATGTTTTAAGCGAAATCTTTGAATGGTGACAGTTTTATTTTGATTAATTTCATATATTATATAACATTACAATATTTCATGAAATGTTATTGTCGATACTAGAACACCGGAAAACAAGGTCCGATCGATGCTTAATTTCTCATCCTAGCGAACCTGATCTCACCGTTCGATCATCTCGTCTCAGCGCAGATTCACTTTCATTCCGATAACATCTCGCGCTGCTTGCGGCACTGCGAGCGCCGCAACGCGATCTCGACTGTAGAGATGCGCGCGCCCGGCCGACACAAAAGGCGACATTTTCTTAAAGCGCCCGGCCTATTGTGGGTGTTAAATTTGTTTCATTATTTGCCGATGCCTTTAGCGAGATTATTAGGCGTTCGTACAAAAGGCATTGTCGGCTTTTATGATATTATCGGATGGACTGTATAAAATATTGGCTTTGTGTAGTATTCCTGACCGCCTACCGGTACAGTTTGTTGCATAGAGTGAAAATGAAGTAGAAAAAATATTTTTTAAATCATATATTTCATCTCGTAATTAATTTTGTTGTTGGTAAGTAACGATAAGGATGTTTGTAGTATAATTAAATCGTTATCAAAACCAAATCTCCACCGATTGATTGTTGCCGTTGCAGACCTCATTTATATGCCACAATATATCTGCATCGGTTTGTGATATATGTAATTATTGAATACTTTGGTTTTGCAATGAAATAATTGTAATTTCATTTAAATTCAATTTTAACTTATTGAATATTTATTAGCATTTTTAAGTGACAGGGTCGTATAATATAAAGGAGATACATTAAGTATTTTATAGAATGTACTTGTGAAACTTGGACAATACAAAATGATATCACATACACGTTGAAAACAACCGCGGAAAATATTGAATTCTTGACTATTTTATGTTAAAGAAAATTAATTGTCGGTTTGCGGAAATATTTTTATCTATTACGTAATAAATGCAGTAAATTATTCGGCACAAAATATTATTTTGAAATAAAAAGCATATTTTTCGTGAAAGATTTTTTCTTATACATAAAAATAGATTTTCAAATAAATACGAGAGGTGTAGGAGTTAAATTGGTTCCCACTGTACCGGTTCAGATCTGCCAAGTTTAGAAAATTGGATTAGTAATAACTGAAATGACGTCGAAATTACTTTGGACTCAAATATTTTCTCATTAATTAATATTTACATGTCACAGTTTAAATTAGATAGGAACTATTTTACGCTTCAAAAAGATTGAAACATAATTGATAGATTGAAAAATCATAACGTCCAGCTTTGAGTTATTCAATCGAAAGATTGTAGAATGAATACGTAAAATAGGAAATTTTACGAAATTAGTAAAAGAAAGATTAAATGGAAGGATTAGGAAGAGTTGAGCTCTTTAATTAAAAATTGGCAAAATTTAAAAATTAGTCGAACTTTCTTTTTAAAATATTTTCATTGCTGGACGTTTAATACTTTCAAGGCAGGTCCAAATAAATTTTTTTCCTAAAATAAATCCATTATTCACGAGGATTAAAAGAGATATATTGATGTGAATAAAGTATAAAAATTATTTAATACAAGTATGAGACACAGATTCAAGGTTAAGACTAGTGTAATTCGAATATCTGTGGAATTAACATATTTTAAGCGTCAGTTAAAACAATACATGCTGATGAATATGCTATATCACTATGTAAAATTTTAAGTTTCTGAATCAAATGGTTTCTCAGAAAAACAACTGTCATGAGCGGGCAGGCGGGCATATGGATGGCCACGTGGATATATGGTTATAATCGAGTTCGCCAGGACGAGAAATTAAACAATGTTATTATCATTTTAAGTATCAGGATCTATACTACATAGGAGACTCTTTTCGGCTCTACTTAATTGATTTATGAAAGGAAATAAATTAATATTTTTACATACATATATATATATATATATATATATATATATATATATATATATATATATATATATATATAAATTGAAAGATTGAACGAGAGAATTAGGAAAAATGGGCGATAACATATGAATGGATATCTATTAATGACACCGCCGTTCCTATAACGTCTAGCTTTGAGTTATTGAATCGAATGATTGTTGTTTTTTGTGAATTATAATCGGTAATTTAGCTGTTTCATAATCCCGCGTTCACAGTTCACATATTCACATTCATAGAGGTCACGTTAACACAGACTTATCGCTACTCTTCGGAATTCTTCAAACTATTTGAGTATAAAATTAAAGTAGAGGGGGGACAGAATTTCTCGAATATGTTTTTTTGCCAATAATTCATTTTATATAGCGTAAGTGATACTTTAGTAATCTAAGCTATATGTTAAAAATATGAAAATTATAAACACTTGTTACCAGTTTATCCATGTATTCGTATATACTTCAAGGTATTGCATAATATAAAGATCGTTGCCAAATTACAAAACATCATAATTTTTAAACAAAACTCAATAACTGTAAAAGTTTCAAGTTTCATTACTTAAGTCTATAGACGATATAAACATAATGACGAATTTCTTGTACAAAAATACAACGAAGAGTATTTCCTCGAAGTTTTTATTTTCCATTTTCCTTTGCTTAAATTTTGAATGTCATGCTGTTACAATAACTCTTGCATAATTCTGGAAAATTTTCCAATATTTGGTTAAAAAATAATGCAAACATTTTCACGAATATTCATTATAGACGTTTCCAAATATGAACTGCTTTTAAAATGGTACTACTCCCTTTCCCTCATACCTTTAGATGAAAAGTCGAAACATCGACAGCAACGTTAATATAGCAATATTTGATTTTTCATACGAAGTGTCCCATCAGCGAGATCTCAGCGGCATCTATACACCTCTGCACCCGCGCCATTCCGCACGTTAGAAACGCGCGTAGCACCATTGTTACGAATAAGATATTTAAGAAGATGTTTCGTACGAAACTCGCATTGTTGTCCCTTCATTGTGTCGCAGTTAGCGTCGGCCATTCAGCGCGCTGTAGACTGCTGCGTAATTTGTTTGTATTGGGTCTGTTTGAGTAAACATCTGTAGGCGCTTGCCCGTCGCTCGGCGAGTGAATGCGATTTATAGCGGT
This sequence comes from Druceiella hillmani, assembly GCA_039881145.1. Classification (NCBI taxonomy): domain Eukaryota; kingdom Metazoa; phylum Arthropoda; class Insecta; order Lepidoptera; family Hepialidae; genus Druceiella; species Druceiella hillmani. The sequence continues at coordinate 1,523,562 of JAYKKI010000091.1, forward strand.
GTTAATTGTTATCACACTGAATGCGTCTTTGAGCACTTTTCTGTTTATTTTTAATGTTAAGACGTGTGGGAAATACCGGCTGATATCACAAAGTGTAATGTGCTTTCAAAATCATGCCATATTTCCGTTTGATTTCGACACGACAATGAATTTACTAATAAAGATTTAAATTACAATGGGCGAAGCATTTTTGAAATTATGTTTAAAGTTTTGATTTATGTTTAAACTGCATGATTAATATTAAAAAAATTATATTGACTATTTTTCCAATATTGGGTAGATTCATTAAAAGCTCTTTCTAATGAATATAATAATGTTAATATGCGTATTAAATTTCGATTCCTATGACGTTTCAAAAATATACATAAAGGCGATTGTTAATTATTTTGTAACAAAAAAAGTTTAATTTGCTAGAATAACTCTCTTCCGACCCGCAATAGGTATATTTTATATAAGTGTTAAGAAAATATTTGAACATTCGGGTTCAACGATTTGTTCAAAAACGGTAATATCCCGTGGGCCTGGCAGAAGCCCCTATATTGTTGCTCCCATATTGCCTACGTTAGTGGCAAATAATATAATGGCAACAGCGAAACATAGCATTAAAAGCTACGGAAATAAATATCAAAGTATATGAATAAAAGCGCAATTTATAATTATTTACTAACGAAAGTGATGAAAGTAGTTCGTCAATTCCAAGTCATAGGGGTATTACGGGTGCGACGAACGCACCGAGACGAAGAAGTATTCAAAAGTACTACCGGCTCGTCGGGTTCCATCGATCACAATTACGAAACCAATTTAATGTCCTTTAATGGACGGGTTAATGCTGGGGGTTATCATCGCAACGATCAGACAAAGGGTGGTGGCTCGAATTGATTCAACTTTTGGAGCATTTTGTGCTGAGGGCATTTTATTGATAGGCACAGCGCATTCCCTTCCACACATCATTATCATCCAATTTATGAATCGAGTTAATCGCAGTTATTCAATCGATGTTTTTACACGTCCACTCGTTTTGTTTCGTTATTAGATAGGTGTGTGTATATGCATTATTATCGTGCATTGGTTCGTGACGAATCTCTACTTTCTTTACGTTTATATAACTTTACCCGCTACTAACAATGTATATCACGTTCTAAATTTGAATAAACCATTAAAGGAAACAAGTTCACGTTCGCAAAGAGAATTATATACGCTTTCCATTTCTTTTTGGTATTCGTAATACGGAAAATGTTAAACTGGTCGAATGACTAACCTATTTAACCTAGGTAGTAGTATCATTTTCGTTCTAATTGTACTTGTTATCTGGCAATAGTATTGCCGTATAAAAAATAAACATACAACCTCGCTCAGGTGTCGATCACTGTTTCTATAACTAGTTCCATCATATAGATTGCTATATTTTTAGACGCTTTCGAAGGATATAGGTAAAACCGAATGATAGGAAGTCAGCAGTCACTACCACGAAATTGTAGTTACGAAATATTAAATATCTACTAGAATAGTTATTTAGGTGAAATGAAATAAAAGCTATATAATATAAATTATTATAAATCATCAAGTCTCTCTAAGATGTCAATCAATTAACATACAATATAACGTAACTTCGACGTTTTATAAATTGAAGACTAATTTATACCAGGGTGATAATTTATAACAGGATGCCCGCATTGCAATTTCCTGTACATGGAAATTCAGTTTTCAATCTTATCCTACAATCGACAGTTTCACAAATGTACTACGATAAATATTCTCGAAACTCACATATATTTCCATAATGGACGTAAAGATCAAAAATATTCTCATCGCTTCCCTACAAAACATAAAGTATTCATTTTAGATCACATAAGTATGAACGTTATATTATTGCAAAGTTAGAATACAAAAAAACAGTAGCTGATATTGCTAAAATCCATTATTGTTTATTAAATCTCTTCAGCATAATAAAAATTAATTTAACTCAGCCTATTGTTTAATATAAAATTTTTACATGCGCCATAAGTAAGCTTACCTTCAAGGTTATATTTGTCCGAATCGGCACCGACATGAATTCAGCATAAGAAACCGTCATTCCGTCCATTACAGTATGCGGTTCGTAAACAGCTGCCTTCCCTCGTTCATATCGGGTCCTTAGTACTTTCAATTGATATTCAAAATAATGAAGTCACAACACAAACACATATTAAGGTTCCGTGCACAAACAATAGAAGTTGTACAGTTGACTATCAGATACAATGTTTACTTTATTATAGGTATCCAATATGGCCAGAACATATAAGCGATCATGTAACTATCATTTGTGTGGCTTTTATATTCTGCTCAATACCTTGACAAAGTAAAAGTACACCTCGAGAAGTAACTTTTAATTTTTCATTGTCTACACCTTTTATTCTGCACGTGAACTGTCATACAGTGAATGTAACAAATGTACGATTGTTTTTTTTGTCACGACTAATATTTTGACAAATTAAATCTAAAAAAAAATTATAGGTTTTTAGTCTCTTTGAAAGAAATGTTCACATTTTATACAAATTACCTAATCATTTAGTGGCAATGTAAATGCCACTTCGAATTTAATTTTTTCAGCCACCTCTATAAATTAATAAATATAAAACGAAAATCACCTACTATAACTTCAACCGTGAAGTAATTAAAATCAATCTAAGCAAACGTACATGTCGAATTACGCTTTGAGAGGGAAAGCAAAATATTTTAAGTTTTCACATGCACTATTGGAATTTTAAACTAGATCCTTAAATTAATGAGAAAATTAAATGAATATCAGGTTAGATCGCTTTCGTATTTTCAGCTTTCTGAGACTCATAATGAAACAAGAGACATAAATGAAACGAGATATCCCAAATATAGTATTCCTAACTTTTACTTGGAACTTTCAGAATGATTTCTATCGAAGCATCCTTAAATAAGAGACAGCAAAGCGCGGCCGCGCTCCACAGACACACGCTACGACTATTAATACGAAACAATAGTTTGAGTGACCCCTTTAATTGACCCGATCGATTGTGGCCGTTTGGATTTTTTTTCATTCTCGTCGTCCGAGCACCGTCCCGCCGGTCGATCGTATTGAGGACAATCTAACTGCCCATATACGACGTCGTATGATATGTGCCGGACGCGAGCTCGGCGCCGCCCGTACCGAACAACATTAATTGTGAGAGTTCAACGATCGAAATCTTGGATATTTGATCGGTGTTTGTAATGGAATTGATTTTATGATATATACCTCTCGTACATCAGATCGCAGTATAATACACTCATCTTAAAGTTAATCATGTGCTATTTATTAAATTGCAGTAAGGAAAAAATTATATATAAAATAAACGATCGTTTTGACGATAAAACTATCTCAAATTGACTAAACTAACGCAAATTTACTATCAAAAAGATTACAGACACTATATGGCATCTCGTATGAGCGAACGCAAAACATCATTGTCAATAAACTCGGGTTTTCTAAGGTTTCCGCTAGGTGGGTCCCTAGATTGCTTTCAGTCGATCAAAAACGAATTCGACTCACAATTTCTCGCGGCTGTTTGGAGATGTTCGAATCTGACTCGCCAGATTTTCTTAAACGTTTTGTTCTATGGATGAAACCTGAGTCCATCACTATACTTCAGAGTCCAAATAACAATCCAAGAAGTGGAAAAATCTGATGAACCGACCCCAAAGGAACCAAAGATAATTTTATCGGCTGGCAAGGTGACGGCGTCAGTTTTTTGGGATGTTCAGGGAGTCATAATGGTGGACTATCTTGCAAAAGGTTGAATAATAAACTCAACATACTATTGTACCCTGTTACGTAGTTTGCGTGAAGAAATTAAAGAAAAACGTTCATAATTATTCAGAAAGAAAGTGTTGTTTCACCAGGATAATGCACGCGTTCACACGTTTATTGAATCCACGGCTCAAATTCGTCATTTGGTTTTAAATTATCCAGCTTATTCTCCTGATTTGGCACCTTTTGACATTTTCATATGTTTCCTAACCTAAAAACAACTTGGAGGCCTGAAATTTTCGTCAAATGAAGAGGTCAAAGCCGCAGTAAATCAGTATTTTGGAGACTTTGAAGGATCATTTTTTTAAAACCGATATTGAAGCTTTGGAAAACAGATGGAAGAAATGCATCGAGTTAAATAGAAATTATGTTGAGAAATAAAAATATTTTTGTACGTATTTTATTTTTTTTTTCTTGTTTAGGCCGCGAACTGTTTAATCCACCCTCGTAATAACGGTTAAGAACATGAAAAATAAAGTAAAACTACAACAAAATATGTGGGCGTGAAAATGCACCAAACAGTGAAAGTTCTTGATCCAGAGTATAACGTTCGCTAGTTTTATTTATACAAAATTCACCTTTTTAGTTACAGGTATTTATATAGATATCGTGTCTATTCTTCTATATTTTATGATTCCACATACCCACATTTTTTTATAGTTTATATTTAAATCAATTTTACATTAAAAAAATAACCACGTGGATTTGTTCTAGAATATGCGCGTCTCTGAACCTCACACCATTCAAAAAGTTTATGCAATTTGCAAGAAGTACGAGTGGAATCTCGCGCAATGAGCGTTCCGTACTGAAGTGTGAAACTATAGATTTTTAACATTAATGAAACTGCGTGTTATCAACTTCCACAAGAAAACTTGCATGCACCCGTGATGTCCGTACAAGTCACAATACGAAAGCACAAACTTTTGGGTCTATAGCGTCCATATAAAAAACGTGTTTTGTTAACGTAATTTAACAAATAATTCAAATGTAAAAAATAATATGAAAATATTTTTATATATTGTAATGTGAGGAATTAGTAAAATTTAATAAATTTCAATTGAAATGAAAGTATTGTTTATAGCAAGTATATGATGAAACTTGCCTATAATTTATCATCATGTATCTTTTATGATGTTCCTTGGGTTCGTGCTTGATCCTGTAGTTTTGTGTATAAAGGAAATTCATTAAGTTTACTTTTAGCATATACCACATAGTCGCAGACAGAAACTAGTCCTACATATAATTTGGAAAAGAAAATACTTGTTGAATTCTTATAATTTACTCTTCCAAACGATACCCAAATGATAAATGAAATTAAAAAGAAAAATTTCGAGTGAGTACTTAATTTTTCCCTTCAAAAATTTTCATATAAATATTTTTGAATTTTAACTATTGCAGTATATGCGGGTTAACATACTTTATAAATTTCAAGTTTTTTGTTTTTGTTTCTGAGAAAAGCGGTTGTGATAGACATACAGACAGGGCCGTCTTAGACTATGCTGGGGTCCTTGGGCACACAAGAATTTAGGGCCCTTTTGGAATGCAAAGAAAGCGAATTATACAATTTTTTTTCACTATGATCTGCTTTAGTATGGGTAATCAAATATATTATTATAATACAATATGTCATTAATGATATTAGTATGCTGCTGTTTTTTTATTATGATTACGATAATAGTTTCTTTCGAGATTTCTATTGAGCAAAATCTCCTATTAAATCCTCAAACTCAATTTTCTGAAGAATATCACTTTCTATGCTCATAATTGACAAATTAGTGAACTTAGTCGTTCTTGTAACATTGTTGTTCGCAATTCATTTTTTATTCTCTCAAGCTGCGAAAATGAACGCTCCCCACTACAATTGGTAACCATTAGGCAAAGGAATATTTTTGTAGCAACTTCAACATTTGGAAAAGTTTCTTCTAATTTATCAGACTTTATTAAGTTATGTAAGACTGAGATATTTAAATCCGCTGATTGCTTTGCCATGTTTTTTAAATATTGGCTTAAATGAAAACATTCTGTTTTGAGCTCATATGCATTAATGTCTTCATGATAAAATTATGCAAATTCGTTGCATTCTTTGGTCAGTTCCTCAGATTCGATTGTTGTTAATTGACAAAGAAAACTAAATCGATTATCAACTTCTTGGTATGCTGCCGAACGTTTTTTTAAATGTGTAATTAATGTGTCAATTACGGGAATGAAAGTATCTACACGAAACTTTTCCTTGCATTTCAACTGGAGAGTCTCTGATGATCCTTCAAAAAAAGTGAGGCGTGAGCTGCGAATTCTTTTTCTTTTAAATTTATCTTTGTAATCAGCATCTGGATTTTTTTCTTTAGCAGCCGTTTCATACTGATCAAAATTATTGCGTGCGTTATTGATATAACTCATCAGAGATTCGTAAAGTTTTATTACGAAGTCCATAGTCATAGTGCTATTCTGTAAACTTAGACTTGTTTTATTCATAATTCCCAAAATAACATTCCATAATTTCGTTAGAAGAGCAGTCTCAAATTTTTTCATTTTTTTGGCTAGGCTTTGGGCTTCGTTTCTAGTGTCTCCTGGTTGATTGATCTCACTTGCGATGAAGGACAATGCTTCGGAAATGTTTAAATAACCATTTCGCAAAGCATTAATAGCATTGGCATATGCGGACCATTTGGTTTCCGAAAGAGACTTCAGGACTCTATTTACACCTAAATGCTCTGTCAAAATTTTCCTTTGTTTGGTCGAAGTTGAGAAAAAATTATACAATTTTTGTACAAATTGAAAGAGAAAGACTGCTTCAGTAATACACTCAACAGCTTTAACATCCGCTAAATTTAGCGAATGTCGGCACATGGAACGTAAATTCCATATTAGCACATTTATTTTACTCTAGACTAGACACCAGAGTACTTTCCAGACATATTTGAAGTATTGTCGTAGCTCTGCCCGCGGCAATCTTTTATGGGGATCTCAAGGCTTTCAAAAAAGTTTAAAATGGTATCTGCTATATATTGCGCATTATGTCCATCCATAGACAAAAATTGCAAAAATCTCTCAATAGGATGTCCGTCTTTCACATATCTAACGATGAAAGTGAGATGATCAACGTGGGACAGACCCGGCGTAGAATCTACGCTAATAGAGTAGTATTTTGCTGATTTAAGTTCTTTGATAATTGTTTTTAAAGCTCGCTGTCCATTAAATTAATGAATTCATTACAAATATTTGCAGGTAAATATGATATACTTCCTTTTCCACGGTTTCCGCAGGTTTGTATGTGATCAGCAAGAAAAGGATCAAATTCACTAATCAATTCTAAGCATCCCAAATAATTCCCATTATTTTGCGATCCCTATGTTTCATTATCACCACGAAAAGCAAGACCTCTTGAAGCTAAAAATTTCACTATCGCGACAATCCTCCTAAGGACATTTTTCCAATAGCTAATTTCTGTATTATATTGGGACAACAACTCACTATCAATTCGTCCAGTAGTTTTCATTCTTGTAATATAATTCATCATAGATTGTCTGTGTTGCAAACTGTTTTCATGCTCCATCAATTAGTCACTTATATGCTTCCAATCCTTATATCCATTTGGAGAACCCAAATTATGTCCAGTACAAATAGTGATATTAAATAGACGGCAGCAATAACAGTACACAGATTTCTTTGCTGGGGAATAAAGGAGCCATTTTCTGTCCAAAGACTCACCATTCGTCAATTTACGGGTAAAAATATTTTTGTCAAGTATCTAGTTTTTGTTTTACTACTTGAATCTGGAAAACTTGTAGAAGTTTCGGAGAAGTCGCAATGATAAACATTTGGAAAAACTGGCCCTTTTCAAATCCAAATATTACGGACTTCTTCCGTTAAAATGTCGTCACAGTACTTACCAGGGTGATGAGATACAGATACATTCTCCAAGTTTGCAATATTAACTCACAGTTGCTTGAAGTCGAGGGTTCAGCATTTGATGTATGTTTGTCATTTTCGTCACACATAATAACCTCTTTTTCCTGGTGATATTCAGAGGTATTTTTGTCTTGAGGTGATGATGTTGAAGAATTCCTCTTATTTGTTTCTTCCACCGTAAAAAACGAAGTAAGTTTAGCAAATTTGTCCGTGATTTCTTTTTGAGCTAAAACTTTTTTTCTCTTTTGTGAACCTAAGTGGTTATATGTTTTTTTCGACATAATGAAATAATATTTAAACGAATAAATCAAAACTTCTATTAATCTTACCCAAATTATATTAAACGAAATTAAATCACGTTACTTCTGTGCGACTGAAAGTTTATACATCATCCGGGGATTCCCCCAACAATGGACAAAGTCGACATTTATTTATGGCCGCTTGACTTTGGCATCGGAGTGGTTTGCATGGATGATCGCTAGATGGTGTGCTTAGTAAATTAGGTAGGATGCGTTCAGAAATATTATTAAATTTTGTAAACTTTCAAATTACCGAATAACTGAATAAAAAATCAAATAACTTGAAAATAGGCATTATAGACTCTAGATTATAAACTCAAATAAATGTCTGGTATAATGGTGTTCGAATCACTAAATTTTTTCATATAAATGTATTGATTCGAATAAATCTGAAAATGATCGACGTTCGTGCAACGAGAAAAATGTAATGCGCCCGACCAAAATATTTTGAAATTAAATGTGAGAGAAATTGTCGGTCTTTCGGGGCCCTCTGAGGATGGGGGCCCTGGGCACTGGCCCCGTGTGCCCTTATGGTAAAGACGGAATTGCATACAGATGGATAGATACGTGAGGTTTCCATTTTTTTTAGGGCGTGGAACCATGAAAATATTCGGTGGTTCTTCCTTTAATAGGTTCGAATGTGCTTGTTTTTAATAGCTCAAATCGTCTCTTGTCCACTATATTCATTTTGGAATGTGTCCTTACAAAAATTATAAGTTTTTCTTGCTGTTTCAAACAAAATAAATTTACACGTTTACGCTTTGCAAATGTGTAAATAAATAAAATATTATAAGCTGAGTGTTACGTGTAAATACGACTCTGTTTAGTTTGGTACAGTAAAATAAAAAAAACAACAGGAAGTCATATCACCCAAGTTAGCCTGAACCAAAACGGAATATGTTGTAATAATTTTTCAACAATTAGTTTAAGTGCGTCTCCACCTCAGTTTATTAGCCACCTTCTGCGAGATCCACAACGAGCGGTGAACTCGCCGCTCGTCATCTCGAGTGTACGACGAGGCGACGTCGCGCGTTGCCGCACGCGGGCTCGCGTGCGAGTCACGGGTCGGCAGTTGCGACGCGCTAATTGCAGAGCTAATTGGTGTCGGCCGCGTATTGCGTAACCCGTCCCGCGCCGACCTCACACCCAACTCAATTACCGCTGATCACATTTCAAAAACAATGCGATCAACAATCAAAGGTCACTTCTGAGCTTAAAGTCTTCACTTTCGGTCAGATAAGGTTCACTGGAGCAACTGTGATAAATAGATCTGTTAGTTACCTTCAGATTTTGTGGACAGAGTTCATGTGCTCTAGAGTAGACACAGTGAGTGTTTTATTATTTCTATTCTTCTTGCCAGCCTCAAAAAGGAGATAGTATATGTATTTTTTGCAAACAGGAAAATCTTAATTTTTTTATCATAAACTGTCACCCGTGACTTCGCCCGCGTAAAATTGATTTACGACCGAATTCGATATTCTCTAGGTTATATTTTCCAATCATTCCTACGTACAGACACTCCGTTTCTCGTTTCATCGCGAGCCGCTGATATCACCTTCATGTATACAATCCTGTGAATGCGAAACTACTCTTAGATCCAATAAGCTTTTAGTGTATTGTTGTAGTGTGGTACTGCATACAATTTTATTTATTTATTTGTAGCTACAGAGCGGATTGTTAGAAACTATTTCAATCCCTCGAATAAATATAATTTCCATTTCTTCAACAGTAATAACCTACACAACCACTCTCTCAAACAAGATTAACCTATACTATTTATCGAAAGCAATGTCTATTTATTATAACTTTAACAGGAATGATAGAATTATAGAATCACATATAGATATATACAAAAATGAATATTTTCCGGGTTTTTCATAATAAATAGGCAGCAACAGCCACAATTAATTTCGAGGTATTATAATATATGTGGTGATATAAAATCGGAAACTAATTCGGCTGAAATATTTACCGTAGTTTTTCAACTTATCTCCATGTTCTCTATGTATTGACATATTTTTGACTAATTTCGCATTTGTATAGAAACATTTCAATTATTTTCTTTTTGTTTAGTAGCGTCGTTATGTTCTTACGATTTTCTATAATCGTGTTTTAATTATATCTAAGCGTATAGCCATATATAGTTTAGACACGCAATATTCTAAACAGACTGCACAAAAATATATAATTACCGACATAAATTTAATAGGTCTCCTCCTATACTTAAAATGTGATCTGCTTCGTCTAGGACTGATTAGTAGTGATCAGCTGTCGCGCGATGACGCAAGCGCGCTTCTTCCTTCTCTCATGTGTCAGCACCAATTAAAACAAATTAAAATATAGAGCAAGCGAGCCGCTGTGCCAATTGCGATCCTTATCGCTCGTAACGCGACAATCTCTCTAGTGGCCGTCCTCATGAACAATTAGTTCTGGGTGAAGAAGTGCTATGTCACATCTGAATAGACGTTGAGTGGGAAATGGCTAGGCAATAAAAATATGTAATAAACACTTTGTAGTAATGTTGATAAGACTATTCTAATCGTATACTTTTTAATTGTTTTTGTGTGTCAGGTTCTGATGTATACGAGAAGAAGGTGGTATATATCTGAAAAGTCTATTCCAAGCCACTAGCTATCCAAGATCTGAAAAGTTTGTTCCAAGCACAGGGGTTAACAAGGTTATCATATTAATTTTATAGGAAGAAAGGTTTTGTTTCTTTATTTTTAAGATTTTGTAGAAAGCCAGTTCATCCAATAGATATACTGTCACCATCGTAAAATCCAAGTAGACGTACAGTATATAATACCTTTTTGAACGCCTTAGTAATGAGTGATAGCGATTTAAATCGAGGGAGCCGAAGCGTTCCGGGTGAATTTTGAGTTAAACTTTAAGAAATTATATCTTAATATAATGTCCAAAGATATTATAAACCATATGAAAATCTACAAAAAAATATTAGGTGGAATTTGTTGCTAATCGATATAGATTACTTGTCAAAAAATTCGTTAATTACCGTTTAAAAACGTTTTTATATACTTGTTCTTGGAAATTTCTCATCAACGATTTTCCTTTATTTGCGATTTTCCTTTATTACAATAGCAGGTGCATTATTTCGCTTCAACATATATAGACATATAGACAGCAAACATTTTAACATAACACTTGCATCTGATATTGTTGTGCCATTACATTTATATCTTTCTATAGTCTATCTCCTCTATTCATCACTGAGTCCCCAATATTTTCCGAAAAGTAATCCAAGTGAAATTTCAGAAAGTGTATTTTTTAATTAAATTCTCAATTTTATGAAAATTTACGATTAATTGGACCCAATTGGGATTTTTCTACTGCCAAGAAAAAATTTAACTACACCCAAGCTTTCCATCTCCTATATTCATCGTAATTTCGTACTCCTTATCTTTAATTAACCTTCGAATATCTGAGGCTACAGCAATTCTTTCCTTCATCAACAAAAGTAACAATCATCGTAATGGTTTATTGGTTCCATCGAAATCATTGGAATGCTGAAATGAGAAGTTCTTTTCTTCACAATAGATGTAGCTCCACTCAATTAGAGTACAGTGGATAGGGAACCCTTGACTTGTTCTGATTTACAATACCAGTTCCAAAGTAAGTACGACGGAGAATTTCAACCAAGATTATTCTTCTTCGTTGGATCTTCAGAGTGAATTCTCCACAGATATACTCAAATTGTCGGGTGAATTGTTTAATTTTCTTGAATTGGAGCGATTTTCCGACTTAAAAAAGAGAAATCAATTTCTCACCAAAAAAAAATTATGTGCATTTTACCCCTTTCAAATTTTCTTAGATTCTGCAGCTCTTTACAGCTTACTTAATGATTAAATAATCTTCAATAGAATATCTAAGAATACTCACTTGACAGAATTTATTATTATTTTTTCGTTAATTAAACCTCAAAATTTATAAAAAAAACCCTGGTTAAATTTCCTAGAATTTTACCCATTCAGATCTACGATTAATAAAAGCGGAGAAAAGTAATTATTAAATAATACACAAATAACGGAATAGCCACGTGGGCCAATTGTTTAACTACGGAAATACAATAATCCTGTTATACGTGCATAAATTCTTATTATAATATTGATTTCTCTATCTATATCTTCACGCCGTCTCCAACTTGGGCGAAAAAGTAGCGATGTCATATTTTTTTATATCAATTGTTCTCATAAACGCGATATAAAGAACAATTTATAAATATACCATTGCTATATTTATTATAAATTTAACTAAAATTGTTCAAGGATATTTTACTTGCTCTATTGGGCAATAATACTGTTATCCTGTACATGTGTACATCCTTATTGCACAAATTGTTTTACATTTCAGCATTCATATATTGTCACTAATTTGTAAAAATAAAATGACAAACTCAAGCAAAGTACCTCAACTTATCACCAAAGAGATCGATCTTCGAAACTTTCAACTTTTTTATTAGCACTGTTACAAATAGTTAGATCCAAGAACTTTAAGTGACGCCACCCTGTACTCTAAATTTCACTGTTACACCGTTCATCATTACAAGGTATATACCGACCTTCCGTTGTATTAAAAATCTTCCCTCACTTTGTAACTCTCCTAACTTTTTATTTATTCATCTCGTTTACTATTTTTAGTTATTATTGAGATACAACACTTAACATTATGAAAAATAATATTTACCCATTATTACTATTTAATACACTCCTCACTCTAGTCGATTTCAAGAATAATTAATACCATTCCAAAAAAATTATTGCAATTTTTATAAAATTATAATTTCTCTAAAATTCTTTATTGGTACATTTCATTAAATTTCAACGATATGAATGTATTCTCAAATACTGCACGTACAATACATGTGGCGTCAACAAACGCGTCAGTCATATTAAACATACATATCTACCTGAGCTATATGACACGGTAAAACGAGCACGATGGCCATTAAGCAGGTAAAATGCTGTGTTCAAGGAGCTGCGTGATCCACTATCGTCCTCATCTCCTGAGGCGACTTGCGGCTAATCAAATTATGTTTCTCGCCTGCATCAGCACGTAGGATCAGACCATGGCACGGTATGTCAGACGGTTGTATGACGTATTGCATGTTGCGAGGGACTGTTTACTTATTTTACATATTCGTGAGTGACATAGGTCTTAATGCTACCGAGGTCAATGACCACGGTTAAACCCAATTGTTTACAGTTTCCATGTTAGTTATGAAAATATTACAATTTAGACATTCTCCGGGTTGCTCTATACTATACACATATACGCAGAAATATGGAAGTATGTAAGTACATAAACGGATGTGAAGTAAACTAAATTTCCAATCCATTTTGATATGTGAAAAACTAAAATCCTTTTTATAAAAAAATATTCGAAATTGAATAAAGAAGTGAAGGAACTTTTGTGGATTAAATTAGTAATAATTTAATTTAATAGTTTTAGAAGCTAGTAAACAAATTGGTTAACATAAATATCCTTACATAGATTTGCGTTTTAGGAGAATGTATTTATCAAATCGAAATTTCCCTATTAAAAATTTCCCCATTTTGGTTACAAAATAAAGTAAAAGATAATAAATTGTCCTGTCGTCTAACATATTCACAAATGCCCAAATAACAAGATAGAAAGGAATGTAAAATATTATTTTTCCTCCTATCCTTATATATCCTTTTTTTCGCGGTCAGCAAAATAAGATACCGATTGCTCATGAATTTCTCTAAGACGAAACTTTATTAATATGAAATTTCCTGGTCTGGTGTAGAATGAAATCCTTCGTCTATTTCAAAGAGGCTCTAATCTTACATAATTATAACAAAAAGTGAACTTTTAAAAATGACATATGACACTGAGAGAATACGCGACGCAGTTTTATTCAATATCGAACCCTTTCTGTCGTAACCGACGAAGTACGATATACTCGCCAGGCGCAGTGTTAAGAATCCACAATGCATCACGTCGTTTATAACACAATTTGTTTTTGCGACGCTGCGTCGGTAATCAGTGTAATGGTCGCTCTGTGTCCTACAACGATACTGCTCCTCTAATCCTATTAGACCTCTGCGATGCTCCTTTCCGGTGCGTGGTTTTCGTCACTTGTCATAACAGGCTTATTACGCTAACGCCTTGTTGGCACTCCATGTAGTTGAACTGCTTTTGTCTGTGTGTATATTGCAGTGGTGTAGTTACGAGGAAACAGTAGGTGTTCGATAAATAATTGTGATAATGAGAATTGAGTCCATTCTCAAATATAAATCTACTTTATTGACTTAATATCAAATAAATAAAATGTCATAAAAAATTATTGACAAAATCGACATTATTTCTATTTAATTATTCTAGCATTTTTTTTCTTATATAAGCATTTAAAAAAATTTAATCGACAATTGAAATTGTATAGTTTAATGGTTTATTTTTTTTATTTGGTTGTTTAACAAAAATTACTTAGAATAAAAAAATATAATATTTTCTTTACAAAAAAAATAAACATGAAATACACATTATAACTGTAAAATTATTCTTCACCAGATAAAATTATCTCATAATTACCTTTCAAACTTTTTTAAGGTTACATGACTAATGTTATTCATAACTAGTTAAGTACATTTTCAAAGTAAAAATATCTACATGAAAGATATGATTTATTAAACCTCACTAACGTTTAGTTTATTAATAATCCTTGGTAAATAAATATTTCTATTTACTTTATTTTCTTACTTACGTCAGATTGTAGGTGACACTTACAAAAAGCAAGTGCCCGATGAAAAACTGCCCAAAATATTCACCAAGCATAGATCGATAGGTTAAGCCAAATAAAACGTGTAAAAAGAAAGCTGTTAATCTTTCTGAGTACTTTGAATAACAATATTTCATCTTAAATAATAATATAGCCAATATTTTATATATTATTTTAAATACCAAAAGGTTCAAAAACATAGCCTCAAATTTTACTTTCAATATTTCATTAGCGCCAATGGAAACATAAGCTCGTAACTTTTGTTTCCGAACTCTTTTGGCTATATTGAAAAGTTGAATATCCGCCGGGGCCAAACAAAGGAAACTTGTGAATTAATTTAATTACGTCTGTTTGTAATGCGGAAATTGTCTTTCGTTGTTGAAATGCGCTCCCGTTTTATAAAATGTTCACGGTATGTATACACTTTCAGGTCGACTGTTTGATTTTTAACAACTAAAAATATACTTAATAAATGCCATAAAATGATATGTCCTGTACAAGTTGCATCGTTCATAAAAATATATATTATTTACTTTCACGAGCGTCTATTTCATCGCGATACCCGACTATATTTTCCAGTCTTTAAAATTAATTAGTTCTCAAACATGAAAGTGACCTTTTATTTCCTCTTACAGATGCCTGTGGTCTCTCAGACGTCCCTCATATCGAGAGCCTCCAAGAAAAGTCACAGTGCGCCCTCGAAGAGTACTGCCGGACGCAGTATCCGAACCAGCCCACCCGCTTCGGCAAGCTTCTCCTACGGTTGCCGTCTTTACGGACTGTCAGCTCGCAGGTCATCGAACAGCTATTCTTCGTCCGGCTCGTCGGTAAGACGCCTATAGAGACGCTCATAAGAGATATGCTCCTCTCGGGGAGCTCCTTCTCGTGGCCCTACATGACGAGCATGTGACACACGGTGTGGAGGCAACTGGCCACCGCCTGATCTTCGTCGCTGTCCGGTGGTCTCCCGACCTACCTGGACGCGCGGCACGACCGTCTGTTCCTGGCCCCGCAGGCGCCGGAGCCCTACCTGAGCGCGCCCCTAGAGCCGACTGCCGCCCCGGAAAAAAACAATCCCAAGTCTTCAATGATGATAGATAATTTGTTAAATATTAGATACCCCACGTCGTGCTCCTTGTCTGATGTTAAATAGTGGACCGGGAACGACGCACGGCGCTGTGAACGTGCGAGGTGTAAATAAATGCAATCGATAGTGGTTACAATTAGCGCGTAAGCGGACAGAGCGCGCTAGTATGAAAGTGAATATAAACGAAACGACATCGGCACAGTTTAGATACAAAGATGATGAAAGGCTGACAAAAAAAATAGTATATTCGTTAGCACACAAAAGCAAAGAAGATATGAAATCGATTAATGAACTACTGAAATCTTAAGAAAAAAATAACTTCTTAATTATTTATATTGAGGATATCACATCATTAAGAAATTTTGAACAAAATAATCGCAATAATATAGCATAAGTTTGGTAAAAGAAATGCACGAATTTCAAGAATACCGACATACAATCTTGCACGGCTGCATCGACTTTAAAGAATTCTAGTGAGTGTAATGTACAATTCAATTAATTAAGAAATTTTTGGGTGAAATATAATCCATGAGGATCTTAGAAAAGAATATATAAACTTTAAACTGTGAACATTTGGAATATATAAAAAGAAAATCGTGTAGTAAACATTATGGATTCGTATTGTCATCAGGTTCGGCTTGTAAGAAAATATACTGTCCTCACTTTGTCTCTACCTATCAGCGTGAAAATATTGACAATTATATCGAATAAGGATGTGGTGAATTTAAGTAGTTTATATCGGAATCTGCCAAAAATCGACACATCATATCTGCTTGAAAGTGATTTTTAATACTTTTATAAATAAATAATATTATTTTGTACAAATATATCAATTAGCGAATAGAAACGTTTATTGTCGTTATTCGGCATTGACAGTTTACATACGCACCGACAACTTTCTACAGAATTCCTATCTTGCTCGAATGCAAATTCATTGCATTTACTGTTTCGTTTATACGTCGCTTTAAGTATTTTCATTTTTATTTTAATATGTATTTCGAATTAACCTGTTCGGCCAATAAAAGAGTTTGATTGTTAAAGAATTTATTATCACGTAGATATTTTATTTGCATTCCTGGCATGTCGAATTTAATTTTGTAACCGGTTTTTTTATGTCTATTGTACTCAACTCAAACTGTTTGATTACCTCATCGTGTTTATCATTAAATAAACTTTCGTTGTAAATATCTATTTAAACGGCTTATTAGATTAAACAGCGTGCCAAATTATTATTATTTTTTCACTGTTATCCGTTATTTATGTTTTCTTAATGTGTGGTAGTATTTATACTTATATATAAATAACTATAATGCATGCATTCGAGTATATTCAACACTTGTAAAAGTAAAATAACAAAACAATCGTACTCATACGTGACACTATTTGATGGCAAGTCGGAAAACACCTTGAATACTAATTCCGATCTTACAATTTAAAAAAACACTCGAAAAAGATTCGTGTTATGATCGTGTGAATATAAGTGTAGATTAGTATACCAATCTTGTTAGTACTTCGACCAAGGTTGAAAGAAAGAAACGAAAACTTTGGAGTCAGTCATATTTACGTACTCTAGTGTTAATTATTTTCCTATTATTTATACAATTTTGGTGCTGCGCATTTTCTTTTGTAAAACCATTTGAAATAAATAAATAAATGTAATAAAACAAAATGTATAGAATAAAATACGTAAGCAATAATAAACTATAACATATTTGATTTAGCTTATAGGGTGGAAAACTTAGATAAATTAATTTATTATAAATATTGCTCAGGAAGTTATTATAAGGGATGTATATTTATTGAAATAAAGCAAACAATGGGTCAAGTTAATAAAAATAAATTAATTTAATTTACAAATTAATATATAACAGGTGCAAATTTTTAGTGTGCAATTTTATTTTAATTTATACAACATTTGAAATATATTTACAAGCAAATCGAACATATTTAAGAAAATACGTCGGTATTAAATTACATATTATTAAAATTGAAAAGTAAAGAAGGCCCAATAATTTTATTTGAAAATATATATTTTTAAATAATTTTATAATATATTTTCGCGTATGTTGAAAATATATTTCATTACTAATTGTATTAAGCATATTGAACAAATATCTCTTGTTTGTTTCAAGAAACATTTCAATACTTTTCAAATAGAATAAATGTATTTCTCAGATGTTATAAATTATCATTTTAGTTATAATTTTCATTTACATGGTGATAATTGTTTCTCCGATTCTGTTTCTCCGTTTCTGGTTTTAAGGAACATATAAAGTCAATATTCACAAATTGGTAAATTTTATTTATTCACAAAGTAGACAATAAAAAAATTCACTAATAACTCCAACCCTTTACATATTTTATTTAGTTTTAAAATATATTCGAAAACTATTAAAATATGATTTCAGATTATTATTTTGTATGAGCCATGTAACATTAGCGGAGAAACCTACAATCAACCAAAATTATCCGAATGTATGCAAAACAGGCTCGTTATGTTTAGATGAACATGAACATGACAAACTATTACTTGTTAAGCCGTTTACGAAAAGTGGTTTATCAGACTCATTGTCTATGCTGAATATAGATGTATGTATGTCTTTGGGTGAGCATAAAAAAGGATCGTGAATTATGGTTTAGAATAACTGAGAACTTTAGTTAATGAAACGTGTAATACGTACTTATTTTTTTAACATGCAGTTTTAAAAGGATATCTTACAAGAGTATTAAATTATACTTCTCTCAAGATACGTTTTCTGACAATATCAAAAATTCAAAAAAATTTATTCAATGTTTATTTTATAGATTCATCAGTTCTCTGTAAGTTGTGAGATTTGTTTTCAACTTAGCTATGTTTAATTTTTTTGAATTTTTATGGAAAATAGGCTTCCATGATATTATTAATTTGAAGTGAAACTTGTAAAGATTCAAGTCATTCTACAGTAATCACTGGATGTTTAAATTCCAATTGAAATATTGACTGACGAATTCTATAACCAATTAATTAAAGTTATAAATTGTTCTATAATTCATCTAGAATGAAATGTACAGTTAAATAATTAAAATTTAAAATCCTTATCAAAATGTATAGAATTCGTTGTTAAAAAATTTAGTTACTGTGTTCGATTCTAATTTCTGAATCCTTAAAATATGTTGCACCCGATTCTTACTGTCTGGAAGTCAGTAATAAATTCACTTTGTGATAAATGACTCATAACGTTAAATAAACGTATACATGATTTCAGCCACATGACTTTGTGACAAAACATTGTTTATTAAGACCCATTTATTAATTGTAAGTAGAGTAAATGAAATCGTCGAAACTATATTTTGTAAAATAAGAATAATAAAATAAACATTTAAATGTTAATTTAATGTAAATAAAATTTTTATTGTCCTTTAGTTACGAATACATTACTAGAGATTGGCGAGTGTTCGAATCGTGTAAAAATTATAGAATAATGCTACGTAAGGTTGGTATGAAATACAATAGGGATGTGTAAATAATGTCACAATACATAATATTAAAAGAAATATTTGTCCGAAATAATTGTTTTTCTTTTGGAATATCATAAAGTACCTTTTTCAGACAGTGGCCACCACAAACTGAAACTCAACGTCAATATATAACTTAAATAATACAAAAATAACTATTTTGTTATTGTTGTAATTCCCATCAAAATATAATGGGAACAAAAACCTTGATAAATTCCATTCATTCGAATGTAAAATATGTTACTGATTTTTTTCAATTCAACTCTTAAATTTTGGTATTAATATTCCAAATCGATAAGTCGTAATTTCTCGTATTTCAAATTCTCACTCTAAACAGATACGGCCACAAGCACAAATAAACGTTATCGGAACTCAGCTTAAATTAATCCTTAGCTCATTAACACGCCGTCAGATAATTTGTTTTTGTCTGTATTCTTGTATTGACTACCGCCCGCCTTTTTCCTTTTTTCATGTTTAATTTTTTCACTACTGCATAGATCGAGCGTAACATTCATTCTGCTGTTAACCGTTACATATCACGTCTGTGGTCAGGTGAGATCTTACAAGCACATATCAATCTGCTTATGAGATCTCGCCTTGTTATGAAGAATATTTGGATCCAAATTAAGTAAGGTTTATAAAAACTTCCTCCAGTGAAACAGAGATTGCCAAAATAAGAGATACGTATCCCGTCTTCAAAATTTCTCAAAAAATACATCTCCCTACACTTTTATCTTTTGGTGACAAATTCTTTTCAATGTTCCACTTTAATATTTCATAAGCATACCGCATCTTTGGTACGCAGTAACACAATATAAGATGTTGCGCATGGTTCTTCTATAGCAGTGTGACGTTGCTTATTGAACTATATTTTTAATATGTTCGTACATATTCATTGAAAACTGATTAAATTGAAAAGAAATATATCCCAAAAAAGATTGACAAATTAAAACACATCTTAGCATTTTCTACTCACTACAAAACAGTTTTATAACCTAAGTAGAAAAGTCGTTTAAAGGCAAGTGATACTTTACCTTGAAGACTCAAAATATTCCAACCTAAATCCGTAAATAATTCACTAATTTTGCGTTGTTAAAAAAATACTTGTCAAGAATATAATAGTTCTTTCGAACTAAGAACCGATTCTCAATAAAATTTTCTTTTATCTATTTATATGAAATAAAATTTATTTCTTCTGCGCAAATTTGACTTTGCATGAACTTTTTTTATTTTTCTATATAACCTTCAAAAATCTACCAACCTAACACCGGTAAAATTCTACCAACATACGTACATAAAAACGTATTCTACGACCGGATCAAATTACTGCGCATACTTCGAATAACAACATGAGTTTCTAAGCAGCTCAGTGTCCACTAACGCAGATAAGATCAGCTACAACCGTGACGTAGTACTTTGGAAGGAGGTGGAAGCGCCTGCGAGATAATTGGTGAAGCTGCGATGGTCACGTGCCTTCCGCGAACTTGTTAGTGGATTGTGAGATACCAGTCAGATTAGTTCACGATGTGGAAAGATTATCTATCCGTCGTAATTTATACACGACAACCTTAAAAGGAAAAATAGATCCGATTGTGAAAAGTTTCAATTTATGAAGAGAAATTAATTGAATATCCTAACTAATCTACTATATACTGTTAATAAAATAATTGTAACAGAGGGAATTCTGCATATGGAAAATATTTTAAAAAGAGATTGATCTGGCATAAAGAATGATAACAGAAAACCTGTTTTTAGAATTTTTGTCTGTCTGTATGTACGTTAATTTGTTCAGCAATCACGCGAAAACTACCAGACGGATTTTGATGAAATTTGGTTTAATAATAGTATATACCTAAGAAAAACATATGAAAAACATAAAAAATCAAGTAACTTTTCTCATTCCGAATTACACTAGAATGAAAACGTGAGGTACAACTAGTACAACAAGCTATCTCTGTGAAATATGGCATACGTGCTGTCTACATCGTGTAGTTGAATACATATTATTTCAAACTTTTTATGCCGGAACAGAATTTTTTCTTCGGTAATTAAAAATTACCATGTTAGAGGGTAGAGCGTATACATTCACATTCACCATTTTCCTTTAAAATTATGAAAGGTCAATATTTCATAATCAATGCTTCACGAGCTATATTGTATCTTTTATCTTTACTTTCAAACTTTATTCTATAATAATTATTCTATATAATCAAATAAGTATATAAACTTTCGCTTTTTTAGCGTGTTAAATTATGGTCTTTAGGATTATTAAAATTTTAAATGTTAATTATCATTTTATGTATTCTCATCTTACATAAGTTACATTTTCTTCACACAAAAAGGCCATGAATAAAGACAATATTCCTTAATACATTATTTACTAAAAGTACGTATTCTTCCAGTTTTATATTATAAATGCATATAAAACAACTTTATCCAATTGCAAGCCAATGTTCAGAAATTGCAACCATGTAATGTATTACACAATGTATATTTGTGATGGAGTGAGAAGCTATATACACACTAGTAGGTGACTTTTTGAACTATCTGTGTGTTACGGTGGATCCAATTTTACATCTTTAATTTTCGAAAAGGACCGTTAGGGGAAAGATGTTTCGTGGCTATGAGTAACTAATAGAAATTGTTTATTTTCACGTCTCTATTTTTTATGTGATATACCAAGAGAATAAAGTTTTAAAAAGTATTATTTTTATTACAATTTTTGTAATCGAACTCACATAAACAGTAAATTAATTGAAACCCACTAAAACGGTTTAAATAAAGTTCAAATAATAATCAAAGACATCATAGAATAAATAAAAAATATAAATCTTTTCATAGCACATTTCCGTAATCAAATCCCGTGTAGTATTGAAAATTACACGAGTTTGTAATATTCTTTTGTATTAAACACAAGGGAATTTCTTTGTGCTGTTTCGATGTTATTTTTATGATACGATTAGCTCGGAATTTTAGACAAAATTACGTTTTTCATAATATTTTCCACGTACCGAGAAATGATTTCTTTCGCAATAAACTTTATCTAGATTCTATTAGGGTTATATTATCCAATCTACAAGGTTAGAGTAACAACTAGTGTAGTAGTTCAATTTTGGCAATTTAAATTGTCGAATGCGATTGGAAGTAATTTGGCTTAACCTGATTAAACCTCTTTTTCCTAAGTTCATCTAATCAGACCCCTTTACCAGCACCGATATTCAAATATTTCTAAAGTGCCGAAAATACCCGTTCCTTTATATAACAGCATCCACCATTGTTTTTGGTAATCGTCTTATAACTAACGAAAGAACAGAATATTTTCGTACAATTGCTGTTCGCCCTATGTTCATTACGATTGAGTATTTTGGTAAACCATTTGGGAGCACACACTTTGATTATAAAGTTTGTTAAAATGTTCTAATTTTATTTTATTTTCCCTACTTTAATATATATGGCGGACTTACTTCTATGAAAGCAATCTCTTATAGGCAACAGAACATGAGTTGACGAGTGGCCGGGAATCGAACCCGAGTCCACGCGGTGCGTCACGCCGTTCAATGCCTTCTGTCCGTGTATCACGTGTCCAATGCCTTCTGATCAATCCAACACAACGACCACTGCGATGATGAATTTTACATAAAATACACTAATTTTATAAGTCTTCCCATTCAGAAATTGTTGTACTTCTTGCCTTGTAGCAGCAACCCTTGTAGCAGCTACTTGTCATAAAAAGGTGATCAATATATGTGAATGTGATGTGATGAAGAATATTCTAACCTTCGTTCTTTCCAGTAAATTATTTTAAGTATTTTCTTTCAATAAACGTATATAACCTTCTGAAATTACTTTCCTTCTTGAACATCCCATATTCAATGTGTTGTATTTCCATCAATCCGCTATGTTTGCCTACGATTTGATCTTCGTGACATTCCGCTATGTATGTTAATTACTTTTGACGAACACATATAATTTTGTTTCTATTAATTATTTTGGATAGATATTCCTGATACAATTCCTGCCTACTTAACTATTGCAGACCCAATAGCTGCACCGTCTCATTGTGGAGAGCTCCTCAACATTGGCGTATTTAACTCTTTTTGTCTCTCTATTTGACTCTCTCTCTCTCTCTCTATATATATATATATATATATATATATATATATATATACACACACACACACACATATATATATATATATATATATATATATTTATATATATATATATATAATCATCTATAATGATGATCATATCAGTTTATTATTAATCTTACGGTAATTTATTGTGTAATAAAAATAAAAATTAAAAAACACATCGTCTTGCGGGCGATTCAAATTAAAGTGGAGTTGAACGTGAAAAAAGCCAACTACTAAATATGTATCATTATTGTTTTTTTTATAAATACAAACATTTGCATTCCAAAGATGCACTTAACATTAACATTTATAGAATCACCCATTAATTTTTGTATATTCCACGTAAATTCTTCACATTAATTTTAAAAAGTCCACTTAAATACGAGTAAATAAATAATATTAGGTTGGCAACTTATAAACCCGCCATTTCTGTACACAAATTTTTAACTTTTTATATGTAGTCAATAAAATCAATTGTTCGTTACATAAGCACCGACGGTATCTAATACTTGTCGCCAACGTGAAGGCAGAGCTAAAGTTTCGTCCTTGTAGAAATGTTTGAGTCTTTGGCTGAAAAACCGGTGAAGTCCGATTTAGATATAACTTTCGTCTTTAAATTTTCTACTACGTAAATTATTACTTCGTGGGGTATTTTACTACGTGGGGTCGAGTATTGTGATGTAAAAAATAAACTTTGCTTTGATTTCCAGAAAGTTTAGCGGTGTGTTTGCTCAATTGTTCGCAATAAACCTTAGCTGTAATTGTACTGTTAGCTTGAAAGAGTTCCCAATGAATAAATAAATAACTCCATTTATACATGTACTCAAAGTATCTTTTGTCCAATATTATATTTCGGTCTAGATACACCTTTTTCTCCAGATCCTAGCCACTGGCGTTTAGTATAAAAATTAAAATAAATCAACCTCTTTTAATCTTCTGTAACTAGATACTTTAGCCTTTTGTTGGTACGACGGGAACCTAGTAGCTCCAAGCACAGCTTAGCTTTCCTCTAATATTGAAAGGGTGTTAGCTCATGTGGCAGGCAAACGGTATATTTCCACTTCTTTCACAAAGTATAAACCAGTGCTTGGCTGCGTCATAAGAGGGCATACCTTCACCCATCGTTGTGTATATACTGCGTGATACTTCGCTGGTTTTTCGCCCTAAACGACATTCGTGAAGAAAGAGTCCTCTAAGTTTACTTCAAATACTTCCATTTTTAATTTATTCTTTACTCACTGATTACTCAATTCTGATTACCCTACAAGAAATATTCTAGAAGTTTCTATAACATTCCAGAAATCGAAAAAAGTGGCGGGTTTATAAGTTGCTAACCTAATACATCATAATTTATATTATTGATATTATTATCTTCATAAGATATGGACAGTTATCATTTGGATTTTTTCAACTGGATGTTTCGGAGATCATACATCGTTTTTTGTCAAAACAGCACAACAAGAATATTAAGCATATAAAAATTAGCCTAATCGTAATGCATAATACGCAACATAATTGTGAATTATAACAAAGTAATCTTTCAAATTTTCAAATCAATTTTTTTCAGCCAATTTGTCAATTTGATCCAATTTATAACAAGCAATTTTTAAATTTTCGTGATCTAAACAGAAAGAATGTAAAGGAATGAAATAACTTTTATTATGTTTGGTATTTTTCTTTTCTGTTTTCAACGATGCTTATATAAAGCATAATTGATAGATATTTACTTGCTATGGGTAACCTTTTTATTAGTAAATACAGTGTCCACACTTTAAATTTTTGCTTTAATATTATAATTAATCATCTAAAGGTTTTTTATTTTGACAATTCAATGTTGCTTCAATTTGTGTGAATCAAACTCTTATCTGAAATTTCGAAAGTATTATTTTCTATAATCCCTTGATTTTTATTAAATGTTATTTAATTTTTTGCTAAACTCGTAACAGTATTATTCAAATTTGATATTCTAATTTTGATCACTTGCATTTGAGATTTTAATAATTCACTAATCGTAATATATACCAATGGATATGATCTAAAGTTCCTCTTGTATATGTTGCCGTGGTGTCTTTGGTATTTTTACTGGGGCTACTTTGATTGAGATCAAAGTCGCCCGCTATCTATCCACCTTCAGTGATTATGGCTTTTATATTACTTATTAAAGTCGCCTTTTTTATAGGAAGTACGATGATTCGAGTCTATAAAAGGACTGCGGGGACGCGAAATCATAGAAATTATACCGAAGAAACTCTAGCAGAAGCCATACAAAAGATTACGGATAATAAGATGTCAATAATCAGAATATCTCAGACTTGTGGAATATCTTTCAGGATACTGTACAACCGATATAATGGACTTCACATTCGTTCAGCTGATAGTCAAATATTATTCAAACACGCCGAAGAAAAGGTATTATTGGGAGGTGTAGCTACATGTGCAGAATGGGGTTTCCCGTTAACTTCTTTAGATTTAAAAATGATAGCGATGGCCTACTTGGATAAACAGGGTCAAATAATAGAAAATCTTCCAGACAATTTGCCTGAAGCTAATTGGGCCCTGGGGATATTAAAAAGGTACAATGATGAATTGAGTGAAAGGGTGGCCGCTAATATAAAGCGAGCCACAGCCCAAGTAAATCGTGAGACATTGACAGAAAATTTTAATCGGTTGAAGATTGAGGTAAAAGGAATACCACTTACTAATGTATTTAATTCCGACGAGTCTAATGTTTCCGACGATCCTGGGAAAACACGTTATATTTTTCGTTATATTTTTATTTGTTATAAACTTTATATAAACGTATAGGGGTGTAAAATACCACGAACGTGTGATGAATTTTATAAAAATTGTACAACGATAATGATGTATGGCAGTACTAATGGAATGCTACTACCCCCATATATAATATATAAAAGTATCCAATTTGTACGACACTTAGAAAGAAAATGGGATTGTGGGTAAATCGTACTGTTCTATGTTCTACCATGTTGTCCGGATAGAACGACGGTCCTACTTTCCATGATTGGTTTACAACTTTATTCCTTCCATGTTGTCAACACCATGTTGTCCGGATAGAACGACGGTCCTACTTTCCGTGATTGGTTTATAACTCAATTCCTTCCATGTTGTCTACACCATGTTGTCCGGATAGAACGACGGTCCTACTTTCCGTGATTGGTTTACAACTCTATTCCTTCCATGTTGTCTACACCATGTTGTCCGGATAGAACGACGGTCCTACTTTCCGTGATTGGTTTACAACTCTATTCCTTCCATGTTGTCTACACCATGTTGTCCGGATAGAACGACGGTCCTACTTTCCGTGATTGGTTTACATCTCTATTCCTTCCACACGCAAAACGTCTTGAAGGCCGCAAAATTTTGATCGGAAACAATTTATCTACCCATCTAGATGAAGACGTTCTTAAGATATAAAGCCTATATTACTGTCTCCGCATATCGGCTTTATATGATTTGTTCCGAACTCTACCTGCCTCTGTCAGCCCTTCGACGTCGGATTTTCCAAACCTTTTAAAATAGCATAGCGTAAAACCTTAGAGCAGCGAAAAACTCAAAAACCAAAAGTAAAAAAGTCCTTAGTGTCAAAAGATTTGTTCCCAAATTTTTTAAACGGGCCATTATACAGATGAACTAAGTACAGGATGATAAGAAACATTCCGAAATATTGATACTGCAATGAAACCTGATAAGCCAGTTACGAAGCAACGGGAATTTATCCTTTCAATAAAGAAAGAGTGTTGGATAAAATGCTAAGTAAGTCTTTTGCTGCTGATGTCGAAACGCCAATTCGAGATGTTTTGACTGATCATTTTAAGAAACAAAGATACAGCGAAGATTCTGACACATCTGGAAGAAAGATAAAAATGTTAAATATCAAACCAGGAAAAAATATAGCCTCTTTTGATACTGAGGAAAGACATAATGTAGATGTACGAGCGAGTCTGAAGCAGATATGGGCCTCACCTCTAGGCCATTAAATCCACATTTAAATGTAGGAAGAACAGAGAACGAGAGCCTCTTGCTGGACATTCTAACTTGCAAAGGAAAGAGGATATTATCCAGATAGCGATTGCACCAAATGCGATGACCCAGAGGTCGGTAAATTTATACTAGCAAATTTCCACACAATTTAAAAGAGACAAATGCTTACAATTATGTATGTCTGATGGAAGAGATTTCAGAACGCAATATGGTTGTTAAAGGACTATGGTCTGTCAAAAAAAACAAGTCTAAATTTCGGCTCGTGGACGATGATATATCCATAATAGAAAAACAAGATATCATTATGTACTTAGTGGATCCAAATTTAAAGATAATTTCCATATCTTTCCAAAAGAGGTTAATATTAAGGAAATCGAAAAATTAGGTTACACGTCCATCTTAACGTTATACTATGCATGTAAAGTTTGATAATTAAATTGTTCCTGACTGATTAGTTACCAAAAGTAATTTGAGTTAATTTTTTAATAATTTACGTTACAAAAGACACCTAAGTAAATGAAAATTATATAATTTTCTAAGGAATTTAATTTTGTCGTTATTTAATTTTGTAATAAAACAGTTTCTGTTAATATAAAGTATTTTATTTGTATATTCAGCTCACCTATCAAATTCCCCCAAATTTATAAAATGTATCACAAAGTATTAGCTAGAAAAATATTTTTTTTTACTAATTTACTCCTTTATGGGGTTTTTAGACTCTCAAATACGCTAGAAAAAAACAGTTGCTATCAAAGTAGTCCCAAGAACAATTTAAAATTGATAACACGTATTATTTTTTCTTCGAAATTATAAATTCTAAATTTTTTAAGGGTTTACACAAAAAAACAGATAATTCAGCATTTTTTTCTTATTGACTACTTCAAAATTCAAAGACATAGAGACGAGTTTAATCTAAAACCTGATCAAACTTACCCCATTTTACAGAAATAGTTGTTTTAACGTTGATTCTTTTGAGATATTAATTTATTTAATAAATTTAATGAATCTTTATACAATCCAATTTCTATATATACTTAGTGAATACACACACTATCAGTTTCGACATACATTTTATTCATGAACCTCATTATATTTACGAACTTAATTGTATCTATGTATTTAACTGTATAACATGTTCTATCATTCACCATTTATTTGCCTAAATGTTCAAAATACAACAGTGAAGTATTTCCATGAATTGTATTGTTCTATGGAGGCGATGACGCATCGTATGTGATGGTGATATAGTATTATTATTATATATTAGTCTTCCAAAACAAAAACATATTTTAAACGATTTTTATGTATTTTCATTTGTTTTTTCCCAATTTAAATGGTCGAGTTCACGAGTGAATTTATAGATGTTATAGTATAGGGCTTGGAATAATTGAATGCTACCTTTTCGATTTAATAATTTTAGTTTTTTTTTTATTTTGTGAAAATTGTTTATTACCTATTTACATAATAATCCCTATTTTAAATTTTTACGCGATTAAATTATTTTTAGCTACTCCACGGCTTTTCCTAAGTTTTAATAATAAATCATGTATCTTATAAATGGTAATAAATAGTTATCATAAGTATATTTGAATTCTGTTTTAAAAGTAATGAAATTCGGTAATTCAGGTTTATTTGAATATGTGATTTTTTTAGAGTTATGTATTTTGTAAAGGTTGTATTAAAACAAAATATTGCAAAATTTACCCATTGATCCCAATCTGTTTGATCTATATTTATATAATGTTTCAAATAATTAATTTATAGCATGAGTTCTTGCTAATGATCCATTTTATTGTAGATGATAAACGGTATAAATATAATTAATTTATTTAAAAAAAATTAGAAAATCTGTTAACAGATGTGAAGTAAAATATCTTCCTTGTTCGGTTAATAATAAGGAATACCGAATTTATAAATTAATTCATTAGTTACTTTCATAGTTATTGTTTCTCCATCATGGCAAGACAAGCTTGAGGGTATTTTATTAAGTCATCTTTCAGCGTTAATTTATATTTAACCATTTTCTCTTTAGATTAGCAGACCAACGATGCCTATAGACTTATGCTATCAAGAGGTTTATTTGAAGTCTTCGTTTTTCTTTCCATTGGCACATGTTGCTCAATAGATTATGCATTAGAATAATTCCATACTAATACTTCCGCAGTAATAATATGAAAAATTATATTAAACAATTCATAAAAACATAACTTTCTTGTCATCAGAAAAAATTAGTAAAAATTAAACAAAGTAAGCCAATGGCAGTAACAAGTACTTTTAATAGACCTTTTGAATCAATAAATTTAGACAATTAATTTTATAGATTTAATTTGAATCATAATCAATTGAATCATCAACCCTCTGTTGAATCAATATATTCTTTTGTACTGAACCAAAGTTTTATTCACATTTTTTCCACCAAAGCTCGGCGTCATACCAAGATATTTAGCTGTGTTGGCTTATGGTAATTTAGTGATATCAATAAAGACTGGTTGTGGCGCTCTCTTTTTATTTATAAAATGTCAATTTGGATTCGTTCAATTTAATTTGCCATTTTTTAGTCCAGATGGCTACTTTGTTGAGAGCAGATTACAATTTTCTAGTTGAACCTTCCACAGATTCTTCCACTGCCTTGATGACCGTATGATCAGCCAAAGTGACTGTTGTACTATATAATGTGTTGCTATACATAGCGAGTACAAACCTGGGTCTAGAGCTCTACCCTGAGGAACCCCAGCCTCTGTAAAATGAACATAACAGAACATACATTTTTGTTACTTAACACTTTTTCAATAACAAAACTCTTGTTGAATTGGCAAGTGATTATTTCTGAAACCAAATAGATGGTATCAGGTTTCTTTAATCAAGAATAGGTTTGAAACGCTTTGAAATCAGTTTCTCAAATAGCTTTAACATGATTGATAAGAGTGAGATGGATGGGTATGATTCAACTTCGGGTAGATTTTTGCCACATTTCAGTATTATAATAACTCCAGATGTTTTTTATGAAAAAATCTGGGACATAGTTTAGCTGAACTGTAGTTGACTTAACCAAAGCTTTTCTTTGAAAGCTTTTAAGTATCTCACCTGAAACGAGATCAAATCCAAGGGCTTTCTTTGAATTGAAGTTATTTGTTATTTCTACAGCAACTTTCTTAGGCGTGATTCTGTCAGAATAAACATTCAAATCAAGACGTGGCAGAGCATCATCATTGGATGAAAAAAGACATCCCTCATTTGGATGAAAATTCGCTTCAAGATGTAAAGCAAATACCTTTATTTTTTCTAAATTATTACGAGCCTATTTTCCATCATTTTATAAAGGGAACTTGAGGTCGTTTAAGATATTAAGTAGCTTTCTATAGTGACTACACAATACTACTATCTGCAGTAAGTGCTGGGAAAAACTTGTTGATTAACAATTGTTTGACATTTTTAATTTCTGTAGTTAATTGTCTAGTAGCTTTATTAAGCAAAGTTTTGTCATATAGGCTTCTTGATTGATACCACTTTCTTCTAAGCTTTTTTTCCGATATTAGATCTCCTATTTCTGTTGGGTAATAATACTATGTCAAAACATTTCTTCAAATAATTTTCTGCTATAATATATGTATTATTACAATAACCCCTATAACTATATGAAGATCAGATTTTTCCATCAAAGGGTAAAATAATTTTTGTTGCTAACTCTACGCTGATGATTCTGGCACTTCATCTCTGACTGACACGATTTCCATTATGTTAAATTAGAGCGGTTAAAAATTAATTGTTAATTATTGAATTAATACATTGTTGCCACAAAATTAATACTACTTAGAAATATTCTTCACATTACGTTTCAAATTATTTAGAATCATACATCATTGCAACCTATGTAGTAGTATACTGTGTTCGAATCCCAATTAAACCATGAAAATATTTTTATGTACAGGCTTTCGCGTAAACGCAATTAGATCAGTATAGCTTATCAGTAGCTCAGTATATAGTTCAACAACTGCCGGGACTAAGAGGTTAGCTGTCCAAATTTTAACCTGAAAAAGTACCAAAATTTAACCTGAAAAAATCGCTAAAATGTGATTGCGTCTGAATGGTGTTGGGGGACGAACAAAACTGTTAATGGTATTTATTTGTTTTCCAATTAAATGTTTTTTTTAAGTTAGAATGACTTTAAATAGTACAAGCATTTGTATAATGGAAAATTATTTTACAGGTCGTTTACTTCATAGTAGAAGTATTGAAAATAAGCCTCTGACGTGCGAACTTCTTCTAAAGACGAAATTTACAAAACGAAAAGCGACATCTGACAAAACTCAATTCCTCGCTTCATAAACAGCATTATGTATTTTATTAGCAGACTGTTACACCTCATAAATTTCGTTAGAAAAATCTCTTCCGTCATCCCGAATGCCTTTCATAAATTAGAGTACTAGCGCAATGTCTCCGCGACTTCAGAAAACGAAAACAGAAAAAGTGTCACGCGTAATTTATACGCCGCTGTGACGTGAATTTATGAACTGTTTGCTCCCCTTAGCGCGTCCGGAGATAACTCAATCCCACCGGTTCCTGCTAAAAAAATGATCGCTGAAAATTAGTTAGCGCTCGCTCCCCCGACCGACAATCCCAACGTTGAGATTTAACTTTGACAGCGTTTTTCAATGACGGAAGTTGGCCTTGAGGGTGGTTAAAATTTTTTATGACAATATCGTTATTATTAGGTGCTTGAAATCTAAGAATGCCTGGCTCACAGGCATCGAATTGGCCTATTTGCCGATATGTCATAAGATTTCTTTCAATATTCCCCATATTTATTAAGTTTATTTATTAATTTAACCCAGTAGAGTAATTTAGGTAGACATATAAAACTCCAACTAAAGCTTGATAAATACGTCAAATTAATAAAAAAATATATATAAAATTTTACGTTATATATTTTCATAAAGATAATTTAGAATGAAATAAGAGAATCGGATCAAAATAGCTTGAAACCAAGTTTAACCGTCAGCAAGAAACATCTGGAAGTACATTTTTTTTATCTAAAAAATGAATTATTTAGTATAAAAATATAAAAGTAATTTAAAAGAAATATATATTTTAGTTATCGATCGAAATATATATTTTAGTAGTTGATCGATAGATCGATATAATATTAGTTTTTGGAATTCTAAGAAATAATAATTTTTGAACCATCATAAAGATAAAAAAAAATATTATATTTATATGTTACATTTCCGTCCATTAACTGAATTACATGACCGCATTTGCATTTTTTCACTTAATTGTATTAATAACACCATGATCATTTTGAAAGCGAACTCAAATTTTGAGAAGGCTGTTATTAAGTAGTATTAATAACAGTTTCTTAAAACTTGAGTTGGTCTTCAAATGAACATCAAGAACCACTTAAATGTACGCATCTTTACTCAGTGTCTGCTACCAATCCCCACTTACGAAGCTAAAACTAGAATAACGATGATAACAAAAGCTGTCCTGTAAAAACTTATTGTTGGTTAAAGGGTGACGGAAAGAAAGTTGTTAGAGATCTCCTTAAATGACCGCAGAACAAATAAGTCGCTTCGGAGACAAGGCAATGTTGCTGACATTGTTAAGAGAGTGACGGAACTTAGTGGCAGTGGGCTGGTCACGTCATTCGAAAATTGACCTTGTGGCGCTAAGTGGAGACTCGACGAAGTCTAAGTGGAGACTCTGGGGATTCAAAAGACAAGTTGGGCGGCCGCAAATGCTATGAAAAGATGTAAAGAAAGTAAGGGGCACAAGCTGGAACCAGGCAGCTCAAATAGAACTGAGTGGTGTAAACGGATGGAGGCTTTACTCAAAATGGTCATGGATGGTTTATGACAACGATGTTGATGAATGGCTTAAAGTACATCAGTATTTTTTTTATGTTTGCAGAAGATGTGTACGATCATGATTTTAAAACAAATGCGAGAAGCTATGAGCAAAGTTCAATCCCAAGAACATTTCCTAAACGAAAAGTTACAAACGTTTACAAAGTGATTTAGACAAGTATTTTGTTCTCGGAGCTTAATGAAACATAGTGGTGAAAAATAAATTATTATGTATGAAGAAATGGAATAAAATTGTCCATAGATTAATTTGTTTAATGAGTGAACGATTTGATATTATAAAAAAAATAGAGAGAATAAAAAAACGCTATTTTCCATACAAAGCTCCGTTTACGCCAATCTACTTTTCCTCCGATACATCTCCGTCATATCCGAGCGCATTTACCTCGGCGGCTGCCAATGCGTATCGAGTGTGCGGCGCGCGCATCGCGGCGATTGGCGAGAGTGGCGGCGGTTCCCACACTTTCACCGTCGTAATTGCCGCCTCGCCAACACGACCGGCGGAGAAATGGCCACTCGGGACTGGGCTCGGCTTGCACTCTGCGCGCACGGCTATCGGTGAGTCTACAGATCATCATCCTCCTTTCGTGATGTTGGTTGGAAGATGTTTCATCGCGTCGGCGTCGTATCGACAAACTGGGCAACGAGATGTGTGATCTGAGAACACCGAGTGCGCATCGTAGCGCTCCGCATGTGCGTCGCTTTAGTATGCGTCCATACAGCGACGATCCCTTACTAGACGATGCAATATATGTTTGAAAATGATTTTAATATGTAAAATGGCAACCTATGCTGTTTAAATTGTAACAGTGATTCAAGACGTATCCAAAAAGAATAATCGTATATATTTTTTTTCAATAATAAATCATGTGTTTTTTAACTGTCAAAAAGTAGTCAGGCGTTCAGCATACGGAAGACCGCATAGTGAAAGTAAATAGTGTTCGGTAGAGTTAAGTGTCAAGAACATTTTTAATTAAAAATATTGTAAATTATAACATTTATATTTTGACACAATTATGTTTTAGAAGTGAAACCTATTAGACATATGTAATTGTATTTCATTCTCATGTCTCCGAAGGATGAATCCAATCGAGAATGTCACGAAATTCTATCAACTGATAAATTTAGGTATAGTATATAGAATATTGTTTTAAAGGAAAGGCACGATCGCTATTATAATAAAAAATTATTTAAAATAAATACCACAATTTTTTGTATAGCGAAAGTTTCTTTCATCTATAAGAACGTAAAAAATAATGAAAAAATAAATAATTATGATGTCTACTCATTTAATGAGGTCGAATTGGTAAAATAAAGTCACATTTCAATATGCTTCATTTGCGTTCAAAATTCATTCTATCATACATCAAACTTAGCAGAGCAATGTTAGAACTTAGCCCTGATCAGATATCGGTCGTAAATAACACGGATTCAAATTGCTCGATAATTTTCTTTCACATTCAAAGCTATTTTCCATGTAAACAACTGCAGATACGATCAGTGAAAAATTGCGCTCTCTCAAATTGTATTTTAGCACATTTACTCGCGTAAGTCTTTAAAATCAAATACCTTCGACAAAGTTGAATGATAAATGTTGAATTGCTATTTTCTCTCTTGTCATGATTCGTTGTACTCTTTACTTTATTTTTATCCCATTGTTTATCCTTTTCAAGTGTTTCGTCTGAAAAAAGTTAATTTTCTGCTTCTTGAATCGCCGTTACGATTTTACCTAAATAAATTAATAGTTAAAAAATCGCTTTTATAAAAATTACACGAAAAAACAAAAAAACAATTATCGAACCGGTTTTCTCCGTAAGGACTTTAGTGTAAGCTATATTTTTGTTGAAGATTAGCATGGGGCACTTTTTATCAACGCCTAACTGAAATGTTAAGTATTTTCATAATATTAATTTTGGAAGCAAAATAATTTATTTTTGAAAAAAGGGCCCCATGCTTAAACTCAAATATTATATTCAACGACAAACATCCCTCACATTAAAGTCCTTACAAAGTAGACAGAAAAAATATAAATAATCATTTTTAAATTTATCCAATAATTATTTTTTGCTTTTTTGTGCGGTATTTATAAAAGTATGTCTTTTTTAGGTGTTTAAATTATTAAATTAATTTTTTTAGTCCTATATTAAAGGATAGAATAATGTTTAAAACTAGTTTTATATTATATTTAGAAATACTTTTACAAATATTAACACTTTATATAAAAAAATTCTGCAGAGTTCAAATCAGCAGTGCATCATAGTTGATTACGCTGAAGTATATCTTCTTATTTCTAGGTCTGTGGGCGTCTTTTTGGTACACTTGGAACAAATTTAATTCCTAATTATGATTTCCCATTCTACTTCACTGAACCAGTCTGATACCGTTTTATTGGTTTGTCGTCAAAACTGCACACAACTGCCAAGTTTCACGATGATACAACAATTAGAACTGTATGAAATTTCGTTTTGTAGATTCCATTACATAGTTAATTAGTAAGTTGCAGGTCGACCTAATAAAAGGGTGTTAAAAATAGACGGACTAATTAAAAATCATAACATGATGTTTCGTTAAAACACATGTTATGATTTTGTTAAAAGACACAGAAAAAAAATTGAAGTCGTTTTTCTCTTCCGTTTGCATATTCGACTACTATTGTTTTTATGTTTTGCATATTCGATTTTACAACTCGAGTCTATCGCTTTTTCGTTTTCATATTTGATTACTATTGCTTTTCCATTTGCATATTCGATTTTACAATTCGAGCCTATTGCTTTTCCCTTTGCATATTCAATTACTATTTCTTCTCTGCTCTACATAATCAATTTTACAATTCGAGCCTATTGCTTTTCCCTTTGCATATTCAATTACTATTTCTTCTCTGCTCTACATAATCAATTTTACAATTCGAGCCTATCGCATATGCATATTCGACCACTAAAACACATGATATATTAAAAACATTTGTCTATCTTTTTGTCTGTACGAATGGATTTTAGTTAAAAATGACTGAATTTATTAACATGTATTATTTAGATAGTAAATTTGGGAATAACGTTATAAATAACATTAGTCCCAGGAAAATGCACATTATATATATTCCTTAGGACAAATTTAGTTTTTGTTTTTGTTCGTGAAATATTTTAAGTGATTTTTTTATTATTGTAGTTAAAATGTCGAAATAATATTAATATATATTTTTAAATAGTAGATATGGCGATTAAATATATAACTTGTTAAGTTTTTCAATCTTCCCTATTAATTTACATTTTATACAAATATTAGATGAAAAATAAATGCAAATCTGATCAGACTTAATCCACTTTTGATACAATTTATTAACTAAAGTAATAACACGTGGATAACGACTAACATAAGAACATAAAAAGTTAGTTATTTGCAATAATTTAAAAATATACTATGTTTAGCTTTTCCAGTCAGATCCGAATCTTTTTAGTGTATTTGTTCATTTTTAATCACTCGATTTAAAAACAAGGCATGCTGTTCCACGTATGACTTTTGTGGCGTTTTTGTAATATATTTGAATATCTTAGCGCAAGTAACTCTTTTTACAAGTATCACACTGCGCTGTATCTTGATTTTTTAATATAAAATTACGCTAAATTGCACTTTGATTTGAATAAGACGTAAGAGGATTAAGAAAAAATACAGTCCAGTCATTAGCTTCACTCCCGTTACAACTCACTATACAAACATTAGCTTTACACTTCAGTATCGATTAATGCAAACTCTGAAGCTGATGGTGATGTTGAAAATAATGCTGAAATTCTGCTGTTTTAAATGCTGAACCTGATATCTGTAACAACCCTGATTGTTACCGTCTAGACCTTTATAGTCTTTGGTGTAGCCGCCATTACCATTGTTTAGTTAGACAGGTGCGGAAGTGCTAGGAGGCGCTGATTTTGAAGAAAGTTTTTAATTCTAGACGACTCCCATCAATAAATTCAATGATTTAAATATGAGTGCTTCTGAGACTTTTATTAAATTTATTCAAGTTTTTAGACATTGTGTAATTATAAATGAATTGACTCAAGTATTTTTCATTATCATTATCATTGTACGTTTGGCCAAAATTATTCAAAAACTTGTTTAAACTGTATTAATATCAAAACAATGACCCGCTTCTGTATTATTGCTTCAAGTGTAATTTCTATCATAATCCATTTATAATCTCAATCTATATTTCCTATTTATTTAATTATCATGAACGAAGTTCAAGCTCTAACCTCTAACGTTGACCGCTAGGTGAATTAACATAAATTTAAGTCCCTTATTGAAACACTAGCATAAATATATGTGAAGTAACTTATTTAATTTCTAGTTCGTAATCGAGCAGAGTTCATGGGCTTCGTACAGCATTTAACACGTGTCTTGGTGCTCGATAATGTTGTAAATTAAGGTTCATGTATTATAATTAAGCTGGTGTAATTCAGTAAAAGTTACAAATTAATTAGTAAACTTCCACTTGGTTTGATAACAATCAAAGCCGAGGAGCGTCTCAAGCATTTCGCTCTCGGAGCACATACATAGTTTTTTGAGCAGCGATATGCTCGTATCGATTATAGTGATAAAGAACGAAGAAAGTACTTGTCATTTAATGGGTTCCATTAATCAAATAAAAGTATATAAATAACTTCTGTTTTAACCTAAATTACTGCAATGATTTCCTATTTAATATCTAAAGACAAATCT
The DNA here is from genome assembly GCA_039881145.1 of Druceiella hillmani. Classification (NCBI taxonomy): domain Eukaryota; kingdom Metazoa; phylum Arthropoda; class Insecta; order Lepidoptera; family Hepialidae; genus Druceiella; species Druceiella hillmani. The sequence continues at coordinate 1,561,617 of JAYKKI010000091.1, forward strand.
CTGTTTGAACCATTTAAAAAGTAGGCTATGTTTGTCGTTATCTTCAGATAAATTTGCATAATCACAAAGAGCTGGGTTCAAGTCTGATTCATTTGCATTATCAATACGTTTTTTTAACTCTGAAGTCACGGTCGGGATGTGATTCATTCAAACCATTGTGCTATGTTTAATATTAATGTGCCACACAACTACATGCCAACTTTATTCAATTATACTTTATTTCAATATCTCAATAACAAAAATATCAATTTTAAATTGATTTGAGTAGGTCTTTAACTGTTTACAATAAAAGACCTTAACATCATAACACAATATACCCAATATATGTGTGTTTGGTTGGGTTTGTAGGAATTTTAAGGAATGATGACTTAAATCATTCTGAATATTTTTGACTACCCTAAATACCAGAAGAAAAGATATTGCCTAGTTTTGTAGACTCGATATTTCATTGTATCAATAGAGAATGAAATAATCGGTTACAGAATAAAAAACGATAAAATAAGCTGTGAAAATTTTTTAAAAAATATGATTTCAAATAAATTGTTCACTTTGCGCGGTTGATACCCCAAAAAGTAAGAGAGACATTTAAATTATTTAAAAAAAAACTTCTCTATATTATGCCCTTTTTACTGAATCATGTGACAACTTGCAAATTTTTATTGTCGCAAGTTTGCTTTCCGCTTGTGTTGTAAGTTGGCATGTAGTTGTGTGGCACTTATTGCACACAATTGCAAGTCCTCCTTCGCGTTAAATAAAAACTTCTTTAATATTACTGTCGAACTTCTTCTCGTTGAAGGTAGGGCTATCTGAATCTAAATGTTATAGTTGCGGATTCGAACCGTGACTACAAGAATATAATTTTCATATATAGGCTCACAAAAGGAAACTCAACTGAATGCGAAAATTGTATCAGAAACACTTTAATAATCGAAGAACTTATAACGAACCAATATTCCGGAATACATTTATTCGACTCGTAGAAACAGAAAATTCAAACTTTCGAGAACATATTACATCAACTCGATAATACGAAATTGAGGTAAACGAGGCGATATGGGACTTCTAGCGATTAGTGTGACAAAAGTTGCAGAAGATTAAATTTGTTAACCTATTAAGAATGAAGCTTCTCACACGCAAGAATAGATAGAAAAAAAATCTTCTAATTCTTCTCATAGAAGAATTAGAAGATTTCGATTCAATTTTTTGCTGCTTTATCGTTTTACAAATATGTTAAACGCAGATATTAAAGAACCTACTTTTTTTAAAGAAAATTCTTTGAAGCGATGAATTAAAAGTTAACAATGGTGGCACAACAAATTTCCAAAACCTTCTTTTTTTTAAAACAAAAAGACTGACACTCACGCAAGAAGAAGCAAGTGTCGTACTAAGAATCTGTAATGTCAATGTTTAGACGGGTGTAATCGCCGGAACATTCATTAAGCCACATTACTTTCCCGTAAATTTGGATGGAGAAAGTTATTTGAGATTTTTAGCGAACGCCTTATTTGTTTTATTAAAGGGTATGCCATTAAATTTTAGTACAGATATGATATCAAATCAATGGATATTTCCCAAATTACGCAAGGCCCCTGTGGTCCCACACTATTTGTATATAAATCATTGAAATAGGCGAATCAGTGGAATTGGATCTATATTGTGGCTAGCAACGTCACCAGGTCACCATCTGTTTATAAATCTAAAGCAATACTAATGAATTTTGCAGTCACTATTTTTACAACTTTATTATTAAAATAATAATATGTGAGTTTATACTTCGCAAATCTAGCATCGGAACCATTATCAAAACGGTTACTGATTACAAAACTGAAATAATACACTGAAGTTTTAACATTCCGAAATTCTGATGAACAGAAATAACTGTTTGATGCGAAGAATCTACCAAGCCTCAATTTTGAGAAAATGACTACTAACCTAATTCAATTGCGAATTGTACCTGCCTTTTAAAGTGTAATTGAGGACAACTGTAGCAAATCGACAAAAATAGTTAAAAATAAAAACTTAATCAAATAACCTGTTCTGTATACGAAAATATCAACAAAAACAATAGTGTTTGCATGTTACGACGTAAAGCTTTCTGATTGATGTTAACTGTCACATGACTGAATTTGTAATTTTGCTAAATTTATTTTCTAAAAATAAAAATAATCTTTGCTTTTAATAATATTTTGTTTTTGGTATCTCCATATTATGATTAATCATTATAAATTACAATCCATACGATTTAATTTTAGTGGAAACTAGTCTATTGTTAAATATTATAAGCATGAAGCATGGACAACAATGAAGCATAACATGAAGCAAGACCTTAGATCTAATGTTCAACACATTAGATCTAAGAAACCATAAAATAGTCATCACTAATCACCGAGTATTGAAATATGGCTGTCAATTGGTAAAACAGCTACAGATTAGCAATTATTACTATAAATTTTAAATTTCTATTTTGATATTAAATTTTTTCCTATTAATAATATTGCCATCTCCAAATAGTTTCATGCTTTAACTTAATATTGGACGTAGAATACGTCTTTCGACTTTAAACCGGAGTGCCACGCTTAATTCTTGAATGTACAGAAATATGTTGATCATGAAAACATTAGTAATTAGAAAACTGTTAATAATAGATTTTAATACGGTTTATACTTATAGCCTCAACATTTAATACTAATTATGACATCACATTTCGAACTACAAAAATTTTGCAAATGTTACAAAATGTCCAAAAGATGAAAAATATTTACTAAAATAACTATAAAAAAAGTTAATAGAAGGAAAATTACCATTTTTTTGTATTTAGGACTATTAATTTAACTATTTGTTTTTATATGCCTATTTTTATCTTAAAATGGCTAGTGTCACATTACATTTTCATCAATTAGAAGGAAATAATTGCGTGAATTGTAAGGCCGTCGCACTACGACAAAAATAGCACATTGCACAGATTTGTACATTACTCACAATATTGCAACTCTTACGGTAAATATTACTGTGAAAATGTATATAATAACCAAAAAAAACAAGAAATTAACTTGACATTTTTAAGTTTTTGTCTAATTATTCTCGAAAATTTCGTCTCTTTCAAGCAGCATGAAAATGCCAATTACTGATATACAGCTGATAACCAGGTGCTTTACCCTATGTACCATCTTTATATACGACTTACTACCCGCGTCATCTAGTAGACAGTGACAATGTACCTTCAGAATATAAATAAATAATAGCAGTGATAACAAATCGCCATACTATCCGATTTTTATTCTGTGAACGATTGCTTAGAGATTGCTCTGAAAATGTGATAATCAGATGAAACAAGTTGAAGCGTTTATTTTGAAATAAGTGAGTATAGCATTGTTATGAAGAAAATAAGCACGATCCTGTTACCTATTTATTTCGTCTGTTAGTCGATCTAACTGCCTACACTAAATTTCTGTATTCACCCTCTTTCTTAAGCAACTCCCAATGTATAACGTTTTTATATTCCACAGCTTTTTTTTCTTTGGGTCTTTTTCCAGTTTATACGAATGCATCTTTATTAAACCGCGACTGCAATTGAGCCCCTTACCCAATTACAGAATAGTTAGTCCAGGATCTTCTTCAATTGCATATGTCAATCCTTTAGCAGCATTTAAATTTTCTTATAGCACGATAATAGCGTCCTTTTTCAATTTAAGTCCACTTATTTTAATACTGTTGAGAATCTTTGTAGTTATTTTTTGTTCAATTTAACATTATCTGACAAAACTGTATCTATGCTTCTACGTGTCAATGCTGACTTCGCCATTAGGGATCTTTTCAAATACAGCCAAATTAATTTTTAGATAAATCTCATGTTTTAAGGTCAGTATAGCTTTCCCATATATGGAGTCTGAAGACATATAATATTTCAAGTGCTCATATACGAAATTTATCAGAGAAATATGGAAATGTTTTTTAAATCATCCACCCACATTTAAAGATTTAAAATTTCCACAAAATAAATAAATTCCATATTATTTAAAGAAACAAATAAGAACAGTTGACTTTTGTTTTCGATGGAGAAAGGTTACCAAGTTTAAAAAATTATTGTGTTAAAACAATTTGAATATGATCAAGGTTAATTGATGGTAAAAATAAGCAATCGTATTGTCTCATTTTTACCTTGACAATAAAATGAAAAAATAATCAATTTATCAAAATTATACTATTCTTCTTGAATTGATGCAACGCACATACTTCTTCTTACACATAATATGCATACTCGTATATCAGAACAAAGTTCAGTTTTATAAGGCTTTATAGTTTCGTTTTAATGATGACAGCAAACAAAATTGTAACTTTTGTAAACATTTTTCAAATTCCAAATGTATCATCGATAATAATCAGCGTAATTAATTTTATCAAGTAATAAATAAAATAGGTATAAGAATTGGATCACATACTAACGGACAGACCAATTTATAAAATTCAAAATTTCACATGTATAAAGACAGACAGCTTCCGCATCTGACTCCGTTTATCGATTATTGCTCATGTCATGTAACTGTGATAATTATGGTGAATGTCAAAATAAAACTTGTAATCCTACATAAGAACCAATATGAATCCTTAAAATGTTTCACAGCTCATAACGTTGGCTTCTTCTTGAAACGACTCCTAACAATGAGACGCTTCATATCCATACTTTCTCGAAATTGTGCTTATATATTTGTGTGTATATATATATATATATATATATATGCAATCGCCTAGTTTATAAAATAATTATAGATTCAATTGTCAATTTGACATCATATAACAAACATATTGTAAAGTGTCAAGTATCAAAATGAATTGTCATTTATCTTTACGAAAAAACAAAGTATAATTTCTTAATTAACTCAGCACACTTCACTTAAATATTACAATGATATTAACTAGTCAGTTAAGGGAATAAGGTAAAAAGATTTTCATTTAATTCGATACATATGCTTACTTTTATCATATATTAATTTTCTAAGTACGCTGGCGTACGGTGTTTCGGGAAATCCATAGTATTTGAATATTATTTTGTATAGGTGTATAAAATATTTAAAATACAAATTATTTTGTTCTAGAATGTATTTCTACCCTTAACTAAATTTTATCCTAAGGGCTTTGCCAGTATTATAATTGTATTCGGCATATACTAAAATCACGTACAAATGTTCGCTCGCACTAAAAAACGACAAACGACAAATTCACTATTTCAACTGACTCGATGGTCGACTCGTGAATTATGGATGTTGAAGATTTTCAAATGGCAGTAATTTTTATTTACGAATTGTAGTCAAAGTCGACCTTGAAGTTGATCTTTTATCCTTTTCTTTTTTATAACTTTCTTTTGTAAAACTATGCAAATGAAAGTAAAATTCACAATCGATCGCTAAGTAGGGTATTTATCCATTGTTGCCACATTTCTTAAGTCTATCAAAATAAAGATGCATTTCTACGTTAATTACTTATGACAATTTTGAAATTTCTAAAAAAAAGTGGTAAGATTAAAAAAAAGATAGATGTGTAGCAATCTACCCATGATGCACTATTACGGATTGAAATGCTGCTATTTATTATAGTGAAATATATATGTACATATATATGTATATATATATATATATATATATATATGTAAATATGTATATATATATATATATATATATATATATATATATATATATATATATATATATATATATATGGTGAAGGACAATAAATAATTTTGTCCCTGTTACTTTCCCCAATTTTTTTTTATTTTTTACTTCAATTTATCTGGTTTACATAAAATTATAGAGAACTACCTCTCTATTCCACGTTATTATATCAAATACTTCAAACGATATAGACTCATGACAGACTAAAGGAGTAGAAGAATTATAATCTATATGCAAAAAATAAAATCACTAAAGCATTAACTTCAATTAGTCTAAAAAAGATCGACCAGAATTCCTGTATACACAGATTTAACTTACAGAAACTAGCGCATGTGTATTTTTAATAATGATGAAAAATTAATAATTATACAGCGCGGTGCGATCTTTTGTGCAATATCTTTTTTACTCACAACTACAGGTGTCTTTTTTACTCACAACTACAGGTGACATATTGACCACATGCGGCGATCAAAGCTGTATCACAAAACGAATTGTAATTAGATAGGAAAAGGGGGGTGAAGCCGTAACTGTACTTCCTCTGCAAAAATCAAAGCGGTCTCACGGAATGCACCGGGGCGCATCTAATTATGTCACACACAGACTGTTGCGTGACACCGCCCTTAGTCATTCGCGGACCGTAGTTTGTGCGCTGCTGTTTGAGCGCTTTTGACTCCCTTGTTACGCTGTGAAATACTTTAGTTGTGGAATCGTTAAAAATGTGAATATTTTGTTTGGTTTGATTTCACAATGGTCAATCTTTTAATAAACCAGAATGAACTGTAACTGAACTGAAACCTTTTATACTGTCAAATAAACCAGAATGACAAAATAACAAAACCAACAATAGATTAAAAATATATCTTACTTATTCCAATTTCCTGTAGCTATATTCCTGCAGCGTCTACAGAGTCAGTCTTTTTGTTATTTTTGGCATGCGCAACACTTCACGATTAATTTTTAGAGACATCATTTACATTCTGACGCCAATATGACACGCGTTAATATACACATTTTATCTTTACATTTTTTCTCTTCTTTGTTTACGTCCATATTTCTTCTTAGTATTTTTTCCAAGGGGAACACTAGATTTTCTAAATATTTTATTGTCTCAAAATATTAACGACGGAGGCTTCTATTTCTTAGCAACCTTTCTTTTCAACTGATAGTGATAGTTGAATGTTATAAATTATAAAACTAAGCAAATAGAGCATTATAAAAATGTACAATAGCAGTTAATCAAAAGGTCACCACTAAACTGAATTATTATCGCTATGCAGAATCGTCAAAAATTGCTTAAAACAACTAAACAGATTAATACGTAATGTATACGAAATGTGTTGATGGGACACTCATAAGAAAATATCGATCAAAAATATCACAAATTTGTGGAAAAAATTCATCAAAAAGTAAAATATTTTAATACTAGAAATCGCACTAAAATATTTTACTTTCTATTCTGAACTACGTAATCGTTTGTTAGGGATTTAGATCCAAGGATAATAAACTTAATCAACCAAAAAAATATTAACTAAATGAAAATTGTAAATTGAAATTTCTATTTCATTTCAATTACTTCTTTCAAAAACTCCAAACATCACCCTCAATAGTCGATGCGCATCATTCTACGTATTCAAGGCGTTCTTAATTTTTGAGACCCTCTTCACGAGGTAACCGAACTACATAGTTAAAAACCGTTGATGACCTGGGACGGCAACCTTTGCGCAAGTCAGGTGAGCGGGTCGTACACCGGGCGCACCGGATCCGACGGTCGTCTAACAATAACCCAACGACAGAACGAAGATGCATTCAACAGTGAAATCACTGCATTCATATGAAAGAGAGCTTTCATTAGAACCTATGTATTACGGTAGAATGAATAATTTATAGTTATTCGTTCTTATTAATTATATCTCCCATAACCTATGCGAGGGAAAAATATGCTATTTTATAATTTTCGTTGTGTATCATTTCTTCCGCTCATTATTATTCATTGTTACCTTACATTTAAAAGTATTTTTGTCATTTCTTGAATATACTTATATCTACTTGTTTAGATAAAATTGGAAGTAAATTACGCTGGATTTAGTACAAAATAAAGTAATTGTAAAAAAGCCAACTAATATTTATACATTTATATACGTATCACGATAATTTTTTTCGATATTTCCACTAAAGTGCGAGTAAATTACATTAAATCTATTAAGAAATACACGAAGCAATTATTAAACAGCCAACAAATAGTTGTGTATAATTTATTAGATATTTTCTCTATTTTTATAACTTTAATTTAACTACATTGTACCGAAAATATTTTAGTATGGGATGTTTTTATCTATTTTGAATGTCATTTTAAGAAAAATTTTAAAATATTAAAAAAATGATTTTGATTTATTAAAAAATGTATGTATCGATATATATTTTCCTAGGTTATAGACTTTCTATTGTATTAGGAACATGCTGCACTTTATTTTACCGCAACATGAAAGCTAGACGAAGACAATGAATAAAATATGTTACATCAATAAAAAATAAAAGAAACCTCTTGACTTATTGTCAAATTTAATCGACGTCAAAGCAACGTTGTTTCGGTAACTTCTATAGAAAAGGTACTCCAGTACGTTTCCTCTGGCGAACACAACCTGAGATAGCATTTCCAGACGTTAGAAACGCAGCAGTACTAGTTTAGTAGGTCTCAGATACGAGAGTAGGATTTCTATTAATATAACAGGCATGCATGCATGAAGTAAGGGTTATCCTAATTTTGCTCGTCTGTGTAAAACCAATACAAAAGGAAGGTTAGGAACGAGAGTAAGCTCTACATTATATGGCTACATTATGGTGTCGATATTTGGCACTTTGACTATGTAATTTGGCATGCCAAGCTTGGATTCTTTTTCTTGAAATGCCTTTATTTTTCCATCGCACAATAGAAGTTGCCTGCACTTTGATATTTCTTGACATCTTACACATTATTTTCTGGAACATAAAATACATAATTTTCAATGTTGTGACGTGGCTTGTTGATTGAAATAGCTTTTCTACACATGCGTCCCGGGCCACGTATGTGAAGTTGCAGGCATTTAAAACAAGTTTGCTTAGAAAGATTAACAGATAACGACATTATACTTTTTTGTAAAGCTTTGGCACACATAGGTACCTACTTGCGCTCCCCGCATCGCTGTTACGTAAACAAAATTACCATAACAGAGTGAGGGGGCGACCGCCGTCACCGGTACACAATGTGACATGCCATTATAATTTCTTGACGTTTGTCACTGGCCAAACACATCGACTAGGAATGTTGCTTCTGGAATACAAATATAATATATTTTAAATTGTTGTAAAATATAGGCATAGCATCATCAAAACTTGTATACGCACAAGTTAATTAACATAAATTGAACGAATCAAAATATTATTTTGAGTGATTAGAATTTTATAAAAATTAAAATTCTTTCTCATAAATTTCAAGGTCTTTCCATCATCGAGTGTAATATATTAATTTGTAAAAACTCCTCCGAAAAAAATTTTAAAAACCTTTCTATCTGTACTAATTCATAAAAGTATTAAGCCTTTTTACAGATTCGTAAAAGTAGTATCTTGAAAGAAATAAATGTGTAAAAAAGTAATAAACTCACCAAAAACATAAATAGGAACAAGAGGCGAAATTATTTAAATACAGATGGTTATGTTAGCTTCGTAGATAAATGAATTAAGATAAACAATGGATGTCAAGTTCTATTCAGTTTTTTAAAACTTAAAGAAAAATTATTCAGAAACAAAACATATTTCTTCCTTACTACTTAATTTTTGACTTCGTAAGTTTTCATTTTTCGTATAAAAATTGTGAATTATATGACAAATATGTGATGCTGTAGGTATTACTTGGCGGATTGCATATTGAAATTTGAAAGTTGGCAATCAGTTCCCACGCAGCCTCCGAAATTATAATATTTAGAGCAAATTCAACTATTGATAAATAATATGACTACGAAATTCAAATTTACCAATAAGCTAACCATTAGGGAAATAATGTAAGCTGTCAGTAAGTAATTCTTACTTTTACGTATCGGTCTATAATTATTTCTGTGTTATACAGTAACAATTGTAAGAATGAAGAAATATTAATTATCTATCGAAAGATATTAAATCAGCAATTGCAAGAAAAAGTTATCTACATATTTTATATTCACTTACATATTTAATAAGTTGATATCACGGGAAAGTCCGATTTGAGACGACAATAAGTACCAAATAGCTTTTACCCAATAATACATGTAACTACTAGAGGAGATATTGAATATATTTGGCGTTAATTTTGTAGAAATGCATTATTCATAATTAAATGAAACTACGTGATGTAGTATTATTCCGACTTTCTTTAAGTTCTTTACCACGACCTAAGTTTCGTTGTATTACAACATCTTCAGGTTTATTAGCAAAGATTGATCTATCTTTACTAATCTTTGCTAATAACCCACCTGAAGATGTAGTAATACAATGAAACCTAGGTCGTGGTAAAGAACTTAAAGAAAGTAGAAATAATACTACATCAGGTAGTTTCATTTAATTGTACTAGAGGAGAGTAAAACTTAAAAATGAATCATTAAAACTGTCATTCAGCTGCAAATTAATTGCACAACAAACATAATTACACAAAAGGAAATATTTACTACGAGCTAACACTGTTACTAAAATTAAAAGCTTACATTGCCACTTAGCTAGCTTAAGTTAAGTTACTAAACTTAGTTACTAAAAACGTACAGCTCGAGTACTGTTACAATTAAACAGCTATTATTGTTTGAACCTTCGCATCATCGAAAATTAAAACTGCGTAACTATACCAATATAAGATTTGATAAATTATAGTTCTAAGTATATGATGCACAAAGGTACAATGACTCGCTTGAACGAAGCACGTGGGTGGCCGCCACGTGATCGGTTGACTGACAGCCACGACGCGAGTGAATCGACAGTATTTGGCGGAGATGGATCCCGGCATTGACAGGCGGTGAGAATGCTCACGTGAATCATTCTCGGCCGAGTTTGAGAGAGACTCAGTACGTTAGTACAGGCACTCGTCTAATAAGCCTTTCATTTCGAAGGTGATGCTCGTGAGAAAGTGTGTCGACGTCAAGCTCGGGAGATATAACTATATACATTGGAAATAAACAGAGCTTAAATACAAGGCACTATGCACGCTTATAATTTCTTCACACATACGCGAACGCCTCGCTCTATCCGTCGAACGTATTCCATAATATGTTCGACGGACTTACGTATATACCTAAATTTTGCACTACAGTAGATCTACACAAACGCATAATCTCACATAGTAAATTCAAAATTAACATATTAAGTATTAAAATCGAAAGTACGTTTTCGTAGAAATAATATTACGGCAGAAACCACGGCTCGTTACTAGCGCGGTAGACAGTTATGGAATCGATATAATTATTTCCAAAACGATGTAGTATTTTGTTTAAATTCATTTTTTTATTATCGAAAAAAATGAATGCCATAATATAGAATATTTCAGTAATAATTAATTTAATAACACAACAATTAACAGGCAATGAACGTATGAAGACCTCACAAGAGAGAAAAAAATTTACACATTAAAAGTAAAAAATACCATGACATTTTTTCATATCGTTAAATTCATAAAAATTAGTACTTTAGATAAAAATCGTCCAAACGTTTAATTTTATAGATAGACTTATTCACAAAAATGAAATAGAAATTAAAATAAGGCAAACGCTAAATCAAAAAAATAGGGGCCATCAAACAAGCTTTGGACGTTCCCCATTTGGATAGTGCGATAAAAGCGGATACTAGTAGCAGGAAAAAATGGAAGATAGTAAAAATCTATCGAAAATTCTATGAGAAAACCGTTAACGACAAATACTTGATACCTAACGTTTCAGACGTCCTAGATAAATTAGGACGCTAAATTAGGACTATTTTACGACCTTAGATTTAGTAGACGGATTTCCTTAAGTACAAATGAATGTTTATATATTCGTATTTTAAAATTGATCTCTACAAATCAGAAATGCTAACAGAAATGTTTGTAACGTATTCTTGTAGCGAGGTAGAGAAGAATAATAAAATGTACTCTAGGTCAAGCTAAGCAAGTTTCGTTCAATAACCTACGTAGCATATTTTTTGGTGTGTTTTTAAGTCCAAAAGATATGCTCATAGCCTAGACTTTGAGAAAGAAAGAATTTATTTTGTCGAGATATGGGTGAAATTTTGCTATAGATACTGTACCATAATAAGGACTTCTTGGCTCAGTTTAACTGATCGTTTTCACAGGTATAACGTTGAAAGAAAATATGGCGAACAACCCCAGGATTCAAAAGAAATTACTGGCAATCGTACAGTCAATTAAATGGTTTCATCCATAATTGTCCGCGTACCCTTTAAATATAGAGTAAATGTGAGAGACATGCCGTGAGAGGAGAAAAGCCGCACTCTCAATACCTGAACGGAAAGTGATAAGGCAAGAGGCCCACGGTAAACTCACGCGCGTCATTTGTCGCTCGCTAGTGGTGTTGTGTACAACTTAAACTCTTATGCGTTTTTGTATCAAATATTTTTGATCGAAACTATTGACACTAAAATCTGTTTTGCTGAAATTTCGTGTATCTTTTCTAATCAAAGGTGAATTATCTTTACTTATTTAATGCTCCTGAGTTGTACATATAATTTTTTACAACAATTATTTATTTAGTACTGTGTTAAGATAGTCCGGGGTCTGTCCCATAGATTGAGTAGAGATACCGATACATTGGTTATAAATTAAATTTACATTAGTAAACTTATTGTTTTTAGATGCCACGCAAATATAAACAAAAAGCTAATATGAACCGAGCTGAATGGACTGAAGAAAACCTGAAAATTGCAATAGAAAAGTTTAAGAAAGGAAGGGGAAATATCAAAACGAGGAGCCCAAAAGCTATATGAAATACCACCTCCCACAATGACGAAGAGAATGTTGTCTATAAAGGTAACTGTTTTCTGAAAGGAATCTGGGTCCTAAAGGTAGCTACTATTTTATTCGTAAAAGTATGATTTTACTCTCTTTTTTGATATTAATTGTTTGACAAAATTTGTTTCAGCAAGTTTTGGAAAGGAGAACAAAAAATGTTTAACAGTTAACATCAAAAATGCAAGTTCGAAGACTAGCGTTTGAATTTGCTGAGAGAGCAGGATTAAAGCATTAAATGCAGGTAACTGGTAACAAGGTACTGGCTGACTTCATTTTTGAAAGGAAATAAAGACTTTTCTATTCGTCAATTTGTAGGACTGTCGGTGGCTAGAGCTGCTGGTATGAATCGGAAAGACGTTGACTCTTTTTTCAGTCTGTTGGAGACAACCATGAAAAAACATAATTTGCTTGATAAGCCTCAAACATATTCAACGTTGATGAAAGTGGTTTTCCAATAATTAACATACCTGGCAAAATCGTCACAGAAAAGGGATCTAAGAAAGTGAGTGTAATCACTCTTCGTGAAAAGGGTGAGACTATTTCAATTATAGCTTGTTGCAGTGCAGAAGGAAGATTCTTACCTCCAGTTCTCATCATGAAAGGCGTAAATAAAAAAGCTGATTTAGTTGATGAAATGCCAGTAGGATCTAATATCTACATGAGTAAAAATCGACTTACATTAATAATGAACCTTTTACAAAATGGTTTTGGGGCATATTTTTACCATGATTGAAATTGAAGGATAAACACCATGCTTCGTATTGCAGCTCAGTTGAATTACACGAAGGAGCTGAGAAAAATAATATAATTATCTTTTGTTTGCCAAGTCATATCACCCAAACACTGCAACCTTTGGATCGGTGGTTTTTAAAACCATTGAAAACGGCTATGTTAACGAAGCTCAAGTTTGGATAAACCACAACAAAGATCGAGTTTTAAATCGCTATCAAGTTGATCATTTAATTGGTAAAGTTTGGAATAAAGCTCCAACTGTTGGCAATGGAACATCGGGCTTTAAGCCTTAAAGTGGCAATTTTCCAATAAATAAAAATATTATTCCTGATTATTTCTTCGCAGCTTCTGATAAAGCTTCTGGGTCCTCAAGAATGTCTGCAAATGCACAGGTTACTGATCTTTGAGCCTGAACTAGTAAACAATCTTCAGATAATGCACCTCAATCCTCTGTAAAGAAACAATCCGCTTTGGTTTCATTTTCACCATCTTCCGCTGCAACCGAACTCAAAGAGACTCCGACAAACATTTTAAAAGAACTTCAACCGTTATCTACAATCCCTCTTAAGTCCTCTATGCAAAAACGGATGGTTTAAATTTTGACATCACCTGAAAACATTAAACATAAAAAACAAATACCCTTTCTCTCATAAAATCGCCAAAGAAACAAATGACACAAAACAAGATAAAACAAACCGCACCACTCTGTGTAGATTATGGTGGCAGAAAATAAGAAAAATGAAAGAAAGTTCTCAAAAATAGACCATCAGCATTTCCCATCAGTTGTGGGAGGGACGCCGACTAATAAGTTTTTTGAATATGTTTTTTTGTTATTAGTGATGGCTTTTCTGAAGAATCTATACGAATTTGATTACTAAAATACTTTATGAACACATTTGAGTTTTATTTAAATATAACCATTGTTAATAACTTTTCATTGTTAATGGTTTCGGTTTTCGATTTCGTTGTTAATAACTTTTTATGAAATGTGCGGCATCTCTCCCACATTTACCCTACTAACGGATTGTAAATGCTTAGTATCATTTTTTTCCTTAAAACACCTAATTCCCGAGTATTACATTGAAGACTGAAGCTCGGAGGATTGAACTAGAAAATTATTTAATAATATATTACAAAAAAGGTAGAAGTAATATAGATGCAAAAGCCCTGTCACGCATCGACATCCTATCACACATTGGCAGAATCAATGAGATACCGGAATACGCCGCAAGCAGGATACGAGTTAACGTAATAGTTGTAAGATATAAATTTAAATCCGAACTGTACGATACATTAAAGAATACATAAAGCCCAAAATCTTACATGCATTATATATCACGGACACCAACTTCATACTTCTCCTACGTAACACTTTGCAAGAAATATTTAGTTACCTAAGTATATAAAAATAAATTTAAATTTACATATAAAAATAAATTAGGAGATATTCGGAAGTCAATATCAGAAATGAGACAGTATCAATAGCCGAATATCAGAAACTTGTTTAGGAAATATTTCAATAGTTGCGACATTTGTCTAAGTTTAGGTATTATTGATTAATTTAGTACTCATACCCAAAAAACGTTTGATGTTTTACCTATGGATACACTACATATATTCAAATACAATATTTTCAAAATACGCACAAGCTTACCCCATACACTCAGCTTCTATACCATCAGTAGGGTAAGCAGCCATTAAAATTTATGGGATACCACGGAATACCCACTAGTATCACTACAGATAACTGGAATTTAAAACGCATCGCTTGCAAGATTTCGCGAAATTAAATAAAATAAAATTACCTTTTGCCGTATTTGGATCCCTTAAGCAACGGAATGGTAGAGCGATTTCATTTCACGCTATAAGAAGAGATTACAATCATTCAAAGCAATATAATAATATCTCGTTAGAATAACAAATGTTTTACGAAGTCTTGGCACACAGTAACCCGACACCGCTCTAACGAAATAAAAATCTATCGAAATAATACAAGGATATCACAACAAAGAGATTATTTAAATATAGATTTTATAGGCAAGTTTACATATAATTTCCCACGAAAATGCGACATTAGCCTTTATAAACAAATACACCAACACTGTACAAATGAAGAGAGAAAATAATTAAAGATAGAAATAGAACAAGTGAAACATCACAAACTTACGAATAAAGTATACCGAGACACAATAGAAATTTATAGAAATAAGAAAAACAAAACGGTACATCGATTCAGAAAAACCCTAATTTTGGAAAATATGTCTAAACAAGGCGAAAAACATAAGAAAAACTTGAAGAAACATTTAATAAAAGGGCAAACTTTGCTCTAAAATTCTTTAGCTGTGCCTTTCCAACAATCATATTAAACTAAACAAACATTAGATACAATTGAATTAAAATTGTAAATAACATAAAATTATCAAAATGTTACGTAGATTTAAGATTTCTTAATTACTGAAGTGTCAACAGTATATGTAGCGTAGCCACTTTAATAGGAATACAATAATATTTTTTGCCATACGTAATCTAAAAGATACCTTGACTTTTTCAAAATCGAATAAAGGATATAATAGCACTCTTACTAATAGAAAGAATGGTAAAAATAGTTATTAAGAAAACTTATTGAATTATTTGTTAATTGCTGATGCGAATGAATTTAGGCATTAACTACCCGAGTTATTATTCTCATAATATAATTGTATTTGAATTGACAATATCTATATTATGTACACTTCGTAACTGTTATCACTTGTAGGCTCCGCCTTCTCCTAGTAATATAGTGTTTGTACCTCATAAACCCTACTTGTCACTTAATGAGATAAACTATCCACATCGTCCACGTAAAAAGTTAAGTGAAATAACTAATGTGGAACAAATAAATTTAAAAAGGACAACACAGTTAGTATCACAAATCTCTCGAGGATGATAGGCAATTCATGCGAATTCGTACGCGTTATGATATTTGAATAAATCAGCGGAAAAACATACTTAACCACCTTCCCTAACCCGACACAAATTAGATTCAATTGCCCTCAAGAATATTACGTAGTTTTAAACTGACTGACTTAACAAAAATTCTGATCGTACATGAATTCTCTACGTCTCCATATGCCTTCTTTATGCCATAAATATATTTTGCCTGGATAATGGTCCCTCAAAGAGAACGTAAAACAAAGCAAGGAGATAATGAACCTGAAATGAAAAATCAAGAAAATACGTAACCTTCTTTCGTTGTACTCAATGAAACTTCTTCCAAAGGTCGAAAGAATTACATTAACCAATAAGCACGTTCAGGAGCGTTAACACCGTACCGGAGACACGGAGTCAGAAATCCAGATGAGCCAGCAGACTTAATCGCCAACAGGGATCCAAGTAAAGGAGTCGCGATTGCTAGCCATAACGTAAAATGAAAGAGACGTTATAAAAAATCTAGACAATAAGCTTATTGAAGAATTCCTGTCCTTAAGCTCTAACTACCAAGTGGTAATAGAATTAAATAAATATTTTTAAAAATTCAACTATTAAATCCATCGATTTAATTATCATTTCCCAACACTGTCGTATCCTTCCTTTCCGTAAATTTTTAAATGTCTGTTTTTCATTCTATTCTTAATTAGACAAATCTTAATTGTATAATAATAATAGCAAACTTTTTTAATAAGTCGTAAATACATCACGTACGAAAACTATAGTTAATTTATGCATTATGGGAATTATAATAATTAAAAAATTCAATTTTAAGTCAAAATCAGAAAAAGCTTTTCTTTTAATTTTTGTAACCTAAAGCCTAAATGTTTAGTAGGTCTTTTCAAATTCTACTCCATAAAAATAATTTATTTGTTATTTAATTATTAATTTAATTTTAACCTCGAAATCAAGAATTTAAATCTGCTCACTATGAAAATACTATTCCTTTTGCCGTTTAAAGTCGACCTCACACTGATTAGATTGATAATATCACTTTTGGTCTTTACAGCAGAGCATATTTCTACTTCTAAGAGACTATCAATTGTATTGAAGTTTTAATACGAGTATTTGGTTGTAAATTATATTTCAAATTTTCCCTTGGATTGGTCAAATATTAAATCTTATTAGCTTGCGAGTGAGCCATAAATATTACATGGGAACAAAGTGTATCCAACAATTGTCGCTTACGATGTTTAACAAAACGATCATAAGTTTACTCACTCCATTAGTAGGATGGAATTAAAAAAAATATAGTTTGTATTAAAATAGTCATTTTGTCCAAATTGTTTCATACTTTACGAGACATAGTACAGCATTATCAACAACGTTATCTGCTACATAATATATTTGGATATATGCATATATATATATATATATATATATATATATATATATATATATATATATGTATATATATATATATATATATATATATATGTATGTATATATATATATATATATATATATATATATATATATATATATATATATGTATGTATGTAACTATGAAATATGGCACATAAAAGTGATCATTTTTTAATATTAAATAGATTTAATCGGGAATAAAAGTTAAAAATTACTTAACTTCATTTTCTGAAATGAAGGGGATAGTACTACTTAAACTTTAATCACACGATAATGTTGAAGTTTTTCTTATTTATCTTGCTATGTTTGTCCCTACATTATGTTATCCCAACTAATTCCATTTGTTTGGAGTGATGTAGGATAGATCTAGCATTATGTGCTCTCGTACGCAAGTGATGTGAGGTAAGTATGCACTGAGTTTCTCTTTCCGTAACCTGATGTTACCGGCGTGAACTTTGGACGGATCCGGTTTCATCATAAAACTCCCATAAATATTTAGTGGGTTTGACAACATTTTCTTTTGGTAATAAATCACCAAAGTCCATTCTACTGCAGTCGGAGCAATTCGTCCTTGCAAGCACCGCTTTCAAGAACCGCCGATCTATAAATCGGCCGCAAGTAGTCACTTAATACAATTGGCACTTTGGTCGCGCTGCTAAGTGCCGCTTGCGGTCAGGGGAGTGCAAAGAAATAAGTTTTAGGTGTTTTAGGAGGGTGACTTGCGACGTGTTGCCTGTCAATGGTCGATAAAATTGCAGTGACTTACCGGTGTTACGTGGAAAAAATAACCACAGATTTGAGTAAAGATATCACTAGTTTTTACTTCTCTTTAAAAATAGAGTCGTATTGCTAAATACGGATTCATATATATTTATGTATATCAATATATATATATATATATATATATATATATATATATATATATATATATATATATATATATGTATATGTATATATATATATATATATATATATATATATATATATATATATACATGTATACATATCATATGTCTCTGATAGATCGAAGGGCGTCCGAAGATCCCCAGGAACGATCGACGTGTTACGTCACGTCGATACTCTTTAATTCCGCAAGCGCAGTCCACTGTCAGATCAGCCATCCGATGCTGTCTCTCTGCCTGAGAGTTCCAATTTACAAACTGTTAAGGAATATGAAGGGGTTTTCTTTGGAGCGTAATAAACGAGTTCATCTTTCGAAAGTTTCGTGCATCGTTTTCACTTTTCATTGTATAGACATCTTCTCGGGCTAGATTTCAATATTCACAAAACATTTAAAAAAAAAACAAAGTTATACGCCTAGAATTGATACACCGTCTTAGATTTTTATTTTTTTTTTTTACCTAATGTACAAGCAAAGGTTTCCTTAAAAGTTGACACAGTTCCAAGTAAACTTTGCTTTTAGCATGCCCGTTGTTATAAAATGTAACTCCATAGCTTTGTTATTATTTAGGGAGCAAGTAGCCCTCGCCACTTCATTCTAAATCAGTTCTAATGTGTCAATGTGTAGAAATAGAATTTATGTATCGAATTTATATTTGCCACTAGATTTTTACAGTTTAAATTCTTGCTTCCAATTTTACATTATAAATTTAACATAATGATGGATAACGTCATATTTTTGTATACCCTAAAAGTTTTACTAAGAAAATAATAAGCTTATTATTATTTATTATGGGCCGTATTTGTGGGTGCGTTATATTGAAGTATGGTACCGTGCATACTATGAAGTTGAAACAATTAATTATGATTATTTACCAGGTTAGCTTCCAGTCCAAAAAACTTTTTTTTAAATATTAGGAAGTAAAAATCTCTCACTATATATATATATATATATATATATATATATATATATATATATATATATATATATATATATATATATATATATATATATATATATATATATATATATATATATATATATATATATATATTATCTATATTTTCCTTTCTAGACTACAAGGAAGTTACGTCCTTGGATGTTCTCAGTTCCCGGAATTCATTTCCCCGTACTAAGCCTAGACCGAGTGCATGGGTCTTATATCAAGGCAGTTCTGCTTCTGCTTGAAGTAATCGACATACAGCTTTAGTCTTCAGCAATAGTAATGGCTTTCAATTTTAGTTCCGTTATAATTCAGTCTGGTTTATTACTATTTAATTTCCTTTAGTCGATTATTTCTGTGACAAACAGATGATTAACTTACCATGCTGTAATGTATAAAGTACCCAAAATCCCACAGACTTTCTTCATTTTAATTCGGCACCCTTCGTGAATAATTACTAGTTTTAAAGTGTATAATGTTCACCCATCGCCTTGCGTTACGTTACGCATTACATCAGGTCCCAGAGTAAATGATGGGCCGATGAAAACGCAGACTAGTCGAAGCCTCTAATTTTAATTGGTGCTCAGCGACTAATGGTTACCTTAAAGAAATAGACAACGCTAAGCTCAGTAACCAAGACCAAACCTCAATTGCTTAGTTCAGCTTGCTTAATTTTATATTGCCGCCAAAAATCATAACTGCGCATCTAAAAAAAAACCAATATTTTTTGTGTTATTAATATCTCTAGTCTAAGTTTTTCGGACAATATTAAGTTTTGTGCTCACATATTAATTTTGCATAATAACTAAAATATACTGGTAGATAAACTGAAATATGCAATGTCGCAAATGACATGAGAGTAAGATAAAAATGATAATTTATTTAATCCTAAGTGGAAATAAATTTATCATATTCTAAATTCATATTATTTAGTGTAACGATCCCTAAAAGCTAATCATAGGTTTCAAAAAAGACGATTTCAGGGTCAATAAATAATGATATACAATTTAAAAAGTGTATAACCGATCGGTAAAAAAATGATAAATTACATATGACATTAATATAATATAATATTTAGGAATATAATATAATACATATTATATTCATATACCTTATTTATTTATCTACTTTAATGTATCTAATTGATGCACAGGGCGGACTTATTGCTACGAAAGCAATATCTTACAGCCAACTATAACATGAGTTCAGCCTCGCTCAAAGATCGGCCGGGAATCAAATCCGTATGCCTTGTGATCAACCCAACAGACCAAGGCGACGTCTTATCGAAATTGAATTTGAATTTGGGCATGAAAATTAAATAGAAGCATGACGTTACGATAATTTGGCGAAATCCTGACGGGGACCATTCTAAAGACACATGACTAACAGTGATTATACTCTTCGTTACTACTACGGCATATCTCACTTAGTTCAAATGTGTTTTTTATTTGAGTCGCATTTTCTGCATAGAATTTTTGAGAAAAAAAACCTATTTAGATGAAAGGATTTTTCTGCGTTTTCCATCGGTCGATGAACTTGAATGAAGGTAGTTACGTTATTTCATTCTATAATTATTTATGAATTTATCGCTGATTTTTGGTACACTAGTCTTCTTATTTGTCCACCTAATTGGAGAAATTTAAAAATTAACTACACTACCATCAAGTAAGCGTAGCAAAGTCTTAGAACAAACGTACATAGAAAGTATTCGTTTATTGTCTGCAGTAATATATCTACAGTTATTCAGTATCATGTAAGTTCTGCATTCGAATTTCGATAGTGTTTTCGTTTAACGCTAAAACACAGAAGGGGCCGACATGCGCTGACAGGTCACAACTCCGACGTCGTCTTACCCAATTTGCGACCGGCAACGTAGGATTACTCTCTTTGGTAAGGGTTTTGTTTTTTTTACTGAGCGACATCTTGCACTTACAATCAATTTTATTTGAAGCGCTTATTTTTTACTAGTTATTTAAGTTACGTTTTTTACGAAATTTCTTTGAATAATACGTATTTAGTTAATTATGAAAAAGTTCAAATAAAAAGTGACTTACATTAATACGTCAGTCGAGAGAGTTTGGTGCCTCTAAATCCATACAGATTAAAAAAGTTATTTTGTAATTTTCATAATTGCTAATAAAAACTTTAACGTTTATATCCCATATTGATTTTACTTATTACTTGAAGAATCACTACCATATGTAGTTATTATAAAAATCAGTGTAAAATACTAGTAAAAGCTGGTTCACCAACCAAACAATATTATGTAAGGCGTAAAAAGCCTACCTTATGCAAGTTTTTTTCTTCAAAAAACAACTCATTAAACTTTACTAAAATGTTTAAGACAATTGGTGCTAACTTCTTAAAAGTTTATAAATAATTATATTTTCATAATTTCTAAAAACAAAAAGCTACTGCAAACGTTTCTTGCAGCAAAAAAAACATGTATCAAACATCGCCAATAGTACGCGGAATGCCAAATGTTACAATCCGCCGGCTGACACATGTCAGCTCCGAATGCCATTCTGAAGCGTTGAAACAAATATTAAAAAAATATATATTCATACAAAATTCGATAAAATATACAAGTGAGCATTGGAAATGTTACGCGAGGGTGCGTTTCGGCTTTAAATTGATGTGATAAGACGGCGCGGTGCGGAGTGCGCTCCTCGCCGCCCGCACTTCCGTTTCCCGATTGACTTGTCAAGCTTTTCACGAATTTAAATGAACATGTAATAAGAAATTGTTACTTTGAAAAAAACGAACAAAAGCTTCTCTTGCCTGAATTTGAGTGAAATATTTTGTTTTGCGGTTTTTGACTTCAAAGTATGTTCATAATAGATTACCCATTCTGTTTCTCATTTAGTTAAGACTGACCTTAACAAAACACGTAGCATCAGTTTGCAAATACTTAACAATAAAGTAATACTAATTACTCGCAGATTTCTTTTCTCTGACAGAAATAGTACTGAACTTTGTTTTTGCCCTGTGAAATCCATATTTGTTAAAAGAAGGATAACGCTTCAACATCAGGGCATAATTAATATTTTTTTTATTTTCAATTACATATACTGAAAGGAGTTGTAAACGGCGGTTTCTTGAGATAAAATAGCTAGGAAGTGATTTTCAAATCATTTCTGTAATTTTTCTGTAATATTTTTTTTTTTTTATGTTTGATATGAATTGTTATTATATTTGGAACAATGTACCTTAGCGATATTACGACAGTTTTTTTTATAAAAGTACAATGTTATTCATATACTTGCGTATGATATGGCTTTACAATGTATTGTTTAGTTGTATTAATGATACTTAAGGTACGATCGAATCTATCGGAAAATATACGTTCTGGCTGGCCTAGAGATAAGAAAGTATAACGAAAGTGCCATATTTCCAAATTTATTGACTAATTACAATTGGACAGCATTAACATTTCTCAGTAGTACAGTAACGTTAGCTTTACCGACCTGCCAAGGGTGCCTCTGAAGGCGCAATAATTCTGTAAAAAAACAGATTTGAAAAACCTACATTTTAATCGGTCCAATGCGATCAAGGGAATGCTAATGCACTTGATTTATCTATAGTATTTTTATTTATCTACACTGCTGTATCTACATATAGCGGACTTATTGCTGCGAGAGCAATAGCTTCCAGCCAACGTTAACGCAATTTACGTGAGTACTTTAAAATTCTGATTTTAAAGCCCCGTACGAAAGTGGTGAAAAGGAGTCCTCGTAGTTATGCTTGTACGCCTGTCTGCGTATCACCACTATTTTTCTAAGAACGCACACATGCTGTCGACTTGGAAATTAGCGTAGTCTAGCCTACATCTAGCTCGGTTACTAAACCTCAAATATAATTCACATTGATATTATACCAGCAGCCCTCTGACCGACTTCGTAAAATTACGTATTATTATTAAGGTTTTTTAGTATGTATTTTTTTTTCTTCGTGGACATAGTTTACCGTTTTATTTTAACTATCAAAAATAGTAATGTAAAAATGTCATCATCACTCAGATCAATCAAATATTCTATATAAAAATTAAATCATGTAAAAGTTGATGTTTTGGAGATGGTTATATTTTTGAGAATTCAAAATATTTTTTTATACAAAGCTCTAAAGGCGCAAACCATTGTAAAAACATATTAAAAGGTCTTCCGTTTCACATAGCCTGAAAGCCATATAACAAACCTATATTTAGGTAAATACAATGAAGATGAAAATCTATTAAGTGAGTGTCAAACATATTTTATATGGTGACCTATCTCGCAGCTAAAACGTATGAAAGTGAGAGGGGAAATTTACAGTCGTGTCAAAAAATCATGACATCAATTCACAGTATTTAAACAACAGAGTATCCAGTAGAATAAAAAAGATAGATGCCAATACTATAATTTGTGCTACTGTAATTATCGGCTGTCTTTTTTCAATCCCATACTGTTTTCACATTATCGCTGTGAATCACAAAAGTAAATCAAATACTTATTTAATATAAATATTTTTTAACTACAGGATTTCGTGATTTTAGCAAATCGCACATAAACTTCTTAAATCTTTCGTAAAATTTAATTCCGCGTACCTTTCATTTAGTGATGTAACGTGCTAATGGAATTTTTTTTCGATTTTAGTAAATAAATAGCTCACATTCCTATTTTTGCGAAAATATGACAAGTAGGCGAGTAAGCATACGGTTTAATCTGGGAAATATATATGCACCTATCCTGATTGTTGAACTTAATTGATGATCAGACTTAAATATTGTAATTAACGGGTTTAATATTTTAAAACAAAAAAACAGTACACTTTGCTCGATTTTGGACAATTTAAATATCTTAAAAGCAGGTCGACAAATATTAAATTAAACCTACTCACAAAATATGTCAATGACGGATAGAGCGTGTTGAAATTTCACTTCAATCAAATCAACGAGCTAAATATAAATGTAAAGAGTTAATTTTTACATGTGTTTTGTAGTATATAAATATAAGGTATCTCTTGCACACCTCATAGTATACATTTAGCGAAGGACCTGTATATTTCAAAATTCATTTGTGTCCTTTTTCACCAATCGCAAATTAGCAAATTGTGAAAAACTGCAATCAAATGATACTGTCTTCTGTTGGTAATCCGTCATTAATATTACAACTAAAGATATTTATTCATTTTTCTGTAATAATTGTAACTTGTCTTAACTTAATAACTTGTCTTTTGGAAATGTTTAAATGAAATTTTATAAATCATACAAATACTAATAAATAAAAGAAATATAATAATGATAAAAATACAAAATTGACACCATTAACAAAAATATTAACTACAAAAAAAAACAAATTAAAACATCAATATTTAGAATTGCGATATGATTGTATTTACTGATGAAAATATTGTTTTAAAGTTAATGTAATAAACAATTTACATTATCGAAATTAATAGTATTAAATAATACAGAATATCAATAGTATATCATAATTTTAAGGTTAAAATTATCAATATAGGGTACGTCACGTTTTAAGTTGTACATTGTTTTTAAGTTCACATGTCTTTTTTGAACTGTTTGACAGCACGCGTAACCATTTTCTAAAAAAAAGTAAATACAGTTCACAAAGAGGAACGTTTTTCTCTGCTCGACTGACGTTACAATGTGACTAGATGTGACGTGCTTTCGCTTATAAAAAATAAGTATGTGATAAAATTGACAAACTTTCTATACGCAAAGTCTGAATGCACATCCACTCCTTAGATTATTATCTTCGCGGTAAATATTTTAGAATTCCATACTAAAGTGATAAACCAAAAACAACTTGCCTTTGTTTATAAGAATGTATAATATTTACACCTCAATAATAAATAAATGGATATACCTGGTCTAAATCTGTATTAGGAATAATACCTCAACATCTCTTGTTCCGTTTCCAGAATCGTATTCCTTTATACATGACATTATGATTCAGTAAAATGAGAATTTCAAATAAGTAGATACTCTCAACTAAATGGTTTATTTCGTAATGGAATGTTGCCTCATATTGTTCATATTTAATTCATAACTGTACCACAGTTAGGCAAGTATTATAGTGTGTTCGAAATGTATAAGTAAAGAAAAATTAACGAATATGGTAGCATTATTAATGATTATGTTTGAATTAGTTTAATCTAATAAATTAGCTGACCATTTTTAAACTAAAAACATATTTCAAACGGGGACAAGATTTTATCAATAGATCACAAAAGGTCATAAATATCAATATCGAATACCCATTATATATCGAAAGGCACATCGTTATTAACCAGACTTTACTTTTGTCAATTCATAGCGGTCAGTTGCGAACTACACACATTTAACACAAGACCAATTCACTGTACCAAAGACTGGCCGACTCCTTACCTTTTGCTAATTGATTCGAACGTCGTTTATGAATGTTAAAACTATTTCAAGGTTCCAGTGATTAATGATATAAACGCGTCGTCTAATAGCGTAGAGAGACAAATTTGGACATGGCCAAAATAATTGATGATTCGGCTTATTATTGTTTGGCCAAAACAAACAGAAAGTTTACGTCCCTAATGATGGTTCGCGCATACGTTTGGACACGGGACAAAAGAGTGTGAGCTCTAAAGAGAAGCCATTAGGTTCATACGGGAGCATTGTGAAGGTATCGTCGTACATCGTTCGACTGCGTGTGACTTTACGGGATGCAGATGGGGATACATATCTATACCGTAACGGTTTATTACAACAATTAACCGACGTTAGTAATTATTGATTACAGTCAAATCTATTGGTTGAGCATCATTATTATTTTTTGCATCTTTGTCTGTTATACAAATTTCGTAACGTTGCAATACCATCTATTAGATGATCTTGTAAGATCTTTCCAAATAATAGGGCGGAAAAAACCTGGCTGCGTATTTTACACAATCAAATGATCGTAATGGAACAACAGAACGCGTGCTCCTAGCTAAAACGAGTACATATACCTTTAGCGAGGCGAGTAACTATACGTCACTGCAAGCAATACCTGACCCAGTACTAAGTCGATGACGTATGTATGTACATATTTACATTGAAAATAGCAGCGGATAGAAACGTTTAAAACATACGTATAAAAACTATAATAAATATATATTAACAACAAGTAAGCGTATGTAAAACTTAATAATTAAAATAAGTATAGTACAAAATATTAACAAAATACAAAAAAAAGAAATATATATATATATATAAATATATATACTTACAAAGGTAAGGAATATTAAGAAGTTTATACTTGAACACTTTGCAAAGGCTCATGAAATATTATATGTAACAAACAAATATGCATCGAAATACTTTTTTAAAAACACAGGATGAGAGGGTGAAAATGCAATTGCACGAGTTTTTGACTATTAAACTAACAAGAAATTAATTTCGCATATGAAACTCGATATAATATTTATATTTACAAACTGTTACAAATTCGCGCGCATAGCTGTCTGAGTATACATAAAAATCTAAACGAATGCCATTAATAATTATTTAGTAACGAAGAGAGTACAAGACGGTGTCGTCACTTGCAAAGCCATTAGCGTCTAGGGCGGTAATTAGGGCGGCGTTAATATTTAACGTGCCGCCTGCCCAGTAGCAGCTGATGCCCTGCCCTCGCGCACTTCTTACCGACGCCCTTATATACGCTCGCTTCGACATCAGCTGTTAGAAGCGGCTGTATAACAAGTGTGTTCCGATTTTGTATAGAAAATATTTTTAATTCTGTCTTAATTTCCAACAAATGGAAAAAAAAATATTTAATTGTATGCCATTTAGAGTCCTATATCTACGAAGATAAGTCCATACGTTAAAGCGCAATAGTAACTTTTTTTATTCAGTTGCATTGCAACCACTATTTTTGTATTAATTCCACAGCTACTAAAATAATAAGGTGTATAAATCACCATATTTCAATGAACGTTCTATGGGTATTGTACATGGTAACTTTACCAAATAGTTTTCGCATGACCGACAATGTTCATTTATGTTTGTCCTCGCTAATAATATATAGCAACTATTAATAAATATAATATATAGCAACTATTAGTGAAAAGCAACTATTATATATATAAGCTTTGTTCAATCGAAACAATTCACAGAAAGAAAGCGAAGAATGATAAAAACTTAAAATTTATAAATGATTGCGCTTGAAATTATTTCGTTCGAGCTATTGATAAATCGTTATAGTGTTGCCATGATAAACCGTCATAATTTTCCTTAAATTCCAAAGGTCACGATGACTTTTTAAAATAGGTTCGTCATGCTAAGTCGTACCGATTCAGCGAGTTCTGTCAGTATCAGAGGCAGTGAATGTCATTCGAAAACGGTGAAACTATTTCGCGATATGCTTTCTGCAACTAAATAATATATCGTCTATATTTTTATATTTTTTTAAATTATTTCCACGTTTAAATAATTATTAAACAATTAAAAAAATATTAATTGTTTAGTACGGACTTGATAAATTAGTCGCGAAACAGACGTGTCGTACTTGCGATGTCCGATCTTTGCGACGTAATTATTTAAAAAATAATTATACATTTTACTTCTTTATAATGACCGAAAATCTTTGTTAGCTTAATTGATACATTGGTTTTTTAATAAATCGTGCAATCCATTTTACAGAGATCAAAGAATCAAAGATTTGTTTTATGCTATTAAAGTATTATTAGGTAAATTAAAATACAGACCCTTTATAACAGCACGACAATATTTTTTTTCAAATCCCTTTCACTTAGCCTTCAACCGCATAAAACGTTAATCAAACATTTTGCATAGGACCACCGCGCCACCAGCGCCTTACTTTATCTTATAGTATTTTTAAAACTAAACGATGATATAATGTGCTTGAAAACTTTTTATGCCGCATTTTTTGCTCGAACCCATTAGGGTAATGCTAGCCCACCTCTCGTCACTTTGCTAAAGGGTGCCTCTGACCGAAGGAAACCAAAACGAAAAAGCACAATCCTATGTATAAATTCGGTTCTTAGCATTATATTTTCAATGTTGGCCAAATAAGTCCTAATTTTTTATTTAATACCTTTACAAGTTTCATAAAATAACACCGCAGCGCGCGGTTTGTAAACAATTCTCATGGAACGAAATGTTTGGTATTTTCAATTAATTAAAAATATTTGGTTCTTTTTAATCGTTCTTAGAGATGGAGA
Organism: Druceiella hillmani; assembly: GCA_039881145.1. NCBI lineage: Eukaryota > Metazoa > Arthropoda > Insecta > Lepidoptera > Hepialidae > Druceiella > Druceiella hillmani. The sequence continues at coordinate 1,590,377 of JAYKKI010000091.1, forward strand.
TGCGCAAAAATAAAAAAAAAAGCATTCTGTTTAATATCGTTTTAACTATTGGTCGCAAGTTCATACAATTTATATAAAAAAAGTTAAGAGATTTTGAAATATACAATTCTTAAAAAAGAAAGCGTGGAATCAATTTTAAAAATATATTTCATAAACAAATACCACATTCCTCTATATTTAGGATCATTTGGCGTATATATAAGCTTGTAAATATTGAGATTTAATTGGAAAAAATTAAAAATCCAAAAAAAAAGCTAAAAATAATCACATCAGCGTCCCGCCTCGTTTTGTTTGACTAATAGCTCTTCGGCTTTAAAGCTGATCTGAGACTAACAGACCCAAGCGCAGGACCTATACACGCTCCCATACATAATTAAGGGAGCAGCGGTGCTACACGCAGGCAAAGGGTTTACCATTTTCACCGGGAAATCCCATCAGTTATCGCCGCGCCCATTTACTAATTCACAAAGCTCCCCCCCCCCCGCGCTACGTATTTATAATTTTGCCTACATGTGAAGTGCCGTCGTTAGAATTACTTACGCGGGTCTTGACGCGTTTTGTCTAATATTATTCAATTTGTATTCAATTGAACTAAGACTCCTGCGTTTATTGCCGGATAATGCATCAATACGTTTTAAATGAGTCATAGAAATGTAGTATATGTGTAAGTTATTTTTTAAGTTCCACTTAAAGTGTCGTTTTGTCTATTTTGCCCAAAACTACGTCTGTTGGCATAAAAATCATGAAAGTCCCTTGCTCCCGTTTGAGACAAAGGACATAGCTAATGAAGTAACTGACTAAAGTTATTTGCCGTTAAATAAATGTATTAGCAATTAAATATTTCATAGACGTAAAAGTATCACGAATTCCTCCAAAATACTAAAAATTAAAGAATCATTGCTAATTTTTTTATAAATATATATGCCCATATATGATTCCAAATTTTTAATCTATTTTATTTAAACGAACTATTGCATATGTCATAAACCTTTTGGAATTTTATTCTTACCGACGATATAATTTGAAACATAATTGCAAAAATACAGGTATAGTGAGAACAAAAATATTTTTTTTATTATTTATTGAAAAATTTGAACCCAAAAATATACGAAAATAGAATATTTCCCCTCTCCCGTTACTTCCGAATCTACTATATCAAAAATTATGAAAATAACCAAGTTGGTAAAACTGCCTAGACGTTTACAAAACAACTATAGCTATTATCCTAAATCTTATATCTTACCAAATATAGATCATGATTTTACACCTGTGAAGGATATAGTAGGCAATATATTTACGTTGTGAAAAATCAATATTTTTTAAAGAGTTTAGTAGAAATACTATGTAACCTTAAATATGTGCCTATATGTATAGAAAACCCGCGTACTGTGAGTTTAACTCGTACTAGACAATTTTACGTGTAGAAAATAAACAGCCATTTGTTGATAAGTGTAATGTTTCTTACGTTAATATTTTCAAATAATTTAAAAAAAAATTAATACTATGGAACTACGTGATGTAGTATCATTTGTATTTTATTAAATTCTTAACCACAGCCTAGGTTTCGGTGTATGATATCTTTTGTGATGTATCTCTTTACCGGGCTGAAACAATTTGAAGTGAACAGCAGTATCAATATTGTCTAACTATAGTATATCTAGAAGATATTCAGTAGGGGTGATGATATTGTACTGAGTTGTTCGTTTGGGGGGAAGTATGGACTTCCCCCTTTATAAAAATTTGAAAAAATCTATTTTTTTCCATAATCTGAAAATATAGTATGTTGAGCGTGTAATGACAGGAGGTAAAAAAATATTGAATATTTACGAAGTTATACGTAATATAATTGAGCGCGCCGGAGTGCGTACTGATAAGTAAGTAAAACTGGTCCTTATAGAGTAATATAAATTTAAACGCTATCATCTCGTAATTTTAAAAACTGCTCGTGTTGTAACTCAAAAAGTTATTGACGGATTTGTCTGAAATTTTGGGAGACTTTTCTCTACATTATTATTGGAAGGATAAAATTTCATGTATTTCGCGTAAAAAGTATTTTACTTTTTGGGGGTCAAAAATGTCGAAAAAATAGCCCAAAATTCTAATTTATCTTTAAAAGGCTTATTTTATATTGAATTTTATGTTTTTTTATTGTTATAGATTTATCCTTCAATTAATATGTTATAAAGAAGAAAACAATTTAATTTTTTTGTTTCCGATTAACAGTTGATGTGTTGTTTTAGAAAGGTTAAATAAAGTTATATTAAAAATTTAAAACAATCAAATTATTTTGGTACTTTCAAAAACATTTTTAAAATATGACTGATTTTGAGGCGTTTACATGGACTTGCCCCCCCCCCCCCTAATATATTAACGTTAGTGTCTCCTATACCTCTGTTTATTTCTATTGTTTCTAGGGTGTTGACTTTATTTCCTTTTGTATTTATTTGTAATATATAGGGAGTATTGTTGATATGAGGTGATGGTTATTTTCAATAACATGTTTTGCACAATGAGATATGTTATGTCGCAAACTAGCTATGTGTGTTTATATCTGGTAGTAAAATCACTTCCTGTTTGACCTATATATACGCCATTACAGTCATTGCATTTAATTATACAAATACCAATCTTTTTATATTTATCTATTTTTTCTTTCTTTTTAATAAGAATTTTACATAAGTTATTTAAAGTACTATAGGTACGTGTGGCATTATTTATATTTTTATTATTAGTCAAGAGTTTTCCTAGTCTAATTGAAACATTACCTATGTATGGGATGGATTTATAATAATTTTTTTTTAGTTTTGTCTCTTTTTAACTCTAACCCATTTCGAGAACTTATAAAATTAATTTAATTTCGGAAAACTTGCGCGGAATAAGCAAAATCTTCAACTATAATTCAGACCGAAATTATTATGGATATGGTTAAACATTCCGCTAGACCGATCTCAACACGGTGGTTCCTATAAAAAAACAATAGATCCTCCTTTTCATACATTCTTCGGCTGCAAAAGTCATACAAACCCGTATTTATGTTTATTTAAATGACACGGCATAACAATACAGAAAACAAATAGCATTTCTTTGCAGGACCGGCTAGAGGGTACTCGTAAGGGTAATGGAAAGATATTAAACTTTTTGCAACCATTTCTGAAACACTGTCCTCGGTTATTGTTCACGGTTAACCGTTTGTTTAATATTTGACTTGTCTAATTTAATTTATGCTATCATTATGTCCCCGCCGATGATCTACGTGTTACATTGTACAGTGGGTACCGTAACTAAATGACTTGTCATTAATACAATGAAGATGACCGCATTAAGGACAATGAGTGCAAGGACTCGGGAAGTATCCCACAGATCCAGTTGTTCCAACGGTCACATAATATGATGATGAGTAATTAATCATATTAATACGGCGACTTTTTTTAACTTTATTATACATCAAACTTTTGTGATGGACCCTTTTATTTAGTACAGAAGGTCCTTACGAAAATTCTGTAGCTCAGACTGGTGTCGCAACGAACATAAATAATAATGTTCTGCTATACTGCGCTATATACGATAAGTTTGTAATATAATTTAGCTGTGTACAAATATGATTATTAGATATGCACTCACTTGCTTCTACTAGGCTAATCAAGTTTTATTATTTGATACCTACACGATTCCGTGGCCGAACTTATGCAGAAACAAACGTAGCCTAAATTCCGCACCACACACACAAACATAAATACGCATGCAAGCATGCACGCACGCACGCACGCATGTATAAATAATTAGGACCGAGCGAAACAGATAATAATCGGAAGACGAGAGGTCGGGAGAGGAGGGTAGTTGAGGTAGCGCTTAGGTACATAGCGGGAGGCTCTTTGGGTCGTAAGTCACTTTTGCTATCTGGGGTCGACCATTACCTTGTAAAAATACACTTTGCTATTGTTTGTATGAAATTTGGCGGCGACTTATGCTCAGTTCTTGACAGTAAATATTGACGAAAACTCTACTTTTACTTGATAATTCCTTTCAAACACTTAAAAACCTTTGACCTTTGGTTCCTGTCCACTCGCTTACATCAAAAATTAACATATCGTCGGCCTAAAATGTTAACCTGCTAAGTTTAAAATTACTTTTTTGTGCTATTCGTAAATTCATACAATTTTACACCTTATAGTTAAGACGTAAAGAACCATAATCATTTTTAAGGTGCTAAAAATGAAGTCACGTAAACCTGCTTAATACCAACTGTCAAATTTCTAAGGATAATTCCTTCCAAGATTCCCCATTCAGCGGCCATTTTGTTTGGAGAACGGCATTAGATTAACGTGTTACAATTTCGCGCTAGTTTATTTTAATTTTACGGTGAGAATTCGTAAAGTTTTGTGGTGTCATAGCATTATTCATGAAAGGTAAGTTTTATTTTACTGCTAGAGTAAGTATTTAATAATGCATTCATGTTTTAATACGTAATTTGATCCCTAACCTATAATGTATGGACTTGACAGGTTTACGTATTAAAAGATTTTTGCTTCTTAAGGAGTTAGCTAATTATCAGTTGTCATTTCTAGAATATAATTAACAACAAATTAATCCGACTGCTTAATTAATAAATTAACTAATTAATAAAATTTAATTTTTTAAAGCCTTTTTTTATTTGTTGGGTACTTAGGCTTAATGCAACGCCGTTAAACATTATGGTTTATTTATTAATATTTTTATTACAGAATGTATCGGGGTAAGAAATTGGTTGGTCTTGTTACCGACTTACAAAAAATACAAGAAGACGAGCCGAAATAAGTAAATCCTTTGAGACTGAACAGAATAATAATTATCAGATTTTAGAAAATGTTCAGTTTGAATTTATTCATGAATTAAATAATTCTGGAGTCGAAAACTTAAACAATGAAAACTATGAAACAGATTGCAATTTTACTTTACAGACAAGTGATACAACTGGTTTGATTTTAGAAAATACTGTGAGTTCAGATTACCTCGACAGTCTCAACGTTTTTCCTAGTAAAATTTCGGAAGATGTTTTTAGTACAGAAAATAGATCGACACAGAAACTCGAGATTGATGGTACCGATATTCTCCACAGCCAAGTTTCTGTTAACGAGTCTAGTGCTGCAGCAAGTATATCTCAATTGGAAAGCCATTTTGATAGCAGTATTCTTCCTGTCGAAGTTTCAGCCGATGAACCTTGTCTAAAGAACAGGTCAGATATGGCAACCCATTCTGATGTAACCAATATTCTCCCTAGCCAAGTGCCTACAGAGAGTATAATGATAAACAATTCTACCGATGAAACTTGCGCGATAACCAGATCAATATTGGCAATCAATCCTGATCCTCATATCTCAGATGAAAGTGATATTGGCAGAAATTTGGTAGATTATTCTGATACTGATTCAGCATCTAGTGTTCAAATAACAAAATCGAAAAAGCGTAAGAAGCGATTCCAAGTAGATAAGACTGAATGGTTTGCTGAGCAAAATAGAAAAAGAAGAGAGAGAGGTGAAAAATACTTAGGTCGGGAGAAAAAAGATGGTTCTTGGAATTATACGAAGCCAAAAGAAGAACGAGCAATGAAATCAAGGTGTTCCTGCAAGATATCAAAATATAGTACATTGAAATGTGAAACTATTGATGAAAGTACCAGAAAGCAACTTTTCGCTAGATTTTGGAATCTTACTTGGGGAGAAAAAAAAACGCTAGTCAATGATTGGATAACTACAAAGCTAGCAGCAAGACCTCGTAATCGGAAAAATACTGACTCGACAAAAAGTGCAAATTCGTTTGTGTATCACCTCAAATTAAATGAAGAAAGTGTAAAAGTATGCCGTAAAATGTTTTTAAATACTTTGGGGATAGGGAGATGGACAATACTTCATTGGAAAACTTTAGCAAATAATCCTTCTAGAACTCCCAATACTTACAGAGACAAGACAAAGCAGAAACCGAACACCGAAGAAAAGAAAGCATTGTTGGAATTTTTGGAGTCCCTCCCTGTAATGGAATCCCATTATTGTAGGTCAAAATCTCAAAAATTGTATCTCTTACCAGAATGGAAATCTAAAGAAGCTATTTACAATTTTTATGTTAATGATTGGTGCAAACAGCGAAATTCGAAGTCTTTATCAATTTGCACATTTTCAAACTTGTTTGAAGAAAAGAGATACGCATTGTTTATGCCCAAGAAAGATGAGTGCGAAAAATGTGCCTGCCATAAAGTAGGAACAGTTTCAGACGCAGAACATCGGCAACATATAGAAAGAAAAGAACACGCTAGAGAAGAAAAAGAACGGGACAAAAATAGTAAAAAATATATATTTACAGTGGATTTACAGGCAGTGCTTATGGCACCAAAATCAAACGTGAGCACTTTATACTATAAGACGAAACTTCAAGTTCACAATCTGTGTTTCTTGAATATTAAAAATAAGGACGGATTCTGCTTCATATGGAATGAGGTAGAAGGTGGTTTGAATGCTGAGGAATTTGCTTCCATTTGGGTAGATTTTTTGGAAAATACAGTAATACCAGTGATTAATACCGACGAAAACAATGACAGTAAAACTATAATTATATACAGTGATGGTTGTACGTATCAAAATAGAAATTGTGTACTATCCAATGCATTGTTAAATGTTGTTTTGAGGCATAAAGATATTACTATAGAACAAAAATTTTTGGAGGTTGGGCATACTCGAATGGAAGCAGACTCCATGCATTCCACAATAGAGTGTTATGTAAAAGATAGGGTAGTGAATGTACCTGCCGAATACATATCCATCGCAAGACATGCGCGCAGATGTCCGGCGCCATACGAAGTAAAGTATCTAAATCATTGCTACTTTAAAAAATTTGATAAGGTTCAGTTCTATAAGAGCATTCGTCCCGGAAGATCTAAAGAGGATCCTAAGGTTACAGATATTAGGGCATTACGCTATGAACCAAGTGGACAAGTATCATATAAAATTTCCTTTAAGGATGAATGGACCTCTTTACCTCAAAGAAAATCTTCACAGGTTAAATCTTGTACAACTGATGAGTTAACTCAACTGCATGAAACAAGGCGAAAAATAACTGCACGCAAATATGAAGACTTGCAACAGATTAAAAGGACATTACCTTCAGACTACCACAAATTTTTTGATGATTTACCTCGCGAGTAGCGTCATCTTAAATGATTTTAAGCAAATGGCTTAAAATCATTTAAGATACAAGATGTTAAAATTACTTTCAATTACCTATTTTATGTTCTTGTTGATTATTCTGTTTTCTAAAGCTAACATAAGAATGCAATTGTGCAGTTAGGTATCCATAATTTTATAGAATTTATCTAGTGCCTTTGTCATTTTGTGATAAATAGATAATAAAAGATCTCTTAGCATTGTGATAACTTGATTGATTTTGTTCAGTTTATTATTTTAGGGAATGGTAAATTAAAAAATTAAAAAAAAAGAAATAAAGTGCCTTGGTTGATTGTATGTTAATTCATAGTACAATAATACTATGATTTGATATTTTTGTCTGATGAATACCTACTAGAAATGTTAAAGTAAGAAATTATAATTTAGAATACATAAAATAAAAAGAGTTATAAGCACGTTCTACTTTGTTTTATTTAAACTAAACTAATTTAAAACATTAAAAGTGGCAAATACCTAAACTGCTTAGTCCTAAACTCATACTGAGCTATAAAAAGAAAAACAGACAAATCCATGAAAGTACATATTACTCTAAAACTAAAGCATATTTTTCACTTTGTATACATTCAAAAAATCAAATAAATTTATTTTCATCTACCTTATAAAAAAAATAAACAAAAATGATAATTTCTCAAAATTATTAAGTTTTTTTATCGTCCTGTAAAGTTTGATAAAATGGACTTAGCAGGTTAACATTTTAGGCCGACGATATGTTAGTCACCCTTATCTCCTGTGGTAAGATATTTTAGCTGAAATTTTAAATTTGGAAATTCAAAATTTGAACGCACATATCGGCTCAATGTTAAGTTGAAGCAATGTTAGAAAATTTCCACTTCCAAGTTATCAAAAATAGAAAATCGAGCACTGAACTCTGTGTGTATATATATATATATATATATATATATATATATATATATATATATATATATATATATGTATATATATATACATTTGCATATAAAGCACGCTATTTTAATAATCATGAATAATCTCTTACATTACAAATGGTTTATTATCGAGGATAGAATGATTAGAAAGAAAGCTAGGGCAAATATAATTCATTGTAAACTAAAGATTCAACTTCGATTTATGTTACCGTGTAATGTCTTCCCGACTCTAAGACTAAGGTGCCTGGTGATTGAAAGCGATAAACCCATGACTCAGCAAGACATGATATATGTAAAACTCAACGCTGTCTAGTCCCATTACAACCACAATAGTACGCTATCGACCTCACACATAGGTGCCAAGGGTCGTCATTATTTACATGCCGTATTCTCATGCGGGATTCATTTCACTACCTCTCCGTGCGTCGGAAACATTTTCATGATCCACGACTGAGTAAACAACTGGCGTCGAACAAAGGTTTGAATGGAGCCTGACCTTACAATAGGCCCACCACGCTTATCACAATGTTTGAATCGAAATACTTTTTTATTCATCTCCTTGTTGTATTGGCATAATGGGTTTTGTCGTCGTCATGCGTAATAATAGGGCTAAGTACAGGTGTAATACGGGTAGGCGTCTCGTATTAGACTATTGTGAAAAAATATGGAGTTCTCATTTTATTCCTATGTCTTTAAATTCCCAAATTAGTAACGAGATCATAGATAAATAAGATGCATCGTGATGCAAGATGATTATTGAACATTTACAGAATTTGAGAGGATGACCACAATATTTTAAAGTGAAAAGCTAAATAGGAGTTTTAAGAAAAGAAAAGTAAAAATTAAAATTAGAACATATTTTCCATTACAAAGAGAAATCAATTTATTTACCAAACTCCGTTCCATCATAAAATAGTAACAAGTTTGATTAATAAAAATGTAATATTACTACTACTCACTCGACTTCATTTACTCACGACGTACCAAATAAGTCCATTGATCCAAAAATGGAAAGTATGAATCCAGTGAATTTTTTTTTAAAACATATCCATTAGATCTGTCTCTCACAACACAACACTAAGCGTATATTAATGCCAGATATACCAACACTTAATGTTCTTGGCCCGCTGATTGGTAAATCTCCAGGAAATTTGAAGAATTATATACAATATAATAAATATATCTCAAAGATTTTCATAATTAACCTTTTCAAAGTCTACGTTTAGCAAATATCCTAGTTACCTTGGTTTGCATATGAATATCTTTGCTATCGAGGATAAATTTAAAGTTTTTAGAACGGGCGTAATTTTTGAAAGTACGACCACCGCTCTCAACAGATCTACCAAAAGTATACATTCAATAATTTAATAATATACCGTTTTTCCAAAAGTAGGTTGGAAGGTATTTCGCGTAGTAAACTTAAATTAAATTCTGTATTTCTGTTCCTTATACCAATACTACCTGACACGAAACAATTCTTACCCTTGCTACTAAACTACTTATTTTAAAATATGTTCGCTTAATCGTTGTCGATCTACGATTTCAAAAAATATTTACTATATTTCAATATTTTATTATCCTACTTTCTTCGTAGTCGAATTGATATGTGATATATTAATTAGTATCATTAAAACTTTTATATTTTTAATTGTTTTCCAATAGACTATTTTTAAATTTTCACATGTTTTGTATTTTTTTTTTAAAAGTATTAATCATGTGACTAAATTTTTCAATACACAAATAAGTATACATACAAAGTATAAAAATTCTTAATATAAGTCGGTCGCATATTTCATACAGAATACCGAAGCAAAAGCGAATGAAGACGAATTAACAATTCATATCGTAGACACGCAACTAAATATTAAAATGGAAATACAGAGGTTGCCGATTCGACTCTCGTAATTTAGTGTCATCTGAGTATTCGTTATTACCGTAGCGTAGAGACACGTAGCTAGCCCACCCTTATGGACATGGGAAGTTTTTAAATTGAGCTTTCTGATGCCCTTTTAGTTTTTGAGTATTGATGTTTAATTATATTATTTTAAGAGCAACTAGTTTTAACATAAAATTACCTACCTCACTCACGGCTTCGCTCGCACAGATTTTTCATTAAGTGATAGACTTGTTTTACAGTAATAAAGTTTGCTTCTCAAGAGTACCAGTGACTCGTATAAAAATAGGTATGATTTAATGGGAAAATTTAAAATTTAAATTTACACACCTAGCATTATTCCAATGAAAGTCCCATTTAAATCGTTTCAGTAGTTTTTGTGTAACTAACTGGAAAAAATGATATCCATATTTCTGCACAATTAATAGCGTTACTAATAAGGATCAATCTTTGCACAGGAATCTTATAATCCAAATTAAAAGAGATACCTAATATTACACACTTTTTTGGGAGAAAATTACAATGCACATCCAGAGATGTAACCGCGATTTATGTACGTATGTATGTATGTCCACAAACAAACATTACAGTTACATATCTACGAGTATATGTATGTGTTAGTTAGTCGATCAGCTGTCAATTGCCACAAATATGTCCCATACAACGAGATAACTCTGCAACTTTGGGTCTTTTTTTGACTCATTGAACTGGAACCTGAAAATCGACGGTCCCAATAATAATATCTCATAATTTTGTTAATATTCACTAATTAAATGTATTCATTTAATAATTAAAAGACAAGATTTTTCTATCGCTGTTTTTTTGTTGTTTTTTTGTTTTTTCCTTTTTTGACAACTTTTCAATAAAATGAGTAACTGATAAATTATAATACAATTTTATAAATGTCACGTCGTTTTTTCAACCACATTTTTGAAAATACGTGTTATTTTCATAAAATATAAATCTACATTTCTGACCCTTGCATAATACAATAAAAGTTCTATAAATATAATTTCGAAAGCTACACACATAAATGGCCGCTTGGGGTCAAGTTGCCCATACATGAGATATAAAACATGCCGACCTTAAGAGAAATTATAAAAAACAGGATTAAATTGAGGATGCTGCATATTTCCTGTTCGACGGGATGTAACACGTAACACGTGTAACACGCGCCAATCGGCAGGGTATTTTCGAAATATTATGAAGACTGACCGCGTGGTCTTTTATTATGATAAATTATGCGTCGACATCAACAGACAAAAGAAATAATTACTTACTGTACTTAATTATTTCTTTTATCTGAATGGAATTACGAAACATCATCATGTTTGATTATTTAGAGAAATATTACCGTTTGCTAAATATTATTCACTCTCAATTATTCTGCTACTATATAAAAGAAATATTGTTGTTTTTGTGTTTAATAAAATATTTAAACGTATATTTAACGAGTAGGGCCAAACATTTTCTGGATAGTTACCTTTTACAATCCGGTTCAATAAAATAAAGAAGTGGCCGCTTATTCACATGGCCAACGGCAGCCCATTAAACTAAATATTTGAATATATATATATATATATATATATATATATATATATATATATATATATATACATTATGTTATTCCACACCATGCAATACCTGATTGGCAGAAAGTTGCGTCTTTCACTCATTGATGTACGGTTATTTCAAAATTTTCAAATAACTTTCGGTCAGTAAGGTCAAAGCTTAACAACAAGACAGTCCATTGTCACCTGCCCGCCACTAGACAACTTCAAAACTAGGGACCGCTGACGAAACGGCCGTTTAGAAATGATTAATTACCGAATCGAAAGGATCCCGGTTCGATTCCCACAGATATTACCAACGAGTAACAAAAGACTTCGCCCCTCGGTCCTACCCGGCTCCTAACAAAAAAGATTGCAAAAATTCTTCGCAGTCACTGTGTATTAATCCTATATGCAAATCCCCATTCATTTCTTACAATTCCGGTATTTTCTATACAATTTTATTGTGAGTAATTTTGATTTCTAATAATAAGCGAATATTTCAAAGCAAAACTATAATGGATGGACGTATTTACGCATAGTGTATGTGTGTTACTATTTATGTATTATATGTAAACTGCGTTTTTGTGTGAGTTGTTGAAGGATAATAGTTTATTGAAATCAATTTGGGTCAAAAGTCTCGGTTCTTGAAATTTGAAAATTAAATTGATTTAAAAAAAAAACTAATTTACTCGATCAAAAGACATAATAAGTAAGGTTTATGACAGTTATAAAGTTTTCTGACTCTTTCAAAATACAGACGCACTGAATGTGACCGCAATATAATGCTTTTTGTTTTGTCAAAAGCAATATACATAAATGTTATGGGCAAATGAACAACCAGAAGAGGATGTAGCAATACACGCAATGAATAAGTCTGATTGCCTCTGATTAAGGTTGTGATGCCGGCGGGGTGCTAACGACGAAACGAACACCGCGAGTGAGTAATGGAGTGAAGTGACAAATGATCGTTGCTTGATCTTGAATTAAGGAATGCGATGCTGTCTCGGAACATCTATCTGTCGAACGATCGTAAACATATTAGATATAGGTGCGTTTTATTGTCACGTTCGTTAAAGTTTTGTCCCAACTTGCAGTTAAATAATTTCCTATATATATTTCTACAGTAAATTTAAATTTTCAGTAAATTATCGATTTCAATGCCATACCCATCTATCAATCGAGCAGTGAAGACGATTATTCGTTTCCATAATCCACAAAGAAAATGCGAACAGAATGATGTCTAAGGACATCTTGTCCAAAAATTAACTTGTATATTAATATTATCTATATTAATCATCTAGTATATTACAGTTAAAAAATTCAGATCCATTTGGAAGGGCTAAAATTTGAAATGAGAAGTCTGTTTACGTATTTTGACATATCAACAAATTACACACGTAAAACTTAAGAATTGCTTCTTTTAAATCATTAACATTAATTTACCTAAAACAGCTAAAACCGATTGCATTCTTATTACATAATAATAAAAATAACAAATTTTAATGAAAAGACTTCTTAGTTTCTGTAAAAGAGGAAGGATTAATTCCTTCCTGTTGTGATACAATGTAAGAAGTAAAATTATATAAATTTTTTATATTATATAAATTATATAAATTAATAAAAAATTATATTAATATAAATTATATAAAAAATTATATAAATTTATTATAATAATAACCTTGCATAGATACCATAATTTATATCAAATCAATTATTTTTCAATATTTTATTTCATAATATCACATGAAACTCAATCGAACCTGCTGATAAATACCTGTTAGCCTAGAATCAATGGTCCATGATATGTAAATACTCAGTTTAATCAATGTTATCAGCTGTTGAATTGATTTTAAAAATATATTTACGCTCTACGTCAAGAAATTTTTAGCAATTTTTGTTAATAAAATCCTTGAATATTGTTCAACAATAAAACAAAATTAAATTATATATAATTACACATGTAATATTTTGTATTATATCAAACCACTACGCACTATAAAACAACGTCAAGCAGTGTTTCCACGTGATCACTGATAGACGATGCTTAATTTTGGTGATTAATTAATAAGAGGATTGCTTCAAGGTCTCGAACTTTTTCGACAATGAACATTTTTTTTAAATAATTAATACCTATAGAGGAAACACATTTGTCACAATTTTGAAATCGTCGATAGAATATGATGCGGAGCTTTCGCCCACCATATATGGAAACTTAGTCCCTGTAATCAAATTATGGAGTAATAAACAGAATAATGTCTCATATATTTTTGGGGAAAAAATGTATTATATTAAGTAGAAGGAAGAAAACTCATAAGCATCAAATTAATTTTTGTGGGTACTTTATTCTCTTTTACGCACACATGGTGACCGTGTCACAAAGGAGAGAGAGGCAGCGATCGATGTTCTACAATTTTTAAATTAATTTTCTTATTGGAGTCTCAGTAGTACGAAATATGAATATACGAACAAAATCACAAGGACAACCTTACAATACAACCTTACGAGGACAAACTTAAATAGTTTACTAGCAAATTTGTAAATGTGCTAACAATAAATAAAATCAATCTAAAAAATAATTCAAGCAACTGCGTCCACACGGCTAGTCTCAATTGAGTAGGCCTTTGTAAGAAACGCGTTCCTTTATGCGTCGAGCACCGGCGCCGGTTTAATCAGGGCGGGAACCGCCCACGCCCTTGCGCGCTGTCTGTCAAGCCGCCCTAGCGGTACGTGCGCTACTATGCGGTACACTGAACTTTCTAATACCACTTACTTTACTGTCCTCAAAACTTGGATCACATTATTTAAAATGTGATACTTTCGAAAACAGAAGGGAATGGACTATGGAGAAGGAAATGGTTATTTGATGTGCAAATATCAAAATTAAACTAGCAGCTTCAAAAAACCCAAAATTTGTATTCTAAGGTGGAATTATTATATATTTCAATACGATACTAAATTTAGACTAGAGTGTACATTTAGTATTTTAACTGTGTAATAACTTTATTGCACGAACTTTTCTCCTTTTGAAATGCTATGAACACAATCTCTGTTTATTTCCGGTACTAATTACACGTCTGCTTGGTCAGGCTCTGGCATTAATGAAAAACTCAAATTATAATTTTAGTTAATAAGAAAAATTAATATGTCTTTTTTGCGGTTATATTTTCTTGTCGATATTATAAATATGAACGGCAAAAAATAACATCTATTGTTTTTAAAGGCATATTATTAAAACAAAACTGGTTTTACCGAATTACACCAAGGAGAATTTAATTTCAAATTTAAATATCACATTTTTTGTGGCGGAGAAAATATATTTCTGATTTGAGTATATTTGTCTGTTATCTTATTGTGTATCGAGGGTTGTAATGTTTACATTTTTTGGTTGCAGCGACTAATACAGCATTAATAATTGTATAAATGAAAAGAAATTTTAGTTTTCTAGGAAATTTCAATTACGTCACTGTATAACATTGTTCCCTTCTATATGTTAGGAATTGGTTTCAAAATCAAATCAGATTGTGTGATGTGTGATAGCACTCAAGCCGCAACAACTGTGTCAATACAACTTATTCACTACTCTATTGTAAATTATAATACATTGTGGTGCGGTATCACTGAAATTCACCCCGTCTCAGAGTAAAGATATTGGACAGGGGAAAACTTTCTTCACATTATCTTATAAAATCAGAGGAAAATATCTGCCTGTTTGCATGCCAAGTTGCTCGACGACCATTAACGCTAGGTAAATTAACGTTTTGATATGCATAATTTATGCACAGAGACTATCTCATAGTGACAGAGTCTGATATTTAGTTATTTTAGTGAGAGAGTTGGGGTTGCCAAAAATAATACGGTAGACTCGATACAAATCTAGTCATTTGCTTACATGACTACTCCCAAAAACCTCACCGTCTCACTTTTTTAATGTGTTAGGCAAGGAAAATTCTGTTTCTAAAGCTCGATTTTTTAATTAAAACCAGTGTAAATGTGTCTTATAAAGCAGCTCTTATTTTTACTTTTTATTAAAAAATAATACATAAACGTACGCATACTGGATGCCTCAAAATTGATTTCAAGAAAATAATACCCCATATGTACCATTATAGGTTGTAATGAATCAAAACAATTAAACTGACTAAACAATTTCATAGATAGGCGTTTATTTATTCTTCATAATTGTGTACAAATTAAGACCTTGTGTACCTTGAGTTATCATAAAAAGTTAAAAAGATTAGGATCTACCTGACTGTACGCGATTAGTTTGTCAATGAAGAGTCACCCACAATTAAGCACAAAACAAAACGGAATGTTTTTCATCAGCGGTCTGGAAGCAAAATGAAACAGGATTCACATCCGGTAGGGGGGAGCTTTTTGTACGGCCGCAGCTTCCCTGAAGCTCTCTCATTCGCGATGACAATGACGCGACGCGCGTTACGGCTGGCAGGCACAATGTGCATACATTGGGTCGCCGACTTTAATTATTGCGGGTGGGTACATACATACCTTAATGGATACGCAGCTCTTTCAAGGGCGTATCGCCGAAGGGTTAATAGAGGTTTTTTTATTGAAATTTAAAACTATAATCTACGCTGTTGCTATATATGTAAAGACATACAGTAATGATTAATTTTCTTTAACTGAAAACATTAAATTTGTATATGTCGCTGTAAGTTGAAAAAAACATATATATGAATAATAATCAGAGTTTTTTTCCACAAAAAGTATGATAGCTTACTTAAAAATGTTAAATGTTGTTAATAACGCAATTAACATATAATATCAAATATCTTATAATTATAAGTCTAAATTTAAAAGTTTACAGCGTAGATTAATGTAAAGAACTATAATAGATGGTGTATTACTATTACACTTCAATGGAATATTGCAAAATCTAAACGATTGTTCTCAAAATAATAATAGTGATGATAATTTTATTATGAATTAAAATTAGTATATAATTTATCTTTTTACGTTAGAAAGCTACGTAAAGGTCACAGAACATTAGACGAGATAGAAGCGGTATGTTCGGAAGAAGCTATAAAAACACAATTCGCCAATTTGAAACAAAAGAATTTTAAACACGCCAATTACATTGCGGCGTATGTCCCCACCCTGTTCAAAGCACCATCGAAGTGGTCAATGAGTTCTCGTTTCCGCACGCTTGAGTCGCATATCTCGCTCGCCAGAAATGTTTTACAATTTTAGCGTTATTTATACATTTGTCCACCGTCCACACACTATAAATAATAATAAAGATTAGTTGATATTTTTCAATTTAATTTTAATTGAGAAAAATACATTTTAAATTGTTACAATTATAGGCACAAAAATATTTATTGTTTGCATTTTACACAACAATGTGATAATATGTATATATAGTTATAAGTCCTAGAATATATTGAATATATTTGGCTCACAATGAGATATATTCATAAAATATTTAATTTATTAAGTAATTGACGTTTCGTCAATTTAGTATTACGGTGTTTTGATAAATAAAATAAACAAACATTAATGTACTTCTCCACTACCGCCTTCATGTAATTGGTTACAATATTGAATGAAAGAAAATCTTCACACTGATAGAAAGTGAATATAACATTATTCAAACCCTTAATTATAATTTCTTTCTTATTGAAGTCAAAGCTTGAGTTCTACATTGAGTTACAAGTGCCTCTTTACCTTCTGCCAGATATTACCAATCCCTATGTCTATATAGAAATAAAAATGTGTTCAGTTCCAATCGACGCAAAAACATATTGCCATTTCATCGATGACATGGCTGACAAAAATTTGGTATAATTGAATTTTAGAGTACAAATTAGACCTCTGGGTATAAATTAGGGCTGCTTTAGGGTACAAATATCTACTAGACTAATTTATATGAAAAACATATTATAAAAAGTGTGCTGAGTAAGATGTGTCTACGTTTGTAGGTAACCAGTTATTCTGTCCAGTGATTTTAATCCATTTCTACTCTATAGAGTAGTTTTAGGATATCTAACAGCATGTTTTTCAAACTGACAACCTTGGCTTCTCTATAAAAAATGGACAAATTCTCTCACGAACTTTTCTTTAGAACTTTTTATTTTTATCCTTCATATTTCTTTAACTTGAAAAAATGTTACTGTGACTTATCTATAAAAATAGATAAATCATGTCACGAAGTTTTCTTTAGACCATTTTAAGGCACCTGCGTATTATTAACGTATCTTTAATAGTTTTGTCCGCGTACAACACGAAAACCTTCAAACTAGCGACTTTTTCACCAATTACATTTACATTAAAACTATGTAGGCTACGGAAATTTGGAAAATATAGGCTATGATATACTTTCGTGAAAACTGTGTGTTAATAGGATTAGTGCTTTTAGCGTGAATTCCTAAAATCAGTTTACGAACAAAAGTATCATCAAACAAACAAAACTTTCCTCTTTATTATTAGAATACTCCTCTAAATATGACTACTTGTTGATTTATTCGGCTCAAAGTTTTATAAGCCGCGTTCCATAAGTGACGTCGCAACGCACGAGTTTACTTTATCGCTAGATTTTATTAACCTTCGTTATTATCGTTCCTCGATATTAGTATTTACGGTTAGTTTTACTCCTTATCTGGCTTATGCACTTTACCTTTGAAAAAGTAATCATCATCCGTCATCTTTCCCTATTTTTAAAAAGAACTACAACTGAACTAATATGGTTAAAAAAATGTGCCTCACCTATTGCATTTTTCTTAATCCGAAATTCCGAAATTTACTCAAATATTTAAACACAGCCACACTCCTATTATGCAAATTAGTTGTAATCCCCTGAACAAAAAATACAGTTCGAAAAGAAAGGCGAAAAGTAGAGATGAGAAATTTAAAGCAAAGTCAAAGTATCAACGAAACACACGCGGTGCTGTCCCCACTTTTCTCCAAGTTAAAGCTAAGCCTCAAATATATATTTATTTACATGGGTATAGATTTATTTATACATCGAATACGTTTGAAATACAGATATACCACAAGATGATGTCGTCGCCGTGGTGTGTTGAGTTGATCACAAGGCATACGGCCTTTGACGATGCGACGCACCGCGGCGACCCGGGTTCGATTCCCGGCCGTTCGTCGAACGGGGCTGGACTGGTGTTGTGGTTGGCTGTAAGAGATTGCTCTTGTAGCAATAAGTCCGCCATATGTATCAATTAGATACATTAAAGTAGATAAATAAATAAATAAATAAGATGACATGTTTAAATTCGTGAAATAATTTAAATTTAACTAATTAATGTTACACGTATAAATAAACAAAAATACATTAAAACATTTTATTTTCATTATAAAAATTGTAGAATTATAGTGAACTACAAAATTTTACGGCTTATAGATTCAAATAATCTCATAGGACTCGGGAATTTCTGAAAGTGACAAGACCGCGCTGAACTTATTTTCTATAAAGTAACAAAACGTTTGACAAAATGCACGTGGCATTTAATTTATTTTTATAGCCATAATGAAAATTTAAATGTACTAACGATGTCACTGAATAATAAAATAAAAATGCGTAATTCCAAAGTTTTTCTAAGAAATTTTTTTTATGTAGCATTTTGTTTCTTGCACGGAAGTCTTATATTTTAAATCGTGCATGATACATTTACGTTAAATTACCCGTAACGCTACCTGTTAAGAAAAATAATACTAGTTTTTATTTCCTGTTACATATAAATTAAACACCCAGAATACTTTGCCTCTTTTGCTAGCCCTTTAATAAATAACTTAATAAGTAAGGTAGAATTTTACCTACTTAAATTTGTATTTCTAGTATATTTCAAAAATATTGTCTAAGTATGTTAGGCACACATTAGACACACTTTTTAAAATATATATATATATATATATATATATATATATATATATATATATATGTATATATATACGTATATGTACACCCATAAATATCCGTTATTTACATATATATTATTTTGTTAAAATTGAATGACTACGATTGAAATTATTAACGCTAGTAAATGATAACTACGAATCACAGCCTCTTTAAAATTTCAGTCTTCCATTAATTCCACACACATTATACAATAATATCGTTTATCGTACCCTGCATATTTCGGGTATAAATATAAATAAATAAAAAAGTAATAACAAAAAGTCAAATCAGTCAAGGTAGCAACCTATAACAGTAAAGCTAGACGCAATTGCGTCGACTTAACAACGGTAAAGCCATTCATTGTTCTTGTAGCTCACTGCTCGCGTACTCCGCCGACTTCCAATTAAAGATATGCGGCGCTCGGTTTTAGCAATTTTTATGAGTCGGCCAGAGACGGGAGCAAAGCCGTCAAAGGCGCTCCCGCCCGTATTAATAAGCCACTCCTTGGCAATAATCCCGACGACACAATATCAAAATTTAATATCATTTTAATCTTAATTCTACTTATTACGGTTCCGCCCCACGCGCCGTCCCTAGCACGGGCCGCCAGCGGCGTCGACCGCCTGACATTTAAAGTGTTTTCTTTTAATATACATATGTGCAAATGAATATTTCAGTTATTTGTTAAAAAGGCATCAATAAATTTTATTGTATTATAATTACATTTTCGTGAATAGATTGTTGTGAAAATAAAAAGGGTAATCTATAAAAACAACAGCAAAAATTTATTTTTAATCAAATATTTCATTGATCTATCTGAAACAAGTAAGTACATATTATTATAAATTATAACGTTATACAAGGGAGTTCAGTTCAAAAAAGTTCAATCACAGTATTATATACTACTTGTACTCTTTAAAATTGTTTAAAAATTTCCAAATTTCTAAACATAGCTCTAAATATTGTGAATAGCTGTGAAAGATAGCCAGTATCGTATCTAATTTATTTCATAGTTTCTTTAAGGAAAGATAATAACATTACGTCAACAGAAAATAATTCATAATAACAATTAAAAGCGTCCAAACAACATTTCAAATTAACTACTCCGACCGTCTAAACGTCAATTAAATAAAGAAAGCTTCTAGTTACAAAAAAATATATAAAATCTTCTATAGGATATCATTTTAAAAAACTTTATTAGGAAACTTATTTTTGTTTAAAGCCAAACGTTTAGTTAAAACATTAATTTATTTTTGTATGTTTCATAATAAAAAGATATATAATCCAAATTCCTTTGTAATATGAACTGAAAGTTCACATTTTAAAATAAAAAGAAACATACCCAGCACAATAATCCAAAACGTTCGCCGCCCCTGGCTCGCCGCCCGCCCGTCGAGCAGAACTTTTATGAAGCAAGTTCCCCGCCTGCCCCAATCACCGCCAGATAAATACATCTCCGCGCGACTACACTCTTTCGCGTGTTTTATCTGCCCTACCTTTACCTCTCCGCCTAGTCTAACAATGTTATTCACAATCACGAGCTTAGGGTCGAGAATGAAAACGACTTCATTATAAGGATATAATTTTACTTGACGTGGGTCAAATTAATCAACGTTTCAATACATTAGAAATATTTGCTATTGACAATCTGTGTATTAAGATTAATTATATGCAATGTATTGTGTGCGGAACTTTATGTATACACAACTATCCAGATCTCCAGTTCCTTCACCATTCAGTTAAAAGTTACGAACATTGCTCGTTTGAAATAGAAGGTAACTAAATGAAACCGGCAACGTACAACTCGAACTCATGCACCAAGAATTCCTTACATCACCAACTATATTTGAATGTCGTCAATAAAAATGGTCAAAATGTTCATATATAATTGTTTATCTGCAATTATACATGTTAAGTACATAGTTTTATTTTTCTGTAACCTTGAAATTACTATTATTATTTTAACAGTTTTTTGGCTCTCCTACTCCAAAAATGAGGGGCGATACACACTTTTTTGAGTGTACTTTTGCTAATGTATAATAAAATATGCAAGTTACAATTGATATGGAAATAAGCCTACATAATGAAAATTATAAAGTTTTAAATAAAAATGACCTTCCGTGTGATACTCCATTCAACCCGATTTTGGAAAATAAAAGGTTTTTCCTCTAATTTTGAATCACCCATAAAAAGGAGAAAAATATTTGTGCCATGTTAGCACCAAATATATGAAGTTGATAAACAACTTATATAATGCTACCAAGGCAAACAATATATATTATCAAGACTCAATGGTGGACAGGCGGTCGGTCGGAGAAAGAAATTTGACGAGACCTGTAAATTAAAAAAAAAATATATATATATATATATATATAAATATATACATATATACATATATATATATATATATATATATATATATATATATATATATATATATATATATACATATAAGTCACGATTCGATATAAGCCTTTTTACTTTGTAACTTTAATATATTAGCTATAGTTTAATCGACACAGGATAGCATACATAAGAAATACGTTTATTTCTATATATTTCTATAATGTACCGTTTCATAATATGGAAGTCATCACAAATAGCTTTCCTCTGGCACCTGCTGAACATAGGCCTCTCCCAATGCATGTATCATTGGAGGTAATGCCCATAATTGCCACCCAGGCGGCATAGATATTGGCACCAATGGCGATGCTACACGTTACTGACCAGCGAAATTTTAGCTACGCGATTATACATCACTCCAACCTTGATGAGTGGCCGGGAATTAGACCTGGAAATCCGCGGTGTGACCGCGCCGTGAATGGGATGTAATACGGGAATAGCGAAATAGTATCTAAAGTAATTCAAATTAAATCAAAGACTAACATGGTTGATAGAGTAAAACATCAATATTTGACTACGATAAACAATACGTACACACGAGAAAACTACTGCTTTTAAATAAATTAATTAAAAATTCGTACACTGCCAAGCCGTGTGCATAACATCAAATCTTGTTGCATTCCATTTAATCAGAATACGTGCGTAGTCTGAAATCACCACGCAAAGATCTTAGAGAGGTTGGCGATAATCATTAAGAAGAGGTTGGCGATAATCATCTTGCCACATGAAAAATTAACTTTATACTCGCCATCAAAGAATTCATTTCTATTCCTCCCTCAAATATTTCACCAATTTGTAGAATTATTTACGTTACTCTTTAAATTACCGAAAATATTCCTGATGTTTTTCATGCCGTGGATTCGTTACTTTTATGTAGTTTGTTTACGAATTTTGTGTCATAACATAACTGAGTCCAAGTATGGTTTTATTTCTATTAAATAAGTAAAAGTATTAATTTTTAGTGGAATAGAGTTTTCAAAAAAAATTTGGGCTCTGTACCCAATATAATGATTATTAAAAAATTGTAAAAAAGTCAATGATGAAAATTTCATGAAACATTGATTTATTATACCAATTAACCTCGAAAAACTAAATTTTTATTTACTCTATAAAATGGCACCTATTTACGTCGTATTTGCCAGACCTGAGAACGTCGTTGCTTCGTTTACTATCATGAAGGATTTCATACATACATTTGGTTTAGTTGCCAAAATATTATATATTTATATATATATATATATATATATATATATATATATATATATATATATATATATATGTACAATTATTACCTACATACAAAAGATAAACAAATAACAAGTAAGTTTTGCGTAATCGTCGGGGAAATTGTTTTCCAATGTAATTTACAAGACATCACATCATGTTCATCCCTTATTAACTTCATAACTTTAAGCACATCCAACTGGTTTATGAAACGTCCGTAAACAGAATAAGAAGCTTCGCTGTATTTAAATAACTCAGAGTAAGCTAGACGCCTGAAGAATACCGATGTCCCTAAGAAAGTTGCCGCGGTCCGAGAGACACTGTCTTGCATAAAAATGTGACGGTCGGCAGCAATCAGCATCTATTGAACATCAAGTCGGTTTGCCAATTGTCTCCATTGTCTACAAATTATGTATTTTGCAATAACGATAGAATCTGCGTATAATTTAAACAAGCTTTATAATTCGTACATATTTTGTATACATGTTTAGTTTTTACAAGCTATGTTTTTAAAATAATATATAAATAGAAAGACTTTTTAAGCAAAATCGACTTTTAGCTTTATTATTATTAAAATCGATATTAAAAGAAAGATAAGAACAAGAAAGATAAGGATAAAAAGGTACCAAAATATAAATCACATTCTACTATTGTTAGCCGATAAAAGTGTAAAACGGTTTTAAGTTTATTAATAATTTCTAATATGGTGCCATCGAATGCTTAGTACTAAAACGAATTGTTCCTCCTAAGATAAGAAATAAATCGACTATCACAACGGGAAACTTTATTGAAATTATGACATATTGAAAATATTTGGCGTTAATTTTGTAGAAATTCATTATTCATAATTAAATGAAACTACTTTCTTTAAGTTCTTTGCCACGACCTAGGGTTCATTGTCTTGCAACATCTTCAGGTGGGCTATTAGTAAAGATCTCTGCTAACAGCCCACCTGAAGATGTACAACGAAACCTAGGTCGTGGTAAAGAACTTAAAGAAAGTAGAAATAATACTACATCACGAAGTTCCATTTAATTGTGAAATTATGAACTTATATTAAACTTAAAATAACAATGTAATAAAATCAGGACATCTTCTGCATAGGTGTTATAAGGCGATTCATTTACTTTCTTCGATAATATATGGGTGATCCTAATTTGAAAGGTACGCCTGACAGTAGCGTTAAAAATCCATATTTTTTTTTTCGAAAATTTGTGACAATAACGTCTACTTTATTACTAGTCAATTTCATTACTTAAATTAACTTAGTTGTGTAATAATTGCACCTTGACTTTAAAAATATTATCTCTCCTGGCCTGCCTCTTTATTGTTGTATAGTAAATTCACGAATTTAAATATCTGAATTCATTAAAATAGTTCAATTTATTCTTTTTATAAGCTAGCATAAATAATAATTTTAACCGTATCATCAAAATTACTTAACATTTACATTTTCACAAAAAAAAATTGCCACAATTTTCGTGCCCCGTATTTCGCGGCTCCGCCCTTGGGTATTTTGAAATCTTTCAAACATTACATTTGTGTACTTGGTGCTGCAAGTTCAAACCAAAGTGTGATAGTTTAGATGTGAAATTGGTAACAGGCAATCGCGCTAACTATCCGTGTGCTCTCAGTGACAAATTGTTCGGGTACGCACTTGGTAGATACGGAGGTGTCAGTGTACGTAGTCTCTCCCCTGGTGAGGTTTATTTACCATATTTTTTTATTATTTCCTCAATATAAATACTTTTACAAATATCTCTGTTTTCCAATGAAAAAGTATCTCCCCTACCACATTTGAAACCCTGCCTCGTTAGAAACCAGGATAAAGACAACGTCCAGGAGATATAGTAAAGTGTAAGACCAGAGGTTTGTTATGGTTTTACATGTGCTGTATAACCGTAATAGGATAAGAATTAGCGTTTCTTTATTAAGGTGGTAAAAGTGTAAACTTTAAATGAAATATTTATTTTTTCTTTGTTATGACAGCTCTAAAACGCATAAAAATACCCTTACGATACCAACGCATAAAAAATGATCACAAAAAGCATGCAATTATCCACGTCGACTTTAGCAAAAATTATTAAACTAAATACGCTGAAGAAGTGCAATCCTTTCATTTCTAAGGGTCCAGAGCCTAGTTATGCATTCACGTAGAGGTTGTCAACATCAAAATAATTGGGGAAGAGGTAAAATACTCATGGCTTGTATTTTATCCAAAAATTAGTCACACTCGCCTTCGGCGATTTGAGCACATTTACAGCCTATCTCAACAGCTTGCCTACTGAAATTGTCAACCTACATTTTCTGAGTCATAAACCGGTCACTCAGCAAAGTAATAAAATTATATTTCATGTTTGGGCAACAAGATTACGATAATTTTTCCCTAACCTTGTTTATTTCACGTGGAATTACCACGAAGCCGGTCATAGCAAGGGAGATCCGATGGAGCAGGTGCAACATGCAAGAGGATAGATTAGTAGCAAGTGTTACTGATATTTAATAGTTGAAAATTTGATAAACGCCCTCCAGAAAAATTGTCCCAATATAAAAGTTTTGATAATTTATGACACAGATATCTTAGATAAAGAAGCACAACTCGGATCAACCGAAGATTTTCATATTTCATATAGTTTCATAATTCCGAAGATTATTCATGTAAGGTTCATCAAGTTACACAATGAAGAGATTAAGCTGTTTCTGTGATCTTGATGGCTGCAATCATTTTGTGATTACTACTTTGCAATATTCATCTATTAATTCGAAACCTCACTTTCATTTTGAGGATGGTTGTGGGGCAAAATCTGATTCCGTTGATAAACTATTAGTATCATTAATATCTCCAAAAGACAAGAAGCTCTCTCAAACATTTCCACAACCCTCTGACGCATCATTTTGCGATAATACAACCTAGCTTGAAGACGAACCGCAATACTTAACATCAAAAATATTGAGAAATGACAATTTTGTGCCACAATTTTGGGCAACTTTGTGAAACTTTTACACAGAAAAATAGAATACTATTATGTAGTCATATGTACAAGGGTTGAAGAAGATAGTGAAGTTCAGGTGATATTCTCTAAAATGTGTAATAGCACTAGAAACAATTTTTAAAATTATGACAATGGTATTTCTTTCACCACATGGGCCAGATTATAGAAGAAATACCAGCTACAAAGTTAAAAATTAAAGGATAGAGGATTTTCTTTGCTTTTGATACAAGCATTAATGTTTATGAACAAGTGTGAAAAAAATACCTCATCTTTTTTAATTTTTCTATTGATTTTTGTTTTAAAAAGCTTAGTACTTTGTTTTATTTTCATAAGATATTATGTTACACTGCCATAAATATTGCGATTTTGATTCAATTAAGTATTTTTGCTTTTAAAGTTTATGAAAAGTATTTAAAAATTAAAACCTGAATTAAACAGACTACTTTCTTAAGAATCAATTTTAATTAGATTTTTTTATAGACTATTAACTATAAAAAAATCTAATTAAAATTGATTCTTAAGAAAGTAGTCTGTTTCTTTAACATCCAACATTAATATCCCTCGCCTGTTCATATTGTACCCTACCCTATCCTTCTTGTCTATCCTCTGTATGAAGAATCTATCCTCTGTATCCCCCCTGGTCCCTTCTAAAACATAAAAAAATGGATTAATTGATTGGTCATTTTACAGACATGCACGAAGAACTGATTGAGTAATAAAATATTGTTTTAAGATTAAATTTAAAACATTTATGTCAAGGCCACCTGGCCTAACAGCAAATGATCTTTTAACGTCGAGCCATCCACACTGGTCTGCCGGCAGTTATTTCTAAAATAATTTACATTGGAAGATTCGAAAATAACAGATCCAATACGCAAAAATAAATATCTATTTCACTAACATTCATCTTACATCACAATCGTTGAAAAAATACATTTTTGATTAAAAAACTACATGAGAAATGTTCAGAAACTTAAGAATGCTACGAACTGACGCAAGTATTAAAAAGTCATTTAAAACAATGAATTATCTTGTTTCGCCAGTATTCTAGATTGGAAATGTCGGCAAAAGTATTTCAAAACAACAAAGTAAACAAATTGAAATCAATTAATATCAACAGACGTGTACTAAAAATAAACAATTTCAATTTATCAAAAAGCTATACCTATATAGATTATATTAATATAAACAGAAAAGTGAAAGAAATTTGAGATATATAAATGAGTGTATGCTATAGAGCTCTAAAGTGATTGTCAAAATTAATATTATAAATTTTGCTTGATTTAGGCAGAGGCAAGTGCCAATAAAAATCGTATAAGGAAATTAAAGAAAAAGAATGTCTAAATTTTAAAAATGATATTATGAAGTCAGCATAGCATCGGCCTAATAGACAAAGTGGCTCTTCCCCGTGCCCATGTGATGCTATCCATCATCATGCTCGTGTCCCGACGCCGGACCGCGGCTAAAAAACAACCGCCCGCGCGCGCCTCTCGCGTTTTTAATTAAGGCCCGCCGCACTCGATCATACTGCTCATCAATTAGATCAAACAGCGGGTTTCATATTGCACCTACTGCTACATTAAGGGTATCCATACGTTCCTCTGAAGCTTATCGGTAAATGTTGAAGTATGTTTGTTACAGATGCTAATAGAATAAAAAGTAGTGTCATATATTCGTATTTTTGGCATTATATTCTGAACACGGATAGGCTAGGATACCTTCTACAACATCCATAATTGGTGGAATTGTCCGTATATAGATTATACAGCTTAGGTATTCTTTTTACATCAATGTAAGCATGTGCAAAATAAAACAGAATTTAAAAAATATTGTGTAATATGTTCATTAAATTAGGAATTTTCTAATATTTGCATGCTGTGAGCATCAAATCAGCGCACATTAAAAAAAATTAAAAAGAAATAAAGCAAACTTTTGCATCATAAATTGATTTTAGAGAAAGATGAACAGTTTAATTAAGCGCGTTTCCATCTTGATCAAACGATTTCTTAAATGCTGCATTATTTTTGTCTTAGATTAAGAAGTTATCAATTGAACAAGTCACTGATCTTACAGAAATTAGGGAGGCGCCGACACGCCGGGCGGCGTGCCAATTTTAGATGACACTGCCGCTCACCGATCAGGCTCTGCAAGCACGAGCGTAGATGTAGAGTAGATACTTCATAAATAGTCTACAATAATGAAAAGGTCTGAGATGACAATGATGTTACAAAAAAAAATTAAAACAGAGGAGAGTCCACTATGTGTGAAACCCAAAACGTGCAGTCACCATGGCGTCCCAGATGTCCGTAAAAAGGAAACCCCTCACAAGGGTGGACGCGCCCGATAAAGGGTAAACTGGAGACGCGCCCCGCGGGAAGCTACCGCCGCTAATGTACTCGCAGCCGCACCGCCGCAGCTCTCTCGCCGTTGTTAATTATCTCATTAATACGAAGGCGTCGCCGTGTCGAGTTTACCAGCTTCGCGTTTGTCAATTATCTAAATCTGATGAATGTTCTTTAAGCATTATTTTTGCTTTTGGGCTTTTTTGCGTATTATGACTTTTCTAGTACTCAAACATAATACGTAGAATTTAAATCTGTTGGCACGAAACCGAGATCGAATTCCAGTTTTGTACGTTGCATTATAGTAAAACCCTTTACTTATATATGTATTATTTCATTAGTTCGCATCTTAGTTCCGTAACATTGTCCAAAAATATAGGCATATGCCAAATTCACAATATTTACAAAAACTTTAAAACGAAGTATCGCGTGAATCGTTGATATTATGATACAAATTATTAAGTACATTTATTATACTTCATAAAAAAATATATTAAATTTTCCATAATTTCCTTTATGGAATCATTTAAACGTATAAACCTAACGCTTACGAATTGTAATGCGTTAAATTTTGCTGTTTTTTTATAAATTTACTTATCATAAGTTAAAATATTAAATGGTGGTTTTAAAAAGCGCTAAATTTTCACTTTTTAAAAATTAATAGTTAACGAAAAAAGCGCATCAAAAATCGCAAAAACACTTTTGCCCAATATACCATTACGTATAATACGGAAGTGAAAAAATGAAATGTAATTGAGTTTCCTTTGAGTTGCGAACTAAATTAACCATAATTTTTGAAGAGTCAATCACTGTTGTAAAATTAGTTTTGCCAGATATCTCATTTATAATTTTAATCCCTTCCACGCATAAAACTAATTTTTATTGCATAAAACTAAATAAAATGTAGCCCATAACAGAATGCATAATATTCCGTATCGATTTGTAATAATTTTGAAAATCTATTGGATAAGTCTTGAAATTACCTTGCACTAACGAATTTACTAATTTTGCTTTTTTATTGTAGTAAAATATTAATATTAATTGATACACATAATGAATGGATATATTTTTATAGCAGCTAATTATCATATTTTGATATCTGAAAGTCACACGTCATTCAAATGTTGTGTGTCAAATTTGTACAAAGCATGTACAAAGAACAGCGCTAACTGTGGTTGTGATTGTTATCTAGTATTATTTCCGAAATAGCATCCGATACCATTTTGATCATTTTAATTCAAATTTGGTCTCACAAACCTTCTTTTTGCATTGGGCGGGTCGCTTATTTTGTCTGCGAACCTTCTGCGTACGTTCGTTATGTGGCAATGTTTACTCTATTTCTTTCTTCTAATATATATATATTCTATATATTGTTTTAGTCCTTTATGAGAAAGGTGTCGATGTATTGGGATTAATAGCAGACTATCTCTGAGGTCTTACTATATTAATATATCGTTATGCTGCTCTAATTGTTCCTTTGACTCACTTTTATGGTCACGTTTTATGCATTCCTTTCCGCTATTATACTCCTTTGCGTTCTGTTTCGCCTTAATATTTTGCCAATAAACCCCGTTAGTCATTGTACTTTAAAATATGTCATTATCAATACTTTAATACATTTCATTTCATAATTTTTATTTCATGCTTTTTTTACTAAGGTTAACAGTTTTTAAGAAATAGACCGTCAAATGACTGACAATTTGATAATTTGGGGACAACAGTTGTTTTTTCAAAATATTTTCATATTCATCTGTTATCAAATACCATCTTAGAAATCTTCTAGATGATTTCATTTTTTCTTTAAATAATTTTTAAAAGGACGTATTGAATGTTATGAGGTGTAGCAGACATGTTAAAAATTATACATTTAAAAAAAAATAATGTTATAACCTACATCTCCTAGGCTAAGGTTCCAAAAAGAAAAACCAAAATTTCAATAAAAATTATTTAAAGTGAAATTTCCAAAAAATTTAGTCTCGAAAAAAATAATTCAATCATTGTTGTCTTAGTATACAAGCTTGCAAGATATTGAACATTAAAATTTTCCCAAAAATGGAGGATTAACTTTTCAGACCACACCAACTTTTTAAATTAGGGAGAGCAGGTGAGCCCCTTCTATTTCTAAATTAACGTTTACTAGTTCTTTTCATACAATTTCTTTTCATAAAACAAGAGAAATTTTGTACCTTACCATATTTTCAACAAATTTCGTTAATAGATGGGAAAAACGTTTTCCAACCGCTCGATTCTTGAAAGTTTTGGATATTACGGCTCATCGATTATAATGTTTAAATTTTTACCATTACCTTTTCCGGGGTTCTCTGTGAAAAAATCAAATGGTCTGCACGGGCTAATTAACAAATAAGTGGAATAATTAAATACATTCATAGACAATACAGCCAGACTTAATCATACAACATATCTTCAAAACAATTTCCTTGTCAGATGTTTAGCGTAGATTAGCTTTCATCAAATATGACACTAACTCTTTTCGCCCACACTATCAAATTCATGGTCGCCCTACATGACCACACTACCAAATCGTCTTTTATCGAATCATTTCGGAAACGCTTGTGCTACTCAGGAGTCTAAGTTATCATTCCAAAACTCAAAGCAGCATCTCATTAATTTTCATAGTCGTCTTTTCGTTTTTGGCAAAACACTTATTGAAAATTATGTGTCAATTAAAAGCCAAAAATTCAACAAATAGCAAATGCATGTAATGATAGGCTTTGTTCGACCTTCTCTTTGAGCATTGGGTATAAACGTACTGATAAATTCAGAGTCACAGTGAAAGATAAAGGATACTTACAGCCAATATATATAATTAATACTTTTAAGTGGGAAAAAAATTGCGATCACCTCTTTATATTATCTTTGCACATAATTATTTAAACGACAATATACACGACAAAGGCAGGCACGTGCTTGCGCAAGTAAAGAGAAATGAATGAAGAAATTTAGAAATGTACATAGACAGACGGAATAGCCAGAGACAACTCAAAATCGTGTGATCTGATTATATGTGGATTAAACAATGTAACTGTCTTGGTCAGTATTCATGGCCTCACCTGTTACTGGACCAGGTCGTGAATAAGTATTATGTATATTCTGCTTATATATATATATATATATATATATATATATATATATAGTTAAGTTACATTAATTTGTCAATTAAATTATCATAAAATTAATGACTTCTTTCTGTAAATCACATCAATTTTACGATGCGTAACAGAGGATCATTCTAGTAATCACTTATTCCATTTTACTTGAAATGAAATCTTACCATAAGTTGAATTGACCTTGGGACTCAAAATGACACTCCTCTTTTACGGACCTATTAAAAAATTGAGAATTGATATTTATTGGTCGTAAACTCACTAATACACGCATAGCGATGCCATTTGTGGTGTGTAACAAATTTATAGCTCATTCGCATTACCTTGAGTGCCAATATTATAATTAAAATGAAAACATGTTTCCAATATGTGTTTGTTAACCAGTTTTATTTATTATGCCTTATTCGAATTACGTCGATACAAAAATAACATATATTATTATCACTACACTATTAATTAGGATTTCATCCACTGACCCGGCCGGTTAACAAGAACGGCTGTGTACTACGATTTTACTTTCCACATGCGGCTTTATCGAGGGAGCAATAATTCGTGCCCACCATTTTTTTGTCTTTTGACTTGCATTTTGGTTGGTATAACTGGTTTCTGTCTGTAAATTAAAACCACGGCTAAAATATAACTTACGTGAATTAGAATTTAAATACAAAAAAAGTTATTACTCTAATACTTTCTAAATCTTTTGTCCCGCTTGCTTCCTCCGACCTTTTCAAAATGCGTATAATCTAGAAGTAAACAACTTAGGGTTTATTTAATATAAATTATTTAATTGAGTACCAATGATAAAAATGGCAACTAAGGGTCCAGTAATTTTAGGGCCAGCCTGTTGTAAACTAACATGTCCTAGAATACAATAATGTCCTTTTAATGAAACGTGGCAAACTACCTCAATGAACTGATATTGTAGCGGCGACAAATACGTCATCTTTTGCTTTCATTCGTGGATGATGCTTTAAAGCCAGCTCTCGACTATATTTAAAATAATACGGCATCACATATCAAATGTTAGAAAACATCATTGTACCTATATTATAATTATACTCAAATAATAAAACCTACCATAACCTATTTATATATCTTTGGATATATTCTATTTCCTGTTCAATCATGCAGTTGAAAGAGTCACGAATCTTTTAACTGAATGATCTTCGAATAAAAAAAAACGGCTTACGATTTATTTTCTAACTAGCTTTGCCCTTTTAGAAAATATTATTCATTCATTGTAAGATTAATACACGTAATGCCATCTATTATAAAAGCTATAAAAGTTAAGTTAAGTGGAAATTGCCATATTTTCTTTTTATTTGTCGATAGCGATAAAAATAGCCTATATTATCTCAGAACCAAAAGAATTCACCAGTAAAAACTTCATTGAAATAATTTAGCTACTCTTTAGTGGTGCACGAACAAATCAACAGGTTTATACATATTTAAAAAAGAATATTTTTATGTAACATTACTTTTGTTATGTTACCTAATGTTAAATAATTGTATCGTAAATATCTTCAATGTACAGAAAGGTTAATACTACAGTTTTATTATCCTAACTAATGTAACGCTAAAACATATTTATTTATTCTTCTTTTACATCGCAACGGCGCAAGGGACCAGTCCCTTATTTTTTTACACAAAGATAGCTAGGATATTGGGAAATGATATAGATATACTTTCTATGACGGCAAACTTCTTGTTTGAAACTGAAAAAGTACACAAAATGAATAAGGAAGCAGCGTAGCAACGGAACATCGAGTCAATGCGTTTTTGAATAGTTGTATACGCAATATGAAGAAGCAACAGAATCACTCAGTTTGATCTTTAATTTAGAGTCCTACTAATAATATTATAAATGCAAAACTGTGTTTGTCCTTCTTTCACGTCACAGCTGAACAATCTATCGACGTGATTTTTTGCCCAGAGATGTTTAGCTTATCTCATTCTAACTTGTATTATAATCTTAACTAATATTTCAAATGCGAAAATGTATTTCTTTTACCTGCGGCTCACGTGATTATAGTTAAGAACTTAGAGGGAAAATTAAAACATGCAGCGCCATTTAAAATGATTTAAGGAAATTAACCTCTAAGCTTTTTTTCGTGACTTTATATTAAAAAGCACAATGAAAATAAACATATCTCTCTCTAAATTAGCTATTAAATGGAATTATTTTGTTGCTACCTTATATTGCGTATGTAGCGTTTCCCAAATCACGTCAGTCAGGCGAATCAACTTTGTTGCTTTGTTATTCCCCTATTTATAGATAAAACGGGTTCTTCTTTTAATAGTTTTGTATACAAACTTCGAATAAATTAGTATTATTCTAGAATAATACTTTGATTTTTTTATAGAAAAACAGGACTCACACATACACACTCTACATTTCATTCCTTTCAAATCAAACAAACAAAGGAATGGATGAATTAATTTAAATACTTCCTAAGAGTTTGCACTAAAATAATTTACTGGAACGAATAAGTGAAAATAATACTATATCACGTAGTTTCATTTAATTGCTAAAATATTTATTAAAAATGGCACTTTCACAATAAATCAGACAGAAAATAAATGATTGTTAACAAAATAAAAAGAACAGTTTACAGTCGATTTTTGAAGTGCCTTCCTTGGTTTGCAATGCACAAACGGTATCAACGCAAAAAGTTTCTTTTCAACCTATTAAATGGCTGTCGATTTTGTCTTATTTTTGTTATTGACGCTTGGATTTTTTGGCGTAACTCTCGTTCTGGCGTAAACGATCCTTTAAGTATCCGCAAATAAAAAAGCGTCCCCAAATAAGTCCGGTGATCGCGGCGGCCAACCTCCTCGTACCTCCACGACCAATTCATCTCTCCAGATATAATGCGTTCAGATCCTCTTTCACTTTTAGCGCCAAATGACAAGTTGCGCCGTCGTGCTGCAACCACATGTGCTCCCGCACATTTGTGAATTGCGGACATTCAACATTGGGCAGCTCATTTGATAAAAAGTTTAAATAAACATCGGAATTAAGGCATTATGCTAGTTCATACGGACCCACAAACTGCTTATTCAGGCATTATGGTAGTTCATACGGACCCACAAACTGCTTATTAAGGCATGATGGTAGTTCATACGGACCCATAAACTACTTATTAAAAATGCCGCTGCATAAATTTACGTTCTATCGTTCTTGGAAAATTGATTCTCTAATCAAATGCGGGATTAGCTACCAAATGGTAATGAGTACTACGCGTGTTGAACAGGTCAAACTACTCAAATCGGCTCTCACCCGTCCACAAAATTTTATCAAAAAACCTTACCCTTTTCGGGCAATCCTAGGTGTAGTTTATTAGAGCGAATAATCCTTTTTATGATGAACTAGGAATCCCAGTACTTTTGTACTTACCCTTTCCAATCGTCTTTAACTAACGTTTTTATCTTGTCTTATTTCCTGTAAGATGACATCTTCACGACCTCGTTCGACTATTCCAGCTTCTTGACCACGAAAGCCGGGTACTACTCCTAAAAATTAATCATGCAATCTTACAAAAACACGGTTGGTCTGGAATCGCTGAAATGCTGGGCCTGGTTGGTTTTCTTCATACTCTCGATAAAGCCTGGCAGCTTCAGGCGCAACCCCTCGTGCAACGCCATAAAAATAATGCTTCATGGCATACTCACGTGGTTTATACAGCGCGCGACCCCACGACGACGATCTTCAGCTATGACAAAAAGTATAAATCACCAAGCCAAAGAATCAGGTGAGAAAAAAATCCATAAACATGCCAAAATCACTAAAACGTTACTTTGCAGCAGAATGCGCAAGCGACCAACAACAAACGACTGTTTAGTTCGAATGAAGAGCGCCCCGCAGGGAGGAAGGGACTAGTCAAACAGGTTTTATACAATAACAATAGCATGTTGCGGTCTCTCTCCAACACGCGCTTAACACAATAGAAGCTCTTTGTTTTGGTAGAGCTGTAATTTTTTTATGTTGAAATTATGGGTATTGGCAAAGCCGACTGTACGGTTTGGCAACGCAGCAAAATTTCGAACAAGCGGTCCTATCGATTTCTCGGACCACTGGGCGCGTAGCAAATACCAACTTTGAAATTCGCTGAAAAGTCGATTTGAAAATTCATGTAGACCGAGTTAGTCAAATCTATTTAATAAATATATTATGCGGTATTGTTGAGAATCGAAAATATAACCATTCGTTCATTATTTCTTTATTTTAATCGCATTGTTGTAAAAATTGTTACTAATTTACTAAAAACTATAATAATGAGATAGATATCACTCAATTTTGAGAATATATTTGGATGTTAAATACAAATTATCATATTAAAATAAGCATGTTTTGGTTTAATCATCCCCTTTAATTCAGATATAACACTTTATTTAGAGTACATAACAATAATCGTTTTTAAAATATTCATTTATAATTTTTTACTTTCTTGTATAATGCATCAGTCATACTTCTTACATTAAAATAAATTACTGAACTTTTCTAAATAATGAAACAGCTTGAAAATTTAAACGTTTCTTTCTGAACCAATTTTATTACGTATGTAACATATTGGTTCAGAAAGAAACGTAAATCGATTGAGCCTCAACTCGTATAGAATCACTTTGGGAAGTCAAGTCACATCTTTAAGTGTGTAGACGTTTAATACTAAAATAAATCAATCGAACCTGACGGCTCGAATTAGTGAGTTTATTAAAATATTTTAACAGATCTAGTTTACAATGCATGGAAACAATTTCACTATGAAGCGAAAACTTACCAACGATGTCTATATGTATCTCTATGCAAATCGATATGTTAAGTATATTAATATACAATGTTTATTATTTATATATTTGATACCATGGATACACACTATTTGGTTACATGGCCATATCGACATGCGCAATTCTCTTCGCAAGCTTTATGATCTTTAATCATTAAGTAAACACACAAGAAAAAAGAAAAGAAATAAATAAGTTACAATACCTAGTCTATACAATATAAGATATAGAAATAAAACCATATTTTGCATTTTCGAAATAAAAAATATATGAAAATTTATCTACACTGAATAGTTGATTTAATAAAAAATACAAAAATAAAACCATACTTTACATTTGTAAAATACAAAATGAATTAAAATGAATCTACAATATATATTAAATATAGTACAAGATATAAAAATAAGACCATATTTTACACTTGAAACATACAAAATACATTTAAATTTTATCGTGTTGTTAACACGAACAAAATAATCGTAACAAATGAAATTTCAATTAAAGAGCGACCGAAAGATCTGTACCGAAATTTTATTTAAATATTTCAGTGGAACTTGTGCCACTTTCCTCGCAAGGGACGTGTACACTAACGCTACTTAATGTTAAACGGATTAATAATTTTTTTATTATGTATTTTTAAAAAGTTTTCTTTCTCTCCATTATTTTTCAAAGATGTAGACCATATGAAACAATAAATATGGAACAGCATCGGTTGCTACATATAAATCGCAACGTTGCAAGCTATCAAAGTTTAATGCTCCATGCTCCATCCCAAAAATGGCTAATTTACAGTTATAGCAATGTATTTTATTTACAACTTTGTCGGTTGCAACACCACATACGTACGGTTGAGCAGCTTCATCAATATCCACGGTTTCTAAATAGTTTGTATATAGGATATATTCAAATAAATAGCAGTTACTTTCAGTAACTTGCATTATTTCACTTTCGGGCTGAAACTCCATTAAACTGAAATCATTAATTTTTAGAAGTTTTTTATTTCGATTTTTTTCCAGAATCTGCCTATAACTAACATCATAACTAGAACAAAACAGTCGGCGGTATTCACCAAACCTCATTTCGAGGTTGTCAGACTGTAATTTGCCCAACAAAACATACTTTACATCATAATTATGAAAATAATACTCAACAAAGTTAATAAGGGAAATTGTAGTTTCATGTAAAGTGGTATAAGTATCTGTACTTAAATAAGTCCCTTTCACAAATCTTTTTAAATATTTAATTCTTACATTTTCGCTAGTTTTATCGATAGGGTTACAATATGGCTTGGAAATTATGGAAATAATGATATTTAGTATCTTTGAAACATTGCCAATATCCCACCAGTTTCTAATTATTTGTAAAAAATCAGCTGTATGTTACACATATATTAATGTGTACATAGTTGTGTCATGAAATTATTGTCTACAAGTATATAGATATTTATAATTTAGTTTAAAAACTTGTTTCCTCATTTTTCCAAGCTTTTTTCCTCTTTTTTATAGCAATCACACAAATCTATATATTTCGCTATTTTCTTTCCTCTTGTTTCCAAATCAGGATAAACAAAAGTTTTTGTGTGTGTTTTTATTTTAATCTAATTATTGCTAATGTTTTAAATACCTTTTAAATTTTTGAAGTTACCTTCAAATAAAATAACCTCAATCTATGTTGATAGCAGTAGCGTGACACAGGGATATTTGTATATTTTTCATCAAAAATCAATATGTTTTCATCAAAAATCAACATCTTCATCGTCAGCAGTGGTGAGCTGCAAACCTTTCAGTGAAAGTGATATTATTAACAGTATGAAACAAGTGACTCCAAATGGATTGATGTACGTACCGATAAACCATTCGCAGTTAATAAAAGGTGTAATGCCACGAATATTTCCGCACTTACCAGTGTACCATTCCCAACCAGCTCCTTTACCAAGACAAAGTGCTAGTGATCGTAGACAGGATATTATTAATAGACATAACCAACAAATGGAAGATGTCTTACTCAGTGACAAATATCGGACTACGATCACGTTCTAAAAAACTTTAAAACAAAAATGGAACACAATAAGTGGTTATTCGAAACTGAAACTGACAGTTGTTTTCTTTATATTTTAGATTATAGTGTAGATAATGGAGTGAGTGTTATAAATAGTATTGTAGTATGTACGGATCTTTCAGTCGGTATTTTTATTGGCAAAGATTAAATTTTATATAATGATTTAAAATGGATTTTTCCACAAGAAAAAAAATTAATTTTATGGTCTCAATTACAAAATATTTTATCTAAATCTTAATTTAAATAAGAACTACAATTCCTTTCTATAGAAAGTCATTTATTTAAGACAGATCATCATATAAATTTGGCTTATGATCATGCTGTTAATACCGATCATACTTCACTTCAAAATCTTGAAATAATTAATGAACAAATTATGTTACTTCAAGCTAATAGAAAAATACACAGCGTGGCATCGATAGTCTTTGCATATGTAATATATTCACACTCATCTAGCGCATATGATTTATTGAGGACTTTTTTTATTTTTTCAGTATTACCCCATAAGAAATGGATCTAAAATATTACTGTGTCATTAAATATATCACCTTACAATATTCATAATACTTACCATTATACACTTGATAGAATACGTTTTTTGTCAACTAAAAACTTGTATCTCTCATAATAGATGGAAATATACATAAATAATCAGATTGATTATAAATGACAGCATTTGTCAGGTTTTGCAGAAAATGGGGGTACATTTCCAGTTTCAAAAACTGTTGTGTGTTTCATGATTTGATCAAATTTTGGTAATTGCCCGGGTAGTACCTGTCAAAGCAATATCTAGACTACAGTTGGAGGAGCTAACCGTTGATATTGTTAATTACATTAAAAAACTAGGTTTAAATGTTACTTGTATTATAACTGACAATAATATAATCAATCAAAATATATATAGTAGTCTCCAAACGTCCAACAGTTTTTATACACAAAATATTGTTTTTGTTATGTGACACAATACTTATATTTAAAAACCTTAGAAATAATTCGATTAAAAACCCACTCAAAATTTTGTTTATCCTGAGTTTATAAAAGGGAAAAAGATATTTTGTGCATCATACCATATTGCAGCCCTATCGGTAATACTAGCGAGTTGTAAGAATTAAATATTTAAAAAGTATTGGTTATTTTGTGGCTGGAAGTTTTGCATCATTTCGTAGCAGGGACTTTTTTAAGTACAGATATTTATACCGCTTTATATGAAATTACAATTTCCGTTATTAACTTTGTTGAGTATTCTTTTCATAATTATGACGTAGAGTATGTTTTGTTGGGCAAATTACAGTCTGACAACCTTGAAATGAGGTTTTGTACATACCGTCGATTATCTGGTTCTAATTATGATGTTAGTTATAGGCAAATTCTGGAGAAAAAGTTCGGACTAAAAAACTTCTAAAAATAATGATTTCACTTTAAACGAGATTCAGACGGAAAGTGAAATGATGCAGTAACTGGCATAGTAAAGTAACTGCTATTTATTTGAATATATCTTACATAAAAACTATTTAGAAACCGTGGATATTGATGAAGCTGCTCAAGCATATGTATGTGGTGTAGCAACCGACAAAGTTGTAAATAAAATTCATTGCCATAACTGTAAATTATTAATTTTTTAAAACAAAGGAAAGGCAATTGGAGCATCATATTTTGTTAGCTTGCAACGTTGCGACCTATATGTAGCAACCGATGTTGTTTCATATGGTCTACATATTTGAGTATTTAATGAAAAATAATTGTAAGAAAACAAACTTTTGAAAAATACATAAAAAAAATTATTAATCGATTTAACATTAAGTAGCGTTAGTGACGATTCTTTTGCAATAGAATTAAATATCCCTTGCGAGGAATATGGAACAAGTTCCATTTCACTTATTACTTATTGAATCTGATGTTTGTTTTCCTATCCATAGTAATTTATCACATTGGTCTCATAGAACAATGTCATTGCGAACAATTATTGCAAACCATAAGTGGCCTCACCACGTATATTCTCGAAAAATCGCCGGGCTTTTACTTCCAATAACTAAAGAAAACGCCCTTTTCGTACATATAATTTCCGTCAATCTTTAATGTTTCTTTTGTACAAAATAATCGTATTATTTTGTTCATGTTTACTACAAGATAAAATTTGAATATATTTTGCATATTTGAAATGTAAAATATGGTCCATAATTAAATGAAACTACGTAATATAGTATTATTTCTACTTTCTTTAAGGTCTTTACCGCGACCTAGGTTTCGTTGTATTACAACGTCTTCAGGTGGGACTTTGCTAATAGTCCAATGAATTTTCAAATCCAATGAATTTTCTAATCCAATGAATGTCCAATGAATTTTCATGATGAATTTTTCGAAGTCGGTATTTACTACGCGCCCAGTGGTCCGACGATAGGACCGCTCCAATTCGATAGGATAGCTTGTTCGAAATTTTGCTGCGTTGCCAAACCGTAGAGCAAGGCTTGTAATACAATAGTTGGCTATGGTATTTGAGATCAGTTTGCGAATAATGTAAATTTGCGTTAAACTGACGCTGTTTTTTATTAATTAAATCTTCATTTTTTAATTTAAGCAAATTAGTACAGTTTAGTTTTTAGCGACTTTGTGCACATAATGTTAATTTCTGAAGACGTTGTAATTGCTACATTATTACATTTGTATGTTTACACAATCATGATAGCTTGAGTAGTTTTTAAGGCTATTGAAAATTCGCCGGTAATACATTTTTTTTCGTGGTGATTTTTAAAAAATTAAAGAGTTTTAATATAAATTAAACTAAACTTAACAAAACAATTCTACAACAATGGTACAATCCAGGAATATCTGCTATTTACACATTACATGCTATCTACATGTGTTGCCTACTTCCATGCCAAATTTCATTCGAATTAGTGGAATAGTAAACCAAACAGAGTGGTTCATGTGACTAAACCGGGAAATTTCTAGAAAAAAACTAAAAAAAATCATAACTTCTGTACTATTGATTTTTGCGAATATAATGTTGTTTTTAAATTATTTGTTAGGATGTCCCCTACACAAAAATAATTTTCAGACCACTATAAATGGGCCATCGTGTATATGGAATTTAAAAACCTTTCAAGTTCGCCCCTCGCCCCTCGAAAATTTCGATATGGATATTTCAGTATATGTGGTTTATTATGTTTTACTATCATGCCAAATTTCGGTTCGGTCTTTCTGAATATTATTCTGAATATTTCTGGAATATTATTATGTCTAATAATGTAATTAAACACACACACGTGTATACATATGTATATATAAGCAGAATATCGACGATTTGGCAAATAAAATATATTCACGCCCTGTAACTAAAACAGGTGAGATCCGTAAAAACCTAATGCGTGAGAAAGTGAACACTGTCCGTGGGTGATGACCACTACTTCAGGCGGCCATGAATACTGACCAATACAGCTACATTGTTTAATCCACATATAATAAGATCACACGATTTTGATAAATGTTATGTTTATTTAAAATATTTTTTTTTTAAAAACAATTTTTTGTAAATCAAGTGTCCCATAATAATTTCATTTAATTGTAATCATAACGTTTTTACTATTGTTATCTTGCTAAATTAAATACCTAAAAGTACAGTTCTAGCTAATTGATGGCATCATGATAATGAAATGAATATTTTCACAAAGCATTTAATGTGAAATAAGTTTATTATATAAAATATCAGAAGACAATTTGTGAACAAAGATAAAATGCACTTATATGAAAAATTCATACCTCTTGAAGAAAAAAAGACAGACAGAGTAAAATATAATAATCATTTTAAAAATATGTAAACATAAAAGCATAAAATATGAAACATACTTTCTATACTGCATGATAAAACCATGTTTAAAGATAAATAAAAACAATTGTAACTACGGAATTTAACTCTGTTATATAAATGAAATAAAACTTCTAAAAATTGTGAAAAAATAAATCAATAAACTTGTTATAGTAAGCACGTGTAGGACTCGCACCACGGAGGTACCGTACACGTTAACTTACGTAGCACTTAAACTGTTAGACATACTAATATAATTTTTCTCGGTGTAATTATACGCGTCTATTTCACAGGCGTAAGAATAAATAGCTCCTTTGCCCATGTCTAGGTAGATTGTATAAATTAAAGTGAATCACAAAATTTAATAATGCAAGTTGATTGCAATTATTTTGTATTAATTTTAATTTTAAAAATACTTATAAAATTAAAACTTAATAAGTACTTACTTATAAAATTGATATACATGGTTAAAAATTTAGAGGTCTCTATAAAATTTTATGGATCCGTATCTGAAAATAATGTTAGAGATCTTCAGTTGCATTTTAAAAATACATACCTTAATGAGTACCTCAATGGGCAGTTTTTTAGAACGAAAAACCTTTCATTGCCATGTTCTGTGGAAATAGACTTCAAAAATAATGAAAAATTATTTTTCTTTTTAAATTTGTGTTTATAAAATTCAACAATGTCTTCTAGTAAAATTTCATCAGAATGGGTACTAAAATGAAAAGGTTATGATGTTATGAGCTACGGACGATTGGCGGCCATGAAATTATAATGGTTCCATTTTCTCGATTTAACTGCCTCAAAAATTATTAACTTCAATGACAATTAACAGTGCCATAACCTGAAAGCAGGTAAATACTTAAACTAACTGCGATATGAAGATCAATCATGTAATTTATTTTTTTTTAATATTTTCGTGGAACCACGTTAAAGAAGTAAGGAGTAGATAGACACACGAACAAAATCAAAATTTTAAGTCTTGGCTCGCTGAACATAATATAATATCAAGTCATCCGAATTGCACTAGCTACAGTGCGTCGCAAGCGACGGCTGCAATACTTACTTGAACTATCCACAAGGAAATTATTAAGGTCGATATAAGGACAATAAGCTTTTGTACTGGACAACGTTTAACCAGCGTAGTCCTTTTGTACGCAACAATAAATATTGACCCCAAACAACGCGACGTCGAATGGCCATTGTGACCGCAAACGAGCTAAAGATTATGTATTTTCTGGATGTGAAGTAAATGAATAGTGGAATTTACTTGTATTCTCACTGTTGTGTGTCGTTTCAAATGATAAGTTATTGAAAGTACGTTAGAAGGTTCGGTTATACACGTGGGATAGACTCCAATATTTCAAATCGGGTTTCGTGTGAAATTTAGACAATTGCGAAATCAAATTTATATAGATTGACATCCCATTGATTTCGATGTATTTAGAAGTATGTACACAGGGTATTGACATAAATTCATTTGCTCGTATTTATAAAGTGTGTACTGTAGTTCTATCTGTTTGGTATCGAAAAATAAAAATTGTATATTAGAAAAAAGCTTTTTTTTATCAATATTATCACCATTATTGTTAATAACATCGTGATTGTTATTGGGCAATAAAAATTAGTTTTTGAAAAATTCTGTACTTTAGAATAAAAAAACTCTTCTGTTGTACTCTAGACTTCTTTGAATTCATGAAAGATTTTCTGAGCGATGTTAGTTTTCAAGAGTTCAAAAAATTATGTCTTCAGGTGTCAATCGGGAGCAAATGAAAAGGGTAACACTTCTCAACGAAGTTCAATTTTTTTTTGTAGAGAAGGGCTATGTCATAGTTCCGAATAACATCTTTACCATTTGCTCAGGCTACACGCTTAATTTAAAAATTTTCTTTTATATCGTGCGTAAATTATAAATAATGTTGTCAGTTAAATATATCGATAATTTATAATCTATAACCAGTTTTGATAATTGGTTAAGACAGGATGTAAAGGGCTCTTCGGAACGACGGGTGGGGAATACTATCAAAGAAAGGAGTGTGAACAAAGTGGCATGGCGTCAAGGTGGCATGTGAACAAATAAAAAGTTCTAATGAATAATTATGTTTAATGAGAATCAATCGGTCTTTTAGTGA
This sequence comes from Druceiella hillmani, assembly GCA_039881145.1. Lineage (NCBI taxonomy): Eukaryota > Metazoa > Arthropoda > Insecta > Lepidoptera > Hepialidae > Druceiella > Druceiella hillmani. The sequence goes on from JAYKKI010000091.1 coordinate 1,634,650, forward strand.
ATCTTTAAAAAATGTAAAATGAAATATACTATAAATTTTATTAATTCAATCCTATAAATTAAAAGACGACACTATAATTAAACTAAACTATTAATTGAAATCTATTCCTCAATATATTACAGTGAGACAATTAAAAGTAATCGTCGTTTGTCACTTATCAAAAGGTTAAACAATTTGTAAAACCAACGTTCAAAGTAAAGTATCAAGGTATATAATCAAATACAAGTATATAATAAAGCAGATTTAGACAATATGCGAATAAAATACCAGCCTGGGAAATATTTTAGCAAAGAAGAAGAACTTCGCTACTTTAATGAAATTTGACAAATAACAGTATGGAAAGAAGATTGTTATTCTTCTATATTTCATAGAAGTAGAGCATTCACAGAGGAAGTCAAAAAATCTTATGATGCAGTAATCAGGCCATTTGATAATTATTTCACACACAAAAGAAAAATTGAGGGGCAACAATTTCTCATCATCTTCAAAATACCTTGGAATTGAAAAAATTAGTTTCGAAGCTTAGGATTTTGCAAGATCCCCTCATGCGTGATATTTTCATAAGCAAACGTCGTAGTAATAAAATACGGCAGAAATTATTAACTGAAAATTATACTGAATCGGAAAAAATTTAGTAATTTGCAAGTCAGTGGAAATTACACATACTAATAATAATTATTTTGAGAGTGGAAAATAAGTGTCTTCTATTTAATAAAAAAGAAATCTAGATCATTTTCTCGAAAATACCTTCAAATACTGAGCAATACAAGTCGTCAACTAGAGCTAATGGCAGTCAATAGAACAATTCAACACAAACAAAATCTAAATTAATTGTCAGCATGAAAATCAACAAGTGCATTGAGTACAAGACGCAGTAAAACTCACAAATATAAACGTTCAGTTCTGGGCTCCAATATAATAAAAGTATAAAACTGGGTCACTTGGCACATATGTGTAGAACATCGACCAATTATCTACAAGAAGACAACGCGCAACGTTCAGGTAATCTGTAAGAAGTTTCTCCTAATTCAAAGGCGGATTAATTAATTGCATGTTCGGATATGAAAAATAATAATTTGCGAATATCAATATTAGAATCAAAATATTGATACACAGATGTTCAAATAAATGTGCAAACTGGTAATTTTTTATAGAACAAGTACCATAACAAATTATCTTTTTTACAAATTATTTATTTTTTATTTAATTATCTATTTATGTATTTTAATGTATACAATTTATACATATGACGTACTTATTTCCACTATAGCAATCGCTTACAGCCAGCCAGCATACCAGTCCAGCTCCGCTCGATACGCGGTTGAGAAACGAATCCGGGTTCCCACGGTGCACCGCATCGTCGCATGCCTTGTGAACAACCCAGCACACCACGAAAAGCCCAACACACCACGACTTAAAAAACTAAATATGCATAGCTCTAACATAGTACTAAAGTGAGTACTAATTCAAGTACTTGTCTTGAAGTCAGGTGCAAAATACGATGTAGGACGATAGAAATCCAGCGAAACTGAATTCATTAACGAATACTGAATGCATTTTCAAATTGTGATATGGTATTTTCGTTAAACAAAGACGCCAACATATGAAATTCGAGACAGCGCGCCGCGACAGGGCGGACAATCACACGCCGCTGAAGCCCCGCACCGTGTTGCTTACCCTCAATGCTTTTCACCGCCGACCACCGAAGTATGAAGAGCTCTCAGCGCACCGCACTGGATTATGGCTCCATCCCTTGAACTGAAGCGATGCGATGCACAAAGCTGTAGCCAACCTTTACCGCGTGCTGATTTTATAATCCAGTTCTGTGGACTGGAATTTTCTTGTCTTTCATTAATTGCAATTATTTTCCTCGAGATAATTCTGCATTTTAACAATATGTGACTATTGCCGTTATAGGCGAGGAGAGTGCAGCTATAGTACCATATACTTCTAATTTAGTGTCATATGGGGGAACAGAATACCAGTTATAAGTAGATAAAAAATAAATACCGTGTTATTAAATTCATAGTAGCAAATATAATAATGTTAATCAGTTTGGGAGCAAAACCATGTACTGATCTAGGTATTTTTAAAAGTATGTATAGTCAAACATAACAGTTTAGTCTTTCTATTTGCAAGCAATACACAGTGGTGTTAATATGAAGCAGTAACTATCTACGGGTTACTCCTTTAATTTTCTATCGTATGATATACGTAATCATTTTATTATACGAGTTCAGTTTTTCAATCGATGTACTCAGCTTCTTCGACATTTCTGATGTTTCACATTCCTGTAAGTGACTCATTTTTCATTATCCGTCATTAATCTTTGCAAAAAGACCATTAATAGATCCATCTCGGACTATTTGACTTCCTCCTGATTACTCAATTGAAACCCATTACCCATTTTTTATAAATCTAAGCACACCAAATATCTGTTCTTTTCATACTGAAGTTCTGTATACCGAAAATTGTCTTGAGATTCCTTCAATTGGAATTTTTCTAATCTATATCATGGTATTGTCGAGATACTCTTCAGAAAACATTACATCTAGGTAGATATAGATCTTCGGAGTTCTTATCTCAGTCTCCAAATTTTTGAAAACAAAAATGAGATGAGCTTTCTTTTACAGTATTCTCGCTATAAACCTCATCGCGCAGTAAAAGGTTTTCACATGCTTCGGTATTATAATTTGTTATACATGTCGACTGTATTATAATTTATTGACGAATAACCATCTTTTGTATATGAACTTACTATTTGTTATATTTGTCTAGCAAAATATTATTGTATAACATATATCATTTGTTTATTGTCTCATAAATACTTTTTAACTTAGAATTTTAAAATGGAAGTGACCAAAGATATTATATAAAAATAAATTATATAATGGTTACTTTTTGGAAGATTAATTGTGTTATCGTCAATACTTTTACAAGTTTATCAGAATATCGGATCTCAAAACTATACGTTATGTATTTTTTTCTCGATTTACTTAAGCAGCTTTGAAAAATTCACAAAAATAAAATTTCATCGCAATCAGTCGAGAAGTTTAGACACATGACCAGATGACAGATACATAGGCACGCACGCACACATATATTTGTTACTTTCATGTTTTTAAAACTCCATTAGTTTTTTTTAAATCTGTATTCATAAATAGCTCGATTTCTGTTGTCGCTCGAAATTTAAAAAAACAGACATTTCTGGTACATATGTTGAATCTGCACATTTTAATAGCACATAACTTATACCTATACATGATTCAATTTTGTAATAAAAAAAATTAATAAATACCGCTTGACTTCATGGTATTATATTTTATAGACTATACGACAAAACTAATAGAAGTTTGGCCAAATGAATATTGACCAAACTTCTAACTGTAAAGTTTTATTAATTCTTCCAGCGATTTTTCGTAATGCGTCCACAGGCACGGCCTCTTAGCATTTTATCATATGTACCACTTATTCAAACACCCACTTGTTTACCTACCACGCATAAATCCTTGTTAATTAATAGCCTCATAAATACTTTCCACTTCCTCAAAATCAAGTGAGAGATTCGTCTTCCACACGTAATCCTATTTCTAAACGGAAATGATATTCCAACTTCATCCTGAGGGTTTTTTTTTAATTTCATAACGCAAGCAATACGTTAAGGAAACTTTTCCTCGTAATTTTTCAGCCGATTATTAATTAAAGCCGCATGTACATTAAATGAAAACGATTTTAAACAAACCGGTCAAGTACCATCTACGGCCGTCTCGTTGAAGATTTCTTATTATTAATTGTTGAATAATAATTTTTTACAATAAAAATAATTGTTACATGAAAGCTAGGTCTAGGTAGACTTTTGACGAAAATTTAATAATCATTAATTAGTATCGCAAATAATAATGCCAACATTATTTAACACGTCACGAGAAAACAAATTCCGACAATTGGAACAGTTTTAATTTAACAACTTCAGTCACAACCGTGGCGTATAAATCTGAATATTTCCTCTCCGACACTAAATATGGACTTTGAACAATGAGACTTGTAGCAGGCACAATCGCATTCAGTCGAAGCCCGCTCAAGCCGCTCTCATCAATTGGCTTTATGGTCGCACGCCACCAAACTATAATCACTTATATCACATTTAATTGAAATTTATACTCAATGATGCTCGCGCGATTGGACTGTCCCCGCTCGGTAATTATCATAACCGAGCAGGGTGACCAAAAAAATGGTATTGTGAAAAATTATATAAGGTGGAACTGAATTGTGTTCACTTCTCATCGGAAGTTTCAACAATATAAAATTTGACATAAACTGTTATCGACTCTGTCTTATTTAATTATTTATTTTTACATCTATCTGAATTCTCGCTCCATTATCTGTCACAGCAAAATAATAAACAAAGACGGCGTCTACTTCGAAATATTCCAAGTTACCTTGTACGGTAATTTCTAAACACGACATAACGGCGGTAAACTTTGAAAAAATATGTTAGTTTTTTCATTTTTAAATCATAAATAAAAGATATAAATTACTTGAAATAATAAAATGTAGAGGACTGGAAAACAAAAGGCAATTTTCAATTCAATTTAAGTATTACAAATAAAGTAAACTAATACACTAATCAATGTTAGTTGATGTCCTCAAAAACTTATAATAATTAGCTTTTGAGGGGCATCAACCGTAGATAGATTTTGAAATTTGTTCTAGGGCTTTGGCAAATACCGAACAAAATACTTAAGTAAAATAAAATGATTAAGTGACGAAATACTTAAGTGAAATAAATTGAGAAAAAGTGGATATAACCTATACGGGTAGAAAAAGTGGATAAACGAAATAATTGTGCACTAATTTTTTAATGATTCGGTTACATTATAAATCATAGAACATAATCATTTTAATAATTCCGTATCACTGGCAATACATTATAAAGTGGTCACCCTATAACCTATATATCGACCACCACTCGTGCATCTGTCGCGCCTTTCGTCTTTATGGCAAGTAATTATTCATTTTATTAGTCGCTTTGTTATGCAGATTGACTAACTGCTTTGCTTGGAGTATTAGAGTAGTCTAAGATTCACTATTATACTACGATACGTCTGTTACTGTTGTTGAAAATCGACGTTCTAATTAATTCAAGAGTATTAGTGTCACATTTTATAAGAATCGATTATTAACTATAGATTTGGCTTCTTATATCTTTCCTTTCAAATATTTTTTTATTTTACATAAGTGATAAAATTCTTTCTTCTAGCCAGTATTTAATGTTATAGAGTGATTTACCTTCCGCCTTGTCCTTATATATTGTTTGTGGCACAAGTCTTGAAATATTTCGCACAATACTTATATAAACAATATTATACAATTTTGACCAAATAAAACTTCATACATTACTGTTCCAACATTAAACTCGGAGAGGAGATTTATAGAGCTAGGCACTACGACTACGCTGCGCTATGAAGACTAGTCTGCGTTGTGACTACTCTCTGCCTAATATGATAAAGTGCGTGTCGCACCGTCGCTCCCGCGAACTTATCGAAGAAATGTCGCTGGCACGAGCGGCATACTGATGCTGTGAGCGCGGAGCGGGACGCAGGCTGTGCACAATGTGGCACCGAGCACATCGCGTGGGGCTTACAACTAATTTTGATAAAATTTAACTATCACATCTAATTTAACTTGTGTTTTTTTCGTAACCATGCATTAAGAACCTGCATTTTCGGAAAATCTCCCTGGGCTACTAATTCAAAATAGTATGCCCTATCCTTTCGGTTCACATACGGAAATAAGTTCGTGTGCTTATTTGTTTGCCAGCGTGGTCGTACAAAAATTATTTAACCAGTTTAAGAAAAGAATGACCGAAATCCTATACACTTTAATGTAATAGGCTACAAACAATCGCTGCTCGCTCCTTCGCGGGAATTATTTCGCTACAATACATATGTATAGCGTATTCTAATTTTCTCCCTTTGTAGTACTCTCAAATGGACTTTCTAGTCTGATATGTAGTGATGGTACTGTAATATTACTTATCAAATTAACGCTTTTATATTAGATATAAACTAATATAAAATTGTACCGAAATGCATTCTTAGATTACAAACAGACACCGGCCAAAAATAAATACCGTTACCTAGTGGAGAACTACATATTTATAATAGATTTTTAAACATAAAAGAAACAGACGTCACTTTGATTTTATTGAGTTATAATCTATTAGATAATTAACTAGTCGTAGCGTTGATAATTCCTGATGCAGATATTGGCCAAGTCACCTTGTTATTATTTTATTATAGGCATAGATTTAATTCCCGACTATTATATTTCCAAGAATAAAACTATCATTTCATAACTTATGTTCCTATAAGAATAAAAGAACAAAAAGCTGCTTGTTTCTATTTACTAATTAATGTTGGAAAATTAAACCAGAATTGTGGTATTTTCATTTGACTTTATCACATCGTATAATTTTGATATCCTGTGAATAATTTACTATGCGTCATTTCAAAATATGTATATTGCCGCCTAACTATAATTATATATATAATATAACCAATTTTAGTCAACAGTATATAAAATCGTTTTACATCTTTATTATATATATATATTTACTAACCATAGCGAGTGCTGATTTCACCATCTTGTGATAATGTGGTTAGTAATTATATTATTTGAATGATAACAGACTAATAACAATTATATTTTTATAATTTAGTCTCAGAGAGCGGCGTGCACCGCCATTGTAATCACCTTATGTGAATAAATAGAATTTTTTTGCACAGCGAACTATTTCGGGCGGGTCCTGCCGGGGAGATCGTAAAAAATTGATATTTTATTGCCTTTCGTTTTGGTCCACTTTTCCTTCTCATATTTCTGTGTCACGTTTTTTGTATGGAGCTACACTTACTACGTCGTTGCCGTAAATTTATGCAGCCGCTTCAGGGGCTCGCAAGAGAGGGCCCGAGCTGAAGGTCAGTGATTTTTCGTATTATTATTTGCAATATTGTAAGATTATGCTCAACAGATCTAGCATTATTCCTTCATTCTGTAATCTAGAATACTAAACCAAATTAGCGTCAGTTTCACTACATTTATTAATTTCTGAACAGTGTCTAATGGAATAATTACATACATTCTTATAATTGTTATAAGTGCTGGATAATTGGTATAGCAAGAATTTTTTTCATTTTTCAAAATATAAGATAAATACAACGTATATGTTTGATTTGAGTCTTTATTTCAGAGAAATAATTTAAGTTAAATTAAATTACCAACAAAATTACCACTATAATTGATATTCCTTTCTGTGAAATAATACCCGTATTGCAGAGCATTCAAATTCTAATAAGAAGTTGGCCACATCGCATCATATCGCGGTGTGCGGTGCACTGCACATTTAAAAAGTGTATTTAGAGGAGACGAGATTCGAAAAAAAATTATTGTTTAAAATTATCTCATTTTGTACTCGGACAATTACAGAACCTAGCTCACTGTATAAATTTAATAACAACTGTATAATTTGTTATGAGCAGATCATTAAATACAGCATGTTTACACATATCAATCAACATGTGCACAAAAGGTAATGTTGTATTTTCTTTGGATATTTGTAAACTACATTTTATAACACGCGCTACGTAATACAAATACAGGTTTTAAGCTGCCTTTTCGTAAAGGGTCAAAAACGAAACTCTTAAAGATTTGTTTTCCATTGACTTAAAGTGATGCAATTTTTGTAAGCAAAAATTTTGCTAACCTGTGGTTAAAATTTGAAAAAGTTGTTGAATAAATAAAAATAATAAAAAAGTAATAAAAAACTTGAAATAATAAAAAACTTGAGTATGGAATGAAAACTGATCCCAGGGAAAATAATATTTAGTCTATTGGATTCTAAGAATTAATCCAAAAACCATGAAAAACCTATGTTTTTACTACCATTTTCTCTACTTTCTTACTATATAAACCATATAAAATGTATGTTTTTAGTACCTTTTTCTATACCTTTTTCAATAATATTTTTTTCTATATTACTAATAAATTTGGAAACATTCTGAAATTTAGAGGGACGCTCAAAAATTGTAGGCAGTACTTTAATAGCATTTTTATTGGGTATAAAATTGTCATTGATAACGAAGAATAAATAAATAATTCTCAATCGGAGTCTAACTAGCTTTGCACGAGCGTTGCGCGTCTTCGTGAAAAAAGAAAAGAGCAAAGAACGCGCACGCCGCCTTTAGCAACCCTGCTCTATGTGCAGTGCATGACAATGTCCCGCCAGTAAACTACTGCATACGGTAATACGAAACTTTTGTAGAGCCCACCGCATTACGCGACGAATTCCCCCCAACGTCGTCGACCCGCCTCTAGTTATGGAGACGTTTGTGCTCAATGTGAATCCCTTTTGTTTGAGGTAAGGCAAGTGAATATTCTAATAAGATTCGTGTGTGATTTGGTAAGGAAGAAGAAAGATATAAAATTCTTATAGAATTCGGAATGGAAATATTTTTACATTATGTAACGTTCTTGTAATAATCTCGTATTAAATATACCCAGGATAAGTTTTTAACAGAGCTTTAGCCGTAGATACATGTTAGAGTATGTTGTGTTTTTAGCTACATCGACATTTATTACGGCCTGCCAAAATAAGATTTTTTTTTGGTTTGGAAATAGATATTATTTAATATTTTCAGCTGATCACTAAAATCCTATTAGAATCAAAATGCATCCGTATAATAAACCGTATAATATAATAAACGTATCATATCTATGAATAAAGACGCAGATAGGAAAATACAGATCACTTTTAGAAACATCTGCAGATAGGAAATACAAAGTCAGAATTGTATCGAAATTCAATAAAGTTCAAGTTAGATTGGCACCCAACGGATAGCCGTTGGGTGCCAATCTAACTTAAATAGTATAATATATTAACACGTAATTTGAAACTTTGAAATAAGACAATTAAGTATTTAGAATCAATGTTAATAACTGAATCTGTATGTATTTTACATAATACGGTTAGAAACTTTACGAAACGATATATTTTCATTGCTTCTTTCAGGCGCACGCTTACGAGTTTCCTGCGTGAGCGACAAACGGGGCGAACGCTATCAAACCAACGGCATTACCTGCTTTCGGCTTATGTTGCAGTCTGCGACGAGACTACAACAAAATAGTCGTTTCAGAAGCGTTGATATCCGCAGTGCGTTATTAGTGATTATTGTGGAACAAAAGGCATAAACATTATATATGCTATAATATAGTTTGAACATTTTAGAATTGTTCCCAAATTTTGCGTATAAATAATGGAATTCTCCAAATGTATTTCTTTGTAAAAATATTATATTTAATTTCTTCCCATTTTTCTTACTGCATTTATAAAAGACTGCACTTTAAGAATGAACTTTCAAGCAAAAATGCACCGAATTCTCCATGATTCGAGAAGTAATTATCAAAATGGCTACAGAAGATATGTTTTTAATGGGTACGCTACATCATCCATGAACACAAATGAAACTTTAAGGGGGTGTATTTGGTAAAAAATTTAGCTTAGGTACTTTTAATTTTTGATTTTCTATTGCTCGTCGTAAAGTGCATGCATCGAATACCCTAGCGTCGTTATCTTTTCCATAGGCATCAATGTCAACTATTATAAATGTATAGTTAGCATAGATTAAGGTTAATTATACAATGGACAAAAATTCCATACAATTGTTATATATAGAACCAGTTTTATTTGATTTCCTAATCGTATGTGTTTGCCATCAAGGCTAACAATGCAATTAGACAATTGTCATTTCTCTCAAAAATCTGATGCAATTCTTTTCCAAATATAATTTGTGGATACTGGCATATGTTTTATTACTAATGTCTTTCAAATTGCAGTACATACTTATTTCAGTATATTCGGAACAGCAGTTTTTGATATACGGAAATTGAACGTCAATTTTGTAAATTATATTCCAGTAAACAAATATCTGTAAGTAATAATATTGTTTTAATTTCAATTGAAGATGTAAGAAAGTGAAAAAATTTAAGAGATTCCTATAGAAGAGAGCTAAAAAAATTTTAAAACCCAAATCGGAGTCAGATGCTCATCGAAATAGACAATTTAAAGATCGTTTTGAAGTTTCGTAAAACTATTCTATTATCTCTCTGAGGAAGCATCATATTATACACAATCTAATGAATCGGAATTTAATATAGATAAAACTAATTTGGCAACAAGTGACGACCACACGACTGATGCTGCAACTCCAAAAAATGTTATTTTAGCACCTACACGATACTAGACCTCGTCACCTAACCCTTCCCACGCTCTATCGCGGCCCATTGCAATGCTGAGTAACCAAAGGGCACAGGGAAATACAGCAAAAAACAGTGTTGAAGAAATGTTAATCATACTGAAACGAGAGAAAATGAAAAAAGATTTAAATAAAGACGACGATGTCGACTTGAATTAAATCTACTATGCAGTATGTGAAAAAAATTGCCATCTCTACTTAATTTATTATTTCCAACTCAGCTTCAGACTTCTGGTGAATCATCTCAGTAATAATTTCTTTATTTCAACAATAATTGTTAACAATAATAAATATAAAAATACATAAATATAAAAATACGTAATTTGATTAATCTGTACTCAGCATAATTTCAAAGTAACATTTCTTCAATAGAAATCGGTTTTTGAAAAGTTGTTTTTTAATTGAAATTCAAATTTAATACTGGCAATAATGAAATAAAAAATAGATGGTAACACGCCACAATATAATTTGAACATTTTAGAATAATTTTTTAAATTTTGTGCATAAATGATGGAATTCGCCAAATATGTTCCAAAAATATATTTGTTTTCTTCCTATATTTCTTACTCTACTTTTTTAAAGTCTTAAAGTATGAACTTTCAAGCAAAAAGCATTGAACTTTTCCGTGATTCGAGAAGTAAAACCCAAAATGACGTAGGACATTCTTCGCGTATACCATCACGTCGTGTCGCATCGCGTCGCGTTTGTCGTTTACGCAGGACATCTCCTTAAATTCTTCTTTATATATGTGCGGTATTTTAGAATTATTGTGGATTTTTATGTTTATTTACAAAAAATAGTCGATGTCAATTAGCTCTGTGGATAATCTATAACAAACAGATAAAACAAATTTACTACCATCTTTCAATTTTACTACCACCAGGTGGTAAGTCGGTGCAATTCACCTTTTAAGCTATCATTATCGCCTATTGTTTCAGGTAAGTTACTTACGAATGGTTAATCTAATTCACATCTCATCTCATTCATTATAGCTTAAAACATTAGATGAATTAAATGATATATACATTAGATGAATGAAAGACACACATTACGGTGAATATCTTAGGTATTACCTTCACCGTAATGTGGATGTGTTAGTTTAAAACATATTATAAAATTATTGACCATAACATACTAATTTAAAAAACAATTTGTCCAAATTTATTACACTGTAATTTTCTACAGGCTAGCAAGAACTATATCTGATAAATATGTAAAAGATAAATAAATAAATTGCATAAAACTTCTATAAAACACATTTCGGCTTTTGAAAATTCCTTTCATGTGAGTCCAACTATAGTCGAATGGTCCGCGTGGCGACCATATCGCGAAAGCGCGCACGCGAGCATCGACCCTGCGACCTCTCACTCCCGTTGACCGCGGCATACTAGTGCCATCACGCTCGCACTTGATCACTTGACGTGCAACTATCGCATCCGACCTTACGGTGTACGGTGATGGGTCGTCTAGGACGGGAACCGGATTCATAGTTTGAAACCCGACTACGTATGAATACTTGGCCGTGTGTGGTGGTAGAGTTTGAGGGAATCGTAAGTTGCTGTAGTTTAACTTGCTTATAATAATTATTTCACTGTGTCGACGATTAAACCATAGCATAAACTACAAAAACATATTTCTAATGAGCGATCTATTCCCGAGATAACTCGGGTGGACATTAATTTAGAACAGTAACGGCTATTATACGAAAAGAAAACACGTAGCCTTTTCTCCGCATCTTGTACTTTATGCATATTGCACTGTTCGATTGTAATGAAACGATTAAGTTATAGCCAACCCCTTATTTTGTATTTTAATCTAACTGTTATTCATAACAGGTATCTTCAAATTATTTAAAATTTTCAGATATATTTGCAAAAATTCCGAAGTGGTCTGGATGCGTCATTTATGAAAAAAATTTATAAAATTATAAGCATCGGCTAAATGCAAGTGGAATTTACCGAATTGGTGTTCCGTTCCATTGTAGAGACACATGCGACGTTAAAGTATTTGTGAAGTCTATAACTAGTAGCGTGTGATCCCTGCAACTTTGGGTAATATAAACCATGTTATTTTGAAATTTTAATTACTTGATAAATAATAAAAATATAAAATAAATAAGTTTTTGTATCCTCAGAGAGGAGAGTAACTTTTTAGAATTCTTTTGAATTTTTTTGGAAGAACTTCATTTAATCAATTAAAGAAATCATTAAAATTCCTTTGATGAAAAAAATAAGAAAAACAATTTTCGTCTCCTTTCTCGCCTCTCAAAACTTTTTCCCAAAATGCAAAATTCAAATGCTGTAATTGAAACACAATTTCATACGGCTATGAGAAATGTCAACTTTCTTTGTCAAATGGTCTCCAAGAAAAATATCTACGACATAAAGAAAGGTACCGAAGTAATTCTATAAGTGTTCCGCTTTCCCATACATAATAAAAAATATTGATTTGTTTAATTGCCACGGGATTTTCTCATCTTATAATAACAATGTCATGTGACGAGTGTCTTAAACAAAAGTGCTATTTTAAAGAAGATAAAATTGCTTAACAAACTAGCAACTCTATACACAGGTAAGTTTTGATGTTGTTTATGAGTGGTCATATTTTTAACGGATTTAATTTTACGGAAATAATTCATCAGTTGAAATAATTTTATTAGTAGAAATAATTTAACGGAAATAATTCATCAGTTTAAGATAAAAATCATCTTTCATAAATACGAGTATTTTCTGTTCAAAAAAAGATCTGAAATAAATGCCGGCGAAAATTCTGCAGGCACAAAATGTTGACATTATTGATATTATTTAGAACGTCGACATTATTTAGAAAATCATTTTATTCGTGACAAGAAAATTGCATATAATTAAAATCATCCGGACACATTGTCTTGGATGAAGAAAAGGAAAGAAAAAAAAACACGTCTTTGCGTAATATGTTATATTGTCATGACACTATTTATACATGCGTTTATTCCCATACGACCATATTGACGGTGTTGATTAATTAGTCTTCTAGTCATTTCAGAGCTCAACAGGTAGGAGGGAAATCTGTTAATTCTGAAGATGGATATGGTGGAAAGTTAACAAGTATTAAATGAATGAGCAAATTGTTTTATATTAGTGTTCTGTTGGCTAAACCATTTTCCTGATACAATATATGTACTTACAGAAACCGCGTGGGTTTTCAATTAAGATGGCCGGATTTGTCCGCTGTCCAATGATACTATTGCAATACCTCTCTATAAATAACGTAAACTTTTTGCAGATTTCATTTAATGTTGCGCCTTATATTAACTTATCCTAGTACTCATTTTTATTTTTGAGTAAAAAACATAAAGTTTCATCCTATAGTGTTTACGCTATTTTCTGTGTTAAAAAGCCTATATATTGATTCGAATACGTTTACAAGTGATTGAGAGAATACACATATACATATTTTACGTGATATAAACCGAGTGACGCTTTATTATTAATAAGTTGTTCAATCTCATCCGCAATTAATAATTGCCTGGTATTAGCGAGGAAAATATCTATTATTTTTGTAGCATAATAGAATAAAGACAAATCTATCGAAAAAACTGCTTGAAAAAAATTGTGAAATTCTGAAAAAAAATTGTGAATTTGCATCTGGCATCTGCGAATACTAATCCAGTACGTAATCGTCATTTTCTTATTTCTACGCTGTACAAAAAACGACTTAGATTTTTTGGGTCATTGTCGTGTCTGGTCTGTTTACACCGACAGTTTTAGGTTTCTGAAATGGTTGAAATATATCGGAGGTGTTTATCACCATTGGGCAAATGGTAATAAACTTTCGTTCGCATAAGTTAGTCTTTTTGGCATGTTTTTGTGGCAGTAGAAAGCAGAAGAAACCGTTCTTCACCGGGCTCTCAAAATTTATTTCATGAGCCAATGAAAATCATCTTATGTCCAATAATACATTTAGGCCCTATTTATCCAAAACGCTGCCTACCGCGCGATAACAAACGAGGGTTCTTCTCAAATTCACATAAAATCTTGCTTGCCCTCCTTTTTCACCGTTTTCTACTTAGAGTCATGGTCTGGCTTATCACCGATATGTTGTCGCAATATCGTTTCACCCTCTTACTTAAGAAGCCTTTGATATTTTCATATATTTAGTAGTCGGCCCCCTACATTGAATCGGATATTTTCGATCTCGTAACAAAATGCATATTCACTCATGGTGAAAAACATCCTTACCTAAGGTTAAACGACGACAGGACCTTTCGATACAAAATATCTCAGAAAATGAGTTCCGCTCATTGTCCGCGATTAAATAAGCTGGTATATATCGAGTGAGTACATAAATCGAATTAGAAATATTATTTTAATTCCTCGTTTTTTGATAGTTTCAATCTAACTGTAAAGTGTCAAAACTTACAATTTAAACATTTACATTCATGTTTCTTATAGATTTGCTGAGTCCAGAAACAATCTTCTTCCTTCTTCAAAGACACAATAGCCCACGATGAGCCTTAGCCTTCTCCAGTGATCTATTCCGGGTCATAGTTCTCCAGTAGTTCTAAGGATGTAACAAAATTTTACGAGGCAGTGAACCCATGTCAGCATCGATATTCCTCTTGGTCTGGAGCCGTGATCCGACAGCTCATCGATAAGTTTTACGTCCCTATGATATATCTTACATCTCTGGAGCAAAAATGATTAACCTGAATAGGTCTTGTGGGGGTTCTATCCTCTATACGTGTAAAATAGCCAGTCCACTTCATTCTTTGAAACTTTATGAACTTCGTTATATCATGGTCCCTCTGTTTGAAAACTACGGAGTAACTAATAATTATATCGCATAATTTTTAAAATAAACGATCTTCGCAGTACGCTTGCGATTTTCAGCGGTCTTTTAACAAAAAAACTGAAACGGTTGACGATGAAAAAAAGGATGTCGACTCGGAATCCAGCGTAACGACTAGCGATTTTCATGTAAAGCACCTCTTGATTTTAATAACATTTTTATGGTTGATGGTCTTAAATTCTATTAAAAAACTGAGTCAACCCAAGTTGTACTTATACGAAATCATAAATGCACAAGGAACTAGAACTACGGATAGATAGATTATATCCTTACAGCAAAAAATAAGAATGTCAATACTTTGTAAATATTTTCAGAAAACGGTATTTCTATCAGTATAATGAATCGTCGTACTTCGTTGCGTCTATCTCGCAACGAAATTATAACGGTTCCACAAAGGAAACCTAAAACACAAAAAGTAAGAAAAGCTTAATTCCATATTAAAAGACTTTGTTAACTGATATCCCACTCGATGAGATGCGCGGAAAAAAATCGCCTCTGTTTTATATCTGGGGACACACATAAGATTTGTTTGTCCGCAGACACATATATATAAGACTATCCATTTGTCACAGCTTCACAGTTTCTACGCTTTTTGATATCAAAATTTGACGCTTGAGATATAGATCTTTATTAGTATAGAGCAAAATATTGAATTTAATTTTTAACGTATTTTCCCATTCATACAAATTGGGGTGGCATTCTTTTTTCCTGCATTAAATAGTATGATACACTATTGGAAAGTTATAAAGATTTTTTTTGTAAAGGTTTGGTATATTATTTTTCATTTCTAAGCAACTTTTGAGAAATATTGAGCTTCAAAATAACATACAATGAACCTCCCTCTCCAATTGTTCGGCAATAGTTTTCAAAAATCCGAAAAATTACAAGTACTAAAATAATACGGTCAACTTGCATCAAAAATGTTAGATATAGACTACAACGAAATCGTACTTTATATGTGCTGTGATTTAAATCTAATAACATGGAATGACAACCATAGTTGAATAACATGAATAATAATAACAATAACAAGATACAAAATTAAAAAAATAATTTATGATCAAAAATAGAAAAAAATTCAAAATAATCATGACAAGAATATGGTTACATAAATAATAATATTAAATAATAATTAACAAACAAGATACGGAAATTACAACTTAGCATTAATTATTTTTTTATTAACTGATGATGTTACAGGGTAATAAATATTTACTATTTAAAAATTATAAAAAATTATACCAATAAATTTTCGTTTCCGAAGCTTCAAACTTACCGAAACATCCGTCAACTTCGACTCAATAATCAACTAATAATTGAGCCTTAAACTAACAATAATACATATTCATGCATGAACAACCCACACATCCTATACCCCAAGCATTTTCATTACATTCTATACTATAATGAAATGTGCACCCTTATCCCGGGCAACAAAATTACTACATCACCGAGGCGGGCACATGTCAAAGCTTGAAAGGGTTTCGCGGTTCACGGAAATGCGAAAAATATAAAAAAAACTCGTTTCCGTCACGCGGTGGAACGGGGGAATAAAATTGGTAAAGGCGCCGAGTGTTTGCGTCCTGTGTCCCGACGGCGGCGCCTCGTAATGCGTTTCTTTAATATGTTTGCTTAGCTCCTCAGTGGAGCGGGTGCTAATGTGTTGTCTGGAATGACATCGGTGTGTAGTATGCATAATATATTGTTAATAGGATTTATGGGTCGTTATTCATGGAAATAAAGACTCAATCGCCAGAATTACTGTGAAATGTTTATATATATATATATATATATATATATATGTGTGTGTGTGTGTGTGTGTGTGCACAGCAGTCACAAAAATTCCATTCAATCTCATACGCACTATTCACAGGAAATTCACAGGAACAGGAATTCAACAATATTTTTAAAAAATCATGTAATGGTTAAAGACAAAGGAGAGAACAATCATTAGTCAATAATTTAGCAGATGCTTAACTTTATTCAATATCACGAATAATTTTATAATAAACTGAAATACCGTCAAACTCTAGCTTTAGTGAATGCGATGTAGTGAAAAACGTTTAATTTTTAAATATGCTAATTTTGGCATACCTAAATTGTTTTTATGTTTATTATTATCATACTAATATTTTAACATCTCTTGTGGCAGAAAATAATGGCGTCATATTATCGGAAATTATGGAAGAGAAGAGTTTCTAGACGAAAATTAAAATATAATCTGAACAAAATAACACAAATTTATTTTTATTGACGTGTATTGACAGTCACATCAATTAGTATTGACATGAAATTATAATTTGAACTAAAACATTTGATGATAAACTATTAACTTAGTTTTTCATTCCTAGATATGAATTTTTTGTACGAACTTTTCCATATTTTTCCACAGCTCCTCCAAGCGATCGAATCGTGTTAATTCAAACATGCATTAAAAAGATCAAAGCAACTTATTTAAAATATATCATGAAATGTAATAAAGCCTAGGATTTAAGAAATGCAATAATTAATCTTTCAGTTTGCTTTACGAGGGTGGCACTGAAAGTTTTTAGATTTCCTTCGTTGATCAAAGCTAAAAACAACGTCGCGTTGATTACTGTCGCGAAAGGTTAGAATAGTTCGACGGAGGTTATTCAAATTATTTGACATAGTCACGGGTAACATAAGCTGGATATAATGTTCCTTTTCAAAAACTCGGAGGGAGTCTGCGCTGAGCGCTTTTCTCATTGAAAAGTTGCCTACAAAGATGAAAAAGGACGATTGCTGGAAAAAAATGTCACTGCGTTCTTTGGATATTATGCAACGAATAAAAAGAATAGTCCCCGCATATTCGTATACTAGTAGTTGTTTGCTTGTTGTTTTGGAAAAAAAATTAGAGCAACGCCCTTTTAATAGAGTCCTCCTTCATCACGGCAATGCATCTCAGCTCAGCCAACCAAACAACCGAACATTTGACTAGATCAAGTGTAGAAATACTTGGAAATAAATAGAGTCGCATCTGTCTTCGAAAAGATTGAAGACGTGAAGAATGTGCCAATTGCTTGTCTCAACGTGAAACAATGCATTGAATCCGACGGAGACTATTTTCAAAGTAGTTGGTTCCATTTCTAGTTGCTAGTTGATTCCATTTCTGATATCCTAAAAAAATCAGTTTTACTTCTTGTATTACCATCAATAAATCACTTTAGTTTTGACCGACTTCACAAAAAGGGGGATTTCAATGTATTTTTTAAATTTAATTACAACTGTAACCCGAGGACGATTGGTAAACTATTTTCATTATCTTGTTTTATTTGAAAGAAATTGGTTTCGGATAAGTCCTATATAAATATGATGAAGACCTGGTGATGGACTTTGAAGATATCATAAAGAACCCGTCAACGGATGAGATTTAAAGGCTCCTTTGAGAAGATTGATACAGAGTTCGAACTCATTTGACATGCCTTTATAAGTACTTTATTCGCAGATGGTGGCCAGGTTCAATGGTGAGGAGTAGGTTCATAGAGTTTAGATTTGTTTGATTTGTTTTGACGTAATCTTTCTTGCAATAAAAGTAAATTGGTTAACAAGTATATACAAAAGCTTGAAGCAACTAATGATATTGGTAGAGGTATGTAAGTACAGACATATAGAAGGACTTTAAGTAGTTAGGATACTAGTATGCAGATATTAGTATGCAGGTAGGGTAGTATGTACAAATATAAATAAAGACATGAAGTGATTAGAGTATCAGCAGTAGGTAAGTAGGCACGGGTATATTTAAGGCATAAGACAACTAGGATATTAAATAGGTAATTAGGTAAGTTATAACAAGTATATACAAACGCATAAATCAACTAAGATAATAAAAAAAGTATGTAGATGAGTATATACAAGTAGTTACAAAGAAATGAACTGACACTGACTATGATGAATCTCAAAGAGGGAAATGTTATTGATATATTCGTATGCATATATGTAAGTATTCATGTATGATTATATTCATATTAATTAAAAGCCGCAAATGCCTATTTTAATTTTAATAAATGAGGTATTACTGAATTGTTCGTAAGTTCGTAATATGCTGGGTAATATTAAAAAAATGGCAAATATTTTTAACTTACTTCAAATAGCCCCAGAATAAAAAAACTCACTGAAAAGTATGATACAATAAAAATACGAGTAGATACGAGTAAAAAAGAAGTTTTGTAACCTTCCTTACGTAAATAAGTTTGGAAGAAAATACATTTTGAGATTTTTGGTGTTGGCGCCGTGCTGAATGTGGCTTTTATGTATATGTGCATGTACGTAAGAGAAAGGCTTCAACTCGGTACCGATTCTTAAAATCTATAACAGATGCAGTATTTTCCAAAATTCTTTATGTTCACAAAATAATTTTGAACTGCAAAATACCATTCAACTAAGTACTCGTATTTTTGTTATTATATATTTTTTCAATGCGTTTCTTATTGAGCGGTTATCGAAAGTTGATTAAATTATTTTTATCAAGTTGATTTTTAAGATAATAAGTTATATTTTATTTAAATAATGGAACTTCGTTTGATTCCTACACCACAAGCAATGAAATTTTGTATTCGCAAAAACACCCCATAAGCGAGAAGCTTTTGCCGTGATTGAATATTTACACGGACACGGTATTTTAGGAGGGGTGCCATGAGCCGGAAACGCGGTCACGATCGGCTTGTCTCTGACATTTCGACAGTAATTTCCACATTAAATAATGATAAAGTTTATGGTAGAGCGAAGACACCTGGTGCCCGCCAATTGACAAGCAAGTTTAATCTTTTGTTCGGCTTTTGTGCCCGCGACATTGTTATGATTTAGTGAGGCTATTTGAATGACGTAACAAGCAAAAAATGTTTCAAATTTAATATAATCGTCTTTTAATATTAAAATTGACCACCTCATCAAGAAACCATTTTGTGTATTATTTAAACCTAGAAAGAAATAAATTGTTTAATTAGTGTGATTTTTAAAAATAGTTCCAAAAAACTAGGCGAAAGGACTAATATGGATAAATGTAATATCAAACGGTTCCTCTGTAATGTTTAAGTACCAGCTACTTCGATTAATTCGATATCAATATGTAGGAAAGTGATAGTGGATTCAGATTTTCTAAAAAAATCGTGCCATGTTATAAAATCTTATAAGCAAAAATTATCTTAAATTATGGAGTGGGCCTCCAATGAATAAAGTTTTAATGAAGACTTCAAAAACATGATTTAATTTAACAAACTCAAACGCAATAAGTTATTACGTATTATTTGTTTAATATTAAACAAAACATGAATGTAAATTTAAAATACTTATTCTTACTATTTTTTTTATTGTGATTCCGTGACTCAATTAATTATAAGCTATGAATAATATACTCATCATTAATACATGTATTGTACCTACTACAATTAAATAAACAACAACTAAATTAAAGTAAAAACGTGCTATTCATAAACAACAAATGTATTAGCCAGGTTTGATTTTATTTTATAGTAGATGTAACTATTGTTGAATCATGAATTTACATAACATTTGATTCTTTTTGATACTTCCTTCGTTTCTTTTACCCCCTCGTAGGAGTAACAAACAAATAAAAAATTTCTTCCAAGGGTGGTTGCAAAAATTTATTTTGCCACTGTTTCTCTGTAGCTCATTGTCACCAACCAAACTTGAACCAATATAACGCAAGTTTTCTCGAAAAAATCTTTGTAATCTCCTTATTGAACTTATTTAAGAATACATTTTCTTATTATAAAACTCTTTTAAAAACAAAATAAGGGTTTTAGGTGGGAAATATAGTAATATAGGCACTCATATCCATAAATGGTTAGTGATGGCATAGTGATTAGTAATAGTATTTTTCTTAAAATATTTTTCGACAGATCCGAATTTTGTTATTCTATTGAAAATAATACATGCTTAAAGAAAAACAAATGGGCGAAAACAACAAGACCAGACGATTAAATGTACAACTAAATACAATAAAAATAATGTACCAACAAACCAGTGTAGCTTGAAATACAATTATAAATGGATTGAAAATTATTTTACATTTTTTTTGCTAGATACTACTAATACTTAAATTCGTTATTATGACCTCGATAAAACATGTAACTTTTATTAAACACTACCACTCAGTTACCTTGTGATATTCTGTATGAACGTAGGATAAGTTCTGAAGGAACGACCTTATATACAAAAAGTACGAGTATGTACAATATCCCGCCGTTGGAGAAAGGATATTTACTAGTCATAAAATCACTAATACAGGTATAACGACACCGCTGTCTACTGTAGAACAAATTTATAGCCTATGCGTATCATCTTGATCGCTTACATTGAAACTAAAATTAAAATATGTGTTTTATATTTGTTTGGTAATCAGTTTTATTTATTTCATGTTATTAAAATTACTTACATACAACATTAACAAATATTAGTATTATTCCAGTTTTAATTCGGATTCCATCCATCGACCAGCCAAGTTAATTGCTGCGTACAATGTTTTTATCTCCTTAAAAAGACATCTTAATCGTATGTGAGTCAAATTAAGAAACAAGAAAGACATTATATGAATGCGTGAACAAAAATATGAGATTAATAATTATCAACAATTACGAAAGATACTGATTACTGAAGATATGACATGACTCTTTTCCTTTCACACCATTACTTGTGCGATGTCATATTCAACTCCCAAACGAGTAGAGATTGCATTAATTCCTCACAATGACTTGCCTAAAGAAGCGCTAAAATTTCTAATTAATATTAATTTTACCGACGTAAACATTACCTTCAAAAACCTTTGTTTCATATTTGTGTTTGTTTGTTGAAATATTATCTTTTCATTAAAGTATAAAATATAAGAAGAAATAACTATAAAGTTTTATTCTGATCTGCACTCTAGAACATGCGACTGATCAAGTCAATACCAATTTTTCAGGAACTTTTTTTTTCTTGTGAAGGGACCAAGTCACAAGCAACCCTGAAAATATGTTTGCTGCAATGACTGGTATTGCGGTTATATATGTGAAACTCTAGGTCGGATGCAGTCTGGTGATGAAGGGATCAAATTAAGATTTGGGTTTTTTAAAAATGTTAAAGGAAATTGAAACTGTTGACAAATTTATCTCCAATGCAACCCTGAGCAAGTTTACCCAACACCTTTGGTACTTGTCAGAAGAAATTGCCATCTTATCGCTCTTGATGATGAAGTTGATGAAAAAATCAAGGGAAACAATGCAGTAAACTTCTAAAGTGAAAATTTGTGTAATTTTGGAAGAGATACGTTGTATCGAAAGAGAAGATATCTGATTGTTTGTATGGTGAGTGAGAATAAATAGTTTTGCTTTTTAGATTGTTTTTACGAGATCGATTCAGAACTTATGATAATATTACCTCATTTTATTGTTGCAGGAAAATCATTGAATGGTTTCGTGTCCGTCAAAAGCAAATTATTTTCTTTATGAAACTTCTTACTTCCCACGTAGAAACACGTTTCTAGGTGGGAAGAAGATGCTGCCTTTTTGAAGGCAAAAAGAAAGCTTCTTTCTTTAAGAGCGGCTAATAATACATCTCAAAGAGCTGTAAAACTTATACGAGACTTTCATGGTTTAAATCAATTTCAAAAGGAATTTTTGTTACGCTGTGTGCAAGAACACAGAAATATATATCCAGACTGTAAAAAAGAGGCCCTTAAAAGTAAATATCCTGAATGATGTGTAATTTATCACTTTTAGTAAATAAGTACCTATCACTTAAACTTACTTTTTGAAAAATATTTTCATAAAATGTAAATATTTCAATTGATCTAGCTACAGAACAGAAAGTGTTAAAAACAGCTATTTTCAAAAATTTCAGAGCCATGTCGGCATGGGTTAATACTGACGTAGGAAGATAACATTTTGTATTTGAGTAAGTCTGAGTAGTTTAACAAAAATTTTTTTTTCATCCATAAGGACACACTAATCACACGCATTTACATAAAATACATAATTTATTTGATTTCAATCGGGTTTTTTCGCGGTAATTATCTATTTAATGAGTAAACCTAGATATTATAAATTAAGTACTCACTATGTCCCGACGTTTCAGACTGGTTGCACAGCCTGTGGTCACAGGAAGACTGAAGATGTATAGGAGTCACCGCTGCGACGCGGGAGTGTTATTCAAAACTACCCCCACTTGGTTGATTGTAGAAATCTAAGGCGCGTTCACACTAGACCTACACACTACACTGACGGTGTCATGACACTTGGATTTATGTACACATCGCGAACACCTAGTTGCAATCACTGGATTCCAAGCCGCCGAGAGTTTGAATCCGTCTTCACGGTTGAAATTTGGATGTTTTCTAATTTCAATCGCTTCCCGTATAATCCTCTTGAAATAATGAGGCTCAGAAGAAATAACCTTGGGGTCATGAAGTTCGATCCGGTGATTGGGCCCCGAATCAACTAAGTGTTCTGCTATAGCAGACTTATTTATCTGGCGGTTCTTCACAGCTGCTATGTGTTCCTTCATGCGTTCGGCGATTGTCCTTTTTGTCTGACCTATGTAGGAAAGACCGCAGCTACAGTCGATTTTATAGACACCTGGCTTCTGCAATGGAATTACGTCCTTTGGTGTCCGCAGCTGCTTGGCCATTGTTGTAAGAGGGGTGTATATCGGTTTTATTGAAAACCGTCTGAGTAGGTTTCCAATCTTATCCGTCACCCCTTTTACATAAGGTAGAAAAGCCTGTTGTCTGATCGCCTCGGCGTGTTTAATTCCAGTGTGCTTAGCATGCAATCTCCGTGTTCTGTAGCCATTCATATTTAGTACCTCCCGGACATGCTGTAGCTCATTCTGTAGATGTTCAGGGTCACAGAGGTCATGAGCTCTGCGCGTTAGTGTGGAGACTACTGACTGAAGATGAGCAGGATGGTGATGTGATGCAGCGTTTAAGTATCTGTCTGTGTGAGTCGGTTTCCGGTATACAGTGTGAGCCAACGTTCCATCAGGTCTCGCCATTACCTTTACGTCCAAAAATGCCAACGTCCTGTTCTCCTCCAGCTCATAGGTGAACTTAATCCGAGGATGAATCAAGTTGAGATATTCATTCACCTCGTTAGCACTTCGGATCCTTCTGTCCAGGATACAGAAAATGTCGTCCACGTACCTCTTCCATAGTTTTATACCACAGGCCGCACTGTCGATGAGCTGTTCGACATATTCCATCCAGATGTTGGCAAGTGCTGGGGCCACCGGACTACCCATAGCGACACCATCGATCTGAAGATAGTACTGACCCTGGTACAAAAAGAAGTTTCCGTCCAAACAATGTTCCAAAAGTTTCCCATATTGGTCTGGTAATTCGAGATCACCCAGCATCTGTCTGACCACATCAAGACAGTCTTTTAACGGAACGTTGGTAAACAGTGACTCGACATCAAAGCTTATCATTATGTCCAACCTTATGTCCTTAACAATGGCGACAAAATGCCAACCTCTTGCAAAAAACCTCTTACAACAATGGCCAAGCAGCTGCGGACACCAAAGGACGTAATTCCATTGCAGAAGCCAGGTGTCTATAAAATCGACTGTAGCTGCGGTCTTTCCTACATAGGTCAGACAAAAAGGACAATCGCCGAACGCATAAAGGAACACATAGCAGCTGTGAAGAACCGCCAGATAAATAAGTCTGCTATAGCAGAACACTTAGTTGATTCGGGGCCCAATCATTGGTTCGAACTTCATGACCCCAAGGTTATTTCTTCTGAGCCTCATTATTTCAAGAGGATTATACGGGAAGCGATTGAAATTAAAAAACATCCAAATTTCAACCGTGAAGACGGATTCAAACTCTCGGCGGCTTGGAATCCAGTGATTGCAACTAGGTGTTCGCGATGTGTACATAAATCCAAGTGTCATGACGCCGTCAGTGTAGTGTGTAGGTCTAGTGTGAACGCGCCTTAGATTTCTACAATCAACCAAGTGGGGGTAGTTTTGAAAAACACTCCCGCGTCGCAGCGGTGACTCCTATACATCTTCAGTCTTCCCGTGACCACAGGCTATGCAACCAGTCTGAAACGTCGGGACATAGTGAGTACTTAGTTTATAATATCTAGGTTTACTCATTAAATAGATAATTACCGCGAAAAAACCCGATTCAAATCAAATAAAATATGTGCTCGAATCGCGAAAGTTTAACAAAGTCAAATACATAATTTGTCAAGCACGAGTATAAACCAAACTATAAGGGTTTCGTACACACTTAGACAGTTATGAATATTAAAGTGTAGAAAGTATTTCTATTATTAAACTCTTTGCAAATATTAATTTTTCATAACGGAAATGTATTGTGTAGTTTCTTAAATATGGAGGGAATGCCAAGTTTTCACATATTTTCAGAATATATTTTTAAATATACAATTTAAAATTATGAAAAACATATTTATATGCCTCATAATTAAATGATACTCATATGATATGTAAAAATTTTAAAAAAATAATGCCTTTTGACTACCCCGTCTTTAAGTCTTATATGAATACTTTAAAAAAGTT
This sequence comes from Druceiella hillmani, assembly GCA_039881145.1. NCBI lineage: Eukaryota > Metazoa > Arthropoda > Insecta > Lepidoptera > Hepialidae > Druceiella > Druceiella hillmani. The sequence continues at coordinate 1,660,332 of JAYKKI010000091.1, forward strand.
AGTAAAAAATGTATGGGTTAATAAGATATATTGATGTGCCCATTTCAAGTTTTTAAGTCACGCGATTTCTGAAAAAATGGCTAAGAATCCATAAAAACGTAAATTTATTGCCTACTTTATAACTGAAAGTCCTAAAAATAAGGCATATATTTAAAAAATCATGACATCTAGAATCATGGTTACAGTGTTCCCACAACCTTTGCGTGGGAATACCTTAACCATCATTCTAGATGTCATGATTTTTTTTGATGCCATAACCTATTTTTCATAATTTTAAGTTCAGTAGTCTTGGAATAAGGAGGGGAGGGCATATTTTTTAGGTATTTTTTCAGTATACTACGGAACATATGATACTTCAAATTATAAATAAAATATTTTACGGAATCTTATAACGAGTCCTTTCAAACCTTTTCTCTATTTGTTCCGCCTTTCCTCGTAAATTCTAGGAATAATATAAAAACAAATAGATCAAACCATCATCCATAATTCAAGCAGATTACTTTTTACAAGTTCCACATATTTATTTCATTGAAATCAGCATTTTGCAATTCATTCCTTGTCAATATCGCTAAACAGGGGCAAGTTTAGGAAATTCATTCACAATAATTAAACTTTAATTTGAATTGTGAAAAAAGTAGTAAAATGCTCATTTTCTCTTCTTTAATTTGGTAAAAGAACGATTTGTATGACGCAATAGCTAAAGAGAAAAAGAAAAATATTTATTCAAAGAAAATATGAATTCAATTTCCCATACACTTTTAATATCGGCTAATCGTCCTGTGCTGAGATGCGCCTCGAGTTAAACATGTCACGGTTACTCTAAATACAAATATTTGCCATATTCGAAACACTATTGACGTAATTATAGTTAAATTGATCATTCTTAGCCAATTTATCTAATTGAAATATTTTAATTAGGCAGTGCTTATTACTAAAAGTTTTATATTAGCAGTTGGCTGATGCTTATGTATGTATGTTATATATATATATATATATATATATATATATATATATATATATATATATACATATATGTGTGTGTATCATCAAACGTAATTATTCATATTGTGAACTTGTTGATTAAAATTAATTCTTCCTATTTATTTTAGATGTTGGACATTCCAGAAAAAAAGTGAAATTGCCAAATTGTTAGTTATTTATTATTCACTACGTTATTAGGATTCCGTACCACAAAAGAAAAAACGAAACCCTTATAAGACCATTTACGTCTGTGCCCATAGGTCCGTTACAGACGCTTTTTTCATAAACCACTCGACGTAGAAATTTGAAATTTGCACGGTAGTAAAACATATTAACCAGCACAAGCATGTAAATACGCCCTTAAGTCACTCAGTTCTCACGCCAAATTTTACTAAATAATACCCTAAATTTACCATTGAAGCCGGTTGATTATCAAGTACACATATGGCATAAATAGTTTAACATCAAATTAGCCCACCGCAATACGCAACGTACGAATTCGAAAAGACGTCGGCCGCCGTTATCACTATGTGATTGAATATTAATATTTCTATTATATTAAACGTAGCAGTGAGTTAATAATGAGAGGACGCGGGCCTCATTTGGCATTAATGAGTAAATGGGTCCGAATTGTAATTTGTTAGTCGGCGAAGTGGAACAAGTACAAAAACTTTTACTCCGACGCTTAATGGGGTGGAGAAGTTTATTTATGAATAAGCCGTGTCAAACATGTCATCTATAACTGCGTGGCATTAGGTATAATACTTAACTGTGTCTTACTTAACCTTTATTCCAGTAAGGAAAATGACATTTCGAAGCACGTTAATAAAGTTGTTATCCTTTTCGAAAAAAAACTGTTTTCGTCATATTATAAACATTACGTGTATGAAAATTAAGTAATACTCAAATATATAGAAATAAGTAATAACTAAACAGGGAAACGCATGACGTTACACAAAATCTAACAGAATAACAATAATTAATACCAGGCCTGCATGTATTCTCATTCACTACAAATCTGTGACATTTAGGTATGCTCCTGAGATAGAAACTAAGGAACAATGGAATGCCACGTTGTACATCAGTTTAAAATAAAAATACTACGAGCAGTATATATCCAGGATATATTGAAGTATCCGTACAAAAATTATATATCAGATTATTTATAATACGAAGCGGAAATAATGTACGGGATAAGAAACAGAAAAAAAAATCTTGTTTTAAATCCGACGACACATATTTTCTTGAAGATTTCATGACACAACCAAATTAAAGGTGTATTGCACAAACAAGAATATGTGCGATTATATTGAATAATTGCTCTGTAGCTCCAGTAATAATGATATAAAAGCTGGCCATTATTAAAATAAAACAATGTTGTTGTAAATATATGTTCTCTGTTATTCTAGTTTTTAGATACAACGCAACATCAAGTTTGTGAAATCGAATTCATCTCCCTTTTAGGCTCATATTTCTGAATCAAATTACAACTAATAATACAAAAACGCACATGTGCCGGCTAGTGATTGCTGTGAGAAAAAGAACCATTAGCTTAACTCAAAAGGAAGTAATTTAAAAAGATAAAAACCTAATTAAAGTAAATCTCGAGTACTAGAAATGAGTTGAATATAAACTTCCAAAAATTCTCAAAATACGTTTTATAGATGTGATTCGAACTTGCGAAGACTAAACTACAATAATTTTGTCATGCTTTATTATAAACATTAATAGTGAAACTAGTTAAGTATAAAACAACAACACTTCTCAAAAATAGCACTAAAGAACCGGTTACCTTTTTTTAAACCTAGTCACGCGTGCGTTGAACACAAAAGCTCCTGGCGGGTTCTATGGGCGTGCACATGCTTCCGGTGAAGTCTCTAATCTAAAAAAATCTCTGACGGAACAGGTGGAAATGAGTAGAGCGAGCTAATTTCCTGCGCGGAATGCGAAGCGCTGCGTCTCTTCTTTTCTACTAAGCCTGGCTTTCAATTGTACCAGCTCTTGCGATATTCATATTGAAATTCTCGATGGTAGTCGCTTACGTATTGATAATCCCTACAGTTTTTGGTATTTATTTTGTATTATTGATATAGAATTTAAGAATTAATATTTTTTTATGTTTGTAAGTTGAAATATTACAACATTGAAAGCTCATGGCAAGCAAAGTTATTTTTATTAGATCCGACATAGTTTTTCTTTAATATATCGTCGATTAAATATAATGCCAATAAAGACGTCGTAAGAGTCGAATTCAATTTAACATACGAAGAACTAATCAATATAAAGTAGCATAATATTTCATTCATTACACGGTTTCCTTAAAACACGACAATTGAGTTTTTATTTGATAGAAATGACTGCAATCTAGTTACGATTACCATTGTTATTCTAAATTTTCTTTGTTATCGTACTAAATATATTTTAGCAAAACAGTTTTCAAATCTAAGTTTATAACATTTAATTATTAATTTCAAATTACTAGTTTGGAATAATACACATAACAACATATGAAATTTAAACGTTTCTAAACTTCGTTTATAAAATAATTTTTTTTCACTTAAGGTAACTAAATGCTCCTGATGAAATCAATCAATAACATATTCGCTAATGCCAATACGGGCACACAAGTAATAACGTAGCCTCACAGTTTGGCCCCACTAACGCGAACTTTAAGAGAGTTTATACTGAATACCTAATTTCATGAACTTAAGACATGAAAAAGCTGGGAAAAGCTTATGTCGATTTTAGCGCATTATTTTTTTAAATTTTAAGTATTTGTGTCTACTTTTAAAAACATCATTAACAACAAAATAAAAACATAATTTTCCATAAAAGCAAGCATATGCCTTTCATTTATAATAAACACACTTGAAGGCATAAAATAAAAATAGTGAAACAATGGTTTGGTTATCCGATAAAATATATCTAAAAATGCAAAAATACTTAATTACACCCAATATACGTCTTTTTGAAATTATTTTTTTTCTTTTGTGTATTGACTATTGTCGTTTTATTTAGGTGCCTACTTTTGCTGCTTTTCTCATCATTTTTCTATCATGTATACTTTGTAAAGTTCCCACAACTCGAGTTAGCGTAATAATACTCTTAGAAAACGTTTTCAAAACGAAAAAAGTAAAGACTGATTATATACTTATGATGACAATAATATGACGGTAACAGAATGATGAATACCTTCCGTGAAACTACATACCGATATATCCTCGACGCAACCAACGTTTTCTAACATTACCCGAGCTACACTCTTTAATAAACTGCAGTAAAAACAATGTGCTACTTATGTCGTAAGGACGTTTCACCTAACAGTTCATTAGCATATCAACAGGCGGCATATGGAACTATTTTGTTTTAATCAAATCTGTATATGTATGTTCTCCTGAAGGACATGTAAATTATTATTAGCATTCATGCGATAAAAACCAAGTAAATAGAAATTATCGAAAACTTCACACCGACTCATTTTGAAGTTCAAGCTAAGACATAAATAAACTTATCAAGGTACTTTTGATCTGCAAACTAAGCTTTATCTGTAAACAACATACTTTCGATCTGCAAACATACCCTTACCCTATACCTAACATTTTGATATAATGATTAAATATTTAATAGTCGTATTGACGACACGAGCAAAAGTCGACACGGTTGGTACTAATTATAATACTTTAAATATTTATATTATAAGCTCTTGCGCCAAAGCTACCTAATTATAATTAAACTCAGATATCCCCCATTCTATTTTAACAATAATGGTACATTACACATACTTGAACTTGTATATAGAGTTACATTTTGAGAGGAAAACCAGTCTAGTGGAAGTTGTTTCTTTTGATCTTTTGACCATTCTCGGATGAAATTTATCGTAAAAGATTTTCCATTCCAATGTCAGCCCAACATTTCGTCGGTGACAAGAAAAAAGAGAAAGACAAAGAAGAAAATATATAAAAGTTACCTTAATTTCCGTATTGCCTTTTATAATTGAAGCTGAAGGAAACTTAATATAAATTAATGTTATTATATAATTATTGGAAATGTAATATACTAAATTTCTAAAAAAACGTAATAAGTGTCTGAATATATTTAATGATGTACGATTATACGGTTATTCCTCCCATTCAAGGGTCATATACTGTAAATAGATTAAATATACAAGTGAAGTAAATTGAGAGTACTGCGGAGCGCTCGTCAACACCATCACTCCTATTGTTTGTCTCGACGTGAATACATTATCAGTAAACAATTAATATGTAAAAGTGCATAATAAAATGCAATCAGCTCGGGGCGCTCTGTCACAACAGCGCGCACGATAGCGCCGGAGCGTATTTCAACGCGCATTCTCATTTGCAAATTTATAGAAAACACCAGCGGGTATAGCCTAGGGTATTTGACCTATCGCAATTCAATTATGCCATGAATAACATACTTTTAGATTAAAGGTCTATTAATTTTGTAGTTCCGATACGTCATTTTTTTCGGAGAAACTAATATAACTCAATTATTTCAGGTTAGACAAATTACACAATTACCTCAAATTTTAAATTATAATTGTATTACTCATTTCCGGTAGGGAAAATAACACATCTGATACGTTTATTCCAAATAGTTTGTTTTCCTTTCCCTATACTACCGTAGTAATCGTCGCTGATTTTTACATACTTACTTCGTTTATGTTTTAATTTTAATGATTGTTTACCTTTTTTACTTTTCTATTAACAAAAATAAAATTGAAAAAAAAACCTTTTGAGATTCTCTGTTTGCTCTCTCTAAAATTCTCATATAAATATTTTTAATGTTACGAAATTAAAATATATGTGTGAACATACTACTTTGAAGTTTCCTTGTCAAACAAATTGTCAAGAAAATCGGGCGTGATACACAGACACACGGACGGACACATTCGTGACTTTATGAGTTCCATTTTTTTCTTGTCGAAGTACGAATTCTTAAAAAAGGAAATTATATGCTTAGATTGACTGTGGGCTATTAAAAACTATGTCTATATGGTTCAACTAATGAGATGAAATTAGTATAGAGTTTTTGCGAATATTCCCCTATTGCATTAGCTTGAAAGAAACCATTTAGCATTAATATCAAAGTGCACTTTAATACGAAACAAAAAAATGATCGAACAAATTTTCTATTTTTAAAGCTACACTATGTTTTATTTTATTTTGTGAAATTTTCAACCCTCTTCATGTATAATAGGACAAATTATAGTTAAGCCTTGCACAATAAGGATCCACAAAAATATACAAAATCAAGAATATAATTACATCATTAAATTTTAATTGAATAGTCATTGATAAAAAACGGGATGTTCATGAACTCATCATGATTCAAAAGCATCGTCAAGAGGTCAAAAATAAAAAAGATGTTACGGTATGGTAATTACTAGTCACCTTGCAGGTTCTGTATTAGAATTTTTGGAATAGAGCGTATATAAGAGACCACTACTATTACGTACTCGTAATAATATTTATCATCGTTTCATTTATAATTTAATGGCATTTATAACTAGCATTTATAATACGATTATCAATTTATACAAAATTGATCTGTACTATTATTAACACCAAAAAGATCTTATAATATTTTGAAAAATCCTGCAATTCATCTTATCTTAATTCTAGGTTCAAACCCATCGATACTGATACCCTTAGATTTCTTTCTGAATTTCCTTTATTCCTGAAAATAGTACAACTTTCTCTGAATTCTCGTTCAGTGTATATGCTGCCGGACTCTAGTCATCAGAAATTGGACAATAATTATGATTTCAAAAGGAATCAGAAGAAGTAACCCTGTCGTTATTCCTTATCACAATGTTTTCACATTTTATTATATCACATTTAGTTATCATTTAATAACATTTCATTATATACGTTAGATGTATTGTCTATTTCAGTTAACAAAACACTACATATTAAAACGTTAATCACAAATAGTATTCCTTTAAGCAATTCTATATAAACGAACATACATATCATAATCCTCATATCAAACGATTGCCTATTCACACGCGAGCGATAGTTCCACACTCCACCTTCTTCGCCAGTCGCGTCGCTAGCACTCTCGCTAGCTTTTTCTTATTTAAAAAAATCGGTATCCAAAACTTTTATCAAAAGTTATCACCCTTATATTAAACGAAAACTACAGTTCCATAAGTAAACCGTAAAAAAATTATAAACCAGTCAAATATGACCTAAATTGACCCAAGATCAAAACAATTAATGAACAATGATCAAACATAAAAAGTAATATATGGATCAACCAAAATCTCATAACAGCGATTTTCATGCCGTTAGCAATAAGTGGGTATTTCCTCATTGTATTGCTTTAAGCAATAACCACACGCTCATTATTGGAGGTATCAAACAATGTTTTCAGGTACATCATATTTGTAAAAGCAAAGTATGTCGCGGACCGAGTATCAGTAGTAAATCAGTCCAATCACGGATGCGTCACGAATTTAAATAAGTAATTTTCAGCTTTTATTCTATCCTATTACGTGAGCCATCAACGAGTCTCTTTTAGAGAAAGAAAGTCTTATGTTTGAAATAGATTTCCAAACCAAGAAGAAATATTTTCAGGGAAGTTTTCACTTTAAGTTCAATTTCACGCCTCTCTTAAACCATACGACAGATATTCATCGATTAATTTTTCATTCATAATAATTTGTAGAAATATTTAATTTCAAAACATATTTTATTTTTTAAAATGGCTAATTCCCATACGTAAACTTTTAAGATACAAAAGTAAAAAAAAAACATATGTTTCTAAAGCCGGTTAGGTCAAGCATACTTTTTTAAAGGACTAATAAGTGTGCGTATTTTCAAATATTTCCTTTTTCCTTAATTGAACTACCCAAGATCTATACATCAATGTAAAGAAATATAAATAAATAACGAAGATATTATTTATTTATATTTCTTCCAGAATAGACGCAACGCAATTGATTAAACATTAGCTGCTGTAAATCGATGATAATGGGCAACGGCATTTAAAAGCATACTATCAGATCTTTTCAAATGATCGCATACTTTTGCATCTAATAAGCCACCAACGCATAGATGATGATGAGTGGGTTCAGTATTCAACTGAAATATATACATATTCATATACACACACACACACACTCACACACACACACACACACACACACACACACACACACACACACAGACACACACACACACACACACACACACACACACACACACACACACACACACACACACACACACACACACACACACACACACACACACACACACACATATATATATATATACTTTTTTTATTACTACATCTTCTAAATTATAGGCAACGCAAAGCTGCAGCAAACAGAATAACGAAAAAAATGTTTTTTGGCTAAAGAATCGTAAAAAATTATTGATTGCGTAAATGGTTTCGGAAACAACAGAATAAAAATTATCATTCGGTTACGCAATGTAATATAACAAAAAGAAAGACTTTATTTATTGATTTGCAAGACACCTTTAGTTATACACAATGTGTAAAAATTTTCACCGTTTTTCCTTTCGAAAGAACCTAAAATATGTTTCTAATTTTTCATTTTTTATATACCGTTTTTATATAAATCTCAATCAGCCATTGATCAAGACTGGTTTTCTTAAAAAACAGATCACAATATTGAAATACCCAAATATCTATTTCATTACTTAAGAGCTGTCGAATAAGAAAGGGTAGATCATTTCGTAAACTTCTTTTGTTAGTACCATTCCGAACGTCAGATTTTTAGCGTATTTGTTCAGTATTGTAGTTTGCGATAATAACACAGTTGTAAATATGTTGAAGTGTACTTCGAGGTTAAGATGATTTATGAATTCAATAAAAATTAATGTGTTATAAGTAATATATTATTTGAATAATTTTTCAAAACTCTAAACAAAATCAAAGCGAAAACCATGTTTATATTCATTCAGTAGTTTTAAACAAACCTAGTAAACAACGCATCATTTTACTCGCGGGGCATAAAACTTTGTATATTCTCCTTTAAATCGAATTATACACGTGGCCAGAAATACTTGATACAGCCCAATATATCATACTTGATGCGTGTAACAACGAAGAACCTAAAAGACAAAGAGAAATACACTCTATTTTTGTTTGTCTTTTAAGTTGTCAAAAAGCACTCTATTACTTTACTACAAAAACGTTTTGTATTTACTCTTTACTGCATATGTAGATTTATTTCTATGAAAAATTGTGACTAGATTTAAAGAAAACACAATATTAAGTAAACAAGTCATTTGTACCGATCTTAACAAAGAAAATTAATGGTTTCTAGAGCGCAATTTTTGTTTTACATCAAGTAAGCTGTATATTTTTTTCAAAACATCCTGTTTGAGTAATATTATTTTTATTTTTGTTGTATAAAATTCGATTTTGTGGCCAACATTTCTATAGTAAAACCATAAATGGTTTTATGGATAATTTTTGTGGTTTTTATCTAAAAGTGAAAAACGGAACCCTCATATATCATATCAGTTACATGTCTGTTTGTCAGGCCGTCTACCACAGTCCATTTCTTCGCAATTTTGTAACGTAGATGCTTCAAATTAGACATAATTATTAACTCAAATACCTTATATTATTAACTCAAAAATTTTGTATTTCTTACGATTTTAACTATTAATTTTATTTCTTATTAATCATTTTTGATATATTGAAAATAAAATATTTGCGAATTTATGAAGCTTTTTCGTTTAGGTTATGATCCCAAATTGTGATTTATTTTTTGGCGTTTCCGTTATATTTCGGAACTATCACTTTTTATCACATTATATATCGGTAACATCACGTCCTTTTTCATCGGCCCCTTTTAATACCTTATTTGCACACCAAATGCAATATACGTCTCGAAAAATAGTATGTATAGTTTAAATAATGCCTTATAAACCTTAACGTACATGTATTGTGAAAGTTATTTAACACGATTTTTAAGAGACCATGCAAAAATACAAAAATACCTGTTGCGAGGAAACAAAATTGTGTATGGTGTAGTTAAATAAAACTATAACTAAATGGTATAAATAAGTACGACTCATCCAACATTAAATAACATGAAGTAATCCATTTTTAAGGAATCAAACTTCTAAGACCATCTCTCCATCCATTTATTGAAGGCAGACATCACCTTACTTTACTGCCGACGTTGCTATATTGGTCAATATCAGTGTCTAGTCCTCTAGATCGCGCTCATTGTCTTCTTGAACTGCTTCTGGCGCGAAAACTTGATCTGGAGTGAATTTTTACATCGCGCCGCATAGATGTTGCAAGCGGAATGACGAAATGTATTAAGCAATTTGAATTAAATATGAAGTTAGACCAAACTAAAGACAACGGCAGCCAATAGTATGTTGTAAAAAAATATTTTTAAGCGGGATTTAGTGGATTCTACTTTTAATAGACTATATTTTGTTTTCTAGCTCTTAACAAGAGAAGGATTTTCCCAATGCGAACAGACATAAAATCAGATCAATTATAAACCAACACGTCACTCAATGAAATTTAATTTACCAAAAATGTTTACGCAAGTTTTTTCAAATATGAAAACTAAATTTGCACGTATGTATTATTCCGAATATTAGCTGAAACGACCCAGCAGCTGTTGAGTTATAATTTAGAGAGATGAATGAAAACTGTATAATTTTTACCCTCCATAGCTTTATGATTAATTGCAAGACCTTTTTCATAAAAGGTTCCTTTCTATTCCCTTGGATTCTATTAAATTTGGATTTAGACCCCTTGAATTTTTCTGTCAAAGTTCTTTAAAAATAGTATGAAATGCAAAATTGTTTTAACGATACGAAGTGGTCGAAAAAATCATCAAGATCTTAACCTTAACAACTATGTATTAACAATACAGTATTTAATACCTGGTATTGAAGATGAGTTCATGGTTACTAATTTTTAGAAAACTCGTTTATTAATAATCTATTTCACGTACCAAATCACACTACTTAGAGTATCAAAAGAAATCAGTGCTATTTTCAGGTGATATACAATTGAATTCTAAATTATTGTAGTAAATTCCTCAAAGTATCTTCCAGTGCCTTAAAGCGTTATCTCCACTATATGACAGGCAAATCGAATCATTCAATCGAGTATTACTACGCTGATGAGCATTTCTTCATGATATTTTATTTACTTCGTCTATTTGACAATAATTTCACCGATTATAACTTAGTCGCCTTCACATATTTGTTGCAATAACATTTCACAAAGCTGACCAGTCTCAAAATATAGCCATACTAAATGTTACTGAGACGCAAGATTTTTTATTTATCTTTGTACAACACTAGACTAAATGTTGTTAACAACATCCCATTTTATTAAATGTTTTTTATGGAATGTCATTTTTAGCTTATCTTATGCTCGTATGACTCGTTTAACCCGGAAAGTTTTACTTTTTTATTAATTGTATTGTCGATGTATTGAATTCTAGTATACCAAGTAGCGGATTAAAATGCTGCAATATTTGTCCAGGTTCTGTAGAGGTCTTACTTTTAAATTGTTTAACTCAATATTAAACCTGGTGTTACACTTAACCTGTTTTGATGTTTAAATTACATTCTGATCTATTTTCAGTTAGATTATTTCAATTCCATCTGCTTCTTAGCAAGCTTTTAATTACTACATAGTATTTTAAGAACAGAGATTAAATGTAAACCTATAATTAACTCTGCAAAATGCCGCATCGCACGTCACGCTAAAAGGAACCCTCCTCACAATGCATTCATCCTAAAGTGACTTCTCTCAAATGAAATGCTGAAGCGCGTATGAAATTATTGAATAAAGTTCCATTTCAATAAATCGCCGCCCAACAATCGCCTCCCGCGGTGTCTCAGCAGGCGGAAGCTGGCTCGCTCGAGGGTCACTAAATCAAGCCCGGTCAGATCTTTTACCGTCTGCACCATCCTTTGTATTGAAATGCACTCCCTTCGAGTCAATTTTAATTATACCAATTGAAATAGAAAATGTGAAGTGTAATGAGTTATAGAATTACTATTTCTGCGTATTTATGTATATAACATAGCTATGAAAATGATAATGCTAGAAACCTATATACCTACATCTATTGTATGAACCAAAACTTAAGTTGATAAACACAACCTTTTTTTCATGATACAACCGATATAATACGTCATTTTAACTCTATTTCTGATAAAAAAAAACCTTACTGCTGACATGAAATTTTAAATGAATTCATTAAGTTCAGTGTTATTTAGCAACACATGTGTACACAGAGCAACCACCAGTCTCTCCTTCAGTTATATGCGTGAATTTATAATATCATGAAATAATATATTAGTAAATTTAATAATCAATAACATTGCAATCACATCTACATCTGAACAAAGACACACGGCACTAAACGTACATATAAAGCCTTCCCTTTTATAATTTTACTTGAGGACATAACTATTTAACTACAAATGCTTATGTTAATAATATTCTAAGTACAGTTATTTAAATGAATACCCTTATCACCAAACTGTTTTCATAAGAAATATTGATAAAAGATGGAAATATGTATTCGCTGGTATGTATAATATTTTTGTATACTTCTTAAAGGCTTAAAATAACAAAAGGAACAGAATGATCACATTTGAAGAATGGAAAGCGGCCAAATGACCCTCGGCCTATATATGAAGTAATATTCCGTAGTTATCTATATCTCTCAAAATCATTAACGCAATTGAACCAAAATAATGCCCTTAAAAGTTTTACTTAAATGCTACCAAGAATTTGATCTGATTTTTTCAAACCACAGTTGAAAAATTAGATATTTAAAATAATATTTCATATCGCTCATCACATTGAGGCTTAATATTTTGGAAACGGTGCTTAAAATTTAAAAAAAACTGTCAAAAACGAATGGAACCCGCACTACGAGCGTTCTGTACACATTTAGGCATTTATAAATATTTAATGGTACGTAATGTTCATATTAAACTACTTACAAAATTTTAATTTTTTAGAACGAAAATATATTGCCTTATATATCTTTCACAGGCGCATATTAAAAAAAAAATTTATGTGATATTACTACAAATCAACGATCTTTCCTTTACTTGTACCTTGCTTTTTGCCAAATTCCATGATTCTACGTTAACGGGAAGTACTCTATATGTTTTGATTTATTTACTTGTGTCCGAATATGTGGCATAAATGGCCGTATTTTTAGGGTTCTTTTTGACTCCGTTGACTTATAAGCTTGATTGTATTACAACTTCAAGGAACCGTAAATCTAAATATTTCATATTAATTTCAACTTTATATCTCCACGCATTCCTGAGAAAAAGGGTCTCGATCGACTCACAGAAGGACAACAAAATGATCCCGTAAGAGTTCCTTTTTTCCTTTTGAGTTATACGGAGCCCTGAAAAATAATAAATTGAATCTCATTTGAAAAGACTTATCGAATAATGCAGAAAGTTGCCACTTCACTTACAAATATAGAAAGGAACGATAATTTGAATATCTTGTTTAATCATTATTTTAAACCCCATATGAAGCATTCGCTTGCAAAATTTCTAACGAACATGTCTGAAGCTATAGAAATTCTTAGACTGTTACAAGCGGACGCCCGGTCATGGGGAAGTTATAAGGGTTCCTGGTCTCGACCACTACCGAACTCCGAAAACGTAATGGGAAGTATGATTTAAAAAGCCTTACCCGATGCCATCCAATAGCGTACAAAATTATTTCGACATTTGCCACCTACATATAACACATTACAATTTTCATTATAAAAGAATTATTCACAAATATATTGTCACTCAACAACTTACATAATCAAACGTGGTAAATTGTATTGCAGTAAACTCTAGTTAAATTGTATTGTATTGCAGTAAACTCTAGTTAAATTGTATTCCAGTAAACTCCAGTTCAGGTAAATATAAATTAAAAGCAGTAAGCACATCTTAATTTGTACATATTTCACTATATTCCGAATATTATGAAAACGAAATTCCGGCCATAAATCGTACGTGACAAAAATGCAATCATAATCATCAAATGTAAACAACCTACCCCACGCACTCAATAAAACATACCCTCGAAACCGATACAAGATGTCTAAGTCATTTGTATAAGTACACACAAAGTCGCTCGCGAGCCTGCAAATACTTACACCATCCACACAACCGACCCCCTACCCTTAAGCCGTTCCACCCTCCGGTAGAACGAGACCACCAATAAATTCATCACACGTGATTAATCGCGTTCCCCCCGCGACCCCCTCCCAGTTTCGTTCCCGCGTAATCACGCGTCCTATTTGTCTTTGAATCTCAGCCGTACATCATGCGGCCGAGCCCTTTCGAGGTATACGCCGCGATTTGAATAGAATAGGCAGTCAGATGGCTTTTAGCAGATAGCTAGTGCGGTTAGCGGAGGAATGAAATCAAAGATTGGGCGGGCGGGAGAGTTATAAAAATAACAACGGGCGGGCGAATGGTTATTGAGTAATAAAAAGCGCGTTGAGCGATCGATCGTGCACGTTGTTTTCAATTTAGTAAAAAGTAACAGATTTTTTAAACTTAGATTTGGATCGCACGTATACCTACGTTTTTATGTGATATTTCAGTGCTGTGACCATTGTTTCAGCGGAAACAAAGGATGTACAGTAAAGAATATACGTACCTAAATATATATTAATAATTGAGGAATTTCTCACAGGTTTTCTATGGGAAATTATACTCATATAAGTTGGTTGTTTTCGGCTACTGACAGAATCACACCCTTAAAATATGCCCACGCCCAGCCTGAGTCGAGTTCCTTTCGAATAGGTATATCGCAATATCCTTACAAATTACTCAGTCCGCTCCATTTACATATACGTAATATACAAACGGCTTTAGAATTTGCCTAAAGCCTCTGCTTAGTACACTCGTTAGCTACATTTGATGTTACTCTCATTCTTCTATTTATTCTCTTAAGTAGGTCTACTATGATATTTTAGATAATTGTCTTCACTGTTTAGTTTAATTTCTTTACTTTGCCTATTACATTTTCAATTCTTTGAATAGAACAATTAAATGTAAAGATTCAATTGAATAAACTACTATGTACCGTCCAACACAAGTTGGGACTAGTGTAAAGCGAAATGAAAAAATGGGCATCATTATTCATTTTTTTCATATTATACACGGAGGATAATTTTTTTGTTCATGATGATTTTATTGATTATTAATTTTTTTTTATTTTACGGAATCCCATCTACGTTTTGAAGTGATATTCAACCTTATAAAACCTAAATCTTATATCCAAAATTTTACATGATCTCAAAGTACATATCAAAATCAAATTACGTCATTCCTTTATCTAAAAGTTTGATGTCGTTCGATAATATTTTTACTCAACAACGTTTTCCCATAGGAATGTGTAACTGTTTTTCCACCACTTTGAAAAACTAAAATATTCAGTAATGTTACCGATTCTGCATCGAAGGTTTCTAACGTACGCCCGATTCGACTAAACTTCACTTTCCCTGCTTCGCGATTCCTTTCCACGACTAATGGAAATAGATACAAGGGGCGAGCGTAGTAATCGGCACAGTGGTCACAGTACAGCATTAAGCGGTGGATTATCGATGTCATATTGGTAAGCCGTCGAGCGCGTCGTTATTTATGGGCCGCGGAGGCTGGTCCTGGATTAACGCTGTCCAGGGAGGCACCCTCGGTGACTAATTGGCCATAACTTGATTGTGGGGAACTTCCGTAGCTATTGATATTAAAATAATTTAGCGAGTTGGAGTCGATTTACCAGGTGGAATAGGCAAAAATATGCAAGATTCAAATCATATATGTATCCGGCGCAAAAGTGCAGCGATTGCCGTTGAATGAAGAAGTGGCCATACTCAAACTCAAATATATATCAATTGTTAACACGCAAAAATATCCAAACAAAATGTTCAACAGGGCAAAATAAAATACTCGAAATTATTTTTGTTTCAGGTATTGTACTGACATCGCTTGAAAGAACAAATTAAAAGAATTCCAAAACAATTTATTTTCAGAATTTTTTGAATAAAGATAGCAGATAGCGTTAAAAATGTCCACAAAAATAACCCGCAATAAAGTCAAAAGTTCATAGTTTGAATCTAAACCATAACTCTGATTATGTGTGTACAGAATCTTTAGAATATTTACACATTAACTTTTAAGGGTTTTAATTGTTAGTAAAATTACATGGTGTATTTAATAGATTATGTATATTAATTTTCAAATAGATTTATTTTCTTTTATATTTACGAATATTATAATTAATTCTTTTTTTAGCTAGGACTTAATTTATAGACATTTTGTATTTCCTTTTTAAATGTGAGTGAGTACTATCCAATAATATCCAAAGAAAGATGTTCAGAAAGAATATCATTAGATAATCTTCATATTCTAGTTATGGAGTTATAAGAGGAGGTATGTTATAAATTTGGAGAATAAATATTCTTGTTGAATATTTACGGGATCTGAATCGGATGTTGAAATGGTGTAAAAAGGAGGGATGGATCATAACATGCTTATGTATGATTTTGTATAAATACAGCAGACTGGCGCTTTTTCTCCGTGTTGATAAATTAAATGTAATGTAATCTGCTTTTCTAGTTACATATTTTCGACCAAAAGGAAATCAATAGCAAAGAATACTATTGATTTCCTTTTGGTCGATACTCAAGAACCTCTTTTGTAATATTTCAGTTCTCTCACCGTGTCACTAAAACTCGTATGGAGACCAAATAACCGACCCGTATTCAATAACCGACCCGTATAAACTCGTATGGAGACCAAATAACCGACCCGTATTCAAAGTAAACATATTTTTAATGCCCCTATTTACTTCCTCTACAGTTTGTAAGTCCTTATTTGTGTTCTTCCCTCAATAATCGTTTTATAGAAATTCATTTGTAAATAGTGCTATCTTTCAAACGAGTTGTTGTAATCTTTTCTGGGAAAATATACATCTTTCATCGTCTACTTTTTTTCCAAGAGGCTGTGCAGACATTTTTTGGTAATATATATACATATATGTATGTGTGTTCATATATATATATATATATATATATATATATATATATATGTATATATATAGATAAGCAGCTACACTAACATTTCTGTAAATAAAAGCGCCAAAAGCACGCATATTTCTTTTGATGATTCGACCCTTAGTCATAAATACAAGTAGTTCATTACAACAAATACATTTTAAGAAAAATATGATAATTTAAACAGTTGACTGTACGAAGTCTTAATTAAATTAAGCCATTCTTATAACAACCTGAGCCCCCGCTGCGCTGGAACAAGACGCGCTCCCGGGCGGCCCGTGTTGACATTCATTTACAAACCGAGTGTCGAGTTTGTTTTACTTGTAATTGGATATGTGATTTGAGAACGGTTTTTGTCGTTGGGCAAATAAGCCCCGGCTTGATGAGCAAATTGAAGACTCGGGGTAGGCTAGGAAGCGTGTAATCGCAAAGATCCTTCAGTCGATAAAATTAGTGGTCGTCTTGAGGTAACGGCGTGGGCGACGATGGTGATGGGACCTCTAGAAGGGTAGAGGGCGAAACATCGCGATGATGCTTATGGAATTCGTATATTTGCATTGGAATATTAAATACCTTTAATCGATGATTCAATAAAATGTGAAATTCTTCTGAGCGCTATATTGCGACTTCCTAAGTTACTTTTTCAAAGTATTACATTTCTGTCTTCCAGCTCTAGACGAGAAAAATAAAGCCAACCACAATAATATTCTTAACTACACTAAATAGTTTCTTATATAGGCCTATGATTATATTTGTAACATAATGTATGTAAGATAATAAAAGAAGTAAAGGTTTGTACACTCTTCTTTTCGTCCAAATGCAAATCAATAATTAAGAGATAATTTTAAAAAACTGCAAAGAAATTTGATCCATCTAATATTTACTGTAAACAATAAAAGTAACATACACAGTAAAATATCATAACGTGCTATTATATGCATAATTGATGGAAGATTATAAGAAATTATAACGTCTGATAAAAGACATATGCAAGAACCTCAAAAATAAATTGTATTATCGACTAAGCTAATGCTGACCATCAAATAGAAGGTGGATTAAATACCTTGTAATTTTATTTGTGGCGACACTAAGAAAGGAATAATTTTTTTCGAAGGCATGATTAATCAAAAAGACATGAATTTTTCCCTCATTCTCTTACGATAATAATATATAAAGATCAGAAACTATATAAGACAAATAACTAATAAAGATCAGAAACTTGTTTCAAATTTAAAGCTTCTTCTAATTTTGAGACTTGTTCATTTAATATAATGTTATACTTACTACACGTATAATAAAGAAAGTGGGAGAAGGAAAGAGCGAGTAGCGATATTATTTTCTGTGTTTATTTCTTTGTTCAATTAATCGCTACAACAATGCGAAATAATTACCAACACCTAATGATATTCCAAAACTATATATTAATATTATAAAGCAAACAGATAACTAGCGTTTTAGATTTGTTCACTAAGTTCACTCGACTATAGTTATATAATAATAATCATAGGTTGAAACAAGAAAAAAAAAGATGGCCACAAAATACATATTTGCTTCTGTTATTATAATCATCCGCTGGCTGAATTATCGAACAGTTCTAATTAGACAAATAGTCAATTCAGTCATATTTATTGATCCTACAAATATCGTCCCTTTCATTCACGGACATCTTATCGACGCATTAACTCGGGACGTACAATAATTGCGCTAATAATAAAGTACGCTACCGAAACGATACCTATCTATTCGCAGACGGTATTAGTTCATTCATCAAAGAGCGAAGGGTTCCACTGGCAGAACATGCGAGTACATAGACCAAACCGGCAAACGAGGGACGTCCCACGGTAAATAAATTACGACCATTTTTACCGGTGCAAGGTGTATTTTCGCAGGTGTTCAACGTGAGGCGGGGTCAGGGGTTACCGCTCGTCCAATAAGATAAAAGCCCGGAAAACTCTGCAGGAAATGGGGGGAGGGGTGCAGAACCTCGACGATACAGGAAATGCGTATGGAGAGAGTGGGTGAAAAAATGTACGCGGCGCGGGATGTTTAGAGGCGTAATTTGCCACTCGACTTCCGTTCTCGGCAGGTGTTTATTATGTTAACGTTAGATTTGGTATCAATGCGAGAATTTCGTCAACATACATGAGAGACGTTCCAGTGGTTAAATTGTCACATTTTTTTTCATATTTAATGTATTTATCCATTTCTAATAATGATAATTAATTAAAACAATAGTTTATTAGTCTAGTTAATAAAACTTATATGTTGGGCAATGTCCACAATGCATGACTTTTATAAAAAAATATTTAAATGATAAAACCTAGTACTGAGGTCAACATTTGGTTTAAATTTTTTTAGAACCTTAATAATTTTAAAAAGAGATTTCATTTCTTAGTAACACATAAATTTGCGACAAAGGAAAATAATTTTGTTTAACACGTTATAATTTGTCTTTTTTACGGTTTGTTCCCTTCAAAAGGAAAAAAAACGGAATCATCATGAGTTTGTCCTTCTGTCACACCCACGTTTATCAGAAATTATTTGAGGTAGTAACTTGAAATAGCTAGCTTAGTGATAAAGCTAGCTGAGTGATAAAGCATATTAAACTGCATATTGTTCAGTAGCATACATTAACAAATATGTATATATCAATTCTAGGGAGGCAAATCAAATAATCGATTTTTTTAAATTTCATCAATAAATACATATCCTTTAGATAATTTCCCATGAAAATAATAAATAATACAAATTAAACCAGTTGTTCCCATTTTGCTTACATTATCATCAGAATTACAGGCTTTACAGAAGACTCAATATAATAGTTACAATTTCATGTCTTACTGCAGGAAATCAATCTGGTAGTGAGCTGTTCTAATGACACTCAGTACTCGAATACACACAGACACATACGTGTGTGTGTGTGTATATATATATATATATATATATATATATATATATATATATATATATATAAATATATATACATATATATATACATATTTATATATATATATATATATATATATATGTATATATATATATATATATATATATAAGGTGTCCAGTGGCAGATTTCAATGTTTGAAAAATTGTAAAAAAAAAACTACACCTCTAATACAAATTAGGTTTATTTTAACTTTATAACAACAAATGCGGATTTCATTTTTTAAAAACCACGTTTTCCAAATGGCGGCCATCGAGTCTGACACACTCTTCGAATCTAGCAACCATGTTTTCAAAAACGCGTTTGCAGAGCGACTGGGGTGGGATATCCTACTGACTTCGGCTCGAATATTTTCTTTAAGTTGTGTCACAGTGCTCGGATTTGTTTTGTAAACAACGGATTTTTTTCATCTGTGGCTACCAATAGTGTAGGTCCTGGCCTGGGCCTATTTAATGTTGATCATGTAGCTCTGACCCTTGCTACCCATGACTAAATGAGGTTGATCGATGGTCCATCACGTAATCGACAAATACTGTAACGATTATTAAATCGACGGCGTGCTACAGACAGCGAAAATCCACTCGAAATGTACGCCTCGACGGCAAAAGCGCAGTGCTCTCCACTCCACTGTTCCATGGCTACTAAAACAACCGCACCGCTTGCGCTTCTAACGACGCCCCCCGCGCCCCTCTTATGTGTTGTGTTCAGAAACTGTTTGTTCAAACTTTGAAATCTTCCACTGGACACCCTGTATATATGTATATATATTATTAGTGTGACTAACGATATATGATTAGTGTGACTATGAATGACGACTCATTTCACAGCCATATAATCGTAGAAAAATCTGTTATAGAACCTACAAGTACTGCCACGTTCCTGCAGTTCATGACATTTTGACTTTAGCCCGGCCTTTCCAGCCCCTAATATTCTATGAAGTCATCTGCTCTAAGTATGAAGCAACCACGTTGGAGATTTTTATGTCATAAAATGTATCGTTATTATACCTTTTTTTCTCCCAAATTTTACAATATGTATGATTGCATTTAATTCCTTTTCACTTAAACCATAATTTCCTTTGATCATACATTTTTTTTATTATTTAATAATTATGCTAATAAATAATAGGTCTTAAATTTGGTGGCCATTTATGCTCCTGGCCTTTACATAAAATGACGGACATAATTTACTTCGCCTGCCTAGAGCATGCACACATATCCCGCAGAGCTCACCTGTTTTTTGTGTACTTCCACTAATCTTAATTAGGGTGTTGCATTTTTGCACCAAATTTGGACCTTCTTTCTGTTTTTTCCATTTGCTTTTTGGTTTTTTCCTGCTTCCATTGGCCACGGTTATGGAGTTACTTTTTGCTTCTTAAACGATTATTAAATAGTGCAATATTCATTCGAATTGAGTCGAGATTTTCTGTTTTGTTCATTTTATATCTTAAAACCATTCGTTTTTAGTACATGCGCATATCGAATGCTTTAAATTAACCTATATGTTTAGCATTGGGTTACTACGAAGTAAATAATTTAACAAGTTGAAAAGGTCTTAGCATTCATATAAGTAACACAAACGTAAAATACAATAATTTAATTTACTAAAGTTAAAAGAATGGTTTGTTCCTCAAACATATTTGCATTATCTATGAATACAATATTTGTTACATCTGACTTCTTTGAAAAATTTCAAAAGAGGTTCTAGCTGAATCTTTCCATACTAATTGCGTAGGAAAATTTGATAAGAAAATAAACATTTAAAAGATATATAATTTCAACAAAGTTATCTACTCTGCCAATACTTGCATCATACGATTCTAAAGATCGTTTTAGACTACCTCGATAATGAAACATGATCACTTACGCGATAAATAAAGAGCTGAGAATAATGCAGCTTCGCTGTAACGTCCACAATCGCAGGCACGCGTTCGACACGAGGGCTCAGACGAATAATAATCGAAATAATAATTACAAAGTTACGTTAACAATAAGTATAATTGTGGGCGTATGCCTCGCGTCCCAAAGGATCGATCAATCTCGCGGTACGTTTTAAACTAACCCGCGCAACTTCTCGATTTGACAACTTCCCCCTTGTTTCGTGTGGTCACAAATGCTCTCATTTCAAGTCTAATCAAAATAGTGTCATGAAATTTTTATGTAAACCGATTTAGTTACTGAAATTAACTGAATAACAAACCGGTCAAGTTTGAGTTGAACTTGAGCATTAAGATTTCCGCATCCAATATCATTATTTGTATTTAAAATGTTAATCTATTTTTGATAATACTGGAGAACCTATTACTATTAAATTACATTTTAGTCACAGATTTCACAATATCATAATAGTCTTAAATAAAGGTTTTTGAACATTTAAAACAACATTTCATGACTCATTCATGTTTTTAATAATAAAAGAGTAGAAACCGATAACACGCAAGCGAAAAGTCAATTTAAACAGGACAAGTCCAGTTGTTTGAACTCTCTTAGTACGGAGAAAAATCAGCAACAATAATCAAAACAGCGTCTGAAGTAAGATGAAACCAATTAAAAAAATGAATCATTTAGTCGTGCTCAATCAAGAAATAAAACTAAATAATATTATTTACGGCGTACCTTTATATTCTAAACTAGTTCTCATACCTTTATATTCTAAACTAGTTCTCATACCTTTATATTCTAAATTAGTTCTCATTCTCAATTTCATTGATTAAATAGATTCCGTTATAAAGATTTCTCTAAAAAAATACTTAACATAGTATGGCACTAACATAGTATGGCACTAACACTATAATGAATTATAATTTTAATCCAATTCCCAGAAAACCTTATAGAACATTTTACATTGCTCTTTTAAACTTAGTGTTAAATCAAACTTATCAGGTTTTTAAATCATTCAGATTTATGTGAAATTGACTTCTCAAAAATCAACACAACTGAAATACTACTTAGATACGCATATGTTTAACGTGGCACACACATACCTATCTAAAAGCTTGCTTTAAACTTACTACTAACTAACCAGTATCAACCTTTGAAGATCCTTAAAATTAAAGACTCTCTCAAAAATCGAAGCCTTTAATTAAAAATACTATGAGGAGAAACAATTTTGGCAAATATAGTTTAGTTCATCTCCTGTGCATTCTTCGAGTGACCAACATTCCAGGTATTTCCAAGATCTTATTTCAAAAAAAGGCCATATGAAAATTAACATCACTTAGTACTTTATAACTGAGAAAAAAATTAACGAAACTTACTTTTGTTTAACTTTCTATAGTTTAGTTTATCACTAAAATTGCAGTGGTCGAACAGATCGCCAGATAACGCAACGGTCGTACGGTTTCTATTGACGTTACAAGAATTCAAACTGCGATGTTGTCACACTTCCATTGGTTAGTACTGCTGTGATATTAACATTGTTTCAGATCATCTTTATTTCAATCCACCTCGATCTCGTCTATAATTAGGTACGTGCTAAATACCTTAATAGTTCCACAATAATTAAAGGAGTAAATTCTTCTAAAGTATTTATCTTCATTCATTATCAATCACATTCATTGACATTTTTAGTGTTATTGATTTCAGTATCTGACATCAATAAAACCTTTCGGAAATAAAATGGAAATAAACAATTGAATGTTATTATTTCTAGCTGCTTATAGGCACATATTTTGAGTTTAAATTCATTCGAATGTAAATATGTTAAAGTTTCGCTCAGTTTAAATATTTGTAATATATAATATAAAAATTACGTTTAAATTAATTTCACGGGTATTCTGATGCACAATATTTTTCCAAAATTTGGAAAAAAAATTGTATGCCATCCAAAAAGACGTCATAAATAAAATCCTCTAAATGCGCCTTAGACAATATAAGTTACTAAAAGAACAAATATACAGTATTTCTTATTTCTTACCCCCACATATCCTAACATTATTATGTATTATATCGGTAAATATATTAATAGATAGTTAATCTATTGCAGATATTATATTTTCTCCTTTTTTAATATAATTATACCTTATTATTTCTATTATAATTTTTTTAAAAGTAGTTTTTATTGAATACTTCATATTATGCCAAAGAACTGCTTCATCTTTGACAGAATATTCATAAATAGTAAATTACGTCATAGCTTTCATAGTGAACATCGTAAACAAGTGTCTTGAAATAGAAGTTACGCAGAGATTAAAGCGGAAACCGCTGTCCAGTTTTGAACCCACATAAACTTCTAAAAAGCCCAACAAAGATATGAGCTTCATTAATAGCCACCGTATCAGTAATTAAATTTGGTAACGTGGCGAAGCTCGAGACGAGATTCCCTGTTTAGTTCCGTTATCAGTCGCCAGTGCACTTCTAAAGAGCCGATGCGTGATTTATGAGCACTTACATTACCTTTTTTTCTTTTCTCGTATTATGAACCATAACAACAGAGAGACCGCTATACTCTCGTAGCAAGTACTGGATAGCCAGTAATATCATGATCCGTGAGTTAGTAGTCAAATTAAAATATATATATAAATTTAATATGCTGCATACTAGTTGACATAATATAAATTTTGAGTTAAATATAATTACCTTTTGTAAGTATTTTAAGAAGATGAACTTTTTACTTCTTTACTTACATTTCACATTGTTTCTCGTTACGTTCTTTCATTTCTCCTGTACTCAAAATATCACATAATATCACATACGTAGCGGCTATGGCCCAAAAATATAGTAATTCAAATAGTAAACATGTTAAATAACTTAAAAGACAAAAGGTCAACAATTAATCGTAAATGGTCACAAGTTCAAGTGTCAAGGAGAAAGAATTGGCCGCACAAGGAAAAGTTCCATAGTTGTCTACAGCTCCCAAAGCTGCTGGCAAAAATTCATTAAAAAAAGTTCATTTGAAATTTCTAATCAATATAATTAAACACAGCATCAATAATTTTTCACATTTTTCAAACCCACGCATTTGGCATGTTTCTTGTAAACTTAAAATATCGTAAACGAAACTTAAATATTTATAAATTAAAATGGAATCTCAGTTTCTTTTTAAAAAATTTGTTTAATTAATTTTAGCCGATAATTTACATGTATGGAGAGATACGTAGATTGAAAATGTTTTTTTTCTACATATTAACTATGAACTCTATGTGAAGAATATGCTTGCAACATTTCATGGATGTCGGTCTAAATTGTAGAAACTGTGACAAATAAAGGACAGACAGGTGAACAGACGTAACAAAATTTCAAGGGTTCTTGTATCATTACAGAACCCTAAAACCCCTTATACACATTGATCTATTTTAATTTCTTGAAAATTAAGCTCAAATAAGTATTCACTTGATAAATGTCTATTCTTTAATCTTGTCTATGTCTAATTTATAAGAAATATGGTTTAGAGCTGTAATATAACTACATAAGACTGGTTGTTTTTAAACTCACAATTATTTTGGTAAAAGAATAAATAATATAATCAAATAGACCAGCCAAATTAGACAAAAATTGACCGAAATAGCTAATAAAATCCCATATTTTATATATATTTTGCTTCATTGGATATACTCTTGAGCTATGAATTTTTCAATCATCAAACCCTCTTGCGTATTTATGTTTTTCGAGAGTGAAAAAAGATATAAACGTTTTATCTATTTTCTTAAAAACTATATTTTTTTGGAGGAAAATGCAAGAAACCGAAATTAAAATTGTTTGTAAGAAAAGTTTCATATTTTTTGTATAATATTAACCATTTCGAAGATACTGGCCTGAAAATTAAACGAAATTTAAAAAATTACTTGTTTTCATTCTTTCACTTATTTTTCGAAATCTATTAATTTTTTGAGGAAAATGCGACAGATCAAAATGTGCTTTTAAAATATGCCACAAAAAAAGCATTTTTCATATATTTATTACTGCGCTTGAAAAATTATTTGACCAGAAATGAACGCTTCAGATTTTCTCGCAAACTTATTACTTTTATGGTATAGGTATAGGTTTATAAACAAATTGTAGCTCTTTAAATTTGCTATAAAATGGATTTATTGAGTTTTTTCGTCTATTGCTTTCGAGTAAAATACACGACAAAGTCAAGAAGTTTGGTAGTTATAAAAATATGCACTCATTTTTGCATCATATTATTATGAGCTAAACTTGAAGTTTTTCGATTATTTTATTTAAAGACAACGTTATAACCAAATAATTTTTCTATGAGAAAAAAAAATGATTTGGTTATAACGTATGGGGTATACGTATGGGCTATATAGGAGTAGGAATATGTGAGATAATAACAAAAACTAAACTATTATTTTTTGATCACATGATAATTTTTAAAGAAACCAGTAACTATATAAAATATTCAGAAACTAATAACCATGTAAAAAGCGCTCCGATTCTCTTCTTGCAATTTTTAATAGCTACAATTTCGATCAATCGCTTTTTCCAAAAACTCAGTAATTTTCGAGAAATTAGCAAAAAAATAAAAAAACTAAATTTCCAGAATTTTAAGCTTTGTTAGTCCTGCATTTCCGAACGGTTAACAAAAAACTACTGATATATTATGAATAATATTGACATTTAAGAAATTTACTGACTAACGAAATACAATTTTGACTTTTTAATATTTCCTAAAAGAAATTATAGTTATCAAGAAAATCGAAATTATATTTATCTCCTTTTCACCTTCATAAAAATATATACGCAAGAAGTCTTCGCTTTAAGAGTACACCCCAATAAGGCAATAAAATAGATGAAATTCAACATGGGAATTTGTTACTTATAAAATCCTTATTTGACTGGTCTAAAGTAATATTTGCAATTAAAAGACACACCTTTTCTTATATTTTTTCATGTTATAAACATTAATTCACTTACAATTTTAAATGTATATCGTGGAAAGAGGTTATTTGATATGACCAATAGACTTTAAAATTAACTTTATACAAAATTAACATACAAAAACTAATCCACATACGTGTAAACCCAACTCAGGACATAGGTGTCATAATTAAGCAACAGCAACGCACAATCTATCACAACAAAAAAGAGCTATCCCAAATTCAAGACCCTAATACCTTACTGCCAGCTCCCTGGAGCCGCTCTAGGAATTTCATTAGTCCGCTGACCGGCCTCAGGAATGCAACGTTGTGCAATTTATGGGTCGAGCGAAACGGTCCGGCAAATATTTGCGTTAGATCCTGTAGGTCCCTTCGTAGAGCATAGGTAATGTATTTAGTGAACTTTGCGGATAAAAGTTGTCTAGCGTAAAGTTGCTCATTGGGAAAAAATGTATTATGTACTTTTAAAATAGCTTCAATGTCTAACTTTCATCTGATTAACACACTTTGCTTTGAATAATCTGTGCTGTATCATTAAGCGACACCTGCCTTCTTAAAAATAATTTTCCTTATTATCTCCAGCAAAAAATCTGGATTACCTTCATGTTAAAATAAAAAGACCCTTATGTGTTAAAATAAATAGCACCGTTAAACAATTTAAAGTGTCAAAATATTTAGTCTATAGTAATGTCGCCCCACCTGTGTAATCCTTGTAATCTATGATTGAGGGTATATTAACCGTAACTCCGTGAACTCACTTCCATTTCCTGCTCAGTGACATCAAAAGTTGCAGTAGCTATTTGTCCGGAATCCTCATCAAGTGACATTTCAACAATCATCCAAGTGGTTCCACCACCTCAAAATTATGGGCCCAGAAGGTTTAGCGTCGAAACAGTGTATACGGCTTAGATCGTATACCCTGTTTCAGCCCATAACTCACTATTTCAGCCCATCCTCTCACTAATAGAACTCCATCAAGAACACTCGAATGTAGAACTCCAGGGGATGTGTGATCAGGGAAGAAAGCAGACATTAGTCATCTGAGAGTATTCGAGTGTGAAGCGATGCAAAGCAATTCAAAAGGAAACGGTGAGAAAAGGATTTCAGAGCAAGGAAGATAATCTTTATCAGATATTGTGAAAACAAAAAAGACCGATTTATAATACCCAACTCGATAATAACAATAACATTTATTAAATGGAAACGTCAAAATATTTAGTCTACAGTAATATCGCCCTTCTGTATAATCTGTGTAATCTATGGCGAAGGATATATAAACCGTAATCCCGTCACCGCACTTTCTTTTTCTACTCGGTGACATCAAGAGTTGTGGTTGCTATTTGTCCGGTTTCCTCGTCAAGTAATTATCTCAACAATCATCCAAGCAGTTCCAACTAAATTTGAATTCAACAGAAAGTATGATTAGATTAAATGTCTTACAACAAAATTTAACAATGCGGTTTTTTGTTGTAAGAGTAAATTTAAAAAACCTGTCAAGTAAGAGTAGAACTGGAACTAAGAGATTTCCATTCTTATTTAGGCACTTGTAAACAAATATTAATTTATACAACGTAAATATATTATCTATAAATGTAAGATAATCGCTACAGTTTTTCTTCAAGCTTCCAGCCGGATTTAATCGACCCCGTTTCTTTTCATGATTTTTGGCTCAGTAGTTTCGGAAATAAAGAAAAGTGCCTATTATGCATATTTTTGGAACATCTTTCAAATATGAATTTATGAACAAATATTTTTGTATTCATAACAAGCCATTGAATCAATCTAAATTTTAAAATGACGCAGTGAGATAGACTTCCTGTGAGGATAACGACATAGTGTCACTTTTCAATACAAGTTTGAAAGGAAGATATTAAAAAAAACGTTCTTCTATTTCGGGAAAATTAAGAAGCAAACTACGGTAAAGAATCTTCTCAAAGCTATTCTGGTGTTTTTTGCCATAATTTTGTTTGCGAATACGTTGTTTATAATTACGTCATATATATGAGTAGTTCATTATTAGAAAGCTAACATTGTAAAATTTTATATTTTAACGCCGGCGACACGTGAATTTAGGGTTTCGAAACCACGTATTCTTAGATAATTATGTCGTTTGTGCCTAGCGATAAAGCGAGACAAAAACTGGCTAATTTGATCAGGCTATTTACTACACAGTTATTTTCATACTCACCTACTATGAAGTTTCTATGAATATACTATGTATATATAAATATTACGTGCAATAACTTAGTCGCTAAAGTCAGTTTGATTTATTAATGCAAGTTGACCGAAATAACTTTGCATTGAAGTACTTGTTCTGAATACCGCCATCCTAATACTTACTATTTTAAACGAAAATAAAATATTAACTAAACTATACGGGATACTGTAAGTTGGACGTAGACCAAAATACTTCAAAAAATATTTTGAAAAATTTTCCTTTCCATATAAAAAAATTTAATTTCGGTATTCACATAATTCAATTAAATATTTTTTGTAAAATTTAACCAAAATCAGTCTTAAACTGAAATAGTTATTTATGATACTGCGGTATACATTCGACTGTGGAACAGTATAAATGATCTAAAATGGATATTAAAATTCCAGTTCGAATTGAACGTTACGAAGTGTCAGAATTAAAACTGAGAGACCATTAATACTCCAATCTTAATCGGAGAAGGCGTGAGTTTATATTTATTGGAGGACAATACAGATGTACGTAGTTAACTGACAGTACCAAAACATGTGTTTGTTTATATTATCCGTCGGTCTCCAATTGCGACAATTTGCAAACAATTCATAATCACCCCGAGGATCATTCGTATTCGTCCCCGCCTCGCCCGGCGCTCCAGCACTCGCCTCACGTCCAGGTGTTACGGCTCAATTCATTTGTCTAGATTGAAACACAATGGAGCGCCACTAATGACGGCTATTTACAGCGGCTGCACGTGGAATTGTAATCAGCGCTGATATCGGTCGTCCGTCACTTACACTGAATAAAGTCACTGCGAATTAAGTTTAAGTGTTGGCGCTTCCTTTCAATAGAGTCTACGGGGTTAAAACTTAAATTAACCTATGGGACTGTAATCCATAAATTTAAAAAAAAATGTGTAGATGCCATTAAAATCCCAATATAAGATCATTATGGAAAAGTATATATTTTTTCAATTCTTTCGAATTATGAAGATTTTATAATACGTAATTAATAAGATCGTGAATCCGTATGACGAAAATTTTTGTGTTTCGGTCTATAGCAACTTATTTTCTCAGAAATCATGCAGCATAGAGAAGGACATTTTCACAGAGTTATTTTTAGTACTGATTTAAACGCAGACGTAAATTCAAAAACATTAGTTTCCAGAGGGACAAATGAATCCACTATTTCTTGTGTTTTCAACCCCATATAAAATACGAAATAAACGCTGGGAAAATAGAAAATTTAAAAACATTTACGTACATCAAACATT
The DNA here is from genome assembly GCA_039881145.1 of Druceiella hillmani. NCBI lineage: Eukaryota > Metazoa > Arthropoda > Insecta > Lepidoptera > Hepialidae > Druceiella > Druceiella hillmani. The sequence goes on from JAYKKI010000091.1 coordinate 1,690,622, forward strand.
TTCATGAACTAAATTTTACAAAAAACGGTATAAACCGTTGTTACAAGCCCTCTCTCCCACTCGCTTATCTCTCAACGCAATAGCAAGAAAAATCTGAACAATATCAGGAAGATATACACATACAGAAAATTTTCAGTAGTACGTGCATCCAGTTAATTTTACCTATTTTACTGAACCCCTATCGAGCGAGATCGACTTGCACTTAACCTGATTTAGTTTTTTGTCATTAGATAATTGTTACGTTTATATTTTTTTTTATAATACAGTCCATAAGTTTAATCCAATGAATAGATATTGAGTTGACCACTCTAGACTCTGGTTGAAAAGCGAAACTAAAAACAAGTTCATCTACTGACTACTACCAGAACAGAATTCACACGTCTGCCAGCACGCAGGCTAACAAAAAATCGTAGCGAAACTAACCGAATGACGCAAACAAGTCTCCTGCAAATAAAAGTGAATCGCGCCGATTATGTAAAGCATATCGGCGCCGAATACGTGCGGCTTGGCTCGGTGAGTACTCGCAGTCAGCGCTGGCGGGACACGTAAAGTGCATTAGATATGGTAAGCAGCCGTCCCCGAGGGACTAGACGGCTCGATCGCGTTTTATTCGCGTATTTTTTATACTTCCCGCTTACCTCTGTGATTATTACCGTTATTTGCAAGTGGCGTATAGTCCGACGGCACGTTCTCAACTTTTTTGCTGCTGTTGATGACTTGACTCATTTTTTTACTTTCATCATCGTGTTCATTTTAATAGTTTTTTTTCTCAGTTTCAAACCAATTAAGATGAAATAGAACTAATTAGGGAGAATCGAATCACGTAAACACATAGAAATAAAGTAAAAAATATTTTTTAATTTTCCTTTTTGAAGTATTGAACTTGAGGATATTTTTTTTTCTTTCGGGATCCATATCATGGAAGAGGAGATTGCCATTGAAGGGGTCTTCTAAAATTCTATTGAAAATATCTGGCCATGTTTTCGAAACAGCGTCTCCTTGGCGGAATTCAAATTTCCTGAGCGTATAGCGGTCTCGTCGCCGTCGTACCTCTTGCATTTGTTAAGTACTTCAACGCAAAATTATTTCAATTAGTTTGAAGTAAGAAATTAGAGAAATATAGACAACCAAGTTTTTCATTTTACGCTTGTCAAAGATATTCGTATAATCGATTATATGGTGAAGAATAATAACAATATTTATAAATAGTTTAACAAAAATACTATGTTAAGGATATATAATTAAAAGGACTGTATAAATATTATGTGTGCACAGAACTCGTATGACACGAGTTTTCCAGTGCGAAATTTCCATCCTAAAAGAACGCAGTGGAGATGTCATCACACATATCAACAAGACCTACGGACCCAACATCTAAAACGAACGTGCTGTGCATTTCTTTTCCAACCGCGTCTGTCTCAAATACGAATACAACTGATAAAGAAACGAATTTCTCTTAAACTACGACTGAGCAAGTAGCAGGATCTAATCTCAATGTCACAATGACATTAATCTGGTAATTTACTTCGAAGCAGTTTAAAAAGTTGGGCGTTTGAAGAGCTTAACGAATAACAATGAGAAATATGCGACCTTCACGTACATTTCTGTGTTGAACTAATAAATAAAACATGCCTCACCGTGTTGAACTGACAAATAAATTACAGAATTGTGAAAAGAATTGAAAATAGAAATGGTGGGTTCATTTCTATTTAATGCATCGAAGCCACTGACAAAATAAATAGTTTGTTATGAATTGTTGAATTTAAAACAACGAATTCGTAAATAAAAATATAAAATGTTATATAAACATTCCATCATGGTCGCAAGCATTATTTTCAAGTATTCTTTCAATAGAGATTCATGTTGTATTGTAATTTCTGAAGGCTGAATCTTCAAAGCTTCAGTGGTTAGGAAACAGTAACTAAATCTTATGTTAAAAAAAATTAAAAAATATAATCCTTTTTACCTTTTCGTAACATCTAGAATGTTACTTTAATAAAATACGGTATATAATAAATTTTTTTTTCATTGTATTATTTAGTTACCGTTTCTTAATTGCTCCTTGAAATTTGGTCACTCGTTAAGATGTAATCCAGTATATAAAAACATATCATATTTTTTTACACAACAGTCTTCAGAATCTCACAAATCTACTGTCGGGGCTATTAGAAATATTTTCTTAAATTTATGTTAACTCAAAATGTGTCTAAAATATTCACTTGAAATTAAAAACATACTTCGTCGTATAAAAATAGAACTATTATCAACTTTTTACTAATTAGTGAAAAATAAAATCGCTTTGAAATAATATATTTTAAGGCAAATACAAACATTACCAATAACAAAACGTCACAATCGAGCTAGCTATTTGTAATTCACCTTTCCTCGCTCGCCACCCCGCCCGAATAAGAATTGGCGCGCTAAAGACACCGCGGGCGACCGCCGACGACGCGTAGACATTTTTTCCTTCCCAACCACTTAGTATCATTGCCTAAACCTCCCCTCCGCGCCCCTGCAGATCGAGACGGTGACGATTTCCAAGTCTTTTTTCGCCTCTACACAATTTTCTTATTTTATTTTCATTCATTATTATCTCCGGCGAACGCAGGCGGCGAGCACCAGATATTTACACTCGAGTTAACACTTTATTCTCCGCTTTACCCCTTTTGTGGATTCCGCGTTCGAAATAAACAGTTTTATTTAGCGGTGCTACGAGCCTCGCGCCGAGTGAAGGGTTTGAATGCTAATCTGACGGGCAATTCTATTCTTTTATCTACTCACTCATTACGTACGGGAGAATTTCTCGTCGACGGAGTCAATCTCAGTGCGGGCGCGGATGTGAGTTAAAATGAATTACACGATGGATGAGTAAATAAAAGGTTTAAACGTGTTTTATAACTAACTCAGTTGTTAAGATGTTAGATATTAACCGAGTCCATCTTTTTCAATAGCGTATTGTCAATATGTATATCTAATTGTTTTTATTGCGTACCGCAATAATACTACACGACTTAGATTGACGGGTACCAATATTCAAACGCCAATTACATGTGCTAACGGCAGATGATGGAGAATAGATCATTACATCTGTACATATTCCTTCTGACGTGAACTTGAAATGTATACATAAAAAGTGCATTTTAAAAAGCAGTAGGGGTCTACTAACCGATTTTTTACTCTTCCGTCGAACTCAATTACCAAATTTTCTACGTATAGTTTATTCAACAATAAATTACATAAGAAAGCGCAAAATCTGCCAAAATAAAATAAAAAGAAAGTTAGCCTCATTATTTACACGGCATTATTTTTAAAATAAATTAAATAATATTAGGTCCACGAATGAAGAATTTTAATTTTAAGTGGCCGAGTTTGTTATTATGGACAGGAAGAGTTCAATTACTTTCGAGATGGAAAAATAATACAATATAAATAATAATGATTAATGGTAATGGTAATTTAAAATTTGAGAATTCATAAGATCCTAGCATCAGAAACTCACCTTTCAACATGCGCTCTCAAAAGTCGTCCAAAAATTTATGCCCCTACTAATTTTACCCGCGTCATTTTCTTTTCGTTCACATTCTGTTTTCTTTCATGCCTCATAATTTTCTTTTTCCTCCTATATGTCAAATTTATGCCTTTCTAAAAGAAAGGCATAAATTAAGAAAACAGAATGTGAACGAAAAGAAAATGACGCGGGTAAAATTAGTAGGGGCAAAAATTTTTGGACGACTTTTGAGAGCGCATGTTGAAAGGTGAGTTTCTGATGCTAGGATCTAATGAATTCTCAAATTTTAAATTACCATGAATTCAAAAATTTGACTGCATAAACAGTGAAGGAATGTTAATAAAACGACGAAAATAAATTTAATAATGAGGCGCATTCGAATGTAAAGCCAGACTATGGTCAAATGAATGAGATACGTAGAAACATCAGCTTTACTTAAAAGAATCTCCTGGAAAAAAAAGATTACGTCAGTTATTACGACTGATTGACAAATCCGTTCTAATTTCCTAAGTGTATCCTTTTTTCAACAGTTATGCGATACATTTTCTATTTAGTAAAGTAATACGCTTCATTTCAACAGTCGGATAGAAAATAAGAAAAATAAACAAAATATTCCGAAATATTATTAAAGTGTAAATTATAGAAATAGCCAAATATAATACTAAAATAAAACATTTATTGAAGACGTTTCGACCACATAAAAGGGCATTTACTTAGAAAGATGTGTGATCATTATATTCTCAACAATAAATAACGTAAAGGCAAGGATAAATATACTAATTCACTACAATTCCAATAGCTTTGGACATACTAAACCAGAGTTGATATGAGTAGGCCAAAAAAAGTGTTCAATTTATTTTGATACTATTAAACACTAGATTTATGACTAGAGTAATCCAAAGTACATACATATACAGTATCAAAATGTGCTGGAAAAATGTTATATGTACAAACCAGGATGTCTCAGAATTTCTTTGGAATAAAGATCTTTTGAATCTGTATCGGGAACTAATTATAAAGTTTTTCTCATAAATGATTCCTGAAATGTGAATGAAATACGTGGTATTTTATTTACTTGCATAATTAACAACACGTGACAGGGCAATAATTTATATTATTAATTAATGACGACTAATCATCGAAACTAACATTAGTTTCGGTGTAATATTAAAAATTAATATTTTTATAATATAGTTTTGAACAAGTAAATAAAACGAATTGAAATAACATTAAAGTAACATTTGTTTCCTTTAATAAACTCTAAAACTCATTTTATCTTTATTTATTTCATATATGTTAGGAAATACGGAGGTAATACAAATATTTTTAGTTTCCTTCGATAAGTACAAAGTACATTTCAAATAATTACGTCTCTCCTGAACCAAACTTATCAGAATGAGTATGTCGTTTATTCCAGAAAATCATTAGAAAATGGTAAAAGAAAATAACATACTGCCATGTAATAGTCCAATGTAACAGAATATATACTAAAGGCAAATTTACAAATTTAATAGTACACATTACATCACTTCGTATCAAAATGATAACAATAATCACATAATAATATAGATCCTCAAACAAGAAGCGTTAAAACTCCACTTAGCCCGGAACATATGTATTGCTTATAATAGACTAACTCCCTTCCCAGCTTAGTCCAGACAAAAAGGGACCATAACTGCATTTTGTTTCGATCGTATTTCTTACATAATAATTACCGTTAACTGTATTATTTATTGTGTGCTAGTGTAGAACTGTACTGTCTAAACTTGTGACAAAAAATACTCATAACCATCGAAGTTAGATTTTTCTTATAACAGACGATATGTAATTAGCCTATGCATCCAGGAACTGTTTATAGATCTTATAGTCGTAAATTATTATTCTAACGATATATAGCTCTAAAATATTTCTAGTGTTCGATTTGGCAACAGAAAATAAATCATAACAAATAATTTATAATGATCTGCAGTGTAGATACAACATATACATTCAAAATTTATAGATATTTATATGTTGTCTATAACATATTCGTACATTATTGAAATGTAGCTATAAAGGTTTAAAATTTTAGTTTAAAACTCAAAAATCCATCCAGCTAATGGCGACTTCCCCTTCGACCCCACTTAAGTTTCTTTCAATCGTCAACCACGCGTTTCATAAAAGTGTTATTTTGTGCCAAACCCTAAACACAAAGAAACAAACTAAATTTTCCTCTTTATAAAATTATTATTATTTTCGACCTAACGTGATAATGATAAATTTAACATTAGACACGAGACACAAAATCTTCTAAGGACTTAATAAAAAAATTTAATTGGCTCAAACCAATTTTTAACAGAATGGAGTGCATCTTAAAAAAGTGCCATTAGGGTAGATGCTAGTGAATAGCATTATCAAAAAACCTCCAATATTTATTTAGCTCTGCTTCCTCAAATTAATTTTTCTATATTTGAGTATCCGCGACCAGTTGGTTCTAAGCCAACCATTACTTGCCATATTAACTGGTTAAGAATTACGTAATATACAAAATCATTCATTATCACTCCTTACGTATCGGCTACACAGGTATAACAAAACGATGCCACGATTATAATTTTGAAGACAATTGAATGGAAACCTTTCCTCGGCAAAGGGCTTCCCTTAGTAACTCCTCAGTAATAGATTAAACCAGCAAGCAGACACCGCACTAATAATGCAAAGGTCGTGACATTTGCTTAGCTCAGCCGGCGAGTGTTTCTTTTTTTTAATTTCCCTCTACCAAGGTGCCAGCATTTCGTTAAAGGTCACAGAACACATAACTCGCACGAAAGGGCGTCACACTAGGATAGTGTGTATCGGTATCTTGCCCCTAACAGTTAAAGCGATTTTACAGAGTTCGGCGTTGCTGATTGTAAACTAATTTAAACTCAGTTAGCTAAATACAACAGTAATACATGTAGAGACAAATTAAAAACTACCCGGGAAAACTACCCAAAAAATAATAACGAAGTCGATTAGGTAGTTCGTGACATTTATAGGTATTGTGAAAATCAAAACCATATTAAACAAACAGAATAACAAAACAGCGAGCGTCTTAACCACTGGTCCTAGAAATAAGAAATTTAAAGGACTTATTTTAATATAAGCTACGTAACTAAGAAATAATAATCCAAAATTCCATCTCTGACGAGATTATTGGGGGGGGGGGGAGCAAAACATTCTAACTATATGATTTTTGACATTTTTCGCGAATAGATTTCTTCCATATACGTAGATACATACATATACGACAGTAAAAATACAAAAGTAAAAAGTCAATTCCAAAAGATGTATGTCGACTGAAACTCCTATGCACTAATATATTTTCTCAAACCATTGTTTTAGTACTCTCGCGTAAGGCCACATGGCACCTTCCTTTAAAATATTATACTTATATTGAACTCCTTATGAGAAGTTATGTTGTTATTTTCTTTTTGGTAATAATTTCAAAAATAATTATAAGATACATAAATAATTATATAATAAACTTATCGGAAGTTTTACACGTTCCTGTGGGTACCTATTTCGCAAAAATTTATAGTATTTAGGAACAAATCCCTTAATTGTCACGTTTGACCGGCGGATGACGGTTGGACATTATTTGAGTGTCCTGCAGTGTGAAAAGTCGAGATCAAATCTTTCTCTTTCACTTAGGAATTTCACTAAATCTTTTGTCAGTAAACTTCTATGACCTAAAAGAAGGCTATATGCAAAATTGCACTCTTTTAGACCTAACAGTTTTGTGCGCTTACAGGCAAAACATAGAAAAGACACCCACCACCCCCTTGGTTCCTGAAAAGTTTGTAAAACGCTTAAATACATATTTATCCTGTTATTAGAGAGAATGCAATTTTGAAATGTCTAGTGTTTACAGTTTTTATGATACGTAAAGTTTTCTATTAAAGTTTGACCTCATTTTTATCCCTTTGGTGGACGGTTATTTAAAAATTCTTGCTTAGTGACTACCAAATACCAAAAAAGTACTTTTCGACATTCTAGAACCTCGATTGAGACTAGATTTTGATCTGATAATCAGAAATAATTTAATGCATAATGAGATTAAGCAACATGTAAAGAGAATGTCAAATTATTTGCCTAAACATTTTAGACAAATGTAATCGTATGCCTAATCGATGAGGAACTTGCATGTTAAATATATGCGTTCAGTCATGTGATGTAACGTCTTACCATTGGCCTATACCACCAAAAGTTTATGATATGAATTCTTGCTTTAAATAAAGATTAAATATTAATTGCTAAATACTCTACCGCTGAAGTATGATTTATACATATCATAAAATCGTGAAAAACTGAGTCTGTGCATTGAATATTTTTTATGTAAAACTAAGTGCTACCTACTAAGCATAAAACAACAGTTTTTATAACTCATGTCTGTTTGTTTGTCTCTGCGCGCCTTCGTTGTGCATTCTAATCTCAACAACGGCTGAACCACTTTAGATGCGATTATCAGTGATGTATTTAGATTAACTTGGGCGAACATTAGGACTGGTTTTAGTTCATTCGGTTCACAAATAAAAATACGCCAATCTTTAGTTTACGCTCATAGTGTACGCTAATATCAGAACCGGTGAAACCGACTTGGCTGCCAACACTATCTATTAGCATTTTTAATAAACTTTATGCTCATAGTTCTGAGCGAGAAAAGGAAAAAAACAAAATTCTATAATGAATTGCCAATACCGATGGCAATAATTCTTTTGTTTTTTAAAGTACTTCAATTGTTATAATTTTTCATGCCTATGTGCCCGCGCAATTCAAAAACTTTCCTAATAATATTTTTAACTGTGCCAAATAATTAAAAAAAAAATGGATTTAAATCGTAGGGAGGGATCCTCCTTGTTAAGCATCTTCAAAATGATATATTGCGAGGATCACTTCGAAATAAATTTTGTTCTTAGAAATGATACATAACAGTCAAACTTTTTCCTTGCAAAATTGTTTTTTGTAACAATTTTGCAAGATAAATAATGATATTCAAAACTATCATTAAAATTAAAGTAGCCACCTCTCGTATTTTTGAAAATAAGTGAAGAATGAAACCGACAAAGTCTTTATATACGATTTCAAAATGTAAAGGTTACATCACATGTTTCAAATATGGAAAATAAAACAGATTTTTGGTTAATATATTTCAAAAAATTAGTAAATAAAATAATTTCAAATCATAACCTAACTCATCATGTAAGATTTCTCATTTTCATATTCGAAAACTCCGAGTTTCCTAAGAAAAAATGCGTACCAATTTCTCCGTTAACGTTAGACAGGTGTCTTGAATTCACTTTAATAAAACCTGTTTTCATTTATGGAAAGCCAAAAATGCATATTAAACGTTGATGACATCGGTGAGATAACTCTAAAGGGGTGACGTCACTGAAAGCTGATTGACGTTTTGACATCACGTGACTTTACGAACTATTCAAATGGCATTCCTTCATATTAATAGAAAAAAATATTTAGTTTTGCATCTTTGTTTGTTTGTACAAAATATAATCGTTTTAGTAAAATCAAAATAATCATCTTAGTAAGCTTTCCATTTCGGTGTCTAAAGGCAATACGTATAAATATAAATAAACAATATATTATTTTATTTTCATAAATAAAAAAATATTCATAAGTAAATATTCCTCTTCTCTAGATGATCATATTCAGAGACAAATAAGCTACGTTACAAATAGCTACTGTTCGGTATCGAATATCAAATCCATTTAATATGCATAACACCCAAATAGATGAAGTATATTGTCATATTATACATCTCTTGATTTGAAATTAAGATAAATTGCAATTTCTACTTAATTTAATAAAAGCATAATAACAAGCATATTTTTTTAACTAAAAGAATGTTTTTCAGAAAAAAAATGTTACATTGTTACTCAAGTATGAAGTACCCAAAACTAATTTATAGGTAAAACTTAGCAAAGGAAGTGTTAACGTTATAATGCGGTATGAATGCAATTTAACACTAATAAAAATGTCACTCATCATAGGTTATTAATAAAAAAAAACACAAATAAGGATGATGTATTTAAAAAAATCACATACGATTATTTTATTATAAAAAAATTATTTAAAAAAATTAATACCTTTGTTTTCTACAATTTTGTTTCCCAGGTATAATTTTTCAAACTTATTTTTTCATTTCATTCAGTTTTTCGTTTTTAAATTATCACACAGACAAAAGTTATTAAGTATTTATCATAAAAATACACTAAAATGTAAAGAACAAACACTCAATAATATTCAAAGCGTTCATTATTTGCGACACAGTGATTTACTACAATGACGTCAACATTCATAAATTAAAATATCTACATTATTTATCTCTGGTTTAAATTTCGATACCATCCTTACCGTTATTACATATATACAACTATAAATGTCAGAATGTGCGTGTTACACAAAAGTTTTCTTTATTTATAGATCTAGATACTTTTTGCCTTGCTTAACTGATTTTGCTTCCTCTTCTTTCTGGTATCGTCATGGCTGTACAAATAAACAAATTATTTTTATTAGTTATAATTTATTTATATGCATATTGCAAGATATTCATTTCTTTGACTTTTTATCAAACTGAACGTTACTGCTACTTGTAGTCATTAACTCCACACTTAATGCAATGGAATTGCTTTTGTAAAGTTGTCAAGTAGCTTTCATAAACTCAATCGTCTGGTCCACATTTTTTCTTCGGATTTTTTTTGTAAAAGAAAACTTCGTAAATATTCAAGGAAAACCTTTTTAACCGACGATATTGAAGCATATTTTTTATTGTATACTTAATTCCTCTCTTTATTCTGATTTTAATAATCGGCATTTTTGCAAGCCCACACTAAATCTTCAATTTCGAAAAAAGATTGCAAAGTTAGGACTAGAACTGAACACATCGCCATATAAACATGGCGAATAAAAAGAAAATTTGTGTGGAATTTTTATATTTTTTTCCTTTCATTATCATTATATATTATTAAAGCATATTTTTACATTGAAAATATCTATAACAAATTATATTTTAATTGATAATTTTGTCCATCATTTTTAAATCGATATTTAAACAAAATTAAGACTGTAGGAAATGCAATGAACGGCCATCCAGAACACATTTCTTTTTGAAAATTTGTTTACTTTTGAAATATACATATTGAAATATACATAATATAGACACCATAACTAGATGTCCATGCATATTAACGATGTAATTTGATATACACATATCACACATTTAATTTATAAGTTATAGTACTTTGCTGGAGTATGAGTTTCTAAAGAAATTTATTAACGCCTAGCTAAATATATCTAATGTCGTAATTACAGAAAGGCGATATGAAATTAATTATTGAATGAGTTAAAACTTTAAAATATCTAAAAGATAGATATATTTCACACATAACACTATAAAGTGTATAAAAGACATAAGTAGGTGTTTATGTTAAAAAAGTCGATTAAAGATAAACAAAACAAAAAATAATAAATGTTGCGTACATTTATTAGTTGGTGTTATTCTATTGAAAAATCAATCATATTTGGGTACCCATTATTAAACAATGGCTATACCTAGATCTCTGTTACGGGACTTTTGTATGCCCGTTATTAGTAACCCATTTATAATTCTTTTGGAATTATGCAAAATAATGCAATTTTCAAAGTAAATATAAGTTACATGAGTTTCTCTACATACCTGATTAATTTATTTTTTAACAAAAAGATTGATTTATTATTCAAAACATAACTAGTGAAAAACAATGAAATGTTATGACTTTTGCAATTACTGTAATTAATTAAAAAAAAAGATTTAACTTACTTAGCCATAAGATAACATTAAATTATATTTTAAAGTTATACAGATTACGCTTCTTTTTGCATTTCGATAACATTAAATACTTAATCTTATATTTGTTTTTTTTTAATTTTTACTTATAATCAAGTTTTAAATCTTTCAACTTTATTCTTACAAACTTCTTAACATATAAGCAAATGTATACATATCAAAAATAATTTGGTTAAAAACGACTACTGCCTTGAATTTTAAGTCTATTACTACTTTGAACTTCAAATTCAGATATTCAAAATTTTTTTTTATATATTGTGCTACAAAAATATACAACCAATTGTAAAATAAAAAATACGGGCCTCGATTATCTTAATAATATTAGTTTTAAACCTAAAAATCCTGCACTGATTCGCGTACGGTCGGATACACACGGAAACCGAACATAAGCTTCTGCAGAGGGAACCGACAGTCCTACTGTACAATTGGGTAATTCACTATTCCTGAATTTGCTGTTTTTAGTAATATGTCGTTTATTAAATGCCAATAAAAAAACAAATATAATGATTAATAAAAAATTCAACAAATTTTACTAAGTATGACGTTATAAATTCATATTACCATTTTTATAAACCTTAAGATTAATGTCTTTTTGTACTGGCTAAATTTCAAACATTGGTTAAAAACTTTTTCACATCTCATTAACTTCCAACTTGAAATTATAATTTATAAAATAAAAAAAATAGTCAAACACCCATTTGCTAAGAAACACGCAGGAAAGTAAGCTTAGGACAATGGACTTGTTTATATTTTTTTAGTAACAACAAGATATTGCACAAATGCGTAAAATAAGAAAATGAGATAACGTTCACCCGATTGATACTGAAAGACCGGTAAGAAAACTACCTTGTTTAAAAAATCATGAGACGATGACGATATTTTTTTAATTAATTAAAAATGTCAGTAACAATTTTCGCAAATTGCCATCAAAAGGAATCATAAAAAGGAATCACCTAAAATACTGTTCTATACATGGATAATTGTCAAGTGACTGGTCGAAACAGAAAGTTTTTGGCCTATTGATATCCCATACATTTAATACTCACAATTTTGATCATAGCAACTGGGTTTGTTTTCTATAGTTTATTATGGTTTAGTAAACAACATTTTTAACCTTTATGAAAAAAAAAACTATTTGTAATGTTTAAAACTGTAAGTGTTATATACAAGGGATATTGACCGGACAAAAAACTTGCCCGTTATCTGAACATCAACCGCGTTGGGAAAGTATGTCGTCTTCAAAAGTCTTGCGGTTACCTTCAAGTAAGTAGTACTTCATATTTCATTCAATTTTTTTATACAAATCATTACATTTTAATGTAAAGCAAGTTACCGCGTGAGAATGCGTGTGTAGGTTATACAAAATACTTATTTTTAAAAGTAAGGTCTCTGTTTTTTAATGATTGTACGAAATATTGGACCTGTACTGTAATATAATACATAATAAATATCACACATTTGCAGGATTTCGTAATCTGTAAACAAAGAGGACGTAAAGATATGGTTCTATTTATTTTATTTTTCTTCAGAAACTCTTAATTGCTATATTTTGAACTTGCAGAAAATTCTCCTAAAGTCGATTCACGTTGCTTACATATTTAATGTTAAGAGTCCCTCCGAAAAAAATAGCAGATTATATTGCGGTTGCTCTACCATATATTAAGTACAGATCATAATAGTACGTCGACATGGACAGAAGACCCTCGGGAGCGATCGATCGCGACGCCCATCCATCATTACGCCCGATTTTAACCGGTATCAATTCATACTTATATCATCAAACGATCCAGGATAGTCTCGGTGGAGTGTGTATGTTATTATATAGAAATCATTACAACACCATCAAATAAGGAGACATCAAACATAAATAAATATGGAATACAATCAAGCGAGCAAAGTATGTAATACTATGGCTTGAATTGAAATTGTAATAAAAAAATTCTATTCTGAAATTGTTTTCGGTATAACAAATTTCAGAATAGTAATTATTTTACTTAAAGTTTAGAAAATTAAATTAATCTAACAATGGCTTTGCTATATTCTTATCTTCGTACTGGAAGGGGAAAAGCGCCCTTTCAGTACGATTATAGGAAGGAATGTAGGATCGCAATTGTTAGATGCATTTCGTTTTCTAAAACTATGAGCATTTTGACGTACTAGAAATTATGCCTGCTCTTTACATGAGAAAGTTTGTGCTATGTTTTACAAATATTTAGCTCTTCAAACCCTGTCCCATTAGGGTGCACCCAGTAGGGATCCTTAGAGTTTAATATTTAATGATAATGATAATTCTCCACTAGATAACGGTATTCATTTTCCATGTAATTTAACTTTTTTAATAAAAAAGTTATTAGAAATAAAATAATTAACGTCATCTAGTGGAGAATAATAATACTGTATTTTAATATACTGAGATTATGATTGTTAATAAAAGAAACAGAAATCGCTGTTAAATAATTAAGTAATAAACCGTTAATTATCGAAAAGTCAAGTAAAAATATGATTTTTATCAGTAAAACTAATGAGAATAGCGCAATGAAATGAAATGAAATTTTATTCTATGATTTTGATAACGGAACAGCGTGCGTATAGTCAAAATCAATCCGATTGTTACCCTTGTGTACAATGCGAAATAAGTTTTATTATCTGTTTCTGTATTTTTATCTGTTTTTCCAACTCGATACCAATAAATTAATTTAATTAATACCTTCTAAAGATATGTTTTTAAAACAATGCATTTTAAAATTTCAACGTTTTATTCTTTTTTGTGTTTTCATCGCCTTGTAGTCGGAAGTTGTTAACCGGTGAATAGGGAAGAGACTTTTTATGTTTGGCTTTTATTACGACCAGTTTGTCATATTTTATTTTCACTTTATTACCCTTCTCTTTCTCCAATTTCACTTGCTCCTGCAAATCTCTCCTCTTCTCCAATACTTGTTGTGGTTAACCTTCCTTCATATAATATGGAGTGTCCCTAAAAACTCCTTTCTGTTTGAAAATATTAATTTTCGTGCCCACTCTCCTACGTGAAGATCGCACAGTGTTTCAGATGGAGTCTTGAAACCAAGCATGTTAGACTTTCTAGTTAACGAAAATACAAGCAACACAATACATAGGTAGGACACTGTAAACAGAGACAATAACTTATAACAATCAAGCCCCCCCTCCCGCATGGATTATTTAAACGAACCAATTCAAATAAATAACAAGAGACATCTTCCAACCCGGTTAGTTACCGTGGAAGATCATGACCACAACCCTGTAAAGAAAACAACAAATATAAAGAACCAAACTCTACATCTGAAACAACAATCAAACTCTATATACTAACATACAATCCCAGAACCTTATCATCTTATGGACGACTACTAGAACTGACGGAAGCACTAAAAAATGTAAACTTTGATATAATTGGACTATCAGAAACGCGAAGATTGGGTACAAAAATAGAAGAACCAGAAAACTGTATACTCTGCCATACAGGACTCGCACAGGGCCAATATGAAGTCGGTTTTTTTAATAAACTTATATCATAGCATAGAAAGCTTCAACGGTATCTCCGACAGAGTCGCACTACTAAACCTAAATATACAGAACAACAAAATGTCGATCATACAAGCGTATACGCCCACAGAAGCAGCAAGAGATGAAGAGATTGATTTTTTTAATGAAAATCTTTAGAAAGCCATGGACCTTGCACATAACACATATATAATTATGGGCGACTTAAATGCCAAAATAGGCCAACCTAGAGTGGATAAACATTTGATAATGAAATCAAATGTTATGTTATAAGAAATCTAAGACTTATCGACTTTGCGCTTGAAAATAAAATAGCAATCTTAAATACATATTTTATAAGGAAACCAAACCGAAGATAAACGTGGCGTTCACCTATTGGTAAATATAAAAACGAAATTAATTACATCTTGTCAAACAAACCTGCTATGGTACAAAACATAGAAGTATTGAATCTCAACTTTTCTTCAGATCATAGACCGAACCGAAAGGACCGAACGGGATTTAAAAATAATTAAAACTCCACATTGAAGAGTGAGGAAGAAATAATAAGATAAAAAGAGTGCATCGCAGATCACCTACCAAACTTACTGGAACCTCAAGAAAGTATACCAGTCCAAAGCAATCTTTGCTAATAGCCCACCTGAAGATGTTGTAATACAACCGAAACCTAGGTCGTGGTAAAGAACTTAATGAAAGTAGAAATAATACTACATCACGTAGTTTCATTTCATTGTGACAAATAAAAGATATAACATTTCATCAGAGAGCGTCTTAGCACTCGTGGAGAGGAGACAGTTATTACAAAATACCAAAAAGAAAACTAGGTCCGTAAAAAATGAACTCTCAGCATTATACAAACTAATAAGCAAATGCATAAATTACGACTATACAACGTACAGATCGAACATTGTAGAGAAATATCTAGCACGATCAGGCAGTTCGAAAAAGATTTCAAAGGGTTATGAACAAACAAGGCATAGATCGATGGATTAAATAGCGAAGGAAAAACCTTAAATAGTAGTAATGAAGTTATTGGAATTGCAACAGAATTTTACACAATATTTTATAGCCCTCCATAGTATGAAAATTTAGATGAAAATTTCGACAATAACAACAACAACAATTATTAGACGGGCGTAAATTCAAAGAGATGTACACGATTCACTGTAATTGAGGTGATCCAAGCGATGAATAGATTAAAAACAAATAAAAGCTCAGGTTCAGACAGCATCACCAACGAAGTTGTAAATCTGCCTAACTGGTTATACCGCTAACTCATCTTTTTAATTGCATTTGTATAATCTTTTAAACACCGACACACAGAAAAAAGGTCGACCCATACGATTTTGCAAATTATAGACCAATAAGATTATTGCCATGTATGTAAAAATTATTCTCCTCTCTCATAAAACATAAAATAAGTACAACACTGGAAGCAGAACAATGCATGGAACAAGCGGGATTTAGGAAAAATTTCTCGACTATAGACCATATCCACACTCTGCAACTACTGATTGAAAAATGCCAGGAAAGACAGAGAGCTCTATACATCACCTTCATTGACTATAAAAAATCGTTCGATATCGTATCACATTCAAGTATCTGGAAGGGGCTAATCGAGCAAGGGGTAGAAAACGAGTATACACAAGTAATAAAAAGTATTTATAATAACAACACTGGTAGAGTTCAATTGGGAAAAGTCGGCCTAAGCTTTCCCATCTAAAGAGGAGTGAGACAAGGCGACCCGACCTTCCCAAAGCTGTTCATTGCCCCCTAGAGTCGATAATAAGAAAACTGGATTGGTAAACTAGTGGCCTAAACATAGACGGAAATTACCTGAGCCACCTCCGATTTGTGGACTACTCAGAAATCTAGAGACGTGTTCAACTTACTTGGAACAAATACTGGAGTCCGAATGAAATTTTTAAAATCAATATACCAGTGAAAATCAAAACTAAGGTCATGTCGAGCTGTCTTTTACCGTGCCCAACGCTTATCAGACCTGGAAATATACAGCCGAAATAAAGAAAAAAAATATCACGTGTCAAAGAGGCATGGAACGAAGTATATCTAAAGCTACCGATGCGCAAAACTATTTCCGAATACTAAAATGGAAATTGGCGGGGCATGTAGCGAGACTGACAGATGAGCAATGGACTAAAAGTGTGGCAGTGTGAAGAGGCCCATGTGAGAGGAAGACCGCTTACGAGATGGGCTGACGATATTAGCAAAACAGCTTGCCCGGGTTAGATGCAAATAGCCCAAGATTGATTAGTTCTTGCAGATTAATAATTTATTAAATATGATATAACTTACTAAAGAAATTAACTCTTAAATGTAAAGAAAAGTAGTGTAATAATAAGATTACTTATTTTGTTACTTTCTGGCAAGAAGTAAAAAGGCTTTTATTATTATTGTAAAATTTCAGTTCTAATTTCGCAGCATTATGACCACTTAAATTGACCGTGATGTCGCCGTAGAACTAAATGTGACTAAAGTATTTTGTAGACAAGACCCAAGAGCTGCGCCGCCAAACACCACAACGCATTTAAAATATATTTTTTCCACCTTCGCCATGTGCCGTCATGCGTTAAACAGATATCGCCACATTCGCGAGGGGCTTCATTCACGATGAACCCTCTAGCGTAATCATCGCTACACCCTACGATTGCATCTCCATATTTATTGCTACAGATTGCTCTGCGCTCATGGCTACCGACTCTTAAAAAGTAGAAAATCAGGAACACGTTTACAACAACAAACTGTTAAATTGTTTTGCTATCACCTGCCTCCTGTTTATAATACTTCTACGATTATTATAGATATTTAACACTTGCGTGTGTCCTTTCACGTAGCTTAAACTATACCATTTCAGGTTTCATTCTAAATTAATTATTTTGTGTCCATATCTATAGATCTAACGGGTTTCATAAATTTACAGTCTCTTATACAAACTGTCATATTAACAAGGACAGAGCCTAAACATGTTTAGTTTGTTTGCAAACTTTGAAACCACCAACTTTACTTTAAAAATTTAGTTTTTACTATTATAATTAAAATCAATAAGCGAATAAAAACAAAACGACGTAAACAAATTATCTTTAAAAATCCTTGAAGAGTAAATAGTTTCAAAAAATTATTTGGATTAAAAAACCTTATATTTTATTTTCACCAAAATTTAAGCCGCGTCAAGCATAATCAATACTTCAATCGGAAAATGTTTCAAATACCATATTTGTTGAATTCGACGCTACAACTCATACGTTCAACGCTACAGCGTAAAGTTAATACAATACATAAGCAAAACCGAAAGAATTCACATTAAATAGGCGACACTTTCCCTCAGCAAAGTTGTATCCGTGCAATTGCAGCAAGCCCACAGACCCCCACACGGTCGCGCGCCCTCTAGACCATCCCTCCGTTGTGTCGGTGATCCGTCATATTATTAAATTACAAACGGTGAGTCCCGCCACACTTGGGCCGTGTATAATGATGCGTCGGGAAGATAGGAATGGAGTATTCTTTCTGATAGCGAGCGGGGCGCCGCGATCAAAGGACGTCACGGCGCCGTTTTGCTTGACGACATGGAAATTACGTAGACGCTGTGTGGTTAGATGAGGCATTTGGTGGTTTTAGTTATGAATATACAGCAGTTGAAAAGTTATTTATTAAGTTGTAGTTACTTTGAAAATTACAGATGACTATTTTATATACGTATGTAAATATAATTTATACGTGATTAATAAAATTAAGTGCTTAGTTGGAAAAAAAATCAAAGAAAAAAATAATGTGTTAAATAAAAAATGCAACCAAATCACTAGGTTTTAGAAGGTAATGTCAGTTAAATTTTAACGAAACACAAGTGAGTGTAAAAACTACACTTTTTGTGAAGGTCAGTTTTGTACACATAAATGTTTATGCAGAAAATTGTATACTCATATGAGACCGACCCTTCTTTCCACAAAAATGCATTTCCGATTTTTTTTATTGACTTAAAGTATTAATTTTGCCTACATTTTACAAGAAGTATCCTTACAATGACGATACTCTAACAGGATCACCATGAAAATTTACATCCATTCAAAAGTTAACAAACGTCTTAATGGAGACCGAACGAAATAATACCAATTTCTGTAATTGAGCAACGACCTTGAACAATATAATAATCTTCTTCAAAAACATATGTTTTAATTTATAGAACAGCGGTTCTCTAACAATCTTTATCGTACCGCCTATATGAAACACAGATCAGTCGCGTACCACTGAACTTTTAAATATGTTATTAGATTGGATTACTTCTCGCCGTGGTGTGTTGGTTTGGTCACAAAGCATACGGTCTTTGACGGTGCGGCGCACCGCTTTCTAGGCCGCTTTCTAATTTCCAGATGTTCGGTGAACGGGGCTGGATTGTCGTAAGAGATTGCTGTCATAGCAATAAGTCGGCCATATGTATCATTTTTATACATTAAAGTACATAAATAAAATATGTTTTGTCTATTTGCGTGTAAGCTTCAGAAACATGTACGAGTAACAAAGTATGATCGTAACATCGTAATTATATTCCTAACTACGAAAATAAGTATTTGTTTGCCTCGCTTTCACACCTCAACAACTTATCGGATATCCTTGAAATTTTGCATACATGCAGCATATGTTATGGGGATTAAAGTATTGTATATAACTGTTATACGTTATAAATGTACTTTTTAACCCAAAAAACAATGTTTTTGATATTAAGAGAAAAATATCCGTTTGAAGTGAAAGTTGTAACACAAATATGTATGTATTTTTACATAATAAGTGCATAAATCGTCTTAACTGTAAAGTAATTAGTAATTAATTAATTAGTATTAAGTAGTCTTCATTTGAAGAACATTTTTCAAAAAATATACCACCGTATTTTATTTTCTCCAAGCGAGCCGCATTGTGGTAATAAAAAAATTACATGTTCACAAATGTGAAATGGAGTAGATTCAAATTAGTTGACAAGCACCTTCTTAAATTAAGTTAGTTAATAAAAACTTAACACAGCATTTACGGGTCATTTAATAAAAAAAATTAAATTATGCACCCAAAATGTCTTTTTCTGAAATGCCATAGAAAGTTGTTTTACGATTCCGCTATCGTGAAACCAATATATCTATAATCAAAAGTTTAGTAATAGAATTAAAACCCGATATCAAATTTCTTGTAAAATTTTAAATTGTCACAGTTTTTTTTAATAATGTATGTTTGTAATATGTGATGTTTTACAACCAATAGTGAAAATACTTATTTTTAAAATCGAAATAGTATAAATTATCCAACTTATCGTTTTTGTAATGTTTATATGCGCGATATGAATTTAATTTTAAATTATGGTCCTTTACAATACACAGTACATTTTCAATTATATGATGAGGAAACGGCAAAAGCGACCTATTTTATATAAATGAAGGGAGTTTTCATAATTAAATCATCATACAAATCATAACACAAAAAATAACACCGGCAGCTGCTTTGCTTAATTAGACACTTGGTTTAATTCACCGCACAATATTCTGTAAAATATATTTATCTACGCAAAAAATAAAATTCCTTAAAGGGAAAAAAAAGCCAAACGAGCAATTTAAATGAACTATAGCAATCCACCCGCGTGTATATTCGCCATTATTACTGTCAGTTAATATAGGTAAGGGCTACAGACATAAAGCAAAAAACAATTATTATTTTTTAATTGTGTTATAAATTTCCACAACGGTCAGAGCGAGCGCGGGGAGACTTCTTAATGGACTTCTGAGTAAAATGCAAATATTTTTATTGCAAAGATTTCTCCGTATTTTTGGAGCGCAATAAAAATTACTAATTAAAGTTATCAAACAACCTATCTGAGATAACCGGGGTCTAGTACTGTCGACTGAATTCCTTTTATTGCCTTTTTCGTTAAGAGGCGAGTCGATACTTTGCTATTATAAACCGTCTTAACTAACCGTTGTGCTTATAGTTATACTTAAAATGAATCTTAACCGTCTGTGGGGAAATTTGTCAAAAGGGTTACCTTAGGGTCGGCTTGTGAAAATAAAATTGTATTAAATCATATCATCAAACCAATTCCAATATTTTTTTTAATTTCTCACAAAATAAGTTTACTTTGCATAATATCATATTAAAGCCACCGAAAGGTGTATTGAAGAAGATTGATATTTTTCATTTCATTGATTAATCTCTATTATGAAGTTAGAGACTTTATAATAATGGTTATATTTGATCTTGAATTCTAACAAATTAGAATATATTTTACTTTGAAATCATATTTCGTTTTGTAAATCACTGATTCGTGTTGATTTGTAAGTTTTGTCACTTTTGTCATTATAAACACGTCCAAAGTTCACGTCGTTTTTCATACATACAAGTTCAAGTTCACTCCGTTAAAGTAATGCAGTACAAATAACATATAGTTTTATTATTCAATATCATAAAATTAATAATTTATTTATTCAGTTTTAAAGTGCAGTAGGTACAATAAATAGCGACGAATGTAAAAAATACAAACTTATCCAAATTGACACCACTACCAAGCCACTTCATAATCACATAACTGAAGCGGTCAATAAAATGAAAAAATGTCAAGACCGGAATGAACTGGCAACGCTGCATTGTTTAATGTTAGTGCGGGAAAGACATGTAAATGCTGCAGGGTATTTGTGCGCAATCTAAACAGGTAAAATAAACAATCACATCATCCTCTCGTGTACTTGTAATAGCCAGGAACATAAATTGATACCAAACCCCAGACCGATAGTAATATCTATGATCAAATACCACAATGGAACGCAATGTGCTTTATTGGTCCAATTCATTTCGTTCTGGAAACTTCAATTTCCAGAAGAGCTACTGTAGACTCCCACATACTATAACTAATAATGATTAACAAAATACAACAGTGGCAGCAAATCCCTATTATACTATTCCAAAGCTAAACAACAAAGTTTCCCATGTGATATGAGTTACTTACAAGCTGAACGCGCATCGATGAGAAAAAAGCGTCGAAGCGACACATAAATGACGGGCTTCGACTTTTTACCGTAAAAATGTTTTCCTTCACAATAAGCTTTTCTTACAATAGCCCTGAAACTCTACGTAAGAATTGTCAAATAAATTAAATCTGTACCTGTTTTAATGTTCGAGAACAAATGTTTTTTCCGTTGTATTTACTACAAAATTTACTAAAAAAATGTTTCCATACTTTTTTCTTTATCTGCCTTCGTTTAGCTTTGTTGACAAATTGCAATTAAATTAAAATTTTCTTTCATATACGTCGAATACAGCGAATATTACTAAGAGCAAGACAGAAAAAATAATATAAGCACAATTTCATATATTTATATACTATATATGTTACTTTCTTTCTACTGGCTATAGGCATAAGACGGATAAAAAAGTAGACATTGCTTTAATAAATATTGTAAAAAATATAATAGGAAAAAAATAAAATTCATCGCCTAGTACACAAAAAAATATTTAAAATTCAAATCAATCAAATAGATGGAAAAAATAGTGCGTGTCAGCTCTGACGAGCGACTAGAATTTACTCCTTGAGTACGATTGTTTTGGAATGTATAAAATAGTTAACATTGTATATAAACATGAATATCAATATCATTAAATGTAAATGGAAAATTCTTTAATAAAAAATGCCGACATATTTATTTTCAAGTAAAATACAAATGAACAAGACCAAATTATAAAACTAAATCAAATACATTTAATAACGTCAGACTAAGAAGTTAAAGTTAAAAGAGACTTTTTAATTATGTAGGATAGAAGACACCAAATATTCACACATAATGACATTTAATGATTCAAAAATTCTATTATTGCAATTCAATCTGACTAGCGACATTAAATTTAGTTTGCGCTGGATGGTACACTTTACCTATATAGCCA
This sequence comes from Druceiella hillmani, assembly GCA_039881145.1. Lineage (NCBI taxonomy): Eukaryota > Metazoa > Arthropoda > Insecta > Lepidoptera > Hepialidae > Druceiella > Druceiella hillmani. The sequence goes on from JAYKKI010000091.1 coordinate 1,713,439, forward strand.
AAATGATAAAATGTGCATTCAATTAGTTTGGACTAAATGATATAAGCCTGTGACTGCTTTAATTCAGGAAGTTATCAATACGTATGTATTCTTAATATTTGGTAATTTACCAAATACTCGCAAAAATATATAGCATTCTAACAAATTGAATTCGAGTATAAATGATGACAGAAGTTACATTAAGTAAAAATTATTTTATTGAAATGTAATGTACGGTTCAATTTGCTCATAGCTAAAACAAAAACATGCATTAAATTGATTTGGGCTAGAAAACACAAACCATTCTTTCATAGGGTTTCAATGTGAAAATCCTATTTCATTGGTTAATACACCATTCCATTGAATATTTGTTTTATCAATCTCTTACCAAATTGTAAATTAAAAAATAATGACTATATGATTTATTATTGAAAATTTAACTATCTGTTGCGAAATTTAAAAAATATAAAATGAAACTCAATATAGCAGCAAAAAGACAATGGGCAGAAAAATTTATAAAAGTAAAAGTAATGGAAATAAAAATAGTACAAAAAGTATAAAAATAAGGTATACAAAAATGAAAACGAAATAAGAAAAAAACAATATTTAAAAACACAAAATAGACTAAAAATGTATAAGTAAAGAAATTAAAAATCTGAAAATGTATTTCATTTATTTTTCAATTCCTTTTCTGCAACTTCAGCACGAGCCTTCGCTTGTCGATCTTGACTCGACAAAATTTCCTTGCGGATTTCATGGAGCTCGTCTCTTCGTTGTCTCTGCTCCACCATTTCATGCCTTATCTAATTTCTTTTGAATTCTTCCGTCTGAAGTAACTGACGTTGACTGAAAGTGAACCGGATATCTGAATGCTGGCTGCTGGTATGCTCCTGCATATTGGTAGATTCGTCGGTCGTTCGGTCGGTTCGGTCACATGGTTTCCTGTACCCCACACCTATGCTGACCCGCAGAAACAGTTCGTTGCCACGGACGATGTTGGCAAAGTTTGCGCGGCTTCAGCAAAAACTTCACTTCTACTCGTCGATTATTGCTCAGACGGATCTGTAGTTAACTGACTCTAATTACTTCAATGTTAATTTATGAATATCACCAATTTTTAATTTCAAAACATTTTCGCATATCACTAGAAAAAAAAATAAAATAAAAGTCCACTGGAAGGGTTCTTTAAAGGTGATTAAATTACAAACTACTTTCGATTCTAATACTGCTTCTTTGGTGTTAAATATAAATTCGAATAAAATTCACTTCAAATAAATCAATCTAAAAACTTTCGGTGCCCCTTTACTATCAGTATCTAATCAGTTTCTAAAAAAGACTATAATTGAAAGATTAATTGTACACTTATTTACCTCGATTCTATTACACATGTTTACCTCGATTGAATTGTTGGGCAAAATAGTTTGATGGGACTTCCACAATTAGCGCCAGCGCTATTAAGGAAACGACGGGATCAATGCTTGGATTTTATATTAAGCCAAAGTCGGCAGAGTTGACTTCCTTTTGCCTAAAGAAACAAATAAATCACACGTTTCTTAAATACATTAAAACTACAGAAATTTAATTTTTCATCACTAGCATCACGTACGGAGAAAAATCGCTGATCTATTATATTTATGTAAAATCATACATTAGCATATTGATTGTCCATATCTCCTCTCTCTAATCAACTTCAACATTCGACTTAGATCCTGTAAACAATTACAGAGATTATTCGCAAGTTTATAATACCTCTTTTGATTATACATCCTTTTTATTATACATCTACGTGACTATAACTTGTTTTATGAGCTTATCAATATATAAATAAATAAATTCTATTTTCACTATAAATTTGACTGTACTTACCCTTTCATTAATAATACTTTTGTTAAACGCAATACTTCCAGCCAAACAAACGACGCTTACAACTCTCAGAAATAATTCGATATGTAAATTAAAGATGTGTCTGAAATTAGCTTATTACACTTTTCTTAACGCTCTGAACTTCGTACACTCTGAATTACCATAAAACTTCATACCGGGTGCTATATATGAAAATCGATTCTTAAAGAGTAAAGTCCTAAAATTTTAAAAATCTCTAAAAATCAGAGATTCTCAGGACAATTCTTTCAAAAAATTGTTCTTCGTTATTTTAAAATTTCTTTTCTAGATATTTTAAAAATTTTCATAATTTATAAATTTTTAAACTGATGCTGTAGACTAAAGGGTAACGACTAGACAAACAAGTTATTGAGTTACTGTACGGTGCGCTATTAAAATTACGTCATGTATAAACCTCTCTTAAAACTTATGCGTAAGCATTGACATGTTTGATATAAGTCTAAGAATTTTCAGAAAAAATGTAAGAAATAAAGTAGCGTTTAAAACTCATAAAAATAGGTGTATTTCTAATCTAATAACATTTTTCCGTTTTTAAATGTCAATGAAAAACTAAAAAAAATTACTAGATTGCTAGAAACAAATAAGAAACACATTTTGAAATGCTCATCCATATGCGATAAAATGAGCTAATTATTATGACCACATTTATTTAATTTTTGCACATTAAAATAGATATGTCCCCTGGTCTAGTATTTTTTTATTCTTAGTTGTTTATTAAAAAAATAAAAAGTAAGAAAATATTTTAAAAAAGCTTTTTAATTTTTATGAACTACTAAAATCATAGAATTCTAAAATGCAGTGAAAATGAGCTAATAAACACAATAATATATTTTTCTAAACTAGCATTCTTTTATTCGCTGACGTCTACTTAACAAAATAAACAGTCTAATGTTTAAAAAAATGTCGTTATTTACTATAAACAATTAAACCCGAAAAACCTTATGTGCAGTTAAAATGAGACAGGAGATACGTATGAATGGGCGCGTTTCCTGATCTCGTATATTTTTTATTCGCTTTGTGTGTTCCTCTAGTATGTGTTTAAATCTTCACCAATAAAAAAATTTATAGATATTTTTTAACGTGTTATTAATTTTCGTAACCAATCAAATCCAGAATAATACCGAAATAGTAACTATTACAAACAAAAATGGACGCGTCTCCTTAATTAGAACTTTTTATTTTTATATGCCTATATAATTATAAAATATTTGTTAAAATTATTATTAATTGCTAGAAATACAAAAATAATGTTAACTAGTAGTCTGTCCCCCCGCTTCGCACGTGCAGGCAGATTTATTCGCACGACGGAATGGAGGGGGTAGGTATATGCGTTTAACCAGAAAGGCTGTGTTTATATATGTCTATCATATTTTTCCCGAAAAAAATGAACCTATTTGTGATACAATTGTTTCCATTCGAAAGTCAATATTTTAAAGATGACTTATATATATTGAAAATTAATGTAGCAGTTTCGTCGTGGTTTTGTACTTTTTTTTTACTTGTATCTTAAAAACTTCTTTGTTTTCTCCGATTAATTATTCTTTTATTTTTATGTATTTATTTATTTATCAACTTTTATGTATAATACATATGACATACTTATTGTTACATGGGCAATCTCTTCCAATCAACCATAACAAGTGGTATTGAAATTTAGTTGGTAGAGAGGAAAAAAATAAAAAATATTTAAAAATGTAGTAATACAAACTATTGACATGATTTAGGATGGAAAAGATAGAAAAGGACAGGGGCACAAAACAAAAGGTTACAGGAGAGGCAGTACTTTTTCACACGATCTTCGAAAATATTTAGGGACGTGATTTTCCTGGTGTCCGATCAGGTGATTCCCAATTTTTGCTGCTTGGACAGTGAAGGATTTTTCGTAAGAGGTATGTTTGGGAATAAGTAGGGTGAGTAAACTTTCAGATCGTAGCGCAAGGCAGTGAGCAGACAAATCTTTAAGTTTGCCAGTAAGATAATTTGAGCTCTGAGGATTTTTTAATATATTAAAAAGAAGTGTAAGTATGTAAAGTTAGCGTCGACCACGGATGTTCAGCCATTTGAGAAGTGACCTATATTCAGAAATATGGTCTTATTTTCTGAGTCATATTTAATATATTTTATTAAATCTATTTTTAGATGTCTATTTAACATTTAAAAAAATACATTTACTGCCATAAATAATAAAAATATTACTAACTAGCGACCGAACCCGCTTCGCATGACTATATAGATTTTTACCCACGACGGAACAGAGACGGTATATCCGTTTAGTCTAAAAGGTGATGTGTAAGTCTGTTACCGTTTATCTCGAAAACGAATTAATTTATTTTTATATAGTTCTTTTTTATTCAAAAGCTGATATTTCAGAAATTACTTATAGCGATATACGATAGAAATTGAAGTAGAAGTTTTTTAACCGAGTGTTGTAATTTTTTTAATTATTAAGGAGGATTCTATTGCGAGAGCGTTGCCCTGAAAATTTTTCATAATTACAGGCAAGCAATTGTTGATATATTAGTGTGCGTTAACTGTTCTTTTCGTTTCACAGAATAATCGTTGCATAATAACCCGTCCATCCGAAGAATTAAGCAACCATTTTGTCCTTCTTTCACCTTTGTAGGTAACTCTTCAAAAGAAAACGCCCACTGCACAGCCTCTTAGTTTTGAATTTGTAAAACGTATTTACCTTTCGTCACCCATGAGGATGTCGAATACAGCATCTGAGTGAACTCCATGGAATTTTTGTGAAATTTCGCAATACCAAACAATGTTACAATTGATTTTAAGGGGTATCCACATATCACAAAGCTTCTTGGCGCCTAAATATAGATGTAGAATTTTCTGTACTTGGCTTATATGAATGCATAAACTTGTCCAAGTCTGCTGATAGACTATTCTTTTGTCAATCTTCCTCATGAGCTGCACAGCATTAATGTTATCTTACACCACCACGCTTGAATTTGTTAAAAAAGTTGTACATAGTAGACAGAATGAAATTTTAAGGTTTGAGCTCATCCGCAAAAAGGCCAATATCTTGAACAGAAGATAAAACTCTCGTATTTACTTTGGACTCTAGTTTATTTACATGTGGTCAAAGGTAACAAAACACTTCAGGCACGCGTTGACTGCATTAGCTCTCGTCCTTCTTACTACTCCGTAGTAGGCAAGACCTAATGATTTTAAAACTATGTAAAAGTATTTTTACGAGGCATAGAAGCCTCACCGCAATTAATCTAGGTTATAGTTTTCCAGTACCGTTTTTTTTTCAAAATATTGCAGGCAGCATCACTATAAATTTTACAAAAACGTTCCAAAACTGTAACTAGCATACTAGACCGTGCTACAGTTAGAGTAATTTTCCCAGCAGATCTTACTTTTGGTGAGTAGTCAATTTATAAAGAATGTTTTACCTATGCTCACATGAACATCATGTTTTACCTATGCTCACATGAACATTTGGCTTTTGTTAGTATTTATTACTAATATTATTGCGTCACAAACCTTTCTTTTTATCAGAGTTCAAACGACTCTTATCAATGGTAAGATTTGTAACTGACCGTATGATAGCCCTCGTAAGAAATTCGTTTTGTTTAAATACCTATTTACGTTACTGGGTAAGGAAAGTTTAATACTCGTATCTTTGTTGCATTTACATAAAAAGAGTTTCTACTATTTATTCAATTCCACTAATGCTTCATCAACGACATGTTGATTATAGTTTAGCTCATCTGAGAAAAACTCTTGATAACTTCGAAATAATATGATATACTATGATTTTGCCAAAAAACGAGCCACTTGTGCAAAACGCTATCAAGATGGCAAATAAATTCGGAGTGATTTTGCTCTTATATGTAAACCATCATCGAATAAATCTATCATTTTGCATACTCCTTGAAACGTATCGTAAGTTACTCCTTGCTCAGTTTTTAGACTTATAAGAAATAGAGCCGTTAACTATGTGAAGTAACATCATAAAATAAAAGTCTTCGCTATTGTTAATGTGAACTACAATACCCTCACGAGATCATCTGTTTTTTATGCCTAAGTGATCATGGTTCTTTGTCCCTTTGTTTGCTTGTGATATCCTTGACATTGTTTTCGATAAAATATATTCTTTTATATTTTCCAAGTGAACAGCGAGGTGGGTGAATATTCGTGCATGCTAAATGAAAAAAAAACGCCATATTAAAATATAAATTTATCGACCAGACTGAAATCGTTCAGCTTTATTTCTAGCTCGTAAGCTAAATATCGCATGACCACTGCCTTTGTTAATATATTTTGTAACATATTGTATTGATTTCCCAGAACTCTACAGTTCAACATTTATATGTGTACTAAAGATTTTGCATGAATAATAAGGCTATAGCAATAGATTGTAAGGCAGTACCAATCCAATATCAATTTCAAGAGTCGGGATATTGGCAGTTTGTTCGCCTTCCTCAGATAACAAACTGCCAATATCCGGAATCTTGAAATAGGTATTGGATTGAATGATGGACATCAGATCATGCACAGCAATCCCCTACTAGCTTACTATGTTTACTTTTGCCACGGATTTAACAGTATTCGGGTAAGTTTTGAAATTTGCGCAAGTCAGAAAATAATTCACCTCCATGGTAAAACAACTCTCTCAATTCTTTCTTATTACAAGTGTGATTAGCAATAAATATGAAGAGTTTCATTATAAGGATTCGAAAAATATAGCTATATAACTACGGGTAAAAAATTAGTAAAGCACTTTTAATATACTCGAACGAACCTGCAACAAAATCTACTTGAGTTAATATAGAAAATATTTTATTAAACTTATAGTAATATAGTTATCCTTTAATTATTTTGATCATAGTTTTTTTTAATTCACTTTCATTATCTCCATCTATATAGTTCGACACTTCCTGGAATTCCGCAATTAAATTTCGTAGTAGCTAAAAATTTTGACAGTGGACGTCTATCCGATGATAGTGACTGGTATTTATGAGATTTTTCACATAATTTATTTCAAATATTTTACTTAAAAGTACTTTTTAAACACTTTTCTAGTAGGAGGAGAAAATCTAAAATGGTTTAATTAAAAACACATAGCATAAACCTCCAACTTAACTTCAAATATCGATGGAAAATACATCCAAACATTATTAAATCTACAAATTTGATCTAAAAAAAGCCTTTTTGTTACCAGTCATGCTATATCAAATGAAAGCCTATCACACCAAAAACGGTTTTGACGAGATCTTGCATAGCTTTCTAGCTTAATTACACGTTTAATGGTAAATTTTATGGAAAAGTCTGGAGATATTCAATTCTTTATATCACCTATTATACCAAATTTCATTAAAATCGAGGAGTGTGAGATAGAATGTCTGCCTTAATTGTGTTGATTTGATAATGAACAATTAAGTACAATATTTTTTGTATGACACTGTTACCCGGTAATTACAACTGCGCTCGTAATAATAGCTCTGACAATATTCGCTAGCAACCGTCTTGTTGGTATGAATGACAATAACGTTGTAGTCTTGGACTTTCAAAAGCTTGACTTATTTTTATTTTTCAACACTTTCGTCGCTGTGCGCTAAGTTTATTCTTTTAGTGTTTGGCATACTGCGTCTCCCGTTTAATTTTCGCCTTTCTCGTCGGAAAAAATGTAAGACACGATATTATCAAGGATTAAAATCTGTACAGTATTTACGAACATTCGTACGCAGTACAAACCAACATTCACGTGCACGTGGCGAGCATCAAACTCAGTTTAGAATCTTTGTGATAAAGGGATTTTTTTTTCAAAAGCATGAACTTTACATAAATACATTTCAAAATATAATGACGAAAGCTTATATCATATGGAGAATCTCAGCTCCAGTTCACATGCTATAATAAAGCGTACTTTCATTCTACATTTCACACAGTGCGATGTATACCAATCGCGAAAAATTAAATTCCTTAATAGCTCTCTTAATAACTTGTTCAATATCAGGTAGATTCAACGTCATTAACGAAAGGGAATATAAAAAATATTGAATATTTACAATCAATCTGGCATTCAATAGGTTTTATTACACAATACGTCAATTTAAATAGGACCACAGTGCATACTATCAAGTGGTGAAGTAATAGGGGTATGTACGTATGAATATGAGGGTTCAACGGATTGAATTGATTCCTGTAATTACTTCCAATCATTTGTCCTACTTAGGTGCAATGCTTTTTCCTTACAATTGTAAATATAAGTATTAAAAATTTGCTGGCTGGGTAGCAATGTTGACAAAAATAATTTGTAGCGGTCCATTTAATTGTGAGCTCTTTCTACAATCTCTCTCTATCATCACTGTCTATTAACGGGTTATTATATACTTAACATACAATTAGATAAATACCTGAAATATATTGTATTAAAATAAATATATTTTATTAATATAAATATATAAACAATTTTCCTTCATTAAATATCGTTATATGTAATTTGTCTTCATATATATCACCCTTATCGGGATGAAAATTTTGAATCCGATTTTCGATCAAAAACCTCGTGAACAATTCATAAGTTGATTTGAATTAAATTTTTAAGAACTACATTTAAAGTGTATTACTCTTGAGAATTGGACGCTGAATTGAGGTTCAACAATTTTGTATCTTCGATATGCGGATGATACCACCTTGTTCGCAACTAGTATTCGTCATATGGAGAATATGCGACAAAGGATGGAAAGCATCAGACAAATTGGGATTGAAAATTAATACCAATAAGACGAACATCATGATTGTTGACTGTGCTAGCGATAACTCGCCCGAAATCACACAACTCGTTCGAGCATTAGTGTTCCCCGTTTTTTTCTACGCCTCAGAAACATGGACACTACTTGAAAAAAGGTAAACGCGCTGAAAATGTGGTGTTGGATAAGTATGTTTGGAGTATCGTGGACTGAGTTCCGTATTAATGCATCCATGCTCAAAAAGTCTGTAACAGGCAGCGTTTGTTCAATATTGCAGAAACACATAATTATTGTTTTTGGAAACGCATTGCGCCGTAGCGAAATTATTGAACACCTCATGGTACAGGACAAAGTGGAAGGTACCAGACTACGTGGGAGAGCGCCGATGAGATGGACAGACCGGTTCAAGGCAGCCATGGACATTCTTCTACACGTATGCACCCGGAGCGCGGCTGCCAGACAGGAATGGCTATATTCTATAACTTAACACACGATATATTCTATAACTTAACACTCGTCTACAACACACTTTACATAATGACTATGCCACTCTGTCAAGAGTGTATCGACTAAAAAGAAGAAGTTATAAATAAATTACGCACGCACGCGGACACGCACGCACGCACGAACGAAAACGCACACGTGCGCGCACGCACACACGCGTATACGCACATGCACTCAAACACAAAACTAAAGTACAAATTGTGCGAATTCAAATGAAACTCAACCCACATAATGATTATTTTAAAACCGTAAATTTAAAATCTTGAGACTGGGGATATTCGGAAACGAGAATTGTCCTTAGGCGAATTACTACGTAATATAGTCAAAAACTTAATACTTTGTCGGATGCAAGTCGCGATCTTGAAAACATGTATACATAATTCATATTCGACTCGTGTATTAAACTTAAAAATAAGTTGTATTTCTTAAAGCCAAAAAATGTAATAGAAATGTTCTACTTATTAGTGTAAATCTAAATATTGTAAGTTGATTATTCATAAAAAACCGGTAAAATGCGTGGGCGCAAAAAATAGGTTTCCACAATTGCCTACATCTCTTAAAATTGTCAATACGAATTAATCAAAATAATTTTAATTGAAAGTTATAATCAAATTGTCGATAAGAGTTTTTATTTTGAAACAATTTTACATATTTTACAGTATTAACGCAAAATTAGGCCATATGCATATAATAAAATGGAGGACGAGCTACGAGTATTTCGAAACGTTACGTACGTAATCCAAAAACTAAATGTTTAATTTGAAATTTATAAATATTACTTTTTACAATAAAATTCATTTATCAAAATATACTTTATTGAACGTGATAATTATGAATAAGACAGAAATATTTCTGCATAAAGAAAACGCAAAAAAATCTTCAACGATAAACACGAAAGAAACAAGAAAATGAAAACTAAACCGGAGATACAAATCAAGCCTACGTGCTCTCCCCGCTCGAGCACTGAACTCATGCGGAAGTGAGGATCGAATCAGGCTCACCCCACCAGACTAGACTCAGTACGTTTCCGTGACGACTTTCCCTAATGGGGCATGCAAGATGAATTGAAAACAATGGTTATACGAATGCAGTGCCCTTAGGATGTGAGCTAAATTCTGATTAAGTGAATGTTATGCAGCCTCATTTTCATTCGGTATTTTGTGCGTAGGTTTGTTATAACGAAATAAATGTTTTTAATTAAAAACAGAAGCATTACCTTGTTCTATACTCCAACAATAAAATTGATGCTCGCGACTTAACAACAATAAAAATTGTGGATAAATTTTGGAATACTATTAAATGCGCTTTGGCTTCCACTATCTTCTGTAGTTTAGAATAGATCGCGAAAATTTACGATTGGTTAATCGTAAAACACCAGAGAATTTACGTACTCTACGCTTTCGAACATAAAATATACCTATAATATATTATGCATACATAAAAGTGACATCAGTTAATGACACAATTTACCCAATCGAGTGACGAGTATCAAATATAAATCGGTAAACGTATACGAATATGAAAAAAACAATAATTTAAAGGTAGGCGACTTCCTTTTTAAAAGTGACGCCCGACTGAAAACAAATCAAACGCAGAAGTGGATTTTATTTTTTATATAATTTTTTTCCTGTAGAATTGTTTTTCCAACTCATTCAAACACACGTCTATGAAAACGGAACGAATTTTACAGTATATCATAAAATGTGTTACCTACTCATATCTATCATCAAAAACTATGGGAGTTCTTTTTAACCGACTTCAAAAAAAGAGGAGTTTCTTAATTCAGCGGAATTATTTTTATGTATATTCAGCGATAATTCTTTACTGAGAGAACCGAGAACGATTTCGATTATTCTTTTTTTATTTGAAAAGGGTACTATAGGGGTAGTCCCATATAAATAGAATGACGATCTGATGATAAGGTCCGACATGAACGATGGAACTCCTTAACGAATGGCAGTAAATCAACTATGATTCAAAATATTTACTACGGGTAGTTGTTACTTTACAAAATAACTACAACACTTATCAGATCAGAGTCTAATGACGAGTTCTAGAGATGAACAATGAAAATCCTTAACGGATGTTAGTAAATCAACCGTGATTAAAGACATTTGCTACTAGTAATTGTTACTTTGTAAAATAACTATACCGTCGATCAGATCAGGGTTTGATGACAAGTTCTGAAGATGAATAATGTAACTCCTTAACGGAACATATTAAATCAGTCGTGATTCAATATATTTGCTATTGGTTTGTTGTTAGTTTAGGTATTAATTTGCAAAATCTGATATTGGATTCCGGATATGGAGAACGGAACTCGTCAACGGCTAACAGATAACCACTGGCGGTTACTACTATCACTTTATGTGTTGTTGATAACTAACTTAGACAAAAAGGAAATTAACTTTACACTAGCTTTTGCCCGTGACTTTTAATATTTTGTAATATTCTAAGAAAGAAAATAAACGAATGTTAGTCATAACGTGATGATTCATATTATTAATCACCAAAAATTCTAAAATAAAATATCTTTTAAAAAATCAACTTCAAAAGAAAATAAATAAAGTCCTAAAAATGAAAAAAAAAATAATTAACTCAAAATAGGTACCTACTTATTCGCAATAAATAACCAAGTTATTATTTTCGGTGCCAGCACCGCCGATCAACTTAAACAAATGTAAAGCTTTATGTTAGAAATACGCCCTTTATGAATCTATTTCGTATTACGAGTATATTGTTGTTGATGAAAATTTACGAAGATGACTTAGAAGTTCAGGTTTTAAATTTACAATACTAATTAAATTAAATTATAAATTATAGTATATATAATAATATAAAATAACCTAACCTAACTTACCATAACCTTGTCTAACCTAACCTAACATAATCTAACTCAACCTTACCAAACCTTTATACTTATTATAAAATAATCTTCCCCACGTCTGCTCCTCCGTGTATGACCTATAAACTACACCACAAAACAGTTTTCTCCATCTCCGCTCCTCTGTATATTACCTAATATAAAGAAAGCCTTTATATTTAGGCTGAAATAAATAAGAAATCGAGATACATTTCACTCATAAAATATAATAGTAATGTATGGATGAACTGCGCTGTATGTGACCTAATATATATATATATATGTGTGTGTGTGTATATATATATATATATATATATATATATATATATATATATATATAGTAAATTAGGAGCACCGCTGTACATTCTGTTCATTACTTACCTAATTTAAAATCACTTAACTTATTACTAAATAGTATTAGTAGTACTCAAGTAACAAAACTGTAGAATAAAATACAATTAATTCTGTATTTTAATCTACAGTTTTGTAACCCTAAAAATGATTATTCTCATGTCAATTCATTACACTGTGCACAAGATACTGAATTACTAGGATACAGTGATGAATCAATGAAATGAAACTCACACGGTGATGACGTTGGTAACTACAGAGGTACTTCCTCCATCAGAGGAAAAAGGAAAAATGAACAGTAAGCTCATCCATATGGAAACCCACAAAGGATGGATTATCATACTTAACAGACAATACTAATGATGGAACTTACATTATAAAAATTGAAATAGTCAATAGAAAAAATATTGAACGGTTATCAGCAAAGGAGCAGTAGATACGAGCTAGATATAATGTAAAAGATTCCAGTGATGATATTTTCATTACTAGAAATGTAACAAACTAATAATACAAATATATACTAGCTAATAATTTAACATATAATTTAATAATTTAACATCATTTAATAATTTAATAATTTAACATCCAAAATTTCAATTTTTGTTTGCTGCAATAGAATCAAATATCCTTTGGCTATCAAATGAACATTAAAATTAAACCTCACCTTTAGGGGGAATTGAATATCAAAACCCCACACTCTTTAAAAAATGTAAAATTGATATTCAATTTTACATTTTTTAAAGAGTGTGGGTTTTTTTGAATCTAGGATTGCTTCCCTTGTCATTGAATGCAACTTATGTCATTTTCATAAAAAAAAATTGAATATTTTATATGTTATACGAAGAAATAAATGAAAAACGACGATTTTCGACATTCAATTTGTCACTTTTATTACGAAAACATTTTGCAAAAAATATCAAATATCTAGAGTACTACTACGGGTACGTAATTGGTATTATAATTAACTTTGGAATCAAAATCAACTTTAGCAACATTATAATCTCCTTAGGAACATTATAATAAATTTAAACAAGAAATTTGAGCAACAAAAGGAAAAAAGCAAAAAGAATTATCCTCGCACACCTCGTATTCATAGGCAGGATTTGTCGAGCTTTTGTTACACATGCCATACACACAGTTTATGCAAGGGATACAGCATATCCAGTCTGCAGCAAGGCGGTAGAACGGGAAGTCACACCTACATATGTAAGAGAAGTTGTTGTCCTTCTTCATGCCCTTCTTTCTTCCCTTCTTGTGGACTAAAGCAAGAGAAACATCGACATTGGATGAAGTCTCGACTTTCGCAGGCGGTGCAGCAGAAACTGGTGAGAAAATTGAGTCATCCTCAATAGCTGGGTCAGCCTCAACAACTGACGCATCATTTTCGACTTCCGAGGTATCATCGATTGTCGTTTAAGCTGGCCTCAAATTTTCGAAAAAAACTCTTTGATCTCGTCAGGACCCACTGATGTCTTTTAAGTCTCATTATTTGTAGGCAGTCTCTGCGTGAGGTTGTTCCGAGCTGTAAAGTCGTTCACAAAGTTACAGCCCGACAAGTTGTATTTCCACTGCATTACAACTCATCCTTTCTTATTGAAAAACATCTTAACGATGGTTCGGATGTCGGTCTTTGTGCAAGGAAAGCCCAGTCTAGGTTTGGCTATTAATTTCTTACTCTGAGGCGACAAAACAGTGGTATGGCCCAGCTTCCCTTCTTGTCTGTGACGGAAATGTTAAGAATGGTGGTCCTATTAATTTTATACTTCTCAGTAGCAGCAACCTGGCTAAGTGAACCCGCTCTCACATCTGCAACGGTTTTTGCAAGGCTTCATCGCTATAATTTTTATAGTTTTGGGCACCCAGTTTTCTTTTATGGTTCTGATCTTTGTGGTTTATTTGTGAATACAAGTGAACACAAGGTTAATCTAAAACAAATTTTAAAAAAACATATATACCAACAAATAAGTCACAAATGCACATATTTATATCTTACGTAAATAATAATATAAACTTACCCAAAACTGAAGATCCAAATAGCATTAAGACGTATTTACGCATCACACTACAGACACCAATGACAAACAAGCTCGGACTAGTCGGTGAGTCAGGCGATCGCAATACTACCCACTGCACCCGCCCTACGCCACCCAAGATCACACGAGTTTGCTGCGCATACGTTTAAACCATATTTTGGAGCTCTGTTAAAATAGCCCCAAAAACTGTCAAAGTTACCCTTTAACGTCAATTTAACCCTGTTTTACGTATATAGTATGTATTTAGTAGGTAGTTCATCTACATTTATTTTAATGAAGATATATCAATTCGTATACAAATCTAATATACACTGACTTATTACTGGTGTTATCAAAATAATTATTTTTACATAGATCCAAACTTTGAGGAAGAATTATATCTTTCGTAATTATAATAGAGAAATTGGCCAAGTCTTACCTAGCTATCCTGTCATACATAAACATTTTCTCATTGTAGAGCATATATAAACACTCTTTGATTTTTCTGTTAGGCATTTTAACATTATTTGTAGTTGTAGCAACCTAATGTGTAAGCAAACAACAGATAGACAGATTTGGATTCGTATACCGACTAAATGCAATAATTTGTTGAATACTGCATAATTTTCCCGTTGCCTACCTCAAAATATATTCGGACTACACTGAGGTGTGAAACACATTTTATGTTAACTTATACATCCAAAAGAAATTCCGATTACCCTTGATCCTTGATTTTATATTTTCATCTATCCATTCCCAGTACAGAGACATACTCGTAAACGTACCACAGTAAATTCGCGTCAAATATATCACAATGAAATACACTGCCACATTACTCAACGTATACGACACTCCATAAATCTTTTTTATATAGGTATCAAATCTTTGAATTATCACTTAAAATCCTTTCACTCGGGATTTCGTCTCTATTGCTTCAATTATTCTTATTTATAGGCTAAGTATTTCAGTCTACAGCAAGTCGAGTCGTCACAGCGACTGATTGACCCAATTGTGTGAATCCAAAAAGAAAAATAACTAAATTGAAATTAATCATCGCCTATGATCACATCAACTCATCGAAAACGTTGGGACTACACACACACACACACACACATAAATGTGTGTGTATATATATATATATATATATATATATATATATATATATATATATATCGATAGTTTGGTATCTATGCTTAAAGTACGCGAGAATTTTGACGGGCGAGTCGCTCGCAGGGTCACGTGCTATTAAAAGTGTATTGCCAATATAGAACGACAGCAAATTGCTGGGCTGCTATTGGCTAACCGTCGCTTCCTTCCCGCTCCACCCACTACGACCACACCTTCTTCTGATGCGATTACATTCATTCAGTAATCCGTTATTTCAACATATTCGACAATAGCGACTGAACACCAATAGACACTTCATTTGTTGAGAGATTGACAGCTAAGCATAAATTCCTATTTGTGAGAAGAAAATGCCTTGATTATCGTAATTGGGATTATTACATATATTTACATATATTACAACTACTGTACTTTGAGCCGTTTTTTGTAGTACGAAATTCTGGTTTCGTTTAAATTTTATGTCGCCATCTTTGTAAAAATCATGACATAAAGCATGAATGACTAACATGTTTTAAATAACCAGTGATTTTAATTTTATTAATTAAATGCAGAAACAGTATATTCCGCTTATAGGCTTCATTGATATGATTAAAAAGGAAGATGAAAGAAATTACTCAACTTTAAAAATATTCAAGTAGATGAAAATATGATTCACGTATTTCTATTGAAATGATATTCTTACAATATATGTGAAGTTCAAATTAGGAAGAATAAGGATACAGTAGGAAGAATAAAATGGAAAGGTAGGAATAAGTTTCTTCACACTTATTCACTGGAAACGAGGAAACCTCGCTCTGAGATTGAAATTTTAATAAAACTAGCTGCTACAGTTTTACCCTGAACAATCTTATACACAATTGGCAAGATGTCTGACATTTAAATAAAAATATTAACCAAGAACTACAAAATAACTTGACAACAATATCTTTCATTACAATTTATCAAAGAAACCCAGATTCAATCTCAACTGCTATTATTGATTTGAATGAAGACCACTGTCTGATCAGTCAGTGGGATAAAAAAATGGGGCTTGTTCATTAATTCTGCCAAGGCTAACATCATCGGCAGTCAAAGACTCATTCTCACGCTTTACATGCTGAGTTTGCCACAGTTGTCACAATACAGTACCGTGATTCCTTTTTCCCCAATTGCCCATTGATCGATCAAAATCTCAATTAGCAACCTAGATTAACGATGTTATTCGTCGTATCTTCAGGCGAATAAACTTTTTAAAGTGACTTTAAAACTTTCAACCAATTAAAACTAAAGTTTGCCTTTGCCAAACATCTACTTCCTCTGCTTGACTATGGAGATGTATGTTATCTGGATCAGTCTGTAGGTCCCTGAACTAAGTTAAATCGTCTTTATGCATATCTTTCACCTCAGAAAATATGATACCATTATACCAAATATGATACCAGTTTCGGTCTCGTCTCAAATGGTTGGTGATTCGTGATCGATATAATCTTCATATTCTTTCACTTCTCTTTAATGTTTTGAAAATTTCTAGTTGTCCTTCATAGTTTACATCAAAATGTTACTGCCTTAGTTGGTTATTACCTTTATTTGCGTTCTAAAAGCTCCTTATACTCTTCATTCCTGATCATCATACTACCTTCTATGGAAGGCGATTCATAATATATGCTATCAGGTTGTGGAATTTACATATCAACATATGAAATGCTCCCTTTACCTATATATTTTTTTACAAAAATAATTTATCCTCCTTTCTATTTTCCTCCCATATTCTATTCATTTCCTCTTATCCTTGTAATTTATAGGTTTATACATATAAGCATGTCCATTTATACGTATATACTCGTATGTACATGTGTCTGTGTCTATGCCTGTGCGTGTGTTCGAGCGTGTGCGTTTACGTGTGTGTACCTGTCCGTGTACGTGTCTGTGTATGTGTGTGTGTTAGTGTACCTATCCGTGTGCGTGTGCATGTGAATGTGGGTGTGCGTGTACGTATCTGTGTGTGTGTATGCGTGCATGTGCGTGTGTAAGTCAGCGTATGTGCCCCGTATGTTGCTGCCGTGTACGTCTTCGTGTGTGTCTGTATGTGTTTCTGTGTATGCAGATGCGTGTATCTGTGTTCTCAGATGCGTGTATCGTGAGTCTTTGTATATCTACGTGTATGTCTGCGAGTGTCTGCTTGTGCATAGTATTTTTATAAGATAGACGCAGAAAAAAGGATAGGTACATTTTGTTACAAAACAATAGAAGTAAAAACAATTTTTTTCGTCATTCAAAGTTCAAAGGGTTTCCGTTCCATTTAAAGCGTTTCCGTCCTTGAGGCTTCAAACTCTCAAATATCTCACTTAAACTTTGCTTCTTGATTTGCAGCAGTACAACAGTGAACTTAAAAAGTAATACTACTTATCATAAGTAAGTCAACTTTTGTTTAATTTTGTAATATATATTGTTCGCAAACATTCACAGCTATTTGAAATTAATATAATGTTAAACACAGCGATAACTTTAATGTAGTGGAATATTCTTTATTGAATATTTCGATACTATAAATAGTTAAGTACATTAATTTTCAAATAATAATTTTATCAATATGTACAATAGTACTGCAATTGCAGTTTATTCAACGTACTAAATATTTTTTGATAATGGTATTAATTGTATTGCTAAAAAATCAGTCAGTGCCGATGTAATATTTTGGCTAGAATTTTAATTATTATATACTAATGAATAAAATTTTCAATGGGGATATATCTCAAGGACATTTTCATATTTAATGATGTCATTTATGATATTTTATAATATTAATACAAAATATATCCTGTTATATCGTGGTATCAATGCTTTTATTTTATTACTACTACTATTTTTATAGTGCAGTGGCAATAAATTATTTTTCTTATAATATATGCATTATACTGATATATCGACATCTTCCAGGTTACTTTCTAGTATGATATTTTATCAATTCTTTTATTTGTATGATAATTATAATCCTTATATTTATTAAAACATGCATGATTTATTAATTTTCCGTTAAAAATTCCTAAAAGGCAAGGTAATTAGAGAAACATACATAAATATTTTGATATGTAATACATAAATATTTTGATATGTAAAACTGATTACTAAGAAGAAACATTACCGTTTGCATGCAAGATTTCACAACAGGCTGCTCTGGGAAAAGAGAAAATGATACAAACCAATTTTTAAATAAGCAGCACCTTCAATAAATTTATACTAATAAATGTATGCGAGAGAACTTATAGTGATATACTGGAAAACTAATTCTATTTCTAATAAGCATTCAACATTTTTATCATTAGTATCCGTATCTATGGCACTGGATATAAGCGTGTGATATATATATATATACATATATATATATATATATATATATATATATATGCAGGATGTTATTTCTTTGTCATTTCATATAAATAAATGTTTAGCAATACTAGTCACGAATAAAATTGAGAGTTATGGACTCCACATAAAACAGAAAAGACTCATACCTAAATATTAGAATTCTACAAATTCCTTTAAAAATATTGTATATTTTATCTAAACTTATCGAATATTTTAAAACCTATAGAGTTAAACTTTGGTAAAAGTAATTCCATCCAATGTATATTAGTAACTCCCTCCATGTAACATTTACAACTTCCTAAATCGTATCTTTTAAAGCATCTGAAAATAATATTTCTTTAAAAAAATCTATTCAAAGAGTTCGTTAGCAAAAAGAGAAAGTTTTGATAAAGATGTTCATAGTATTGTAAGAAATAACGCAATTAATTTAAAAATAAATTCGGTTTATATTTACATTTGTCTCTTGATTACACACATTACCAAAGTTAGAAACATTTTATTTTTTTATCATAGTGAAACTTAAATTAACTCATTCTATCCGATATTGAACTATTTGGTGAATCTATTTAAATGAATGCCTCTAAAATGTCTGTTTTTAAAAATTTCAATGAAATAAGCTTCAGATTATTTTTAAGATATTCTAAAATATTTAAATCCGCTAATTACAATATTTAAATATGTTCACCGTTGCAACAATTTATATAGAAGAATAGACGTTTCTCCGATGAAATCATATGCTTACATGCCTACTTCTCATATTTTTGTAAAAATAGAAATAAGAGCTCTTCATTAAAGAAAGTCGATAAAAATAGTGACACCACTAAATGAAATGAAATTTGTGTGCAGCCATAAAGAATTTATATAAAAAATTTTATATAAAAATTTTTACAAATTTTTGACAAATTATTTATGAAAAATCATTATAATTTTAGCAAAGCGTGCAGGAATTTCTCGTCTCACTCCCACGTAAGCATTTCAAATTCGGAAAAAGCGCGGCCGCTTTTGTTCACTCGATCCTCCAGATACGAAATGTTTATATTAAGTATATACTTGATTTATTTTTATGATTTGCCGCGATAATGTTTAAAACATCATGAAATTAAAACAAAAACAGATAAATGTACAAGTAGCACAAATTATTGTATCGAATAGACGATAAAGTGTAGACACTAACAGATAGATGAAGGAAAATAATCTAGTAATTCATTATATCCTACTTAAAGTCGGAATTATTTTTTTATATTTTTAATGTATATATATATATATATATATATATATATATATATATATATATATATATATCCTCTCTGTTTTATTATATATATACTCGTTAATTACAATAGCCAATTAAACACATAAACTTAATTCTGTAGCAATACGAACGATTTCCAACAATACCGAATACAGACGTACCAAGTTCAATTATAGTTTTTTTGTTCACGAATCATTCCTCGTCATATATTCTCTTACATGAGGTAGACACGATAAGAACTCACTTGCATGTTTTTAGGATGGTACTTGACATCTAGGCAATCATCATCACAGGTGACCGAACTATTTCACTATTACCATTGTTAGTAATAGTGAATTAAATGAACAACAATGATTAAATTTCCGTAAATTTTGTTTTGAAAATGGGCATAAGTATTTGATGAAAATAAATTGAATCTAACGTTTTTGAAAATAAAAATGTTGTAACCTTCATCTCAATTTTAGAAAATCTCGTTCAAATTAAAAATGATAAAAAAGAAACATTGCCTATAAATTCATGACTAAAATAAAAACGAGCCTGTTAGTTTCACGCTGATACATTTACGGCGATGCGGTAGCGGGATTGAATTCTAATTATTGGAATCATTTATTTTGTTTATTTAGAATTCACGTGATTCATATTTTCAAAACACATACGGAACTATTCATTTCATTTTTGGCAGTAACTACTCTTTCAAATCCTATTTATAATAATACATCTACTGTAAAGTTAAAACAGTTTTGATTATCAACAGCGACGCATTTGCAATAAAGTTAAGCTTTCCTTCAACAAGCTTTACATTACGCTGTCGCCCCGACGATTCACATTTTAACGAACGATACTCAGGTATACTAATGAAGTATCGTGTGACACATATAGACCCATATAATGCAAGTGCGTTTTGTGATGAGGCCTTTGGACACATCGAGCCCTCCGGCCCTCAGGTTATTTGATATTCTCTGGCTCAATCAGTGCTGTCTGTATACCCTTCTCCAATTATAATATTTAAACGATGCATATTTTATAACTATGATATATTCAGGAGTAAATTATATCTTTGTTCCAGTTCGTTTTACTCTTAAGTATTGTGTTACATAAACTTTGCTGAAATAAATATAAAATTATCCTGACTTGCTTAAGTAGTTTACAATACATACTTTTTAAGAAAATTCTACGAATTTATTAGCGTGTAATAATTTTTAATTAAACTGGTAAATTTTAAACTATCTATTCAAAAATATTATATTTATCAGTTTATTTAATCGTCCGAATAATGTCTTTTACACTGTGGAAATTTATGCATAAGCATAAACACTGCTGTTTACACGTAAAGTTAAAAAAAATACTTCTTTTAATGTAGTTGGGAAAATAAAGTCAGACACTGAAATTGGGTCTCTATTTCAGAACCATTGACAGACACATTAATTTTATTTATGTGGCGGTGGTCCTTGTTAAAATTATGAAATTTCTTTTTCTTAGTAAATATATCAACGAGATAAGACAATGCGATGTTAGACAGTGATCTAATGCTAAGAACAATTAATTTTCAAATGTTTGATATTTTTAAATGGACATTTAGACATACCAAACATTTGCAAATTATATCTATACCGTCTCTTAGTCGACAATGACTTTTTAATATCAAGTATAAATATAACATCACTTAAAGGGGACATCGAGTGCGCGGCGCGTTTTCACTTCGCTCCAGGAAGCTCGGGAGAAATGGAAATGCATTAAGCACTCGAGCATTGAGAAGAAGCGTAAATTGCACTCGCAATAATGCGACTTCCCGATCATACTTAAGCTTCACAACCTGGTCATGTTGACGAATAGGAAACACTTTCCACTTCTTTACGCGTGTTTAATATTTTCGGTTCTGTTATATTACATATAAAAACGAAAGAATTGGCTGTCTGTATACTGAAACTATTAACGAAAAAAATATTTAGGCGCACGACCAAAAATAATAGAATAAAATGTATTGTTTCTAAAATGTTTCTATTTGTTTACCTGCTCGTTTATTTGTCTATGTGTTTGAACACACATCACATAAAAACTGCTGACTCAATTCAGATTTTTTAACACAGAGTTAATTCCAAGTAACATTTAGATTTTATTTCAAATAACATTGGTAGACTCCATTAGAAGATATACGAATTTACCCTTTACATTGCTTTAATGCAACAACAACAAAGAAATGACTACCCGATGCGTAGTAATTACAAAAACGTATAGTGTACCTATGTACGTCAAACAATGGCGCAACGTAAATTTTCAATCGTGCAATAAAGCTTTCCATACGGACATACATTGGCAAAAGACGTTTGGTTAGAGGTGAAGTGTGGAGTCTTGCGGCAGGTGTAAGTGCATGAGTAAGCAATCCGAATGCGGATACATCAAATTTATCAATGCTTTATATATTAGTTATAAGCTTACTTTGTTTCATCAATTTATCTAAAATTTAAATCGTTTATAAATATTCGTAACTTAATTATTGTTGTCTGCTGTCTATACATACCTTGTAGCCATTAACCTGTTAATAAGGCATTTACAAAAAAAATAGGGGAACATAACAAAAGTAATATAATATTATTTTTAATTTCTTATCTCTTTGTGTATTTGTCTGTTTGTGTGTCACGCATCACATAAAAATAACTTAACCAATTCGGATGGCATTTTCTGAAGAATATACGCTGTACGGGAAACTTATTCAGCAAGTATCGCGTTGTGTGGATTCAATAAAAAAATTTTTTTAAATCCCAAGGGCGTATTTGCAATACCTGTGACGATTTTATAATAAAACTATTATTTTCAATAAATGAAGAAAAACAAGCATTTATTGAGAATTGAGACAAACACCACACACTAACTAAACAGGCATACGGCATGAAGAATATCAACAGAGATAGAAGTAAGAATAAGAATTATCCCAATTTTACAGTAATTATGTTTGACTTACAGCAGTGCTGGCTCACGCTAGCAATTTCTATGGTGTCATTTTGATCAAGTAACGTCATGAAGTGGCCTATTTCTGTTGATCTGTTGCTTCATTGTGACGTGAAAAAAGGACAAACAAATATACTTCCTGATTCGTAAACTTTGGGATTGCTATGTTAGTTAGGATAAGATGTTTCATGTTGGAAAGTATTGTAGTTGGCCAGTATTATTACGTGGCCCGTCAAACGTCTCTGTGCAGAAATTCACGTCGATCTGTTGCTCCTATGCGACGTGAAAGACGTCGCAAAGAACAAACAAACAGTATTTTTAATTCTTGATATTATTTGCGATTGTAATATTATTTAGGATTAGATTTCTCGGATTGGTATTTTACATATGTCATTTCCTGTTACCCCAACTATCTCTGTGCAGTAAGTCACGTCGATATGTTGCTCCGTTGAGACCTGAAAGAAGGACAAAAAATCCTTTCGAATTTTTTTATATTCGTTGAGATTTTTATTTTAGTTAGGAAAACATTTCCTAGACTGAAAATAGTCTAGGTTATTTCCTGCCAGCTATCCCTATGCAGAAAATTACGTTGATCTGTTGCTCCATTGCGACGTGGAAGAAAGACAAACAAACACACTTTCGCATTTTGAATATTAGTTGGGATTATAATATTAGTTAAGATTTCCCAGGTTGGTAAGTAGCCTGTATTATTTCCTGGTCCGCAAACTATTTTTGTACAAGAAATCACGTTGATCTGTTGTTCCATTGTGACGTGAAAGAAGAACAAACAAATATACTTCCCGATTTGTAAATTTTGGGTTTGCTATATTAGTTAGGATAAGATTGTCTATATTGGAAAGTGGCCAATATTATTTCCTGCACTATGAAATATCTCTTTGGAGAAAGCCACGTCTATATGTTGCTCCGTTCAGATGTGAGAGAAGGACAAAAAACCCTTTCGAATTTTTGATATTAGTTGAGATTTTTGTTTTGAGGAAAACATTTCCTATATTGGAAAGTAGTCTGGGCTATTTTCTGGCTCATCAACCATCCCTGTGCAAAAAGTTACGTTGATCTATTGCTCCATTGCGATGTGAAAGAAGGAAAAACAAAGACACTTTCGAAATTGTTAACATAGGTTTGGACTGTAATATTAGTTAGGAAGAGATTTCTCGGCTTGGTAAATTAATCTATGTCATTTTATGGTCTGTCAACTATTTTTGTGCAGAAAGCCACGTTGATCTTTTGCTCCATTGCGACATAAAAGAAGGATAAACAAACATACTTCCCAATGTTTAATATTGGTCGGATTTGTTGTTTTAGTTAGGATGAGATTTCCTGGATTGGATTGGAATTGGAATCGCCAATTATCTCTGTACTGAAAGTCACGTCGATCTGTAGCTTCATTATGATCTGAAAGAAGACATACAAATACACATGTAAACTTTTAACATTAGTTGGGATTATCATATTAGGTAGGATGAGATTTCCCACGTCTACAAATAGCCTATGTTATTTCTAACTATCTCTGTGCAGAAAGTCACGTTGATATTTTGCTCCATTATGACTTGAAAAAAGTACAAATAAACAGACTTTGGTATTTATGATATTAGTTAGGATTATAATATTACTTAGAATGGTATTTCTCGGGACGAAATACGGCCTAGGTTTTTTTCCGCTGCGCTAACTACCACTATCTAAAGTTTCTAAACACAAACACGAATTGATAACAAAATGAAATAAAAAATTTATATTTAAAAAAAAAATAAACCAAAGTATAAAAAAATGTAATAAGCAGAAAGGGTCGCGTAAAAAAGTTTATAGATACAAACCAAAATGGTTAATTGAAAAAAATACAAACACAAAACATACTAAATTTAGAGAGCAAAATAGATTACGTAAAAAAATATAAATGCAAACACGAATTGATATTAAAAAACTTAATATTAAAAAATTCAATAAGCAAAAAGGGTCGCGTAAAGAGAGTTTATAAATAAAAACACGAATGGATAATTTAAAAAAAACAAGCCCAAAACATCAAAAATTTAATAAGTAAAAAGGATCACGTAAAAAATATATAAGTATAAACACGAATTGATTTAAGTAAAAAGTCGCGTAAAAAAAATTATAAATACAAACACAAAATAATACAAAAACAACGGTTAATTAAACAAATTGAACCCAAAACATCCAAAACTGAGTAAAAAGGATTATGAAAAAAAATTATAAATACGAACACGAATTGATATAACAAAAATTAACTCAAAACGTCCGAAAATTTAATAAGCAAGAAGTATCACTTTATACAAAAAAATTTATAAGTACAAACACGAATTAATACAAAAAAGACAAACCCAAAATATTAAAAAGTGAGTGAACAAAATGAAAATTTTCAAATCGATTTTTTTTATTATAAATGATCGGGACCTACGATATATATTTTGAAATACACGACATATTTTAAAATATATTTTGCATTCAACATATAATGCATATTTTTCCATGTCCTATCAAAAAAATGTCAAAATATAATTAGTGCTAAACTAAACTTATTCGTACGATATTAAAACACAGATCCAAACCTAAGATTAAAATTAATTTAATTACATCGCTTTTTATTTTTGTTGAGTTTTAAGCGGGTGGAAAACAAGCGACATAGATCTAACTGGCACCGCGCCTGTATGCGAGGAAAAGAGGAGCAATAGACATCGCCAAAATGCGTCTTTGCATTAGAGAGGAATAATATGTTTTATTGTTTTTATTGGAATTCTATTTACTTTCTTGCAAATAAAAATCAACAAGATTTTAAAGAAGACATGAACAGTTAGTCTTTTTAATTATATTCATAAAGAGCTATAAATAACGGAGTTAATTTGGTTTAAAATTTATGTTACGAGATGTTTTTGTTGCAATTTCAACTTAAATAAATATACGTGTTTTATATCTTATTTATTTGGTAGCCACTTTCATTTATTTCGTATTATTAAAATCATGTCGAAAGAAAATAATAATATTAGTATTATTACAGTTTTAATTCGCATTTCATCCATTTACCAGGCGAGCTAACCAGCTAGGCTGTGTACAGTAATTTTATTTTCCACGTGCGACTTTATCAAGGCAGCCGTAACTAGTTACGGCGTTGATAATCTTCAATCTCAAAAAACATAAAAGAAGAAAGAATAGGACAACCGCAGGGGGGTTGAATTTTTAGATTCATTTAAATATTTCATACCATGAGCCAAAAGTAACCACAAATGACTGAAACCTGTTTTGTCGTGATCCCCGTGAGATCTTAATCATATGTGAGGCAAATTAAACAACTAAAAAATATTAAATGAATGCATGAACAAAAATATGAGATTACTTATTACTAAATCACGAAAGATACTAATTACTAAAAATATCACGTTTTCTCGTGAAGCTTTTTTTTCACACCATCACATGTGCGATATCATGCTCACCTCCAAAACGAATAGAGTTTGCATCGGTTCCCCAAAATGCTTGCCAAATTAAAATTAAATTTATGTACCAAACTTTACTTTCAGAACACTTTGTTTTATATTTGTGTTTGCTTGTTAAAATAAAACTTTTTATTTCTTTTTAAAGGGGGTACCCCCTTTAGTTAATTAAGCAATCATTAGTAGTTTATTTTTCATTTTCAAAATATGAATTGTAAGAACAAATGACTATGAAAGTGTCGGGACCTAACGTGACAAACTTTTATTCTGATCATCTTTACTTTCTCGCTTTCAAAATCTAGCACTAATGGAATGTGATGAGTGATCTCTTAATCTCATTGATCTCGATAGTAGATGATCGACCAATTCTGGAAACATCCAGTTTTGATAAAATTTCACTGACATATTGATTCCATTCATATTGATTCCATGTTATCTTTCCAAAATTGGTCATCCTTCACAATAAATTCATATTTCTATTTATTAGCACTAGTTCAGACCGCAAACAGGCAGTCGTCGTGGCTAGTGATGTGAAGCTGACCTTGTATTTGATAAAATTCATTTATATAAATAATGGGCACTTAATTTTTATAATGCCGTCTGCGTACTAGCCATCTGGTGTGGCTACTAGAAAAGTATAAAAGCTACTAGATAATTTATTACCAATGAATAAACCGCACTCCTCAATGTTGATATGTAAAAGTGTTACTAATTCTCTGCGTGCAATGTATTCATTGTTTTTTCTATGTTTTTAGTCCTCTAATGTTTCTAGCATAATAAAGACTTCTAAAAAATATATATATGTATATATCTTATGTAGACTTATAAAAACATATCCAATAATTTAGGTGCCAGGCTATTATTGTAAACTAATATGTACAAATATATCCTAGAAAAATAAATATATTCATCTTATATACCGTGACAATTTTTCTTATTAAATCAACATTTTAATGGCAACAAATACACAAGTGTATTTGTTGCTTTAATTCATGGATATTACCTTATGATACATGGATATCCATGGATATTATCTCTCAATTCTCTTTCGAATAATATGACATTACATTTCGAATGTCAGAAAATATCATTGTGCTGTAGAAATTAGGTTCAAATATTAAAATGTTTTGTAATGAATGTACGTATGTGTGTGTATATATATATATATATATATATATATATATATATATATATATATATATATATATACACTTCTTTTTTTTTTTATTATTTTTTTTTTATATTCCAAATTCAAATCAAACTAACAAAAATGTGGGCGAAATAATTAAGAATGGAAGAATTAATTTTACTTAGGGACCAACTAGCCTGATAGGAGTTATTCGACTTAACAACCAGATAGGAGTTATTCGACGGAAAGCATAACTTAGCATTTTTCAGTAGTCAGATAGAAATTAACTATCGAATAAAGTCCCTAACAGAGGATTATGGTTATCTGCTACTTCAAGGCCCAGATAAGTGCTTATTGGCCAGTTAAAATGACGTTTTAAGTTATGTTTGGCAACTCGTCGTAGCGTATTTTCTCTAGTGGTTTTGCTGTGGTAACTTTGTTTTGGGTATATTTTGTCAAGACTGGGTTAATGATGGATGTTTTTAACCCAATTGATGACTTGGCAATCAAAGAATACCATAAATTACTTGATTTTTAAGTGCACTTGACAAAAAAGGCAGAATTGTAAGAATGAGGTCGGACAATTTCGCAAATGGGATAGCCAGGAATTTTGGAAAATATTTCGCCTGCAAACTATACTGCGATACTGTAGTGTACTTACTTTCATTGATTGTTAATAAATTAAAATTAGAATAAACACAGAAAAATAAGCTTTAATTTAAACCATACAAACGCCCGTGAAAGTTAGAAATGTATACTGTTTACATATTAACCAAGTGTACTTTTATTGTTTCAGGAATCATTGTGTTACACCAACGCAACAACTACTACTTACATTACGGTTCTAGGCAACTCGGAACTTTTATATAACAACAGGAGATGTTGATGTATTGCATAACTCCACATTTTGTCAAATTGTAAGACGGGTGACCAGAGCCATCACTTCATTGCGAGAACAGTTTATTTCTTTACCTATAACTCGTGAAAAGAAAACCACCAATAGATACAGAGAAACAGATACCCCCTCAGACAATATTTCAACCACTCACTACAAATGTAGAAGATGAAGGAAGAATTTTTAGTATTGAATATATTGAAACTCTGGTGAATAGTGCTTGAAACATATTTTCACATTATTTTTATATTTACATTGTTACATTCTTTTGTCAATAAAAATATTAGATACTTACATTGCCTTTTTTTAAACATTTGCAAAAAAACACAAGTAACGTGCTCTTACCTATAATTCGGTACAAGTTGGGCATTGCTCCGACCATTCCAGTAAAGAAAAAAGATAGTAAAAATATATGTATACCATATCTTCACATGCGTGTTATTAAAACATAATATACATACAACGTCATGTTATATAAATTTTAGATGAACAAGAATTAAGAGACATTACTTTCTTGCAAATTTTGTAATATATTTAATTATAAGTATTACATAAAGTACCATATCTAATAATAATAAATATTATTATAATAAATCTTCGCTTCATTGTGTTCAAAATCAGTTGAAGCAAGTCCTGAAGTTCTTCATTGCGAAGATTTCTCATTTTTACTTCGTGCTCTTCCTTCACAAAGACCCGTTTCTTTCTTGTTAACTCTAGTTGAACTTGCATCAACTCTAGCTGCACTGTACTTAATTCATCCAGTTTTGCTCTCCCCCTATTTTATGTACGTTTCAAAAAATTTACACTTTAGTTTTTAGTGATCTCGTATTCCATCTAATCCATGCGCTATGAGAATCTGTAAAAATAGAATGATTATAATACCGAAAAAATAAATAACACTAATCACAATAGAAAATACCTCATTGAAGAATATGCAGACCGATGGATTGGGTGCCTCGGTCCAATTTTGTGACCTCCCCGTTCTCTTGTCGTTCCAGATTTAAACCCCCTGGTCTTCTTTTACTGGGATTGCCTGGAAAAAAGTTTATTCCAAACCTATACCAAGTATTGCCGAACGATATCGAAGAGTCTCGAAAGCTGTAGAACATGTCAGTTTACGACGACATGCGCGACTGCTGAAGGGTCGTTGTTAAGGCGATGTCGTGTATGTATTAATGCCGGTGGCCGACAATTCGAACATTTGGTTTAGTGTAGGTAATAAAATTATTACATTGTATCATTAGTTTCATTTAAACTTCTTACATCTGAATTGTGGAATCTCTCCACTTTTACTCTGCATAGCGTCACTATCTTTCTCGCCTTTCCCCAAATTAAATAGCCTCGCTGTCTATCTCACTCATACTCATGTCCATTGACATCTGTCTCACTAAGACTATATGAATCTGAAACCTGAATCTTGCCTATAAGCGCTGAATGCTACTTTCACCGAGTAAAGGTATTGACGGGAAATGGGTTAGGTAATTGTTTAGAAAAAAATTGTTTTTTTTTCTTATTAGAGCAAGATGTAGAATGTATTTTACCATTTTGAAATCTTAATTAGTTGCGCCAACTTTTACAATAACTTGCCATGGTAATGTAGGTACATTTTTTTACAACATGAACATCAATGTTAGTTGAAAACAATTTCTTCTTATAATTTCCAAACCCGGTTTTATTTAGAATAGCAGTGTTATTTAAACGATCATTACAAAAATTAAAAATAAAACTTGAAGTAACAAACATTATGAAAAAAAAAACATTTAAAATAGATAAATTTGTTTACCTTTGTTACGAATGGTCAATTCAACTACCATAAGAGTGTATCCGAGGTAGCGAGTGTTTTTAATCAGAGCGGGCAATATACACAACCGACCACGAGCGCATCTCAGTGCATAATTACTAGCCGATGAGTTGTATCGTACCACTTGGGAAGATTGAAACAATCTTTTGCTTGACTAAATATTTTTTCTCCCTTAATATTATGTCAATATAAATTGTTTTCTATACAGATTAAAGAAGAAATGAGCATGTTAATGCTTTTTTCTCCATTTCAAATTAAAGAATAATTGCGTTAATCCTTAGCGATTTCAACGAAGAATGAGTTGTAAAAAGCCGATAGTCATGAAATAAATATATGAAACCAATAAAAAGTAATCATCATGAGTTATAGACGAAGGTTTGATATATTTTATATGTCAAAATTATTATATTACATATGCCCAGAGTTTAGAGTAAACTGGGCAAAGATAGAGGTTTTTCTTCAAAAATGTAAACACGAGCTTAATGCTAAATGAAAGACAAATCTGTCTTATTGTACTATATGAGCGTTAATAAGAATTTTTTTATAAATGTTTTTATTATGGCTGGAATGGTCAAAAACCAAGAACTTAACCAGAACTTAAAATATAACCAAAACCTAAAAGAAGTTTATGGAGTATGTCACGTATCCTCGCACCAGACTTGAAATGTTTATTATATTTGTTTAATAATTTCTGTGGTTTGCTTTTTCAATTCCTCTACAAAAGCTGGAAATAGCAACGTTTGAACAATTCGCCGCTAAGCATTATTTGGAGTATTATTATTTTTGTAACCTTTCTGCCGTGGATCTCATAAGCAAGGTTCCATTTATAACAGTTTTAAAAACCCAAAGACTTTTTCATCAGATCAAACCATCTTATGCTTTTGACTATTTTTAGACGACCGTATTATCCTGTCAAAAATGAACACCTCTGCGCTACAAGCGTTCGCAATATATAAGGACCCCTGATAAATAGTGACAAACACATAGAAAATGTACAAGTTATCTATGGACAAACACTAGTGTAATCAGAACTTGTACGCTAAATCCCTTTGATAAATGAAAAAATATCGCCATCCGATCGATCTAACGTCATTAACGGCATTTGTAACGTATCATTTATCGTTATAAATGCCGTTATTGAATTAGTACGCTGTCTTGGCTACACTTTAGCGTCACAATTAAAGAAGTTGATAATAAAATATGTCGCTATTTTCTCGTTTAATGCAGTAGCAGAGAAACAATTTTGTTTCGTCAATTCGTAGTGGACAAAATAGTGCAACAAAATAAAAATTGAATATATATATTCAAAAAGCGTTAAAATTCATAAAAAAATATAGTATATATAATTTGCCAAAGTATATTTTAAGTAAACTAAATGTGTTAAAATATTCATAATCTGTTAATCGAAAAAACGATTTTTAATTTAAAATGTTTTATCATTTTTATACTAAGAAGAATCAGAAAATGCTAATTGGTGCATATATATCTTGCAAGACGTAGGTTTCCACTAAAGCTTAGCAATCGTTTGAATGCTATTTAAAATATTGCGGCGAAGATGGTAGGTCCAATCATTTTACTAATAATAGACCAGCCAAGAAATCATTAGTCTTTTGTTTTAAAGAAATCCTGTGCTTTCTGGAACGACTCCCTAGAACATTTTATAAATAAGAATAGTAATTACCAAAAAATGTTTTAGAATTTTTTGTAATAATTTCAAAGAGTAAGTATTTAATGCCAGTTGAAGCATTTAATGTATTAGCTGTTACTAAAAGAATTCTAAATGGGGTGAAGATAATTTGCCCCAAAACGCACAAAATTATTACACTCTTAGGCTATACAAAAGTATACCAAATTGTAAAAGAAAAGAAAGACCTGTCTTTCTTATATCATGTAAATTTGATAAAATGATCTTACACTATTAACTGATCTGGAATTGATAACAGATCCTCGGCACGAAATTGGCGGCAAATCAACCATTATACAGCGACCTCTGGTAGCTAGGTGTCATGGTAATATACGCTATTTGTGATAGACACAAGTCGCAACCTATAAATTAAATGTATCGCTGAGAAAATATAGTTTTATGCTCTAAACAGTTTCATGTATTCCATATTTTAGGTGTCGTGTTGTTTAAATACGTTTTTGTGACCATTGTATCGTTATATATTTGTTTTATTAAGTATTTATAAATCTTTGTTATGTTATTAATTGGCGATCAAAATCAAAACGCCAGAATAGTCGTTTTTATTGTCGCCTCGAACCGAAAGTTGGTAAGGTTTATCCATTATTGCTTATTACATAATATTTAAGACCACATTTCTAATATTTTTTGGAAATTTTATATTTTAACGTCGCAAAACACAATAGAGGTTTAATTGCGACTTGAGAAATATTCTTGCATACTAGAAAGTAATTCTAACACGTAGACCTCTTGTAATATTTTGAAGAACGGATTATATTTTAAAATAATACGATTATAAAAAAAACATGTATTAAAAAATTCTATGTATTAAAAAAATTACAATAATCTTCAAAGATTGACTGGTTAGTTGACAAGAAGTTGATTATTTATTTAAAAGATAATTCTCAATTTATCCAATTGAAAATTATCTTGTAGAATGATTTTTTGAGAATTATATCGTAAGGAAGTTTATTTAAATTTGTTTACTAAACATTATATCAAAACAAAGATTGCCTGGTCCCTAAGAAATTAAAATAGACTTTTAAGAAAGTAAATCGTTGGGAAAGAAAATGAAAAATTACAATATTTGTTTTTAATTTCACCACCCCTTTTTAAAAATACTTTTTAGATCTTAATGTCTGTCATCTGAAATGCAATTTTCCAGATTCTCCAAACTCTGCTTTATTAGAGCCACATTCAACCAGCTCACAACCATAGGTGATGAAAGAGCTCTCGTGTATGGATACTTCAAATTTTTTAATAAAACTATTAGTGTTACAAAATAAATATATTTTAAAAAATATTGAATATATTTGGCGTTAATTTTGTAGAAATTCATTATTCGCAATTAAATGAAACTAGAAAACATTCTTTGCTAATAGCCCACCTGAAGATGTTGTAATACAACGAAACTTAGGTCGTGATAAAGAACTTAAAGAAAGTAGAATTAATATAGTTTTAACTAAAATTGGTTCCGTAAGGTTGTTAATTACTTTAACCTCTAATTCAATTTGAACGTAATTTTTAGTAAACTTACAAATATATAGTCCCTGTGTGATGAAATTAACAGTACAATAACATATGTTCCATTGTACTTGAAATATCGTATGATGAAATAATTATCAATTTAGATGTTAAGTTTTTATTTTGTATGCATTGGTGTAGCGAGGCAGGGCATAGCCTGTCTAGAAAAAAATAATTCAAGTGAAGTTTAAAGAATGATGAAAAAAATTGTTACCGGCATGTGATTTTTTTGGAAATATTTTGAGTGATACGTATTTTTTTTTAAATAGGTATCATGTAAATTTTATAAAATAATTATGAACAAATTGGTCTTTTTGGTTTTATCGGCCCCTCCTAGGAAAAATAGAGACTTTCATTTTTCAAGACAAAAAGAAGTATGGGTTTTAACAAAAGTTTGAAAATATATCTCTTCCATTAATAGATTACGAAATATTTCTATATTTATATGGTATTTTTATAATTATTTCTATAATTACATCGTATTTGTGTATTTTTTGTTTGTTTTCAGACGTACGAGTTGCCCACAATCGTATATGCAGTTACCACCTAGTGATGTCAGATAGCTGCTTGCAGATGCCCGATGCTATTCATAACTGCATTTTCGAACTTATTTAAATTGTCTTGAACTGTGTTTTTATAATTATTGTATTTTAATAACTTATATTTCATAGTAATGTTATTTGACATTTGTCTTTTGATTGAAATATTTTTGTCATAATGGATAATAAATAAATTTATAAAAATTAAACCTGCTCTTCTATATAATGGTTTTAATAAATTCATAAGAATAATAATTAATGTTTCTTTGATAACGCCATCTATGAGCAATTGAGTGTAAGAGATTACGCCATCTATGGGTATTAATAATAATTACCCAAGTCTGATCAGGAAGGGTGGGGCGAGGAGAGAGAGGAGTCACTTTGGCAATGTTTGGGAAGGTATGAAAAAGTGCGACTCTTTTTTATATGGGTTATTAACATACCCTGTTGGTGGTTACAAAAGTCCCATTACAATGAAATCAAGTTAATACTGCTTGATAATGATACACTTTATGTTCTTTAACCTAATAAAATGCATTTAACGCAACCTGGAGAAGGAAGTGTTTTTAAAACTCAAAGTAATACACTGGGCGTTTAAAAATGCCGATAGTGCAGCTACAGGAAAGAAAGAAGAACCTTTAGAAACCTATTTTGAAGTGAATCACTTAGTTTCATTCGTCCTTGATACGTCAAAACTTATTACAAATCTATATGTTAATTATTTGGAACGTGAGTGTTTGAAGTTGGTTTGTTCGTAAAATATAAAAATAGAGCAAGACTGCAGTAATTAAGTCGAAGGTAAGCGCATTCCAAAATAAGTAGAGAGTTACTTAAGGTCGATTAGTGAAGTGCTCTCCACAAACATCAGTAACGAGAATATTGAGCAGATTTTCATTTTACTGGCCGACAATTGTCTTCTTTACATAAACAGTTTTATCAGTGAATACCGGTGTCTGTTGATGAATTTGAAATATAGTTATCGGAGGACAGTTATGAACCCGATATCACATCATGAAATGGATAAAAAATAAACCTAATGGAAACTGATTTAAAGAAGAATAAATTAAAAGTAATATTATACCAACTTTGTTGGGTTATTCAAACATTTCCGGTATAAGTGTCTAATTTTAATAATATACAGAGCATCAGTGAATGAATTAGAGTATGCTCTTTAAAAGAAAAGCATGGTGAAACACAAATGTATGTAATAACTTGTTTTGTACCTTTATACATTGTTGCCTTCAACACAGTTTAGCACACCAAAAAAGTTATTAATTCCTTAATATAGAAGACATAAATATATTAGATTAGCAACTTATGAACCCGCCATTTCTGTACACAAGCTTTTCAACTTTTTATATGTAATCAGTAAAATAAATTGTTAATTATATAAGCGCCGTCGGTATCTAAAACTTGTCGCCAACGTGTAGGGAGAGCTAAAGTTCCATCCTTGTAGAAACTTTTGGGCCTTTGACTGAAAAACCGGTGAAGTTCCATTTTGATATGACTTTCGTCTTTATATTTTAAATCACGTAAATTATTAGACAGACAGAGAAACAGATGGTAATTAGACGACAAAATATCTGGGGAGTACGGTGGGTGAAGTACCATAATCCATCCAAATGAAAGTATTTTTCACATGTTACTTTTGCTACGTGGGGTCAAGCATCGTCTTGTAAAAAATAAACTTTGCTTTGATTTGAAAGAAGTTTAACAGTGATTTTGCTCAATTATTCACAATAACTCTTCGCTGCAATTGTACTATTAGCTTGAAAGAGTTCCCAGTGAATAACTCCATTTATACCCCACCATATACTCAAAAGTGTATTTTGTCTAATATTATATTTTGGACTTGGTACACCTTTTTCTCCAGCTCCTAGCCACTAGCATTTACACTAAAAATTAACATAAGCCACCCACTTTTCATCTCCTGTAAATAGATACTTTAGCCTGTCGATATGATGGGAACTCAGTAGCTCCATGCACACATTAGCTCTACTCTAACGTTGAAAGGGTGTTAGCTCCTGTGGTAGCCAAATGGAATATGTCTACTTTCTCAAAGCATGAAGTTGTTTTTCCATTGCAGTTTAAGAATATGAAAATAGCTTTGCCAAACAACGCGAACTTTATCTGGAGTCTATTTCAATAAGGCTTTTAAATTTTTCTAAATCAATTGTAAGTCACTTTGAATGAGGAATATCAGACAGGTAAAAATTCCCTTCTTTGAATCTTTGGAACCAGCGCTTGGCTGTGTTGTAAGTGGACATACCTTCACCCATAGTTGTTTATATATTCCGTGGTGATTCGCTAGTTTTTTGCCCTAAATAACATTCATGAAAAAAGAGTCCTCTAAGTTCACTTTGACATACTTCTATTTTTAATTTATTCTTTACTCGCCGATCACTCAATTGCAAACTGAACAGAATTTAGAATACCGCACTCAATATACCGTACAAGAAATATTCTAGAACCTTCTATAACATTCCAGAAATTGGTCGAAAAAAGTGGCAGGTCAATAAGCTGCCAACCTATTAATATATTAGGTGTATTTTGTATAAATAATAAATACAGTAAATTAAAATTTACCTAGATTGTTTCGCTTCATATTCATTTAAAACAATAGGTAACGTCAAAATAATATGTAATGACATGATTATTCAATATTTTCTGCCTGAAATTCCTAGGCAACAATGTGTTAACAAGCAAACACTAAAAAGGTCTATTTTGGCATCCGCAAAATGCTGTCTTTTGTAGTAGACTATACAAAATATGTCAAAAATAATTTAGAAGTTCAAGGAAATTCACAAATATCACTATAGAAAAGAAACCTTGATATTGCTTCTAAAGTCATAAAACATTTTGAGTTATAAATTCACTACATGTGGAAGTTGTACTGCTAAGAGTTATTAAAAACGCGAAATAAAACTGAGCCTTAAATGATTAAGTCAGTACTGAGGAAAATATATTAGAAAAAGACATGATCGGCATAGGTAAAGTTGAAGGAAATAAATCCAAATAGGCATCTATCTTCTTGGCAGTGAAAATGTGCGAAGAAGATAAATGGCTGTTAAAGTGACTAATTCTTAGCAGTAAGTTTGACATATTGGACAACATCTCTTTACAAATCAATGAGATTGAAATTAACAGAACTGTGAATAGCAAAGATGGAAATGAAAGTAATACACTAAAATTAAATACGTTTTAAAAAAACTTCTTCTTCCTTCAAACAAATGACAATACAGCATTGCCAAAAGTAAATGAATATATTGTCAGCTGTAGTACCTAAATTACGATCATACTGCATTTATGGTTACAAAATACACTAGATTTGCCCATGGCTTTGTTGATACATATTTTTTAGTTTTACAGCAGAGGTTTTCTCCAATAATAATATTTTAATCTCAAAAATACACTTGCCGAGATAAAAGTATCTTATATCAGAATAAACTTCAAGCAAAATTACTCTCTACAATCTCTTTTAATCAGATTTAAATCCGCATACCCACTTTTACTACTTGAGTACTAATAAATGAAAGATTACTTAAGGATTCTATCGTGTTTTAAGTTTTAATTGCAACTTGAAGATTATCTCACTGGAAATTTAATTTAAATTGGTTTTACATTATATTAAAACAAACAGGTAGCAAAAAAAATTACAAACAGACAAAGCATCCTTTGGAAAATATAATTTAGTAAATTTACATACTGAAAGTCTCTCATCACTATGGAATTTAGCAATACATCACTGTGGAAGTAAGTGACATAATTCGAGTTAAAAATTTAAAAAAAAATTTTTGTGTTTCAAGGGGAAAACATGTTTTTTTTTAATATATATATAATATTTAATTTTTTTACAGAGTTATTCAATCCTAGACATTTCTAGAATTTTCCACAAATGTTCCTGGGTTATGTCTATATATGTTTTTGACATTAACATTTTTAATACTAGCACTAAATAAAAGTTTTCATACGTAATTAGGGGAAATTATGGTTATCATCAATAGTAAGTAAAAGATAAATGACGCAAGCTAACCCAAGCAGAATTTGATAACTCTTATCCGGCCACCACCTTTAATATTCTAAAATTAGATTTACAGCAAAACTATAAAACCAACAAATAATTTCTTAACTTTACTCTCTTAAAACTATTATAATAATGGTCAGATGCAAAGAAATATTCCTTAATTGAATTAGTAAAATAAAAATTACATTCGGCATCAAATCAAAATCAATAAAATAAATTCACTCAAATATATATAAAATTTTAATTTATTTTTACAATATCCAACAAAAGACGACTAACTCTAAAAACCCACTAATGAATAACATAGCTGAATATAAATTTTTACTAATCTTTTAACCTAATTCTCCTTTTAATTTCAATAGAAAAATCCATTTCAAAAAATTCAATCAATAATTTAAGGTTAACTTACTATCAATGTTTTACAATTGAAATATACATATTTAAGCTGATTCTAATTATCTATTATTCCATATTCCATATTACATATATTCTAATAAGAATTGGCTAAAAACTTATTTCAATATTCGACTGCGAAGGTAAACACTCGAATCAAGAGTATACCTATTTGAATTTCAACTCAATTAGGTATGTTTACGTACAAATAGTAGATATATTTAAATCTAATTAACTAGTTAACTGTGATGACCTCCTTGACAAGTGTTTTCCTAAGTTCCTCAGTTATCCTCTTTTAGCACCTTCTCACTGTGATGCTTTACAAGATATATCACAACTTATTACCACATCATGCTATTGGATTTTATAGATATTTATCCATTTTTTTTTAAATACCAAACACCTTCAAAACCCCTTTTTAATACTTGTATAACTTTTTACTCTGTTACTTTTTAAATTTATTCTCTATTCAACCAATACTCTTTAATATCATCATTTCTACCCTAATACTCAATCATAAATTCAATCCATTCTACATACATCAAAGTCCATATTCACTGCAGAAGAAAGTGAATACCTTTTGCTATTATCAAAAAATTTGTGATCGGCTTCCACACATCACTATCAACAGCATTTCACCACTCGGGCTTCTTTCTAAATTAATTTATACTACTCAACATTTTTCACTGCATCATTCAGTTTATCTCCTGCAAATTCCATTTTTTTAATATCACCTGTTGTTCCACCAGTCATTAAAAAACTCTCCAAGTATTTGACTTATTCTTCTTCCGTTCTATATTAAGACTGTACCGAAACGGAATCCTTTATGCCGAATATATTCTGGAAAAACTCTGTGTATACCCTATAAGGGAAAAACTCGGTATAAATATGGGATATATACGCAGTATACCCGAGAATAAAGTACATCTAGCTTGATCTGAAAATTTTATCCAAAGTATTCTGTTTATAAATAGTGAAAAACATGATGTAAACAATAAAAATCGTTCCCATTCAAAGTGAATAAATTTCTTATCTAGAAACAATATATTCTAGGTATAATCAGTACAAAACTTGATGTAATAAATTCCACAATAGTATAGACCGCAGTTCTTAATAGATAGACCAGATTTGTTTTAGTCACTCATTCTGATAAAAATGTATTATTTATTGATCGTATTTGATAATTGATTGACTAATTTTATAGTGGTAATGAAATAAAAAATTATTTTTAAAAAATCTTTTCACATTAAGTATTTGTATAAATACTTAATGTGAAAAGATGTATGTCACATAAAATATTAACTGTTTATCTAGTATCATTTTAAAGAATGTGATATAAGTAATAATATAAATAACATTATTGCGGTTTTTATTATTACCAGTTATTACAGTACGAATATATTTAAACAGTATGAACTTTCCTGTTCTTCAATAATTTAAAATACTGATGATTTTATGAAAATTATGAAAAACGTTCTTACCTACAGAGGAATCACTTTTAATTCTCCTTCTTTTAATTTGAAAGAGATATACAGTAATATATGTTTTTATATGATACAACAATTAAAAATAACACATAAACTAAACTAAAATTTAATTTACGCGCGGCAATTAGAGCGTTCAAAATCACACCAAAAACTTTTTCTTCTTTTTTTAATTAATTCTCTACTGTAACGGAAATGAGCATAGGGTAGACGGAGATGGTCACATGATTTGTAATAAATGAATTGGACAGTCGCAATATTTCATAAACAATGGTTTATTTGAAACGTCACATATATCGAGGTAAGTACGCAATAAATCTAATAAATTGTAATAACTTTAATCTGGGACTTATGAGATATGTTTCTTTAGAAATCTATAAAAGAACTTAAAATAAAATGGCATGTTAAAATTTTAATTTTTTATTAAACCCATATTTAACCATCTTTGGAAACTGGGTATTTATGCCATGCTATTTCGTAAATGTAAAAATAATTATTTATGAAGGATAAATTAAATCGTAAAACTTTGCCATTAACTATCATATTAAGATGTGCAGATAAGATGGCCACGCATCTAAGAATAAGTTAAAAATATGATTAGTTTTTTTTTACTCCTGTATGAATTATGGAACTTAGATATAATATTTCTTACGATTTTTTTATTTTACTTGTAATTTCACCTTAACTATATCAACAGAGTGATGAACGGCCAGGTCTTCGTACCGCGAAGTTAGATCATACTCATTTGAATATAAATAGCTATATCATCTTAATAACAAATTGGCCATCTTATACAATCGTACTTACTAACAAAATGGCTGTACATTCCAATCTACCATCAATTTACCATTCATTTTGAACTCATATTATAATAAGCGTTTAACAAAAAAATTAAAAAATAATATAATTCTTAAAATACTCCAACCTGATCACAATGAACATTTTAAAAAATCTTTGGTCGGTCGAAACTTTTAAATTAAAAATATTCTTATTTTGTTACTTTATTTGGAATAACAGTATTTGCGATTGTTGGTATGCACTCTTTTATTGGCATTAACTAGAAAAATATGTACTGAATGAAAGCTAAAATATTTCGATTAGCCATCTTATCGGCCTGGACATATTAGTAAGAGGGATAAAAAGTGCGCAAACGAAAAGTTGTAATTACTGATTATCAAATGAAAAAGATACACAGATGTTTTCTTAATATTCGAACGAAAAAGTAAAATAAATTCGTCGTCGTGTTTTCCAAATAAAGTTCATCATCAAATCGACAACACATATTTTTAAATATGTATTCGGGCTTCACGCTTTAAGCCAAGGCACAGCCGCTTGAGTATTTTCAACCTTTTTAGAACCCCTATGAAAGCTTTTAAGTGTGTGCTTTTTAAGACCCCATGGGATTCGCAACATTCTGTGGCATCCATGTCTCAAAGACCTGAATTCTCTTGCTAGTTGTTTCTGCGAGGATCTATTTTCTAACGCTATATGATAATGCCGAAAATATATAGCAACAGATCACACGTGTTCGCAGCTTGAGATTTCAGTACGATCACAAAGGTTCATCGTACGGAAAGTCTTTCGAGCTTGCTCAAATCTGTATTGGATTTCAAAATTTAGATCGTCAACCATTACTCTCAGCTACTTATAACGGTTGACCCTTTCCAGATCAGGCCCATTAATTGTTTGAAGATCTTGGATACTACTAGATATCAAGACGATGGTGTCTGCATATCTGATGTTGTCAATAAGTTTCCCATTGATAGATAGTTTTTCAATTAATTTATTCAGGACAATAGATTCAATATAAAGATTAAATAGTAATAGTGAGAGTATGCAACCCCATCTTACTTTTAATGAAATTTCATCTGAAAATTAAAGCTGCCCATTGACTTTTAAACTCGCTGTTTTTTATCAGTAGAGGTTCTTGATTATTTTCAAATCACGACTATCTACTTCCACCATGCCAACAATCAAATTGGTTATACAATAATATCGTCTCACATCTAGAGTATATTCAGTCATGAATTATATTAAGAGAAACCTTTAGTATATGGCCATTAAAATATTATACTGTAATCGCTGCATATACTTGGCTTATTTACTTGAGTTGAGTAATAGATGTTGACTTCAATCGGTTAGCAGGTACTTCACCTATGATATAATTAAGGGTGGAGATATTAACAATTATATATTATCTTCGTTAATTAACTTCAACAGATCGACAGGTACTTCATCTCTCCCAGTGACTTTTTAATTACAAATAATTTCAGCTTTAGTAATAAAAAACCAAAGTCATTGAAAGGTACGGAGATGTTCCTAGTGTATTGCTCTTAGCTTCTCTTCCACAGAAGAAGAAACAATTATCCCCTGCTATCAATTAAAGCGAGAGGGGGGTTTGTCTTGTCTATATCTTCTAATAACACCTTAATCTTTTTTGCATATTAAAACTATCATACTTTCCCTGTAGATTTTTGATTTCCTGACATTTATATTTTACTAACTAAATATTGCTACTACGTCTTTGATTCACGAGAAAGTAATCAATTTGATTTCTAACGATATTGTCTGGTTTATCCGCAGGTGATTTCTATATAAACAGTCTATGTATTGGTAATTTAAAAGTATTATTTACGTCTTGGCAGAATTGTATAAGTATATCTTGACGATCATTTCTTATATTAAAATCGATTTTTTCATCTGTAGAATTAATTTTTAGTTTTCTTACTTTAAAGTCGAAATCTTCCATCACTATATTTATCTCATATTTCTTTACAATTTTTAGCATGTTTTATATCTGTGAATAGAACTCTGCTTCGGTTTTATCAGCAGTAGGGCATATACTTGTATGAGATTAATGTTAAAGGGTTTAGCGTGTAGTTGTAGTGACATGATTCTATTGGAGTATGGGATGCCATTTCTGACTTAGGACTTCATTCCTTTGTTTATTATTAGGTTACACCAGTCCTATGGCTTTGTGCATCGAAATTGCCCGAATAATAGGCAACATTGCTGAAATTCGAATAATATGGAGTTCGTTGCTGTGCATTGTCAAGTTTAACATCTTCGTGTAAATTATGTCGTAGAAATATGCGTTGCTGTTTATGAATCGCAAACAGCAACGCATATTTCTATCTCTTCTATATTTCTATCTCTTCATATCCTCTGATCATTTAAGGCTTGTCAGCGTCTGGGGGAAATGGTGATATTATACTTAGTGATAATAATGTTCCTAGGAAAATAATGTGGTGGTATTCCTTTGCCTCCCACTTTGCTGCTTGTGACCGATTAGTTGGTTTACCCCCCAATTGGTCTACCCGCTCAGCATTATATGATTGGTGATTGTAAAGGTGTCCACAACTCACATCCATGTAACCTACCAGTTGTGTAGCCACCCGCTATTCGCGGAAGGGGAGAGGTTAATGCTAATTTACCAGGTCACAGGCATATCACTGAGCCTTATTAGTATTTTGTAAGTAAATGTTTCCTATGAGGAAGTCTGCAGGTGTGTGATCGGAGCCTACAAGCAATTGGCTATGATATCTCAAGGACATTCTACGATCCACTTCTATAAGCCCTAGATATGTGTATATACACGGTGTTCGGGAA
Source organism: Druceiella hillmani (assembly GCA_039881145.1). Taxonomy (NCBI): domain Eukaryota; kingdom Metazoa; phylum Arthropoda; class Insecta; order Lepidoptera; family Hepialidae; genus Druceiella; species Druceiella hillmani. The sequence continues at coordinate 1,756,971 of JAYKKI010000091.1, forward strand.
TAGATATCGGATAAAGAAAGACGCTATTCGTTGGTTATAAAGTAATAAATTGTCGTTAAAATACAAGGTAAAACACGCCCTTTTTCTAATTGAGTGCAAAAATGTTTATACATAACTGTTTTTAATACACCTAATCTTTGTCCGGAGTGCGGTGTTTACCCGCAGTGGCGATGTATTCACAGCTGTTCGCGGATTATTCCTCCAATCGGCGCTGAACAATGTGCGCAAGTATTGTGTGTGCGAAAAAGATGACAAATAATTATGAATATTATTTTCAATTTTCCGAAAACAAAAGTCAAAAACAATTTATTCAATATTGTTTTTTTATAAATTACTAAAGTTAGACATGCTTTTTATAGTTTATATACTGAAAGGATTAACGTAAAATATTATAACAACAAAAAACCTATAACATTTTTACTTTTGTAGTCGCGATGTAAATGAATTTATAACTGAGTAAAAAGGCCTTTTTTTAACAAAATAATATCTTGAGTATTACATGCGATAATTTTGTTTTTGTATTTTTCCTAGAATGGGCATTAGTCATGGACAACGTTCAAGTGGCAGCTGCCGTTGCAATGTCGCGTATTATAACCACGTTCGTATTTACCACCCGATGAAAATTAATAAAAAATGGAGAAAAAGAAGATGGTGGATGATAGCAACGCACCGGAACAGAACTAGGTTACTGAATAAATAAGGCCTACTGAATTTAAAGTTTTTGCTTGATTTTTTATAACTATTATATTTTTACAGACATACTATGGAGCAACAATTTCCTTACCAACACAAGAACCATCTGGGGAATTCGAAAATTTCCACCGAATGTCATTGACCGATTTCAACCTATTGCTTTCGAAAGTCACACCTTTAATCTCCAAACAAGATACCCATTTAAGAAGTCATACCTGCAAAGATCCGGTTATCAAGCTTAAGGTTTTTAGCAACTGGTAACAGTTATAGAAGTTTGCACTTTTTATATAAAACTTCAAGCCAGTTAATTTAAAAAAATATAATAGATATCTGCTCTGCTCTTAACGAGGTTCTCAAGGATGAAATAAAGATAACAATTTTAATTTTTATAACTTATATTTATTTAAAATTTAAACATATTATATATTGTTAATTAAAAAAGTTAATTTAAAAAAATTATAATAGATATCTGCTCTGCTCTTAACGAGGTTCTCAAGGATGAAATAAAGATAACAATTTTAATTTTTATAACTTATATTTATTTAAAATTTAAACATATTATATATTGGGATAATTACTGTAGAAATATTTTAGGCTAGTTTAACAACTTCATCGCTTATAATATGTGTTATTGAGAATTCAGAGCAGCGTTTTCATTTGATCGTGGGATATGTAAACTGTAAATGTGTTGGGTGGCTCTGAAAATGATGAGTGAGGCCTGAAAGATGGCATTGTACCATTAGGATAATTTTCCGATTAAAGCAACCCGGGTGCTTTAATTTAATAGAAAAATTGATTGGATTTGAACGAATGGGCTGCATTGCTCCGAATCTGTAGGAAGTTGAGAAGTAGAGGAAAGAAATTACTCAGTAGATAAAGATCTTTCAATAAGACGTGCTCTTCAAATTAAGGAATGAATTTCAAACATTAAATCTACTCTCTCATGTTCAGGAATCTTTTTTAGTTTTTTGGCAATTAATTTGCCGAAAACATCACATTCATCTTCAACATCATCTTTTACCGTCCTATTCATAATTTTATTCAAATTGTTAAATGCCTCAGACATTTGCTTGGTGGCGATTTGTAACTCTGGTAGGTTAGGATGTGCTGTTGTTGGGTCGGATGTATCCATTGTATTTTGAGTGTACACTGGAACTGAAGAAGTTATTAATTCGACGGAACATGATGCATTTTTTTCCTCATAACGTTCAATTGGAGCAGTTACAATATTTCGATCCTGAAATAAAAAAAGTATATTATTTTTTTTTCTTTACAGGAGCCAGTCAATGAGCAGCAGTGGTTAGAAGTTGAAAGCGGATTTAAGAAGAATTTTCCGCATACCATTGGTGCAACGAATGGAAAGCACATTGTTATACAATGTCCATATAAATCTAGTTCTGGGTATTTTAATTATAAGAAGGCATTCAGTGTAGTACTATTGGTTTTAATTGACAGTAACTATAATTTTATGTATGCCGACATTGGTAGTCAAGGAAGAATCAGTGATGGAGGTGTATTCAAAAATTCTTCGCAATCTTCTTAAGTCAGTGCTGACAATGTCAACATTCCCTTCCTTTTTTTGACTTACGGAGCATTTACTTTACATAATAATATTATGAAACCATATCCCGGTACTCATGATATCGGTTCACGGAAACGAATTTTCAATACACTTTTGTCAAGATCTCCAATAGTAGTTGAGAATGTTTTTTTGTTTTAGCATCTAGGTTTAGAATATTCAACACCAACACATCAACCTAGTCAAACCTGTAAAATTTCCACAACAAATTTTCATCCTAATCCTCAACAGATAGAGTTCTATATCAATTGGTAAACTTTTACAGATTTAGGTAGGTTGATGTGCTAGCGTGTGCACCTACTTATTAAATTAAATAATTTGATCCAAAATATATTTTATATTCAGCGATATTCGCACATGGTATAAAACTATACCTATTCACATTTTTACAAGTGGATTATACTTACTATTTTAACGTTAAAATATAAGCCTGCGTTTTACTTTACATATGATGGCTTGTAAATCTTATAATAAATGTATACCACCCATAAGTGCTTATCAATTAATAAAAAAACTTACCGTATTCATTGTTTGTTTACTACAGACTGAAGCGAGCCGAATAGTGTAGTGAGACGCTTTGTGTTAGAACCTCGGGGCGCTTCGAGTCCTTTGACTCGGACGAAAAAACCAACAACGATCGGAAATCGTTTATCCAATGAGATACAAATATAATTTGTCGATACGATTTTATATTTAGATTTACATGTAGAAAAATAGTAATAGTATGTTTTATTAATTTTAAATATAATAAAAACGTACATGAAGTTATTATTTTATATGTAATTTATTAGAAACAGCGGACATAAAAATGAAAGAATTGCATTATTTGGGAATAAAATTACTAATTAAGCTATTATTTATCACTTGTAATTAATGATTAAATATTAATACGTTAATTTTTCCCAACATGACAAAACGCACAAAACATTTTTATCTCTTCGCTACTGGTTGCGGTCAATAGAACCCACCATTCCATATTTTATTTCAGGAACGCATTTTAGGAACGCATTATATTCAAACAGTGTTGTAAACTTGTAAACACAAAATATCCCGCGCTTTTTCACTCTATGTCAAATATTTGTTAGTTGAGTTGTGCTAGTTCTCAAAGTATTTATTTTTAAATTCGTTCATGTGTTTGTGACTCGTGGTAGTTGTTATAATGTGTTTTTATTTTTGAATTGATTACTTTTTATAAGTCACCTAAAACTTATACAGCTTCAGAGTGACAATGAAAGCCACAGATGCATCAGCTGAAGATATTGATGTCACGGAAATCACACCTTCGAAAAAGAAATTGAAACAAGCCCGTCTTCCTTTCCAAGTTATAAGTCCCGCTTCACCAGTAAATACATCTCCAGTTTCTCGCAAGAGAAAGTTATCTGTGCAGCAGGACGAAAAGCAGATTAAAATAGGAAAAATATCTAAAGAAAATGACACAAAAAATAAAGACACTGTACCGGCTGATGTAGTCGTTATAAGCGACGATGACAATTCTCGTGATACCTGCAGATTATCGAATAATTCTAATGTTCAGAAAGATAATTTAGAAAAGAAACATGAGTTGGAAGCTGTTGCTGCTTCAAATGGTATTATTTCGCCTGCGACCAAGAAGACACCAAATAGAAAACGGTCTTTGAGGTCGAATCGAGACGATGCTGTGACAGGACTCAATGACACAAAGATACCGATTTCCAAGAACAGTTCAAAAAAAGTAAACTTTTATGATGCTTAATATATATTTAACTTTCAAATGAAAAAAAAATTCATTTGATTTAATTTTTCGAAATTGTTTTAGCAGTTTGTTTCTCACTCTAATTTCAGAAATTGCCATCTTGGCTACTGTAACTCTAGTTTTATTAAATTTTTTCTCACAACACATTCTATTTGAAATTGATATGAAAATATAATGATATATAATGAAAATTTTCAACCAATTGTCTTAAGTAATTTGTTCTGAGCTATATCCAACAGACAGAACTAGGTAGGTAGCAAAAAATAGCTAAAGCATTTGCTTTGTTGTGGACAATTGCAGCTTGTGTTTATCAATTTGTAAAGAAAATTTAAGAGACTAGGAGACTATTATATTAACCTTGAATAATGGTGGGAACTGTAGGCAAGTGGCAGATATACATATCTCATTTTAATGGTACACTGAAATGAAAAGTATGTTACATGTGGGATTAGGCGAGATTTGAATCTGCGCCAACTTGGCCTCAATTTATGTCACAAAAGTATTACTATTAAAGTGACATAATCTCACCGTATTATTTAAGCGTAATTAAATGCTGTATATATAGTCGTGAAATTATAAATTGACAGAATATGAAGACAGCAATTCAATATTTTATGGATTTGTAATTGACTATTTGTTTATTTTATTCAATAATATTTTCAGGCACTGCAAAAAGCGGGAGGTAAAACAATAAAAAATACTAAAACAGCAAAGAAATCAATTGATAAAAATGAACACAACATTAGCACAGATAACTCTATCAAACCAGTTGAACAACAAGCTAATGAGTCTTCTATTGAAAAAGTAGATAAACCATCTGTTAAAGAATTAGGGAAAGAAATGTCGAAGGAACTCAATAAAACAGGATCAGAACAAATGGTAATGGGTTCAAAGAAAGAAGATGAACATGATAAACTTGAAAATATGGAAATGACTGATCTAGATGAGTCTGATGCAAGTATAGATAAGTCTCATGATAAATCATCATCGTTTATTGATAAAAATGTATCTATGAAATTCAACCCTTCAGGTTCACCAAGAGTTAAACGTAGTAGTGTGACCGCTACTACACCTACATCTAATAAAATTTCAAGCCCTGTTCTGACTCCTAAGCAGGTAAGTAAATTTGTTGCATTGCTGTGAACATTATTAAACATTGTCGTAATTATAAATGTTAATTTTTGTAAATGTATAAATATTAAGTGAAAGAGAAAAATTTATAGATTGGCTGATTTAAAATCGCTTAGAAAGTTATGTAAAACAAAATCGTAAAAGTTTTGACACATGGCTTATTTTAACATAATATATTATTTGATATACAATAGCACTTACCACAAATGCTTGCAGTATTTATTTGAAATGCCTCTCCTGTTCTATTGTGGCCAAGAACATAGCGCAGGCTTTGTAAAATTGTAGTTTCGAAATTTCAATAGTATGTTTTATCGCTGCATATTCACAATCAGACAAGAGCTTATGTGGTAAATAAAAAACTATTTGGAGCATTGAAAAAATCACATTTGCTATAATAATATAATGTGCAGTGCTTTCTTGTTAAGTGGTCTAGACTCCACTATTAATAACAGCATGGCGAGATGCCATGATTTCTATTAATTTTATAATAATCTGGGGACAATTATCTCCATATAAATTGTATCTGTTAAACTAACTGCTTCACATTCCATATATTTTTCCATTAGTGATAGAAAGCATTTTTTATGGAACTTGCATCTTGTGATTGAAGGCCAAAGATCCACGTAGTAAAAATATGACTACAATGTTTTGAGGCTTTGTCTACTATTGTTTTTCCTTATGAACTTTTGGGAAGGTGATAGAAAGCCTTTTGATATATTTTGACCATATTGCCTGCATTCAAATTGTAAGTGTATAGTGCCAAATATCTACTTAGAGAAAGATAATTCTGTGGACTGTTAAACGTCTTTACTAGGTATTTAACAGTCTATTGGATAAATCTATTCGTGTGAATTGACCAAGGACGGTTATTGTAATAACATATCCAAAAAAAAGCTACATTGGAACAAATTAAGTTGTCCCAATGGTTACCCAAATTTTCTGTTATTTGGATAACCCAAATTTTCTGTTATTGATTTTTGTCTTTTTGACCTGTTTATACAGTACAGTAGTCGTTTTTTCATGGTTTCAATATTTTGCTTTGTGAACCAATAAACATCTTATAGCATCACATATAATATTCAGATGCTTTTTATATAAAATTGCATGCCCGTCACGTAATGATAGATGAGGATTCTTAACAAACACCAGTACAATCTGACATTTTTTCAAAGTTTGTTGCACATAAGCATGATCTGCCTGATCATTGACATTTTTACGTTAGAATAGTATTTTTTTTCAACATTTTCATGTATTTAGCAGTTGCTCCGTAAGACATTTTCAGTCCTTCTGGACTTAAACGCAGAAACATGGTTTCATGATGTGATTTCTATGTGGTTCTCATAATGGAATATATTCTCCTATGACTAAGGTCAAACTACAACTTTCAGTACAATTGGAGAAATGGGTACAAACTTGTAAAAAAGCTGATAAACTAGATTCTGGTAGGTACAAATAAAATAGCTTGTTTAAAACGATAATAATTCATTTATAGACATGATGGTTTTACATTAATTTTAAGTGACATTATTATTAAATATTTCACCTCTTAGGGTTTCAACATGTAAAATGAGATGTCAAATGTGGGTACATTGAACAGAAATACTTACCTCTGGTTCGTAGCGGTGTATCTGATATTCAAAACGTCACTATTTTCTGTTCTATTTAAATATACTCATAGAATTTTCTTAGCTGTTTCCGTAAACAATAATCGAATACAACTTTATTTGTTTGGACTATCTTTTCCTGAAGGTTACACTTGCTTTCGTGGACCATACACTTTATAAATTCCTATAAAAAACTAGTTGTGGTTAATTTCAGTGACCTGATGGCCAGCCATGTTGTTAATAGTAATTCTTGGTTTGGTTCTGAACAGGTTCATGTCTAATAGATTTTTTTGTCGACATAGTTTATCTGTTGGTACTTCGCAATTACACTACTGCCTCCATTGTGCCCCCCATAGGCCAATATTAAGTAACCATGAATTGTTCCCGTATAGTTTGGAACAGTATACCTTTATATTTATTACGCAGAAAGATAAAGAAAGGGTAATGATATGTTTCTAGTGACATTATTTTCAAGAATTAACTAGGAAGCACGCATCTACAGAAACATATTTATTTTAAAAAGTTTTGGAAAATCTGAATCTAAAATTTTGCTTTCGTAAAAATACAAAATGTTTAAATTGAAAGTTTCTCCCTTACAAGAATTATCAGTTATTTGATGGTTTACTTTTTATGCATTTTTTTCTGAGGGAGAGGGGTGACACTTCAAAGCAAAATAAATCAAATTGCTTCGGTATTGACCTGTGCAGTGCGGGAATAGATGCATAGGTTTGACCAAAAAACAACGCCATTATAATATATAGTTTTTAAAATTATCAGTAATTTTTTCACATTCTTTATACAAGATAGTATAAAGTATTACAGTGTAATTTTGTAAAAATAGTATTAAAAATGTGTTTGAAATAAATAATTCATGGAATATTTTATTACCTCTTAAAGGCATTAAGAAAATTGGAGCATGCTAAGAAAAGGGAAGAGAAGGAGAAAGAAAAATTTAATAGGGAACAAAAGCGGCAACAAGAAAAGGAACTTCGTGAGAAGCAGAAACAAGAGAAAGAAGATCAAAAACGTAGGGAAAAAGAAGAAAAGGAAGAGCTGCGAAAAAAAGAAAGAGAAGAGAAGGAGGAACTGAAAAGAAAAGAAAGAGAGGAAAAAGAAGAACAGAGAAAAAAGGAAAGGGAAGAAAAGGAAAAACAGAAGGAGAAGGAGAGAAGTAAATTTTATGTATTTATATATAAAACTTTTCTCTTATATGTGTACTTATTACATATATTGGTTTAAATCCAAAAACCTCGTGAGTCCCACTAATTAAATAGAATGGTTATGAAATATTGGCATTGTACATTATATATTTTAAAACCTAAAACAAATAATGCGCAAGAAAATAATTGAAATTATGATTAATGACTGTTTTTCAATTCACCTGTAAACTGGGGGTGTTCTGCTAGTTATGAGGTTCCGTAATCATTAATTTTATTTAATTGATGGTAAATATTATGTATTATTGTATACATGTATGTATTATTGTATATATATATTGTTACTTTATGTATTATTGTATATGTATATGGACATTTTTCGACTAATAGACAAAATTGATGTATTTGTGGTACAAAAAAAGCGTTTAAAATTAATGATACATTTTTCTTTTCCCCAGTAATAAAGAACAGCTTATGAATATTGTTAAGCAATCAATAAGCCATAATTTCATGTAGTTTCACTATTATTAAGGCTATTTTGAATAAAGCTGTTTACCCAATTACACTATAAAAATATTATACTTCGTTACCGATCAATTGGAATTATTACCAATAATGGGATTTCCCTAAATAAATATAATATCTCATTCGATTCTATATGTTCTTGAAAAAATGCATCAATTCCTTGCTAAGTGCACATATATTGAGCCAGTATTCATCGATGTAATCTATTACTCTTTGATGGCTTAACCGTATTCATTTAATCCTTATTATTAAAAAAATCCACATTTCAAAATGCAAAGGACAGTGATAGTTCACTTTGGTTGCTCGAACATCAATTTTGCATGTATGTGATAACTGCATATTTATGTTATATTCCAATAAGGTAGGGTAGGCATCATTAACTCAAGTACTGTTATTTCTCTCGAGGTGATTATTGCCAGCTACAATGTGAGTATGTGTCTAGGCAAATGTAAAGATTATGTTATTTGGTTTGTTGCAAAATTTTATGGCGAAGGTGTGTGCTTGTGACCTATCATTTTGTTGTGTAATCAAGGTTATATTGAATCCGTAGAAAATTAACAAGGTTGAACTTCTTCATTTATACAATATTTGCACATATTGCATAAATGAACAAAGATATTTCATGATGACATGACTGAACTCAAAAAAAGGTAAAAAACCATGGTACATATTAAAGGAATGAAAAGTAGATTTTGTCTAGAAATGAAGGGTCCAGTTTTTTTTTTTAAGTATCTGTGAACTTACAGCAAACCTACAAAATAAAACAAAAACAATATTAGCTATGATTTAAACTATCCGAGTCTTTTAGCTTGTCTCCTGTCATTAAATTCACAGCGACCCAGTATTATAAGGTGAACAAAATAATATTATGAAACTTCACATTTATTTCGGCACAAGCTTAGGTAGAGTATTAAAAATAAAATGAAATTATAGCAACGAATTGAGAAACCGCAACATGCTCAATGAATATGCTCTGATACACAAGTGTAAGTGATAATAATTATAGGAGTCAGAGTAGTTGTATACAGGTGTCTAATGCCCCTATCCGAAAAAAAAACCTTGAGCAAAACAACATATATTTCAGAAAAATATTGACATATTAGATTTTTAATAAATAATAAAAAGTCTATTGTGAACATAGCCTAAGCTTTTAACGTCGTCATTCGCTTCGTGACTCCCCTCATCACTTGCAACGCTGACATCGATGACAGTTTTTTGAACAAAATCAAAGGAAGGAGTGGCGAGGTGAACGCCCTAATTGGGTATTATGTATGTATGACAATTGCATATGGTTGTGTGCAATATGTACAGGTTACATACGAGGGTGGTCTGAAAAGTTTCCGATCTCAACGTGAAGATGGCAGCACTCGTAAATAAAAGCTAGTGAATTTCGTTGTTCATCTGTTGACAGATACTCACCAAAGTTCCAGCCATTTTGGATACGCAGTTGTTATGTAACAGTCGTTTGAGTGAATTGATGTGAGTGTTTTTGTGAAAATGGACAAAATCGAGTATCGAGCTGTCATTAAATATTTGTTTTTGAAAGGCAATACACCTAAGCAAATCAAAGATGAGTTGGTTTCTGTGTATGGGGAATCTGCACCATCATTTACCATAGTAAAATTTTCGGCAGCTGAATTTAAACGTGGCCGTAAGAGCTTGGGAGACGATGTACGTTCGGGACGTCCGAAAACTGCAACTACCGACGAAAATATCGCCAAAGTTCATCAAATAGTGCTAGACGACCGCCGAATTAAAGTGAGAGTGATAGCAGAGGTTATGAATATGTCAAAAGAACGGATTTGTCACATATTAAATGAATATTTAGGCATGAGAAAGCTCTCCGCGCGTTGGGTGCCGCGTTTGCTCACGTTAGACCAAAAACGTGTTCGAATGAACATTTCCAACGCTCTGTTGGCGCAGTTTAGGCGCAATCAATCCGAGGTTTGGCAGTCCAAACAGTGGACTGCAAAGGGGGAACCAGCTCCAAATAAAGCCGAAACTGTTTTTTCAGCTGGAAAGTGATGGCGACTGTTTTTTGGGATAGTCATGGAGTTATTTTAATCGATTATCTTCAAAAAGGAAAAACCATTACAGGAGCATACTATGCATCATTACTTGACAAGCTGAAGGCAGAACTTGCGGAAAAAACCGCCACATTTGCAGAAAAAGAAAATCCTGTTTCACCACCGTCTCACACCTCAAATTAATAATTGACTTTGACCATGTACATGCTCTCGCATACGAGAAGAGAATGTCAATATAGTATCTCTCTCTTCTCACTTGTTAACCTTTTTTTCCCCTTTATTACTTATGCGTAAGATATACCTGGCGACGTTCGAAAGGCTGGACTCGTTATTTACCTAATATGCCAGATAAAGTTATTAAGAATAACTTTACCTGGTATGTAATGAAATATGTAAGGATTCGTGCAGACAGTTTGTCTTGAAATTTTTATCGGGATATATTGTTTCTAAACTCCTTGAGATAATAAATTCCGGTTTACACCAATGATCTCCATACAACCAGGAGATCCATTGGTATTCGTTTTCGGATGGGATCGCAGACACCTTTATAGTATTAAATTCTATTTTGTAAGGTACAAGTTCATAATTTGAATTATCAAATTTGCCAAAATGTACACCGTTACGTATGTAACTTTCAATAACTTGATTCAGGAAATCCAAATATCTTCTTTGTCTTAACAGGAGACAGATTTTGCAGGACACAAGCATTATAGAAAGTCATATAATTACTCTCCAAAGGCACCATATCATTGCCAATCCATACAAAAAAAATCACTTTATGGAATAAATATTTTTCCTACTTGAAACCTGAACATTATAAGATCATAAAAAATAGACCTTGATAAAAAATGGTAAAAACGATTTATAGTTTTTTTATTTCTTCTCTAATGAGTAAACATCCCCTAACGCAATTGTTGAGCCATGTTATCTAAGTGTGCCTGCCAAGAGACCGATCAAGAAATGTGCACATTATCTAAATACAGTGTATCAAGAGTTTTGCGAAGACTTCTCAGTGTAGACAAAAATGAATAATAAATATTTGTTTTACTGATGACGAACAAGGAGTCATTCTCATCTACCTCTTATATTTTAGACCTACACAATTTTTTAAAATAACTAATATAATTTTTTTTTTATCTCCTATGCATTCAACTAGGTCATTTACCTATGAGTTCTGAAGAGTAACAGTCACAAAACAGAACCCTAAAAATAGCATGCACACTCCTCGGATTGTTAACATTTAACTACAAAGATTTGTTCTTCGTCATATAGATAGGAACATGAAAATTAAAGTTCGGAAACCCGTGTGCCATGTTAATCCAATTTGGCTAGCAGAATAAAATGATTCTTGTAGCTTTTCAAAGAAATATAAATGTAATATTAGAATTCAAATAGTCTAATTATTTATTCTGTAAACCAAACAAATTTTTGGTGAAACATGAATTGCTATTCTTATTGTAATTTATTTCATTAGCTTTGGCATGGTAAGCCAGAGATCATTTGCTAAAACAAATTTTAGCATTTTACGAACATGCACTTTAACTGTATTGCTACCTCTATTGGTGTGGTAAGCCAGAGATCATTTGCAACTGACACTGCACACTTTTTCCAATTTGCAGCTATTTTGAAATGAAGATGAAGTTTATTTTAGAGTATTTATCAAATTTCATATGTACACACTCATAGTATTCTAATAATAGTAGATTCTAGAAAATATTAAATAAAAAAATAAATAAACTAGTTCTGTTGAGGATCATAGATTTGCGTAATACTTCCAATCAAAATGGATGGTCTTGACTCCTTTTTGAAACTCACATTGGTGTTGTTTTAAGTTATTTCATATAAACAATTTCTTTATATCATCTGTCTTGTAATAATGTTTTATAATGGTGGAAGCAATTAGATTTTTAAAACTAATACTTAACTTTTAAAAAATAACTTGTTTAAAAGTAGTAGGAAAGTATATGGTTGTAATTAGAAAATTTATGGTAATTCCCATGGCAGGCCTTTATTTGTTATTCTCAATATAGTACAGTTCTAAAATCAGATCAGACATTCTGCAGCATGTAGTATGGTTATTGGAAAAAGCTTCAGGTTTTACAATTGTGATGGACGTGGTCATAATTATCTCCAAAAAATGGGTTACTGTGAATACACAAACGATTTCTAAAATTCGTTTGTTTTTTTAGTATTTTGAACCAGTGTTTTTAGTATTGTACATGAGTATCATGTACAATCAGCGATTATGCCATAAAGAGATCCTTTACATGCCAAGTAGCATGTTTCGTTGAGGTAATTTACTTGCATTAGCTGGATTCTATTGTCGAACTCTCTATCTAACCACATACATATAAAATCTTATCGTGTTTTGTGTGGTACTATTTCCGTACTTAGCTGGGTGCTTCAACAGTTTTCTTTCTGAATACTAAAAATGTGTGTTGATTTAGGTGCATTAGTTTTAATCTTTCAATTTCTCATCCATTGATCTACTTTGTCAAGATGTTTCTGTAAGTGATTTGATGCAATCGCGCTACGAAAGTTGCTGCTTCGTAATGCGAGTAAATAGGACAGGACTCATTACTGTACCCTATGGTACACCTGCATTGATATCATAGAATTAATTTTTACTTGATATTTTCCATTTTCAAATATGATTTTATTATAATAGAAAAGACTAGGGTAGGTCCTTTTTTAGTTTATATAGTTAGCTTTTGTTGAAGGCCTGTTGCACATCTCGAAATATGTCTGACCAAAATTCTTTTCTTTCAAGACAGCCTTACTTTATGTGCGATTCTGTGGGTCTGTTCTATTGTTGAATGGTTAAACTGGAAGCCAAAGTGATGATCTAAAATCAGTCTCTTTTCTATTATTATATATTTCAGGTGCTTTAAAAAGATGTTTAGATTGTATTGAGAGCAGACTTATTGGTCGATATGAGGAGACACGAGTTGTGCTGGTTTTGACAAACTTCCTAACTTACATGTGTATGGGAAAGTATAGTAGTAGAAAGTATGGGAAATCACATTGTAATAATACTTTAACCATTTGAGTGCCGACGAGTGCCATCACGCTTGTACGTGTACTAAATAAATATGTCACGAGCGCGATGGCGCTCGCGAAATCAGTTGCTGTTTAGCGCACGGTAGGGGAAGTCGCACGCATCGCTAATTTTTTATCTTTCTACATGTTACATAAAGTTTAAAATGTAATATTATTAGTAATTACAATATAAAAGGGATCCAGGAAAAGAATTTTTTTAACCTATAATGTCGGAATACGAAAATAATTTGAGTGAAAATGATGGTTTTTTAAGTTGTGAAGAAAGTGATAGTGGAAGTGACATTATGGTGCGCTCACAATTTGGCGTAATGCAAATTTTGAGTGATAGTGATAATAGTGACGATAACAATTATTTTGCTGATACGGTGGATGTACCGGACTGCGAAAATGACGATGTGACCTTGATTTCAATTTTTGTTATAATTTTTATTCACAATATATATTTCCGTAATTTTCTTTGTATTTTATTATCCTTGTTCAAGTTTTTATTAAGAAAACACCGAAAAAATTATTAAAATTGGATAATTTTTGGAAGAGATACAGTTTTTTTTCGAGACAAGTGTAAATGACGTCAAAAACCAAAGGATTTTTTTGGCATTTATTAAGTATATATGAGTAAAAAACAATGGCACTAAAACGGTTAATAAAAACTATCTTTTTGAGGGAGCTCTCAAAGTACTTCTGCTATTTAAAGCCAAAACCCTATTATTTCTGAGATCTAGACCTAAGATGATTAATCTTATTTCTTCAAGTGTGCAGCTCTTTATAGGGGGATGGGGGATGCTCGAGCTGGATAATTCTGTGGCTGTCATTAAACAATACTTGCCATGTTAGTGTGTTATGTCCATAAAATTATCACGGAAGGCAAACTGCATGGCTAAAATGAATACTGTGACATCTCAAGTTTATCGTCATGTTATAGTATTAATTGTTGGTATCATTTGTATTCATTTTCACTCAATAACAATAGTAAATGAATGAAAACAAGTTAATAAAGTATAAAATATGAAACAAAATTAACGGAAAAGCAAGTGAAAATAGTATGTACTAACCTAAATTTTTTAATTGTTCAAGGAAAACTATTGTGTTATGAATTAGGAGCATACGACACAAAAGTAATAAGTGTATCTCTTTTTAAGAAATAAAACGTAATTTGTCGATAATTTGCCTATGCATATTCTATATCAGGACACTAATACTTTTACTTTTAAAAAATAACTAATACTTTTAAGTACTGTTCACATGCACCATAAAGTGGTGGAGATTGCACGGCACCATCAAAGCGACATGACACAGCGATTACAAACTCCCTATTGGAATTTTAATATTGAGCATTACATGTACCTGAAATAATGTTGATACTGGTAATTTGGCATTTTTGTCAAATTTTTTTATTCAACTTTTCTTTATATTAATGATATTTATGTGAAATTTTACTCATGACAAATTTAAATGTAAACATATTGGAAATAAAAATGTATTCTCTTATTGAAAAATAAATAATTTCCCCTAATAAAGGTGTGTGATTGTTGGTTTATATATTTCTGAGAGGAATCCCAAAAAACATTTTCTTAAACGACTACCTTTACATTTAAGAAAGTTGTTTTGCGCATTGTTCTGAAATTAAAAATGTAGGATGTGATTTTAACTGATTTACAGGAGACCGTGAAGAGAAAGAAGAACAACGCCGAAAAGAAAAAGAAGAGAAAGAAGAACATAAACGAAAAGAAAAAGAAGCTAAGGAAGAAGAACGACGGAAAAAACAAGAAGCCCTAGATGAAGAAAAGCGATTAAAGGAATTAGAAAGGCAAGAGGTTGAAATGAAAAAGAAGAAAGCTGCAGCAGCCTTCGCCAACTTTTTTGTTGCCGGAAAACAGAAAGGTGGACATGATATTGACAATAAATCTGGTCAAGTAGAGAATAAAAATAGTATTCTCTCAAGTTTTGCTGTGAAATTGGATATGAGGCTAGCACCAATAGTGAGGAATTCACTCGAAGACGATAAAAAGAAGGTCTTAGATAATCAGCTTGTATCACAAAACGCTAATAAAAGTCGTCTTTATGTAGAGGAGTTAAAATGCAGTGCTTCAAAGCCTAAATCAAGTGGAAAAACCTGGCCACTTGATGAGTTAAAATATGAAGTTACAATCATTGGTGAGTAAATTTATTATTTTTTTATAAAACATCTAACCTTAAATAGGGTCTCACGGCTTTTCTTGCTTAATAAGGGTACTAAATTGAAATTGAGAAAATTATTTCAACAATTTTCATTTGTTAATCAAGATTAGAATCATAATCTGAATTCAATTTCATAATCCATTAGATATAAATGGCATAATTTTTGGTTACTAATTAGTTCCAAAAATTTAGTTTCACTCATCAAATGAATAAACTTCAATAGCACATTGCAGATGTGAGTATTTTCTTTATCGAGCTTGTGCCAATTTGCTTCACTTATTTTCATTTTTCTTCACTATGTCTTTTCCTCTGATTATTTTTGTTGCTATACTTGGCAGTTTTTACCTTCATATTCTATCAACATGTAATCGCAAGCTACGACGAGTTTAGTTTTCCTGAGATCAATATTCTGTGATATATACTCGTCACATTTTTCTCCTCACTTTTTTCTGCATTGACTTAAGTTGACTTTATTTTTTCTTTCTCTGCAATGCTTCTCTTAGTTTAACCTTTTGCTCTGCAACTCAACTCTGATATTCTAAAAATTTGTCAGTGGTTATAAATTTTTTGAAATTCCTTTCAAGTTTGCCTGTTTATGTCTCCAGCCACAATAAAGCATTTTTAAAAGGCATTGAAAATTCTGATTTTCTGGAGTCTGTAGTTGGTTAAAATTACTTGGGAGTACTGAACGGCTTTCTTTTTTCTTTCTCTGCAATGTTTTTTTAGTTTCACCTTTTCCTCTTCAACTCAATGCTGATATTCTTTAAATTTGTCAATGGTTATAAATTTTTTCAAATTCTTTTAAGTTTGTTCTTGTCTCCAGCCACAATACAGAATTTTTAATGAATTAATTGTTGGATATTTCAAAAAATAAATAAAACAAGTATAATCTCCTATATATACAGATTGTTTTTATATGCAGTAGGATATATATTGTAAACATTTAGCACAGTAATTATTAAATTTGCTACAGACTGCTTAGAGAAACAAACGTGCACTTTAGTAATGGCCGACAAGTGATTTCGTTAATATATTTAATATATTAAATCTCATAACAAAATAGACAAATGGACTAATGTGGTTCTACATATATCCAATATTGCAAAGCATCAATCATTCATACTTTAAGTCTTCAATTTTGGACCTAATATTGGACCTTTGGGCAATCTGTGTAGATTTACAGTTTGGCCTAAACTCTGACCCTTTCAGTTTTCGGGTTCAGTTGGACAATCTTTTCTTTTGCACTTCAGTAGCAATTCATTTCTTTTTTTTTTTTATTTTCTTGCAATCAGTTTAACAAGCTCTTAACAGATTTATTGTAGGATATCTGGCAGGCGAGAACTGGCCCTCCAGCGAGGAAGCTGTCTTAATTATTTAGGAATTTGTTATTTAACAAGATCCCATATGTGGTGTCTTTTAAGACGTTGTTTATTTATGGGATTATCTAGTGCTGTTGCGAGGGTATTAGTGTGAACTTTTATGTGGTTTCGATGGGATTGTAGCAATTAATGTCTTCCAATTGTTTTGCCTGATGAAAATCTTGGGTTTGATATTATTATATCGGGGGCTGTCTTAAATGTCGAGTAGTTGTTTGCAGCCGGCTATATCTCTCCTTTTATTTCCTGTGCTGAAAGTTCCAAGCTCAGATTCACCAGTTGACACTCAAAAATATTTATAGACCCTTCAGTAAACCACACGTTTGTTTCTATAAACTATCCGTAGTAAATGGAACAATAAGCGACCAAGTTGTTTCAATATATATTGTTAAAAATAATCTGTATTATTGAAGTTTATGCTTATTTCATATTTTTATGAGACATTCAGCAATTAACTCTATTTATATACATTGATTTCACATATATTTAAGTACCAAGGAAAGATGGTAATATTCATTTTTGAAGTAATTATAATTGTAATATTACATATTCAGATATTACACACTTTCATTATTCAATAAATTGTGTGTTTGCAGCAGCTTATTATGTTTACAATATTTAGTTTATTTGATTTCTTTTAATGTAATGTAAATTTATGCAGTAATAATTATAGAAATAATGTCAATGTTTTCACGATACCATAAAAACACGTCTAAGTCATAAAAATTTAAAAAAATGTTTTCTGTTTAGATACAAAGAAAGTTCCGTTGTAATCAGATTATATAACTTGGAAAATGACCTAATTTTTATGTATAATACCTATGTCTTGTTTGCAAGTTGCATATACAAAACTGAAAAACATTGAAAGCTGAGAATTACATGTTGTATTGTACACAAATAACAAGTGATTCATTATAAACAAATGGACTGTTTACGAAGGTTTTAACAGTTATTTTTACTCATGCTATTTTATTGAATAATATTTGTTGGTAAGAATCATTGCGTATCTTATTTCATTGTCACCAAAGTGTTTCATGCAATTGATTCCTTATTAGGTCATTCCATTCAAACATGGGAGTACATGTTTGGTTCCTGTTTTGACAGGTTGCGCGAAATATTGACGATTATGTTTGATAATTCTTTAGTGAACTTTAAGGGGGGAGATACCTGTAAAGGCTTAAATTTTGCTTGATTTTCGTGATTTTTTTTAAATGAAAAAGTCATTATATTTTTTCGAAAATTAACATCTGGTTTATTCAAGATGGCTGATGTACACTAAATTCTTCCAGAAAGATCGCAGCGAGACTTCTCAATCGGCGAGCATTGTAGCATTAGTTCTAGTGATCTGAAAACAAAAACCAAAATTCTGTGTGTTTATTAATGTCATCATTTCTAGAAGAACCTAAAAAAAATTTAAAAAAGAAAAAAATTCACAGAATAAAATACTTAAGAAAATTTGGCCCAAAATTCATGTTATATTTTACATGAATTTTGGGCCAAATTTTCTTATTGTTTTTGCTTCGATAAAATTATTTTTTCAAAAAATTTTCGGAAATTTGTAGGTTCTTATAGAAAATAATATCATTAAAAAGATATGTGCCAAATTTCAAGGAGATTGATCAATAACTTTTTGAGTTATCGTGTACGCCAGTTTGAAAAATGTGATTTCGAGAAAAACGTGTTTAAAGTTTGAATACATGAAAATTCAATGATTATAGTGACTTACCGATTAATCAGCAATTCCAGCGCCATATAATTGTCCTTCTGTAGCCTCATAGAACTCATTTTGTTCAATTAGTTGCTGTTGACAAGCTTCTTTAGTGGCTAATAAGGTGCGCGATTTCCTCGAGTCAATCTATCGAAAAAATTCATCCATTTTTTCGGCGTGTGATTTACATTATGGGCCAATTATTATGTCTGAACAGTTCATAATTTGTAAAATCGATGAATATCCTTCATTGAATAGTCCAGCAGCAAAGTATGTTGTCTGTGTCAATGACTACTTCAATGATTTTGGAGCGAGACGCCAAACGGTAGAGTTGAAACTCTCATTTGCGTTTGTGACCACCCAAACATCTTCCAAGCAATTTCTGATAACGCAGTGAACACCGTAAAAAACTCGATAAATTTATAACAATGCATATTATTGTAATGAATGTCCTCACTAGTAACATTAGATAATTTTCTCGCACTTGCACTCGATTGTTCGGATTCATCATTTTCAGTAAACGGATTTCAATGAAATAATATAATCGTCGTCAATGTCGGCTTACAATCTATAATATAAGAAATACTTAAAATTATGTTCTAAAAATTTGGTGACATATTCTTAAAGGATTATACTAATATTTTAGGAAAAAAACAAAATGTTTTTTTTCAAAATTTTACAGGTATTTCCCCCCTTAAGGCGGGAATACACATGACTGTAGCTGGCACACTTGCATAACAGCTCCTTGCACGTGCCAGCTACTGCCATATGTATACACTAACTGGCATGTCTGTATCTGGCAATCAAGTAGATAGCACAACATTTGATTTACTGGTATGCAATACGAGGGAGGGGACGCAGGGCGCTGCAAAACCGGCATGTGTGAACATATGCGACTACTACAGGCATGCCAGTAGCTAGCGAGTTGTCGATGTTGGTGCACATTTTTTGTTTGATTGCTTATTTGTGTTTGTTTTAAGTTTTTGTTTGGTGGCTTTTGTATTCATCATGTCACGATGGGGAGATAAGAAGACTATACAGTTTATTCATCTGTACAGAGAATACAAATGTCTTTGGAAGCTGAGTAGCTCTTTTTATAAAAATAAAATAGCCCATGACAGTGCCTACACCAAAATACAAGAGGAATTTAATGTGACTGTTAAGAGATTAAAAATAAAATGAAAAATCTAAGAAGTACTTACCATCAAGAATTGAATAAAGTGGAAAAATCAAAACGATCCGGAGCTGGATCGAGTGATGTTTATAAACCCAGTTTGACTTGGTTTAAAGAAATGGAATTTCTAAATGATACATTTGAGTATAGAAAGCCAATCCATACAGAAGTAAGTACCTATATCTACCTACCCTTTCTTTAATTTCTCATTTGTTATTATTTAGAAAGAAAGAACAAAAGAGTAGATATACAGCATAGTTTTATTAAAAATGTTATAGAATAGGCATTTACATTCATTAACCTGAAATATTGATTATACAATCTTGCCAAGGCAGTGCTTCTGTTATAATAAAAAGATCAGCATAGTTATTTCGAATGACATTATTGATTACTACGCGTTGCTGGTAAAGCCTGTAATGAACTTTGTAATTGATGACGCCAGGAGTCCTAAATCGTATTTCTGACTAGAATTTCTACATAATCTAATCTAATCTATACATCTTTGAGTGATATAAGTATGAGTAGTTTTTCGCCACCAATTGTGTAAAGAACATGCTGCTAAATACTATGACATCAACTTTTTCCGGTTTTAGGGCTATATTCAAAAACTCTAAATCTTGATACAATTCACATTTTCAACGATTCGCTTACCTCTTGATAATAGTTAAAAACTTTTTCTCTTTGATTTGTCATGGTAGGAAACGTTCTCATGAGATACTTTTTTAATGGAAAGCTACATCTCCACGTGTAACAGAATGTTCAGGAACATGCAAAGAATTATTCACTAGTGCTTGTCGCAAGCTTAATCTTTCAAATACTCCTCCATCTGAAGCTCTACCATTGCATTATATCAATATAAAAAAAATAGTAATCATCATCCATCAATGTCAGTAGTTACTATACTGTTATTTCCTTTATAATTAAAATAATTTGAAGTCTCATCAGTAGCAATTATATTTAAGTGTTTACCATTGATAGCTGCAATACAGCATGAAAAGTTCCACTTAGTTCGAAAGCCATATTCTATCTCCATCCATTCCTATCTCGTAGGAATTTGAAAAAATGTCTGTTATGTACCTGTCACACTCGATAACAAGTATGTATATATTTTTTATAGGTACAACCATCCTCGCAAACAAGCACTGCAACAGTTGAGCAACCACAGTCCAACTCTCAAAAAATCATGCCACCACAGTCATTCTCTCAAACAAGCACTGCAACAATCGTGCAACCACAGACATGTCCTCAAGCAAGCACTGCAACAGTCCAGCAACCTTCTCAAGCAGCTATAAAAAAACTGTTCAGAATAAGAGAAAATGTGTAGAACAAAATGAAAGTTTAACTGCACTTCAACGCCTGGAAAATATTTGTACTGCAATTAATAATTTAAATGAAGATGAGTTTTATTATTTCGGTCAGTGTTGCTGCCCAGTTAAGATCATTACCATTAAACAACACACTGGATATGCAATCCAAAATTCAAATTTTGTTATCCACAGAGAGGTCTCGATTGTCCACTCCATATTCTCACACGTCCACTCCGTATTCTAACATATCTATACATTCTCAAGATACAACAGCAGTGCAGTAGCTATTTCACCTTAAACAATATTGATCTAAATATCAAGATACGGCCAAAGGAACAAAAACCAAATTGAAAATGACAACACCAATGCATGTGCATCATCTATTGCAATTAAACGAATCTACTTCGTTGGTCACATGACTGACCGTATGCAACTGAAGATGTAATTTTGTCGTGGCGTTATTTTATTATTTTTTAACTAAATTAAAAAAGAAATTGTTTTCAATTTGTACGCATGTATATTGATCCACTTATTCGTTGAGGACAGTACGATTTTGGGTGCAAGCTTTTCATGAGGGCAGAGTTTCTACACAAGAGAGTCGAAGAGGGCCCCACAACTTGGCACCTGAACACCAAGAATGTGTCGCCGCTGTGAAAAATGAGTTACATAAAAGAAGAGACTTGACTGTGGCCAATATTTCTGAATTTCATATCCCAGAAACAAGTGTGCATCGAATATTGACAAAAAATTTGAATATACATAAGGTGCTAGGGAAGTGAATACCCCATGTCCCCACGGAAGGGTTATCGAGGAGGGCTATAATGCTGTTTTTCCAAACCTACTTCTATTAAGACAACACCCACACTATCTGCACGGGATGGAAATTTTAGTAACATTTGAGAATTGAGAAAAATAAATGCGCAAGTTTGTATGGAAATAACCTAATATATAAACAAACGGATGTGATTCAAGAGGTGTTAGAAGTTATTTTTACAAGTGCTATTTTATTGAAAAATATTTGCTCATAAGAATCATTGTGTTATATCATTATCACCCAAGCATTTCACACAGCTGTGCAATTGTTATGTAAACAATAGTGTGCAATTGATTTTTTATATAAACAAAGGGAGGTGTTTACAGAGGCGTTAGAAGTTATTTTTACAAGTGCTATTTTATTGAATATTTGTCCGTAAGGATCATTGTGTTTATCTTATATATTCGTAATTATGAATAATCGCTGTTATGTTTATTGACAAAGCTATGAATAACTGCTTCTGAAATTGATTCAAATTTTACTGCTTGTTTTTGTTACTACCTTATTACCATTATTATCCACAAATAAAGCATTTCTTTAGAAAAAAAATTTGTTAAGTAATAAAATAGTCTGTAAATAAATAAAAAAATATTATTTTATTTGAATATCCTTTAAAAATAATTATTTTCTTTTTCTCATAAAATGTACCGTGGACACAGTTTATAATTATTTTTAGTACACTTGAACATATCAGATAAAGGCATAGTTTTTTATTCTTTATATATGTTTTGGAGGTCTTTTAGGTATAATTGGAAGTTTACAATTTGACTGACAAATACTATTTCATCCAATTTTTGGAGAGTACTGGTAACATATGACAAAATAAAAAATTTCGATGTTTTTTCTTGAATAATTTATCATTTTGTTTTTACAAAAATTAAACCACTTTTTTCAGAATTTTATACTAAATTCAACAAAGTAAGTTGTAAAATTAAAACATAATTAGTTTCACTGTAGCGATTTTTTTCACGTTTATGAATTTTTTTGAGTATTTGTATGTAACTTGGATTTATATAACTTATAACATGTCTTTTGGAAGTATATTTGAGATTATTTTAGTGTAAAATTCATTTTTTATATGCCATAGTTTACTAAACGTTGTCAAATAATTCAAAACCTGATGAGAAATTGATCTTAATAATTTGATAATATTTTTTGACATCTCTATATATTTATAAAAAATTATTTCAACATTTAGGAAATTTCATAATTCTAAAGTTGCAAGTAATTTGCATTGAAATAATTATTACAATTAATCGATAATTAAATTTTGGTGGTGTAGCTGTCGCAAATTTCACTTGTGGGCCTTCTGCATAAATTTGCTAGTTAGTGGTCGGGCAGCAGAATGGTTAAATCTTACTATCACAGATAAATTTGGTTCGCTAGAAAAGACCACTGGGCTGTGACCTGGAAGATAAAGAAAATTAAAAGGTTAAAGGTTTTACCTTTAATTTGGTATTCATTTTATCTTTTAAATTGATGGTTAAATATACCCCTTGGAACTTATCACTCTTTTCGGTTGATCCATACCACTCACCAAGTTATCATGCACCACATTTTTACTTCATTACACAAATTTACGATTACAATTAGACAAATATAGTTTTATTGTTTAATTACATGAATATTTAGGGCAGTCTCAGAGAGGGACAGTCACCCTCTTATGCTAGTTGCACCAGGATAGGGGTTGAACGACTAAGTTTTTAAGTATCTGCTAACAGTCAACTGTTGGTACAAAACTGAGAATTTCTTTGAATTGTTGTATGCCCTTGATAGATGGACTTGATCTCAATATAAAATTTTTAGTTTTTATAAGTGTGCAAAGATTTTCATACTTGATCAATTGTTGTTTATAATATGTGCAAAGATTTTCATACTTGATCAATTGTTGATTTACATTGACTATATATTATATTCTTTCATTTTAAGACAAATTTTATCTGACTGCAGCACCCTAAGGAGGGTATTGTGTTTATCTGTCTATGTAGTTATGTTTGCATGTGGATGTTTAAGATGTTACTCTCTAGAGCCAGAACCAATAATCCTATTTGGACAAATGAGGTACTGCTAGAATCGTCTTAACCTTCGGGATTTCCTTAGGTTTCTGTGAAATCACTATTCTATTTAGCAGATCAGAGAACACATTTTGTTCAACATTAATAAATCAAAATTGGAAAAGGTCATCTACAACATAAGTATCAAATTAAAGCTATCGATGAGCAGATTTCTAAAACATAACGTGTTTTATAAATAAATATCATATTGATAAAAATGTTTGAAAACTCACCAAGTACATTACTTATTTCACTTTTGGCTATTCGGTAATCTTCAAATAAAATTTTAAAAAATTCCATCCTAAGAAAAGTTTAAAAAATTCCATTCCAATTGTTCGGTGTGATTCCATAAGAATGCTGAAAAAATTGCAAAAAAAATTGTTTTTCCACAAACCACGGCTGTACACAAATGAAAGGGCTTTTAAAGACCACTTAAAAATATATATGGTTTGTATGAAAATGTTGATTAAAAGCAAAAGTTTGAAAGTAATACTTCATCTGCATCCATCACGAAGGTTTAAAAATAAATTCAAAAATACTTCGAAAAACGTGCAGAAAAAACAGTTTTTTCCTCTTAAGGGGCATGTCTTGTTATAAAATTATGTTGTAAATAAATATGTATGTAGGAATTATTTTTTTTCTACAATCTGATTTAAAAGAAAAAATAACTTGTTGATCCATCCCGTTCTCGAAATATACTATATCAACTTTTATGAAGGGTTAAGTGTCTTGCAGTGTATGGACTCACCGTGCATCAAAATGATAAATACCCCTTATTCGAATCTCTTATTCATCT
Organism: Druceiella hillmani; assembly: GCA_039881145.1. Taxonomy (NCBI): domain Eukaryota; kingdom Metazoa; phylum Arthropoda; class Insecta; order Lepidoptera; family Hepialidae; genus Druceiella; species Druceiella hillmani. Next base: position 1,781,886 of record JAYKKI010000091.1, read on the forward strand.
TGGAACATTAATAGATACAGAGTATTTTTTTTTTAATGTTTTGTTTATAATAATTTAATGTTTAAACATAATTATCAGTGACATTATATTCAAAATAATTTACATATTGTTATTGAAAAATAAATTATATCTCAGAAATAAAGACTGAAACAAATAAATTCTTACCCGACCAATTAACTAACAGCCTTGGTACAATTTTAAGTTAACAGTTATAGTTAATACAAAAAAATATTTATATACATTTCAGAATCTGAAGATGATCTGCCTGATAATTGTGGTAATGGCCAGGTTGTAGTGTGTGACACTGTCAGAGAGAAGCTCAAACCTAAATTGCTGAGTTTCACAGAAAACAGGCGTCCTCCATATTGGGGAACCTGGAGGAAGAAAAGCGATATAGTCAAGGGAAGGCGACCTTTTAGAACTGATGAGGTAAGTCACAACTGAGTTATATATGACGTATCTACTTTTCCAAAATTGGAATAGAATACATTTTTCTAAAATTATTGAATTCTATAAAAATCTTTTAAATTTTTTACCTTTGGAATTTCCTAACAAAAAATTATGGTATTTCATATTATTATTCATTGATTTCCTTTTTCTTCTATAAATTGGCTGATAAAATATTCCATAAATTCCACATTGTTTTTAAAACTAATTTTATAAATATAACTTTAAAATATCTAATAATATAAATTACGATATAATTTGTAAGAATATTTCTTTGCAACCAATATTAATTTTACCATTATTCTATTTCAAAACAATATTTCATACAGGCAAAATAGACATCCCAATTTTAATATATCTTGATTAAAAACAGATTAGCCTGAGTTTTGTATGGAGATACTTCACGAAATTTACATACATTGTTAATTTTTTATTTCGTAATGTATATAACCTCGTGCAATTAAGCCAATTCAACCTGTCCACATCCCGAGCTCAATAGCAAATTTACGCAGAAGGTCCGTAATAAATGACATTCGCACAAGCGCACTGCCAAAATTTAATCATCAATTAATTGCAGAAATAACATCAATGAAAACTACCTGTAACCATGTATTTTCGAAAAGGTGAAGAAATCCTTATCGATGATATCGTTTTTTTTATTCTTTAAGAGATATCAAAATTTGTTATTAAATTTGTAAAAGTTGTAAGCTAAATTTCTTGCCAGATTTTTTATTATTTGACGATAGACAGATAAAAAACCAATTTTTCATTTAAAATAATCTCAAATAAATTTTCAAAAAAAAAATGTTACGTGTTATATGAATCCAAATAATGTACAAATACTCGAAAAAATTCATAAACATGCGAAGTGTCCAATCGATATATCATTCGCCGCAAATTGGAAAAAAATCATCAGAATTAAATTAATTATGTTTTAATTTTATATATACTTTGTTGATTTTGGTATAAAATTCTGGAAAAAGTGGTGTAATTTTCGTAAAAATAAAATTATATAATTCAAGAAAAAGCATGAAAAAATTTTCTTTCGTCATATATTATCATAGTACTACGTATAATTGGGTGAAATAGTATTTATTACTCATATTGTATACTTTCATATATACATACATAATCTCTGACATATATAAAGAAAAAAATATTACATTCATCAGGAAAATGAAAACATTCCAAAAATAATTATAAACTTTGTTCTTTCCGCGGTGCATTTTATGTGAGTGTGAAATATCTTTTTCGGTTATAATTCTTTGGTTGGAAACATTTTTTTTTATTTTATCATAAAATACATAATATATTGAATCTAGAAAAAATTATTTCCCACTGTGAATATGCCATATTATAATTATAATTATTTCGGAAAAAAATACTACCACAGTAATTACAATATAAAAAGGATTCAGGAAAAGAAAATTTTTAACCCATGATGTCGGAATATGAAAATAATTCGAACGAAAATGATCGTTTTTCAAGTTGTGAAGAAAGTGATAGTGGGAGTTGAAATTGTGATGCGCTCACAATTTGGCGTATTGCAAATTTTAAGTGATAGTGATAATATACGATAACATTTATTTTGCTGATACAGAGGATGTACCGGACTGCGAAAATACAATGTGAACTTGATTTCAGTTTTTGTTATAATTTTGTTCACAATATATATTTCCATAATCTTTGTATTTTATTATCCTTGTACAAGTTTTTATTAAGAAAACACCGAAAAAATTATTAAAATTGGATAATTTTTGGAAGAGATACAGTTTTTTTTAGACAAGACATCAAAAACAAAAGATTTCTTTGGCATTTTTAAGTATATATGAGTAAAAAACTATGGCACTAAAACGGTTAAGAGCTGCTGCAAATGAACGACAAGATGGATTGAGTAAATTTTTACAAGTTAAATTTGTATATGCTCATGCAATATGCAGACAAAAATATACAAATAAAAAATATATTGCGATTTACAAAAATCAAGAAAAAGAAGTTTTTTCACGGTCCCCACCAAAATAAAACTGCGAACGAGTACTTCAATCAATATCAGCTGGGAAAATAATGGTTTTATTTGTGCTAAGGAAGCAAAAGAGAAAAAAAAATAAAAACCAGCGCAAACAAATTGCATATGTTAATAGTAATAATATTAAAGGACACTTTACTTAGTTTTGTAATTTTGCAAAAAAGTTATTTCTGCAGAGAAATTCAATCCTCAAATTTTGATATTGCTATGGAAAAAATATATAAATACATTGAAGAGAATGATGATTGTCAGTTTTCCTTGCAAGAGCTGAAGGATATATTGCCCACAGAATGTTTACCAGACGATAAAACAATAAAATCACAATTAACATCTCAATATAGAGATAATATTATTTTTTCAAGTGAATTTGGATCAAATACAATATGTTTCAAAAAAAGAATTGTGACATTTTATCCGAAAATTAGTACCACAAAAAAAATTAAGAATATTGAAGACGAAGAATTTAGAATTTTACAAGCAGCTGGAGAAATTATTAGAAAAAATATAAGAAGTCAAGTTTATTACCCAGATTATTTTTCAGCAAGTGACAAAATGTTTACCAACATCGACGAATATATTCCAAAATCACTGAGTTTTTTTCTGTCAGAAATAATTTTAAAGGATAAACAAAGTAAGCCTGAAAATATGTCCCATTCAAAAATAAATGTAAATCAATCGCTATAGAGACCATAAATGAAGTAGATACTGATGAAAACGAACAAATTTAAGTTGTTTTTAATTTTGAATTATACGTTAAATAATAATTTTTATAAACTTTTTTATAGGAAAATGATTGTTTTTTTACTTTTAAACTTTAATATTGTAACGACAGAAATGTATTTATAATATGATTTCTACATAACAAAAGTTTATAAAGTTTTTAAGTTATGAGAGAATATAAATATATCTCTTTATTTATTTATATTATTATTAAATAAAAAGCAACTAATTTTAATGGGTAAACTTTTTAATATAACCCATTAATAAAACAATCCAATAGGTTTTATAATTATTTGTTCAACATAATTGGGTTCTGAGGTTTTTATATTTTAGACGCTTAAGGCACTCTACTAAATATTTTTATTAAAATCATCTTGGGAGGATTCTGCAATAGTTTTCAAAAAGTTTTTTTGTTTAATGGCCAAAATACTTATCTTTTTCTTTGTATTAATTAATTTTTTAAAATATCCATTATATTATAAACATCTAAAATGTTTACATTATTGTCTTCTAATGTTTTAATTGATTTGTTGAAAATATTCAGCACATGACAAGCATATAGTAAGTAAAAATAAACAACATTATTTTCCAATTCTCTATCCAATATTAATAAATTTTGAATAACAATGATTAACCAACAGTTAGTTAAAATTGTATCTATTGCTGGTAAATTTCTATTACCAATGACTCCATTTTTGTCCTACCCAATCTTTTATTAGTGGCGGTTTTGGAATCAAAATAGATAATCTTGTTTAATTTCATATTGCAATCCTGACTCGTATATGATAAATTGTGTTTAACAGTATGAAATGCCGTCGTTAACTCGGCCGCTGTTAATTTGGTATCATCACTAGAAGTGGAAAGTGAGGTTAATCGATAAGCAGATGATTTAGAAAAAAACTTCTGTAACAATCGACTGGACTTCTTCAATTCCATCTTTGCCTTGTGTTTTTTGCAGTCCATACGCTCTTTAACCTAAACATAAGTAAAACAAATATTTAAAAAATAGGCAAATAACAAGTCATTACTCAATCTTCAATTAGGTGACAAAAAACACCCATAATAACCCACACCAATCTGACCAATACCGGCACGCGAAATCGTAAAATTTAGGACACATATTTTACATACAGCATTATAATCACTTTTAGGATCATACGTTAACCAATAAAATCGACATTTCTATTCTTGCTTATAGTTTTGTTTAACTTTAGTTAATTTGGCTTTCTTCCTAGATGTTGGAAGAGAATCAGATGAATTTGAACATGAAACGTTTTACATTAAAAAAACGTAAACTATAAATATGAAAATGACGGAAACAAATTGCCACAAGAGGTTATGCCCTGCATTCGTTGCGCAATTGCGCATGCTTTCGTGACATTCTAAATTTGAAATTAATTTTTTTTTTAATGAAAATTCTCTTTCACTGACAAAAACATATTTTTTGGCGGTAAATGAAATCCAACTCTTATTAAGTTCTTTTTCAACGAATAAATTTTAATTAAATTTATGCTGTTTGCTGCATAGTTCACTTCTGTTTGCTGTTCTCAGAATGGTTGAAAAGGACGATAAGAGCTAGTAAAATTATTGCGCTGCTTGAAGAAGACTGTAGCCAATGTTATGTGTGTACGCAGTATAATGTGAGCCGTTCCACTGTCCAAACGACCTGGCAACGATACCTAGAAATGGGCTCCGTCAGTAGAAGGCCGGTTCTGGAAGAAAACAGTGCACTGAGCCACGGGATGACTGCTTCATAGTCAGTCAAGCGCTGCAAAATCGTCAAGTTACGTACGTGGATCTCAAACAGAACCTCGAGGACGTCAGAGGTACACGAGTAAGCCTATAGACAGTCAGAAAGAGACTTCAGGCCGTCAATATACGTAGCTATCGCCCAGCTTGGGGCCCTACATTGCTCCGTGAGATTGAGTTGCCAGATTGAGATTCGCTCAAAATTTTTAATCATGGACTCATCAAGACTGGAATAGTGTTTTATTTTCCGATGAAGCTCGTATATCGATTAGTGGTGAGGATCGACGTCGGCGAGTCTTATGAAGACCTGGAGAACGCTTCGCAGAAGTGTGCTTTGAGGAAATCACCCCTTACGGTGGAGGCTCCGTAATGTTTTGGGCTGGTATTAACTCAGATGACCATTCCGAATTAGTTTTTATTGAAAATGGCACACTTAATGCGGAAAGGTACATAGCAGAGGTTCTTATTCCTCATGCCCAACCCGCATTAACAGCAGTTGGAGGCGAGTCCATTTTTATGGACGACAATGCTCACGCCCACTGCTCTAGAGACGTTGATGCGTATATTCAGGAGACCGGAATTCGTCGGTTAGACTGGCCAGTCCCGACCTCAATCCAATAGAACACTTATAGGACAACCTCAAACAATGTGTCAGAGCCGTAAAACCCTTAAAAATGTGATCTTTGCTGAATGGGAACGTATTCCTCAGGAAATGATAAAAACACGTTGTCGAAAGCATGCCTAGCAGATTAAGCGTATTGATTTTAGCTAGAGGAGGTCATACTCGTTACTAAATTTTCAAATTTTATGTTAAATTAATAAAAAATATTCAAAATAAACTTTAGCCATTTTTAAGGTATGAAAACTCTCGTCTGTGAACTTTACATCGTTTTTTTTATGTATTCGCATTGTTAATGACTGAAGTAGGTAAAAACAATATCTCCATAATAAATAACAATATTCTCATCATATCGCCATATAAAATGCATCAAATAATAATGAAATAACTCTGATATGGTTTATTCCTATAAGTGCCCGTTTTTTTTGCAAGAGTTTATATATATATATATATGTATATATATATATATACACATATATATTTATATATATATATATACATGCACAGACCACCAGACAACCAAGGTCCTGTCAATATAAAATTTATTTGTAGACACCTTAATTTTCTACCATCTCTCCCTGCACTATTTTTAAACAACATTTATCTGTCTATGATGAACAGTTTAAATGTTGTAGGACATTGGGACAATTAAGTAGTATAATTTTAAAAACAAGTATGTAATGAATTTTACATTTTCTTATTTACTCTGTTACTCAACTCAGTCCGAGTCTCTTCAAATTTAACTTCATTCATTCCTTAGTTGAAATTTCTCAACAACTCATTAGTACTACAAAAATATATATGTAATTAATCACAGTTTATTTTTCAGGAACTTTGTTATTAATTAATCCTTCTGAAATTCCAGAAACATTTAGATTATACATGTGACTCCGATGAAGAATGGGAAGAGGAAGAGGGTGAGAGCGTAGGCGGCAGCGGCTCAGAGGACGAGAACGAGGCAGACGAATATGAATTGGATAACGAATTCTTCGTGCCACATGGCTATTTAAGTGAGGAGGTAAGTCTAATAAAAATGTAATGTATGAAATTATAGATTAATTTGGTAATATGCTCTTATTCTTGACTCTTCTGTCTATATCGGCTGTTTATTGGCTTCTATAGGTTCCCGAGTGCCAAAATAAGATCATAGCTGGATTAATAAAATTGTCTTATACCTCCTGCCATTCTCGAAATACGCCATTTCAATATTAACATCGAAGTTAAATCTCGTAGAGTGATTTGGCAATAAAAAATTTTGTTTTTCCACTATTTTAGCATTAAATGTTCAAACACGAGTTTGAAAAACAAAGTTTTTATTGCAAAATCAAATAAAGGCTGACACAAAAAAAATATTTCAGATTATTTTCTTCTTATATTTTCGAGAAGAATCCGAAAGCAATTTTTGCACTACCGATATTAACCAACATTCCATAATCCATATATTCAATATGTTTTAAATATGATTTTTTATATAATATATATTGAATATGATTTTCTATTATGTCTCTTATTTGTTGATTCATTATTGGTAAAGTTCATTTATTAAATATAATTTCTATATTTTTTTGTGGAAAATTAGATACCTTTTTACAGGAGTTAAAACAAAACAGCCAAATATATTTTAAGACAAATATGTTTTAATAACTAAAAGTGATTGATCAGAATATGTCGTATAATTGAAATTAGCCTATTGCAATGAACATCTTGTTAGAATATTTTATATTAATGTATAATAAAGTAGACTACTCTATTTTGTATGTGTACAAAAGTTCAAATTTAGTATGTTTCTGGTGCATCACCTTTCCAAATGGCAAAAATTGACTTCGATATCTAATTAGCTACAAAAAATGTGCCCAGTGGACATTATTAAAATGTAGATTGCAACTGATCTAAAGCAACATTATTTTTACATATCAGAAATGTAAAAATATTTGTTATCCATTCAAATCATACAGACCCATATTTCAAGGGAGCATTATGCAAATTATATAGACTGCAAAATGTGATATGTTGATCAATGGAACGTGTAAAATTTTAATTCTGTCAATGAATATTAATAAGTGTAAAAAATATAAATGAATTGTTAAGCAATATGTGATCACTTTGTTCCCCGATAGATACTAAAACTTAGATTAATTAAATGTTCCAGGAGGCATTAGGGGAAGATGAGGCAGAAATAGCCCTATCACCCGAACACCAGAAGGCTAAACTAAAATATTTAGGTGATGAATTTGAATCTGAATTGAAAAAACCCACCGAGAGACTAAAACCTAAATTGTATGGCATCATGTGGGAAACTGCTGACGGAGGCAAACCTGATTCTTGCATAGATGCTGTGTGGAAATATTTTAACAAGATGAGCATGATGATTACAGAAGATCCTGTTCTTGTACCACCAGTAGTTGAACCTAAAAAGACTAACAACAAACCCGAAAAAGTAACAAAAACAGAAAAGAAAAGTTCTAAGCCAGAGAAAACAAATCAGAATAAGACGGAAAACAAATTGCCAGATAGTAACAAAGCTGGGACTCCCGTCATTAAAAAACGAGTACCCCTTATAAGTTTGTATTTAAAGAAGAAGGATGAATTGTAGAATATTATTTTATAACCATCTCATTACATGCTATTTATATATTTTAATTTTTGCTTGTACCGCATAAAATTTATATAATCGATGAAGTTAAGTGATTTTATTTGTTCAGTGTTTATTAATCCATTTAAAAAAATTAAATATAAGAAATGTACTCTAGGTTTTTAATGTAATAACAGTATCATCCTTTCTATCGTCCAGTGTGATGTCATGATGAAAAAACAAATAATAATTGATGTAATACCTAACTTTTGCAAAAAAATTTTTCTTACTGGCAAAATGACATATTAAAATAAATTTACATTTGATATATTACCATAATATAAACTCTCATCTCTCACTGTGCAATTTTAAATGTTGATTTCAATCCATACATTTCATATCATTTGTAATTTTTTTACTTAAACAGCAGAGTTTTCTATTTCTTTATCAAAATTGTGGATAATGAACATATTCAACACAAAATACAACTGAATGTTTTTTCTTGATCTTTGTATGTTTGTTTCTTTTCATTAGAGAATAATGTATCATTTTTTATTTGATTTAAATTCAAGCAGACTTTTAGTGCATAATATATTCTTAGTTCTTCCAAGTCTTCATTCAATCGAACACTTTTTCAGTTGGTTTAAATTACAGTTATACAAAAAAATTACTAAAAATTTCATCAAGTAGCAGAAAGTAAGAATATAGCATTGGTTTTGTGGTAAATTACAGTAAGGTATTGGCAATTCTTGAAAAAGGGTTAAAAATCATTTCAAATGTATCTCACAAATCTACAATTGTGATATTTCCTCTAAAAATGTCAAAAAAGTTGAAAACGCCAACTTTTATTGCAGCCTACATGACTGCAATGCACATGAAGCTTGGTGTCAAAACCCTTAATCATGTGATATGTAAATTCCATGACTTCAGAATGCCTCAGACAAACAATTAAATTAAAAATGGGAGTTTCTAACTTTTTATACACATTCTATAAGGATTTAGATAAATATTATTTATGGAATTCAGTTTATGAGATTGTACTATCTTGGCTCTTGCAATTATTTCAAGTTTGCCATATATGTTAGGTTGATCACAAGGCATAAGCCTGTGATGACTCGGCACACTGTGGAGACCCGGTTTTGATTCCTGACGTGTGTTATGGTTGGCTGTAAGAGATTGCTTTCGTAGCAATAAGTCCGCCATATATATCAATTAGATACATTGAAGTAGATAAATAAATAAATATATAAATACTTTATGATATGTGTAGTGTATTTCGATGTACATGCTTATTGGCGGATAATTTATGTTTCGTAGTTTAGGTATGAATTTGAAAACGTAATACTACTTTCAGTTCAATCATTAAATAAATATATTTATATCAAATTTATTGCAGTCAAATACTCTTATTCATTATTCTTAACCCAAAAATAATATACATTAATTGAATTTTTTTAATCATGTTCATGTTACAAATAAAATTTGTTAATCATTATAAAGTTAATTGCTCATTTGTGCTAAAAAATTCAAGTTTTTTTGGAGGTCCAGCCATTTTGCTTCTAGTATATTTGAGGCCAAAATTTTTTGACTGTCAGAAGTATACTAGTGCTATGATACTATTTTAACATGAAATGTATAAAAAATATAATTTTTAAAGTTGCAAATGTTCCATCAAGTATATTTGGATATGAAATGAAATGAATGTAAAAATGATATAATACATGTAAACAAGGATTAAACAAGTAACTTTTACTTAACGTTTACTTGTTTAATCCTTGTTTAAACAAATAACCTTGTTTACTTGTTTAAACAAGGATTAAACAAGTAAACAAGGTTATTGGAAACAGTCCTTTGAGGAAGAAATGGGATTGTTAAAACGCAAGTATGTATGAGGTTTGTATGGGAATGGATAATTGCACATTTTAAAGCATTCCTGATTGGTCACTGTTTTTTTTTCTCAATGGAAAATAGAGTAATATTTCTAGCAATTGATCTCATACCTTAAACTAATGTGATTTATAGTTGAAACCTGTTTCAAATAGAATATAAATTTATATAATTTTATCACAAGCAATTTTCCTTAAAACAGTTCTTTCTTAGCACTCAATTTTCTTATAATCACAATGTAGAAAGGGAATCCTTCACACTGGTCGGCTAATTTTAAAATGCAGCATTTAACAGTTATCAAAACAAAACTTTTTTTGAGGTATTTTTCAATACACATATATAGGTATTCAAAATTAGAAAAAATTTGAGTTGTAATTAGACTTCAGTGTCAAAATTTGTTCTGTCATAATTAACATTATAGTTTTAAAAACAAAATTATTTTGTTAAATTTTTATTAATAAACAAGTTGAAACATTGAAGATATTGAATTGTTTATTTATTTTATTTACATTCCTCTAATGTCTGGCTAAATTTAAAAGCCTGCTTAAATTTGCCCTTTATTCCCTTCATTAGTCTTTCGAAAGCAGGTAATCATAAAGATTTATGAAGCAAAACGACATATAAGAAATCATGTAATCTCCTTAGAGTAAGTTTAGAATTGTCTCCTTATATGTATATAATATAATTTGTCTCAGACATTTCAAAACTGGAAAAATTGAATACTTATCCAAAAAAATTAACGCATCGTTTCATTAAAAAATGGCTTTCTTAAATATTTTTAGTGTAACTTGCGAAATGACTTCTTTCCACGCGTTTATTTTTATCACTTCGCAACAATGCATTGTTCAGATGATCAATTTCAACATTACTAAAGAGGCCGAAAACAAATCCTAAAAATATATAAAAAGAAAAATGTTCACAACATTTTTCTTGCTAAGGTATTACATAAGATTATGAAATCCATAAATTGTAGCGCCGCACCTTATAACATAACTGTGAACCTACTGCATGTATATTTAAGTTATATATACAACTATATATTAAAATAATTTTTTTATACATTTACCAAATTTTTCAACTTGCCCTAGGGCTAGCCTTGACATCTCTCTTTCACACTTATGATGAAAAATATTAATTATTTAAAGTAACCTAGGTCTCATTTATCGCCTCATCTTACCCTATGTATCAGGACTTTATATCGGGTTTGAACTTGTTGTTTGGGTAGAGCGGTCTAAATATCAATTGGCTATTGTTCGCAAACTGTGCCGTTAGTTTTGTGAGATCTCTGCAGAAAAATGAACAATATGCGTGGTAAGTTCTTGCAACATCAATCTATATTTATAGCAGATTGTGATAATTTATTTTGTTTTTTAAACATCTAACAGTTCAATAGATTTGCATACTTTGAATTCATATGTATTTGAGTACACGGTAATATTCATTTCCAAAATAATTTATCTATAATTTTTTGCAATAATTTTTTCTAGATTCGGTGTATTGTGTAATTTGTGAGAAAATAATAAAAATATGTTTCCAACCAAAGAAGCCATTTCACGCTACCTTAAAATGGGCCGTGGAAAGATCAAAGTTTACAATTATATTTGGAACACTTTCACTTACCAGAAGAACGTAATTTTTTTTCTTCATATGTATTTCAGAGGCTTTATATGTGAAATGAAAGTATATAATTCGAGTGATAAATATTACTTCAGTTTTATCTGTCATTGTTCACGAAATATTGTCAAATAATTGAAAATTGAGCAAGAAAATGGTCTTAAAAATTTAATGACATTTTTTGGTATCTTTTTACACACTTGTAAATAAAAAAATTATTTCATGATTTAGGAAATTTCATAATCTTTTTGAAAATGTATGGTTGTAAATAGTTTCCATTGAGGTAATTTCTGCAATTGATAATTAAATTTGGGCAGTGCAGCTGTCTCAAATGTCATTTGTTCCTGACCGCTTGCGTAAATTCGCTAATTAGCGCTCGGGCCCCAGAGGGGTTAATTGGGAATTCATCCATTGATTAGTAGGCCTAGACAAAGATCCTTTCTACTTTTGTTATTGTTTGTAGAAAACTTAAAATGTATGAAAATTACATTTGACATCGAAAGATCACATGGTCTAGTGTTGACGAATAGTATTTTAGTAGTCAAAAACACTCGTTTACGTTTTACAAAACGATACGTGAGTGTTTTTATGGCGATGTTCGAAAATTTTCATACAAATGCGTAAACAACGTGCAATTTTCATTAGTCATTGGAAATTATAATAGTTTTGATTGAGTGAGGTTTTCTATAAAATACACATAATTTTTATAAATACTATGCATCCTAAGCTATTTCACTACGTATTTGTATCAGTAGGTTGTTGGCATTACCCAAATTTGCTACAACGAACGGCTAGTCACTGCATCAAGCAGTTTGTGGATGCACTCAATCACACTTCAATAGCGATAAGTGAATTGTGTGTCTACAATCTCAACAAGAAAGAACAAATATAAAACAAGAATAAGTACATATAATTAATTAGTGTTAACATATAATTTCAGTCATCAATTAGATAACCCGAACAACCCAATTTTTCATTAAGTATACCTAAGAGATGGTAAAGCTGCAAAAACCTATTAGGTCGTAAAGTAAAATACTTCCAAACATTATCAAAAGTGAATTACTTCAATTTCTATTTTTAGGTTTCAAAGGAAATATGGGTTGCCTGCAATTGCAATAGTAAAACCAATTTATGAGAAGCACCTTTTCAGTTTAGAACAGAAAAGGATACCACCACTCACTAAATGTTCAAATGGTAAGTTTAGAAAACATAATAAAGGAATCGGTAATAAAAGTTAAATTAAAAATTTATTTACCAAAACAAAATACTTACAGGTTTGTGACAACAATTCGAAAATTTTGAACCTCAATAGTAAGTTGGCATAGCCACTCATGACTCTTTTATATGGTCTTCAAGTCAAATTGAACCATTTGTGCGTGGACTTGTCAAAATGGGGAACAAGTTTGTAATTAAATTTTATTCAAATTCAAGTCTAATTCTAAAAGTCTAAATGTGTCCTATCTCATAGTGCATAATTTAATTATTTGATCAATTGTTTCATTATTATGCTAGAATCGTTGATGTTTCATGGTATCAAAAAAAAGATAGCGGCAGACGATGGCGGAGAGATTATAATAATATTATGTAACAACTTTTAATGCAAATAAAGTTGTTAACTTGGCTGTGGATGTATTCTATATAAGACATCCACAGCCAAGTTAACATTTTTTAAATTTATGCCTTGTTTATAATTGTTTTTGTTGACCATTATTGTGTTAAAAAAAAAACAAAAATCACTTTATTTCATAGGTAAATAAAATTGACACATGAAATATGTCATATCAAATTATTCTAATTAAAATTAGCACTTTATTACAAACTAGTACATGGTCAGAATACTGATTCCACTCAAGAAGAACCAATTAGAAACTTAGAGGTTACTCTTTTTAGAAAGCCTGAAAATAATAAATACAATTTGAAGTTAGATGCTATGATATGAGAAAGCTTGATAGCCGAGCAGTTACTCCCAAGGATTATTTTCATTTAGATAATAAAAAATTTTATAATAGGTAGCTGTATCTATATATATTTTGTCAAGCTATGAATTTCTTTAACTACATATGCTGCAGAACTAAGCCTGTCTGCAAATTTTGTAATGTATGACCAGTAATTAAAAATACTGTGTTACCTACAAGGTCCAATCCCAGGTTCTACATGAGTATATTTGTTTTTAAATGTTTCAAGCTAAGTAAACTTTACAAATTTCGTTTTTTTCTCGTTAAGAAGGTTATTGATAGTAAACCAATCAATTACATTAGTAATAGTATTATTCACATCATCATAATTGGACGGATCTTGTCTCATTTTACATAATAGAGAAGTAAAATAAACAGTTATGGTTATGTAGGGCTTTCAGTGAGTAGGTAGTAAGTTATATTAAGTTATCTTCATTATTATCATCTGAAATTTCCTACAGTTCACATGGTTCTTGTGAAGTTGATGGCTTGGCAAGCTAAGGACTGCCCTGTTGACCCCAAAACTATAAGAGAAAATAAAAACAACTATAATAAGAATCATAGATCATCTTGAATGTGTATTGTGGCAATATCTTTGTTATGATGTTATTAGGTTAATGTTTTTCTTTCACTCTAGTCATTTTTAAAATATATATTAATCATTTGTACTGAGAATACACAGTAGATAAATAAATATCAATAGTTACTAACGCCAAAACCTTGGTCCTCAATTTTAACTTGAGCATCAACTGCAGAAAATTTGGTAATGGACAATACGCTCTCTTCCAAACGCGTTAAAGAGAGCTTGCAATTCAGACCCTTGTATGGCGTCTTATGCAGTCTTTCCTTTGATTTTTGTTTTGAAGTCTGCCCAAAACTAAAATAATGCAAACTGCAGTTATAAGAATGCGAATTGTTGTTATGCAAAATTTATGTTATGAGAAGCAATGCATGAATAATAATTTAGAAAAAATGGACATTTTACTCACTTTTTTCCACATGTCTAATGATCTTTGTCAACCACGAACAGAATTTAATATTTTTCTACCAATTCTTGCCACAATCAGTCAGCTCTTATGCGCCCTTGAGGACCTTGCAAGGTCACCGTACCTAGAACGTAAATAAAATGTGACGCATTAATCGTTGTCATTTTCGAAATGGAGTGGTACGATATGAAAAACTCCTTTTTTCATTAAACATTAATTTCTATGTCACATAACTTTCCATAAAGTCAACAAGACTTCCACTTGCTCCGTGCTCGTCCTTTGTCTTAATGCCATCTCAATCAAATAATCTATAAAACAAGTTAAACTAATAAATAAAAGACGTGAAAAGTTTTATAAAAATTCATCACTTTAAAGAATATGAAAGTCGCGCATAATAACAAACCCTGCGCATTTTATCGATAAAAATACATGAATTTTCTTACTTACACTGAATAAAATAAACATTAAATAAGTATCGAATAAAATTAACTTTTAATAGATACACTTCAAACAATTACCGCGCAAATCGACATTGTTGACATATACAGTGGGTTTACTTCATACAAATATTTGAACTGAAACACGAAAGCCCTATCTCTTTCACACACATAAATATTGGTTATGGATTATAGAACAAGCCGGTACTCTGTGATACAAAAACCGTTTCACTTTTAAGCGTCGTTGGCGCGCTTTTGAATTGACTTGTCAAAGTGTGTCGAAGTACAATTTCATAATTTGAAAACTTATAATTTGAAAATATTTAGTTAAAATTTATATTATTACTATATTATAACTTTAATATATTGTTGTTGTTTCTATTAGATTTACTTGTAATTATGCCCGTAGATCGGTCTTGTTGTATATTGGGTTGTGGTCATAAATCTCCTTTTCATTATTTTCATCGTAAGTTGAAACTTATTTCTATTAATTTCTGAAATAATTTATTAATACCTTATTTCAATTACACGTAAATGTTACATTATATCTAATTTAAAATAGGATTCCTACTTGATGCCGAACGTAGAAGAATTTGGTTGGACAACATCGGTCACGAAGAGCTGAAGCGGTTATCTGCACGACAACTGGGTTCAAAATTCATCTGCCACTCACATTTCGAGGAAAAATATTATGGAGAAACGTGTAAATCTTTAAAGAGGACGGCTGTGCCTATTATTTTTCCATTAGTTTTCGGTAAATATTACATATTCTCGTTGAATTGAGTTTATTATACTTTCTTAATGTTACTATTGTTAAAACTATCATTATCATCGAAATTACATTTCGTATTTCAAGAAACTGAGTCTTAATCATACAGTAATATATCTGCAATTATTTTATTAATACTCATTTTAGATAAGGAGATTGAGGAAAGTACGGCATGTGAAGAAATAATCAGCCATAGCCCCCGACCCTCTCAAGAAGGATGCAGCCCTAGCCCTCGACCCCCTCAAGAAGGCACCTGCAACATATGGTCTGAATCCTACGAAAGGCAAACGTTAATAAATAGAAGATTTAGTAAGTAACTTTTGAATGTGTTAAATTGAAAGTTTTCTCATTTTGAAAATATTTTTGAATATCATCCAAAAATCAATATATTTATTTTAAAGCAATATTAATGTAAGTTATACATATCTGTTAGTACAAGAATATAGATCGATTAGGGATATGAAATTAAGAGAAACTTCCCATTTTCCCAGGTGCGATAGATAATTATGGTGGAGCTTAAAATGTTAAGTATATTCTTCTAGGTTGAATAATCAATTTTTATTTTATTTGCAGTTCCAGGTGGAAGAAGACATCAAAAAAGAAGAAATGGCGGGAAAACCGAACGAAGAAAGAAATTTAATGCTTTTTTGAATGAATCGTTGGAAGGTTTAAGTGAAAGTCAAAAGATATTTGTTAGAATGCAGTTGTTAAGTAAGAATGTGAAAAAGAAAGGCTACAGATTTAGTATGGGTGATTTTTCACCCACTTTGTTTGGCAATATATAAGAATAGTCCATAATGTTATAAGTTGCTCCAAAAATTATTCACAATGCTGTCAATAGGTCTATTGCGTTCACTTTTAAAATTTGGTAAATTTGGTCCGGGTTTAAATAATAATAACATCGTAACTTTTTTAAAAAACGAAACTAATAATTGGAGTGATCGTAGAAAATATTGTTCTATAATTTTTGATGAGGTAGCTTTATCTTCCGGGATTCATTTTTGTTATTCGGAAAAAAAAAATTGTTGGCATTGTGGATTTTGAGCAGAGTGAAAGGGAACAAAAGTTTGCTGATCATGCATTATTTATGTTAAGAGGTGTTCGTGAGTCATGGAAGCAAGTGTTAGCGTATTATTTCTGTGAGGGTACCACTCTATCACGTTATTTTGAAAGAAGTAGTGAAAACTGTGAAAGAATGTAATCTGTATCCATTAGCTTTGGTATGTGATCAGGGTACTACAAATAGAGGAGCTATAAATTATTTGCAGATGAGTATGTTAGGAGTGTTAAAATGTGAAGAGTATATTGTTAAGGTTTCAGGCGTAGAGTTGTTTATTATATATGATCCACCGCATCTTCTGAAAGGTTTGACAAATAATATGTTGAAGTATGATATTTTATTTGATAGGGATCGAAAGCGTGCAAAATGGAAAGACATTATAGATGTTTACGAGAGATGGTGCAATAGGAGGTTCACAGATGATGAAGAAATTGACAGATGAGCATGTGTATCCTAGTAAAATACGTAAGATGAAAGTGAGTTATTGTGCGCAAGTGTTTAGTGATACGGTTCGTTGTATGCTATTGTTGCAAGCACCACACGGATAAACATGCGATTTTCTCTATTCTTCAAGTTTTTTTGACATACGCACTATTATCATTGTTCTTTCAATTCCAATTATGTTTTAAAAAATTATGAGTAAATTTACTTCAGTTTAGAGTAGTTTGACCTGTATCCGTAAATGTAATGTTGGTTCACTAGATTTATAAATATTATAATTAGTTTTGGCTATAAATTTAATGTTCGGCTGATTTAGTTTTGGCCTCTACAGCTGGAAGACCGAATATTAATTCTAAGACTTTTGGTGAAAGTACAGGGGACACTGCAAGTATAGTAGGCTTTTTAGATAAATTATTTGATAGCGTTAATGGCTCGCAAAAATATTTTCAAGGAAAGTTAAGGACTAGAGTAACATTTAAAACTGATCATGAATCCTTTTGGTTAGAATCAATTAAACGCTTAAATGATATGAAATTTGTTGATATTAAGTTTTACCCAAGTCTAAAAAATTGGATAACAACACTGAAAAGTTTTATTCATTTGTGGAAATTTTTGAAATCAAAGAATAATTTTTTTTCTCCAAGAAGTTTGAATCAAGATCCTCTAGAAAATTTATTTGGTAAAATTCGCTCTCATGGTGTAAGAAATATTAATCCATCTTGTATATCGTTTCAAAATTCTATGGAAGCTTTACTAATTTCAGATATTACTGTTCATTCTAAACTTTCCAATTGTGAAGTTATGATATTGTTATATAAAAAAAATTATGGTATTGTTTATTATGGTATTGGTAAGCCGATATAAAGTGATAAAAATTTATTATTTACTAAATTTATTTCTTCCGTACCCAATTCAAGTGATTACCATAATGAAGTCAGCTTTCCGAGTACAAGTTTAAGAGAAATCGCTAAAACACAAATATTGCCTTTAACTTCCATAGATGTGATTAGAAACCGCAATACTGCATATGCAGATGCATATGTATTGGGGTGGGTTGCACGAAAACTTCTCAAAAAACATTGTATAGATTGTAAAAGTAAGATTTATACTAATAGTACTAATATACAACATTGTTTTATTGATTTAAAAGATAAGAATAATTCATTATTACGACCTAGTAATTTGTTCATGTGTAGATTTAGTACATGTAGTCAATTAATAAAGGATTATTTAGAAAATAATTTTCAAAAAGATAATTTAATTGATTGTTTATTTGAGTATTTTTGGATTAGATTAGATTTTCATTTCTTAGAAGTGATATTCTTAAATTTAACTTTATTTAATTATTATATTTAAAATTAATTATTGGTGTAAAGTAATTAATTCATTATTACATGGTGTGGATAACATACGAAACATTTATGATAGATTAAGTAGAATACAAAAACTAGCTCATGATAAGTACAAAAAATCATTAAAATCAAAGATTATGCACAGAAACATGATTTTAATTTGATTACATAAGACAGTTTACATTTCTTTTAAATAGTTAAACAAATAGAAAATAATAGATTTAACATTTTTTCACATCTAATATCTTCACAAGACTGAAGTATTAATTTACACAATAAAAGTAATTTTTTTCTCTTTGTAACGTAAAATTGAAGTTTGGTCTACCGTAAAAATATTATATTCAAAACATGGTCACTTTTGTTTTATTAAGATGTGAACCAAGATACTAAATGTTAATTTTAATAAATGAATTAGTATTTAAAAACTTCGAGTTAGAATACATTAGAGTTAACAATTTATTTGTTAATTGAAGCTAAGACATTATGATCTTTGTCGATTCGTCTTAATGGTGTGTTTAGAATCGGCGGATTATTTGTAAAATGTAAATGTTCATTCATTGAAATTGTATGTGGCCATTAGGTTTCTTTGTCAGTTCTTCCTAATGGTTTCTCTCGAACCGGCGGATTTGTATAATAAAATATGTTAATTTAGAAATTGTCGTTTCATTTATACGTAATTATAACCTAAAAGTGTAAGAAAAGTACAACTGTCAAAAGTATTCTAATGAAGTTGCAGCAAGTGGGCACTCGCTGCAACTTCATTAGGGAAATATAAAGGCTTAGTACTTGGATCTGTGGACATATAACAATACAAGCGTTTGTGTTTGTCCACGAAACCATAAACAATATTTAACATGCATCGACAAAACGAATAGAATAAGCGTTCGCTAGTTCATGTAACTTTGTCTACCAATATACATTCGTTAACGCTAAAACGGGCCAACTTCATATGAGATTTCCATATGCGACTTTATCGAGGTAGCAATAACTCGTGAATACTAATTAATTTCTATCATTCTTTTGACATGCACTTTAGTTGGTCTAATTGATTCCTGCTTGCAAACGAAATATATGGCTTAAAAATATAACTACTAAATGTATTATTTTTACATTAATAAGAATTTAAGTACAAAAAACTGGTTTCTCTAATACTTTCTTAAGATTCTGCAGCCTTAAACAAAATGCATTCGAAATTTATCGATTCACTTTCTACATTCGTTTCTATTATGTAAAATGAAACAACATCCGTCCAATTATGATGATGTGAACATTGCTATTATAAACGTAGTTGATTGGTTTACAATCAATAACCTTCTTAACGAGAAAACAACAAAATTTGTAAAGTTTACTTAGCTTGAAACATTTAAAAACAAATATACTCATGCAGAACTAAGGATTGGACTTTGTAGGTAATACAGTATTCTTAATTACTGGTCATACATTACAAAATTGACAGACAGGCTTAGTTATGTAGCATATGTAGTTAAAGAAATTCGTAGCTTGACAAAATATATAGACAAATTTTGTCAAGCTAAATATGTGGACATAGCTACATTAGTTTACTTTTATTATTTTCATAGTTTAATGACTTTGGTACTTTGCTCTGGGAAAATACCGCTATATAAAAATAATTTTTATCCTGCAGAAGCCAGCCGCCCGCGCAATTTATCAATTAGGCCCAAGAGTATCAGCCAGAGATAAATTTAAAAAATTAATGCACTTGCATTTGAATCTTTAATATTTGTAAACTCAATGTACTTAAATAGGAATTGTAGTAAAGGTACTTATATAGGTATTTACAAGGAATAAAAATAAACTAGTTGGTCATTTAAATCAGTTCCAAAAGTCATAAACACATTATGGGTCTCTGTATACGCTTTTATAATAAATTCCCTAATCATATCTAAAATCTCCCTTTACTAAAATTTAAAAACATTAAACAAAAACTGTGCACTAAGGGGTACCTATTATAAAATTTTTGATTATCTAAATGAAAATAATCCTTGGGAGTAACTGCTCGGATATCAAGCTTTCTCATATCAGAGTACCTAACTTCAAATTGTATTTATTATTTTCAGGCTTTCTAAAAAGAGTAACCTCCAAGTTTCTTACTGATTCTTCTTGGGTGGAATCAGTCTTCTGACCTTATAGTAGTTTATAATAAAGTGCTAATTTTAATTAGAATGATTTGATCTGAGATATTTCAGGTGTAAAATTTTGTTTACCTATGAAATAAATTTTGATTTTTTTTTAACACAATAATGGTCAATAAAAACAATTACAAAATAACAAGCCATGAATTAAAAAAATGTTAACTCAGCTGTGGACGTCGTACATAGAATAGAATAGAACTTTATTTGTGTTAAAAGTTGTTAAATAATAACATTAGTGTCGCACATTTAACTAATTTATCAAGTGATCCCAATAGCTTCATCTTCGCTGTGCATGCAATCACCAGCACTTCCAGTAGCGCTGGTGCTAGCCCGGCTTGCTTCCCTGCTGCCGGCACCAGCCGCAACCTCTCTGGCATTGTCTGCCACTACTACCTCTTGGCCGCACTGCCCGCCAGCCTTATGCAGAAGACAGTTGCAGATGACGTTTGAGAGAGCGTGCAGCGAGTTCTTGGCTGTCGAGCTGTGCCCTTTACAACGAGAAGAGAAATGTACAGAGAAATATACATCAAAATAGGTCATAAATGTTGCATTTGACTGTTAAAAGTACATAAACAAATCATATGAAAACATTAATGTAAAAAGGGCCAGAAACTGGTTGCTATCGCAAATGGTTAATAATAAAAAATAATGTATCTGTGAGTGTTGTTGCTTCAGAGTCCTTAATATTGGTGGATATTGATGCCTGCTCAGAATACCTATCGCTTTGTAAGCACTCTTGCAATTGGGCTTAAAGTGTTTTATATGCTGATAGATACCTTAAATGTGTTTTTAAATTCGTCACAGACGATTTATAAGAAAATGTTTTTATGCTAAGGTTACATGTGGCACACTTATCGGAGATACCTTCTTAAAACTTCCATAAGTAAGAACTTTTCCAAGTTTAGAAAATATCTCTTTTTGACGACGTTGACAATATCTCATTTCGACGACACTTCCAAGTTTAGAAATTACCAACAAATATAATTAATAGAGTTCTATGAGAACTGTGAATACTTTTACGACTGATCAAGAGACCTTTAAAAGTCATTTACACTAATAACAAAAATGAACATTATCAAAAGTGAATATAAAAATAGGAATTTAAGATATTCACTTTTGATAATGTTTGGAAGTATTTTAGTTTATGACCTAATAGGTTTTTACAGCTGGTGGTAAAGCTGTAAAAACCTATTACCAAGTAACCTAGTATCTATACTATAACCAACACCAGCCGTAATCTCTCCGCCATCGTCTGCCGCTATCACCCCTCGGCCATACTGCCCGCCAGCCTCACACAAAAGACAGTTGCAAACGACGCCGTTTGAGAGAGTGTGCAGCGAGTTTGTGACTGTCGGGCAGCGTCGTTTACAACGAGAAGAGAAATGAAATATTTGCATCAAAATATGTCGTAAGTGTTGTATTTCACTGTTAATCATCTACAGTTAATACTTAATAGCATTACTATTTTAATTGGAATCATTTGATATGAATTATTTCAAGTGTATTTTTTTACCTATGAAATAAAGTAATTTTGTTTTTTTTAATACAGTAATGGTTAATAAAAACAATTATTTAATCTAGTTACGAAATGTCAATAGTATGATAAATGCTATTTTTGCCATCCCTAATATTCAGTAAGATTTTTTTGATACCATGAAACATCAACGATTCTAGCATAATAATGAAACAATTGATCAAATAATTAAATTATGCACTATGAGATAGGACACATTTAGACTTTTTTAGAATTAGACTTGAATTTGAATAAAATTTAATTACAAACTTAATAACCAAACTTGTTCCCCATTTTGACCAGTCCACGCACAAATGGTTCAATTTGACTTGAAGACCATATAAAAGAGTCATGAGTGGCTATGCCAACTTACTATTGAGGTTCAAAATTTTCAAATTGTTGTCACAAACCTGTAAATATTTTGTTTTGGTAAATAAATTTTTAATTTAACTTTTAGTACCGATTCCTTTATTATGTTTTCTAAACTTACCATTTGAACATTTAGTGAGTGGTGGTATCCTTTTCTGTTCTAAACTGAAAAGGTGCTCCTCATAAATTGGTTTTACTATTGCAATTGCAGGCAACCCATATTTCCTTTGAAACTTAAAAATAGAAATTTAAGATATTCACTTTTGATAATGTTTGGAAGTATTTTACTTTACGACCTAATAGGTTTTTGCAGCTTTACCATCTTTTAGGTATACTTAATGAAAAATTGGGTTGTTCGGGTCTAATTGATGACTCAAATTATATGTTGACACTGTAAAGTGCCTTAAAATTTTGAATGCATTCTAGTAATTATATGTCCTCATCTGCTGGTACGAACCCGTAGCGAAAAAGCTTAGACCGCATAGTATTTGTAAAAATGAGATGTAATTTCTAGAAAACCTCACTCAACCAAGACTGTTATAATTTCAGATGACTTATTTTTAAATAATATTATGTAATGTAGAATTATATTAAATCTCAGTCTTAGCTCGACTTCGAAATGTATTGCAAACCTCCCTCTTAGCAAAGTCTGTGTTCTCAAATCAAGACAAAGCTGCCGAAATGTTTGTTTGTCCAGCCTTGTGTATTGTTCTCAAAACAAATTTAAAATCACTGTTGCGGAGAGTTATCACGACAGCTGATTAAAAAATCACCATTTTGTTTCATTTTGTACAACAAGCCAGCGTTCGTTCCCTATCATACCAAAATGACAACAGCTTGACGATTTTGCTTGTCACAATTGCACGTTGTCTATGCATTTGTATGAAAATTGTCGAATAACGCCATAGAAACAATTATGTATCGTTTTATAGAATAGAAAGAAGTATTTTTGTCTACTAAAATACTATTCGTCAACACGTGACCTTCGATATCAAATGTCATTCCCATAAATTTTTAAGTTTTCTACAAACAATAATGAAAATAGAAAGGAACTTTGTCTAGGCTTACTGACGCACTTGCTGTCTGTCTGTCCTTTTCAAAATGGTTGTAGTCTAGAAGTGGACAATGTAGGCTCTATTTAATATAAATATTTGAATTGAGTACCAAAGATAAATATGACATTTAAGGGTCCAGTAATTTTACTGCCAGCCTGTTGTACATTAGTATGCCTTTGAATACAACTATGTCCTTTTAATGAAACGTGAAAAACTATCCCAATAAACTGACATCGTAGGGGCGATAAATATGTCATTTGTTGTTTTCATTTGTGGATGATGCTATAAAGCCACCTCTCGACTATCTTTAAAGTAATACAGCATCACTTATTGAATGTTAGAAAATATCATACTTTAGTAATTAGCCTTAAATAATAAAACCTATCATAAAATAGTTATATGCCTTTGGATGTCTCCTATTCCTTGTTTATACATGCAGTTGAAAGAGTCATGTATCTTTCAATTTAATGATCTGGAAAAGAAAAAAGAAAGCAGCTAACAATATATTTGTAATTAGTTCTTCCCTCTTTAAAAAATATGATTACGTTAATTGTGAGACTAACACTTGTAATGCCATCTATTATATAAATCATAAAAGTAAACTTTACCTATACGTTACCTCTACGAGTAAAGAAATGTATAGAGAAGTAATGTGTATGAATCTATCAATTCAAAAGTGGACCCATGTATACAGCGCCACCTATCTGCAGTTGTTACACTAAAGGTGCCATCTTGCTCTGGCCGCAATACATACATATTTTGTTATCTTGCTCGCACCCCCACTCCATCATATATATACTGCCACATTCATATCCATATGTATATTAGACAAATCTGCGAAGCACGCCATGCCAATTTGACTTTTATTTCAGCATACATAGATGTGAAATTACAGTGCGAAGCATATACCCAAAACAAGCGTTCGACAAATAAAAGTAAGCACGTACTAAATTTTTTTGTTATAATTAAATATCACTTTATTGTAATACAGATTCTTGCTGGTTTTTCCTTACATGCAATTTTTTATTTAATCCTTAACCTTTTTTTCTTGACAATCGAATACAATATATGTGCATATATTTCTTATTTGAAATTAATTAAACTAAAGTTTAATTAAGTTCAAATAAGAAATATATATTTTTTATTTTGCTGTGTTCCACTTACATTTTTATACACTCCTGATGTTAAATTTACTACACCAACTTATGCTACACGAGTTAATGCTTGATTAAGACAGTAAATGATAGCGAAATGTCACATTGGGTAAATCGATTAAAAGATGCATTTGGGCTGCAGCCCGATTAGTAAAGTATAATTAAAATAGAAAATCAAACAAAGAATAAGTAACTTCATTGATTCAAATAAAATAAGATAGTGAATCGAAGGTCAGAAATGAAGTGGTAACTGAAACGATGGCTGGAGCTCTATAACAAGGACCAGGTTGCTTGGCATTTTCTGAAATCATAAAGCAGACAATTTCGGGATGGACACGAAGTCGTCACAAATAATTTAGAAACAAATATATATTTTGTGTGAAATGAGAAATTATTTCTATGTTTATGATATCTTTTAAATTATTAATTCAACCGTAATATATATTTTTTGTTGTTGCCAACTAAATAAGTGGTTTATTTAAAATTAACAAAAAATGTATTGCTTATTAGGAATTATCGGCAAATACATTTAATTGTTTAAATATCGCTAACTTTTCAAATGTTATTTTAAAGAGTTTCTAATAATAACAAAGGCTATACCGCCTAGTGGTTGATAAAATAAAAATATATCTTTAATTGGTTTCATTTTGAGGAACATAAATTGCAACATATCAATTTATGTTCCTCGAAATAGGACCAATTTATTAAACACTTGCCTTTTACTTTTAATAAACGATTGTTTTTTCACGACATAATGTAAACGGATTTTTAAATATTCTTCAATTATGCATGTAACTAAAAGTAAATTGTGCCTTAGTGTAATTGGTTGTTCTTGCGCGTGGTCGTTTAGCTGCTCAAAAAGTTTTAGTGACATTATAATTGATTTAAAACATTTGTTAGTCAATAAAATAAAATCACATTCTCTAGAAATTTGTTGCCGTGGTATATTTACGAGCTTTCTAAAAATATTTTCAGTTTTATGACAAATTTTGTAAACGTCTGAAGATGGGTATATAAGACCGCCGACATCTGTTAATGCAATGAGTTTATGAAAGTGTAATTTTTTGGAACCGAAGAGAAAAGGAAGGCAGGATTTACATTTTAATTTAAAATTCAATTTTCTGACGACCCATCTAGAAATATACCCAACTATTTGTTCAACGCTTTCTGGCAACTGGGAGGTCTTGTTCAACATTTCAGACAATATACCACAATTAGCAGATATTGTGTATTTTTAGATTCATTTAAGTTTTTATCATCAATGAGTTACTTGTTTAGTTGCAGATGAACAATTTAGTATATTAAAATTTTCAAAGGGTATGCAGTTCCCGATAAAGGAGGACTTCAGTTCCAGGTGGTTAAGAATTGTTCGATATATACCGCGAAATTGAACAGCGTTCGGATTATTGTTATTACGACCGTGATTCCGAATCATTGCAAAAAAAATTTCAATGTGATCTTGTGAAAATTTATATGCAGGAACATACTTCATCGCGAGTGTTTCGTCTTCTAAATAAGTGTACAGTTATTGAAAACTTTCGATACATGTTATTAAACCTATAAAACCGGTTTTACATTTGAAATCTACAATAAATTTTTCATACGTAACAAAGAAAATGATTTTTTTCTTTTTATAGGTTCTTGTAAATTTATTACGCACTTTTATTTTTAAAGAAAGCAAATATTTTTTCATATCATTTAGAAATTTAAAATAATCGCGGTGATTACCTTCAAAAATATGTTTAACACCAAGTTGTTTAACTGACCTAGAATTCAAAATATCAAATGTATCGTTAATTTTTTTAATAAATGTGGCCGTTGCTGAAGATCCGTGGAATTTAGATAATTTTAAATCGTTTTCACATAATTCTATAGCTTTTGATACGCTATTACTAAGCAATTGAGTGGCTAACTTAACTTTCATTATTTGGTTTCGGAATTCTAGATGCTGTTTAGTTAGTTTATTAGCAAAATTTAATCCCAAAGATTCTTGCAAATTATGTAATTCACAAAGAAACCGCCATTGTATTGTATTACCATTACCGTCAATTATATTTTTTTTAGATTCAAAGGTGTTTCTAATAAGTTTAACCATGACACGGGTCTAAAAATATTACGACATTTTTACCGTTTGAAGGGTGTTTAAAAGAAGTTTTTAAATTTATTGCGTCTTCCAACTTGCAACCTAATTCTTTCGCTGCTGCTAAATTAGAACTACATCCGTCAAATGTTAGGGATACGATTTCGGCACCAACTTCATTACAGTTTTCTAAACATATTTTAATTAAATTAGCTTTTCTCTCACCTGATAAACCGTTTATCAAAAAATATCCCAATGGCAATTTCCAACTATCATTAAAACAAACGTCTGTTTAGCTATCTCGTTGGTAGCTTCATCATACGTCACCAAACCTTCAAAATCTTTACCATTAAATAATTTTTGGTGTTTTAGACCTATTTCATCTACAATAAGAGAGCAAACAATTTTAAATTTACTGTTTTGATATTTTTTTTGAAGAGCAGAAAATGCTTCACTAGTAAATCCTGGATTAGCGTCAATACTTTGATACCATTTAGTACAAGTGGATGGATGGGGTAAACATTTATCAAAAACTGACCTTGCGTAATTATAGCCTGTGGGAGAATAGTAATTTAATGATAGCGCAAATTTCCTTAAAGCCGGAGAAAATTTAAGTGGTTCGATTTATCTTTTTATTTAAACACATTCTATTTATAATTTCAGTGGCAACATTTTTGTTTAGAGGTGCGCAACTATCACTATTTATAAATCTACTTCTTTTTAAAGTTTTAGTTAATTCTTTTAGAGATATATATTTATTCATAATTTTTTTATTGAACTTTTGCATATTTTTTAATTTTGCGAACCTGTTTGTGCTTATTTGTGTTGTCCTTTTTAACTTTTTTTTTAATATCCCTTTCCTAGGTGTACATAATGCAGATTCTAAATCTGATGATGGCACGTTGGTTATTGGAGTGATTGGTCTATTAAAAGTGTGGCTTAATGAGCGGCGGTCGTGTATACTGAAATGGTTTCTGGAGTCCCCATGTGTGGTTAAATTAGTAGGCGGTAGTGTGTCCTGAAAACAGTTCATATTTTTTTAATGTCTGAAGGTCAAAGTAACTGGTTAGACAATTGATAGTAGTCACAGTTTAGGAAAATGTTACTCACGGTGAATAAGGATGGGACTGCTGTCTTGTTCATTTTGCGATATCCTTTTGGTGTCATGTAAAAATCGTCCTCTTTAAAATGTAAAGAACACAAAACGGAAAATTTTGAAGGCCGCCAATTATTATTTGTTTTGTGTGAAATTATATTTATCCATTTTCTATTTGTTTTGTGATTTTGAGGAATTCTGCAAATAATTATTAAAAAAATTACGTTTTATACATAAACAAATACATACACATAAAACAATTTATAAAATACACAAAAAGTTACTAATAATACTTTAAAGATATATGCTTCAGTACGTCCTTTACCTTTATATTTAGTTATGGCGTACAATGTCCCTTTTATCATTAATTTCAAATTGATTTAAACTTAAACAAAATACTTTTCTTACCTGTGAAATGTAATCCCATTTGACTTATTATGTTTATGGGATGCACTTAAACAATTTTTTATAATACAGTATGGCATTTTAACGTGTTTGTCGATTTAGAAAATAAAATCTACGCTGTGTCGTCTGTCGTCAGGTGTCTAGCAACAGACTGATAGAAGCGCGGCATAATTTTGCAAGGCGGCATAATTTTAGCGGGGTCACATTTGAGTCAAACATTACATCTCTATATATTTCTTACTCGTAGCGTTACCTCAGAGCCAACAGAATTGACCAGTAAAAACTTCATAGAAATTCTTTTAGCTATTCTTGTGTTGCATGAACAAATTTGCAGAAATATATTTTTGTTATGTTTCCCTTAAATATTTTGTTCATAAATATTTCCAATTTACAGACAGGCTAATTCTTCAGTTTTATTATTATAACTAATGTAATAAAGTATATTTGTCTTTTTTTAATGTCGTAACGGAGCAAGACGTTGATGTGATTTTTGCACAAAGATAGCCAGGAGGTCAGAAAATGACAAAGGATCCGTCTTATCACGGGAAAATTCTTGTTTCAAACTGAAAAAGTACACAAAGTGAATAAAGAAGCTGCATCGTAATGGATCAATGGGTCAACCTGACTTAATCTTTACACACACAATATAAAGGAGCAATAGAATTACTCAGTTTGATCCATAATTTAGAGTCCTAACTTTGATATAAATGTAAAAGTGTGCTTGTTTGTCCTATTTTCACATCATATCTGGATAACGTATCGACGTGATTTGTTGCTCAGCGATAGGTGGTTTGGCGGGAAATGATATACGTTACTTTTGTCATTTCCTGGCAAACCAATTGGGTATTTGACTAAATTTTTTTTATTTCATTAATAATAATTTCAAGGTACAAGCTGATGAAGAGTGAAAAAAATTTGTAATAATCTTAAAAATTGACCGAGTTATAAAAGTTTAAATTTAACCTTTGGAGAAGGACAGCAATACTGTGTTGTGAGGTCATTTTTAATATTGCACATTATATTGTACAAGAGGAAAAGAGACAGGGATATACACAACTCTATCCGTATCTTCAAATTTAAAAGCCTACAACTGGCTTATTATTAGATCTATTTTTGAATTTTTTTCAAGACTGGTTTTTAATTAACTTATATTTCACAATATTCTACGAAAAATATCAAAATTGAGAATGAGTCAACTACCGTATTATCTACTATTATACTATTTACACAAAAGTGTGTTTATTCGTCCATCTTTCACATCGCAATGGCCTTAGCTCTATTGCGTCAATATAATTTTTTGCACAGTAACAGTTGGTAGACCGGGGAATGACATAGGCTACCTTCAACCTGGGACATCTCATCCTAACTAATTTTAGAATCCCAAATAATATTGTAAATGAAAAAGCACATTTTTTTATCTTTCTTTCACGTCGCAACGGACGCTGGGACAATGTGATTTTTTGCACAGAAATAGTTGGCGGGCCTGGGAATGACCTAAACTAATTACGACCTGGGAAATTTCATCCTAATATTAAAAACCTATCTATCATTTTAAATGCGAAAGTGTTTTCTTTGTCCATCTTTTATGTCACAATAGAGCAATCAATCGACCTGATTTTTTGTACAAAGATAGTGGTTCGGGAAATGACATAGGTTACTTTTGTCACCAAAAATGAATCAATTTATTATATTGTTATGGATACAAATGATGCCTACGACCATGATTCTATAAAAAATTAATGAGATTTCCAATATAACATCACTTTATATCTTCAGTGTTTTAATTCAGAAAAATTTGTCAAACGAACAATTTTTTTTCAGCTCACAATATTGCTATAAATTCCGGAGGTAAATATCAAACTGATACACAATGCCTATAATAAATTAAAATCAAGTGCTAAAATTTTAACAAAGTATAGTGATGCAACGCCACTTTCACTGTACGAACAGAGATTAGAAGAGATCTATGTGACCGATTAGATGTCCATTTTAAACAAATGTTGCACCACTCAAAAAGAAGATGGCTATCATTTTAAGCTACTATATAAAAAATTTAGCATATTTTTTGGAAGATTAAATGAATTTGATTTCACACTCATTCGTGTAGGTATACTGAAGCAGGATGAAATAAGCTGAAAAAATAGATATTTCACTTAATGAAATGATAATTTATAAAGATGGAAAAACTGAGATGAAAGGTCAGAAAAAAGTTTTGTCCTCTAAAATCTCTCAGTATTTTCTGCAAACTGTAAAAGACTCAAGATTGGCAAGAAAGTAATTTCAGTTTTAAGAAATATATAGTATTATGTTTGTTTTAAAAGACTTCTGTCAAAGTTGATGTTTTTTTCTTTACTAGCTATTTCTAGCTTATTTTAGAAGCAAATTGCACAAAATGTAGTTTACAATTGTAAGGCAACCATTAGACGCCCAATCATATTGAAAAAATATTGATAGTTTGTCTTGATTGATGGAATTTTTAATATTACATGATTCATCATTTGTCAATCTGTCATTATTTCTTCAATATAATTGAGCGTCTAATGGTCATCTTATTTTAGAGTTAATTTTGATATGGAGCACTAACAAAAACATTTTCGACATTTTTCACCTGTTTATTTCAAAAAGACAAGAAAGCAGCTGTGGCTCACATAGAAATATGGGAAATTTATAGTGTTGATTCCTTAAAAGAACTCTCCTTTCGTAATTGATTTAAAAAAGTTCATTCTGCACTCAAAAGTGATGACCTATTGAAGTCGATGACTAAATCAAAGCCATAATTGAATCAGCTCGTTATATATCTGTGTGAGAGATTTCAAATTGATTAAATGTTTGGACTTGAACTCGTTAAGAAGCTCAATATTTGGTTTTGATGTCAAATGAAATATGTTCACGTAATACAATGAATCAATATTTGTTACATGCTTCTCAAAGGTAATGAGTTTAAACTTTTTTTTAAACAAATCGCTACTGACAATGAAAAACGGATTGTACACAACACATAATCAATCGTAGAAAAGGTTGATTGTTTTTAAAAATATTTTGTCTGGTACATTGTTTTATAAAGAACAATTTTTCTTAGTTTTTATATTACCGTTCTATGAATTTTTGCAGTGTGGTGACTAAAATCTCTAACTCTGTTGGGTAAAGGGTCTGATGGTAGATATGGGACACTATTAGGGGATCTTCAAAGATCCTTTTTATTTTATGAGGAGGGGACGTTATAGGTCCATGGAAGGGTCCTGAAACAACCTGGGCGGAATTTGGAAATATTCTGTGGACTAAGGAGCTCATCTAGTAATAAATGTTAGATATTATGATTAAATTTATAAACATAAAATTGCCAAAAAAATTGTGGTTCTTGTTCTCAAAAATTGTTGAACTTAGAATGGGGGGAGAATGTCTCGAATTTATTCATGTAAATAAACTATAGAAATATTTTGGGAACCCTTGCAAGTGTACTAAACTTGGAAATCATATCAGGTGCCACATTAAGATAAGAGAATGTCTGTGGAAGACTATTAAAGAAAGTTTTTACATACTAACAATATTGACAAAAGAATTACTTTAGAAATAGAATGTGCTTATTTTGAAATCATCTCTTTCGACGTGTGTCATTAAAATATAGTATGATTTGATATACAGAAAGTCCAACAAAATAGGCTCAGTAGTTTTGGAAAATCAGAGGGAAGCATATTGGTCGTTTGAAATATATGTAAAATATGTGGGTTTATAAAGTGTGTGAACTACGCCAACTTTAAATTTCTATAGCGCTTGCTTTCTGAAAAATCGGCTTTGACCCATAGACAGGCAGACAGAGAGATGTGAGTGATGTTCTATAAGGGTTCATTTTTCACCTAAAAAGAATGTGCGTTTTTAGTACTGATGAAAACCAAATAAAACCTAAACTGATGTTATTTATTTTTCGTCTTCATGAGCTGATCCTGATTCTAGCAAAACATTTCAATCATCATGGTATAATATATTTCAATAATATTGTACAAAATTTGGTTTGCCATTAGTAGTTCGAAGCTGGGTCATAAACCAAACATTACACATGGATAGGATAATAAGTACAATACAACCAATAAACATTGATGACAAATAAAAACCCAACATAGAAAAAATTATAAAAATTTACTAATCACAATGCTCAGTTATTTTCTCAATGCACATCATGTAAATATAATGATAAATGTAAAATAAAATATTTGTAAGATGAAACGAAGCGACCTGGACCCAACTTATCATGGAGAAGTCTAACTCGGTAATGACTCCTGCCCTTGCTCATTACTGAGTTAGACCCCTACATCCTTCCTGACAATCATACTAGCTATTATTTATTTTTCCTCTTCTTTTGCCACTTTTTGCTGTCAATATTATTATTTATATTTTTAATGGACAAAAGGCGAATATACAAATATAGATGACACCTTTGTTTATCCATAAGAATAGATATGAACAAAGAGTGGGCCAGTTTTTTAAATAAAGTTTATTAGTATTCCCAAGGTGGTCTAATCTGTTTGCTTGACAGTCTATATCACTCAAAAATCACATTTTTGAATATTTCACTATTTCTATATTTTTATATCCTATCGTTTCATTACCTCCAAATTACAGAAATGTGATTTATTTTGTTTTTTTATTGTTAATTTATGTCACAATGGCCATTTTTTGTAACTTAGGGTAATATATAATTAAAAGGTTTACTGGGCTTTTGCTTTTTCTTTATTTGTTACATATAATAAAGACATAAGATTGTTACAATAATAATTACATAAACTAATTATTGCCTACAAATAGAAAAAAAATTACATACAAAGCGAAAAAATTTACATTAACCATAAATACATTGTGATTGATCATATTAATTCACGTAAATAGATGTACAGAAGATTTTTTCTAAACAATTACATACACAATAATTGGAGTACCAGATTATGGAATGACACATTTTAGTAAAAAATATTGCAAGAACAACAAATTAAGGGCAATTTTCCATATATAAAATGACATAAAATTATACTCTACGCAACAAACAACACAGCGAGGGAAAAATAATAAGTGTCGACCGGGGGCGAGTCGTAACACTGAAATGCAGAACTTTGGTCTATAATAAAGCTTTAACAGAATAAGTCAATGTCAAACTTAAATGTAGAATTAGAAAAACTTATTTCAAGAATAATACTGCATACTTACTGCCCCATGATTCTAGTAAATTCACTATTTTTTTTAACAATAAAAAATATTGGCAAATTTCTAAAGCTCATCTATGTTAAGGGCTTTTTTTTATAAAACAAGCGCATAAAAACAGGAATATAATAAAAAAAAAAAGGGGAAAACAACGTAACATGGGGTACAAGGATTAAAAAGCGTGGGAAATATATTTTTATTTACTGGGAAAACAAAAATACAACATCTAAATTTTTTTAAATCATTTTTATCTATCGCTAAAACATGCGTTGTTATTTAAATATATAACGTGTACGTCACACACATATATATATAATACATGTATGTATATATATCTATATATATAAGTGATGGGTGAGTTTTCAAACGCTGCAATACCCGTGTATCATTTACGACGGCTATTGGAGTATTTCAATTCTCATTTTGGGCAGGTTTAGACTAACATTGTCTAAACACAGCTCAAATTAAAAAAAAATTGACGTCTTTTTTATCAGCTGACATGAACTACGCACTTTCAGCAAAGAAAAATATGTCAAAACACTACTACATTTTTATATCAATTGCGACTATTAAATTTTTATGAAAATCAACTCTACTTGACTTGTATTTTCTTACTGTTTCAAAATCCTTACATTTTATAAATTTTGGTTGGAATGTTTACTCAGGTTAAATAGAGAAATATTCCATTATAGTAATTTATGTCACAAATTATCCTCCTTAGACGTGTCCAACAAAAAGCGGCTAACTTTATTGACAGCGTTTAGAACAATGGGGATAACAAAATCATAAATAAAAAAAATCAATCAATTTTAATGTTGCCATTAGAAAAGTGATTTGCCACTAAAGACTACTTTTTTATGTTATGTTATTTTGGTACATAGAGACATAGAAAAAAGTTTTAAAGTAATAGCTTAAGTAAACGAATGAATAAAAACAATACTTGGAGATTGAGTGAAATATCAAAAGGTACTTTCGATAAAAATTTCCTTTCTTTATTACCGCAAAAATATCCAGTCATAATTGGAGGCACAAGTTAGTACATTAAAGTACACTTGTGTATTCTTTTATAATCCATGATATTTATATATGAACATCATAGATTATAGAAATATAAGATAAATTCTATTAGAAATGCACCTAATGAATTATATTTTTAAAATGCACCAAAAATGCTATTAGACTTGCACCTGAGGAACTTTATTTTTTCAGTTCAGTACCCTTAAATATTCCATTAATACAAATTACCTTTAACTTCCTTTACATTGGAATATACAAAAATACTTATTCCAACTTACACTCTGATATGCTTTCTGACTAAGTGAAATCTAAAATTGGTCATAGATGAATGTAAAATTGTGCTATGATTGAATACCTGTTGTTAATAATTTTGGTTGCTTATGAGACCTTACACTGAAGATAAAATGAGAAAATATTAGTGAAGACAGCAAAAAAATCAAGAAACACACTGTAAGGATTGACATTTATGACATAATATAACTTGTTTCGCGATTCTTTAGCTTAATGACAAGTTTTAAAATTCTCGTCTACATTTTTAATTTTCAACTTTTTAAATATTTTAGCCAAATTGTTTTAAAACCACTCGCATTTGCCATATTCCCATTCCTTTACACCAAATTCGATTATGGCCCATCACGTAATAGACGAAATATAATCATTCCATCAAAGTCCTATAAGTAGTATACTTTCATATTCCATTTTTAATATAACTATTCCATTGAGTTCATCGTACCCGACTCAGAGCAGCGAGTTAAGGCTCATTTTAACAAATAACCCTGTTTTTTATAAGGATAGTCTTAATTTCTATTGACAAGGATTTCCAGTTCATTTGCTCAAAAATCTGCAACTGTCTCTTATAAACTCAATATGTATATTTTATTTTTTATGACGTTATAAATCTAATGTTAGTATCAGATATTTGAGCTCGAGTTGTTTTAAATTTGGATGTATCAAATTTGTAGTTGACATTTTAATCAATTTTATGTAAAATGGACAGCATAATATATCCTTAAAACTCCATTTGGTTTAAATGCAATTTTAAGTACACATTTTAGCTCAATGACATTTATTAACATGAGCCTGTCATCCACTACATGGAGAGGTACTTATCACTGAGTTGGGTCACTTAGACTGTGTAAGTGGTTCGAGTTGATGTGTTGGGTTCGTAGTATGGGTTGAGTGATCAGTGGTCGCCGCTTTGGCTGCCACACAGCAGCATTTCATCTATTGTGTCGCCTATATTATCCCCGCATGTTGTTTGGTTTTGACCTAGTGTTAAATATATTTCAATATTAGTAAAGCTCGCAATGAAAATATCTTACTAGTTATATGGTTTATATCTTCTAGAAGTAGGCAATGACCTTCCTTTAGGTTAGGCTATTTTAGTTACTCTATATTATTCTTTTCTCATATGTTCTTTTCTTAATTCTTTGCCTGCAATACATCTTACATTTTCAGCATGTTTATTAAATTTTAATTTAGCTACTTTCGATAGCATTAACGTTGCATATTTTAGTTAATTATTTACAGCTACACTTATTTCTAACACTTTGTTAAGAAGTTTCGACATATGTGAATATATTGTCCTAAGAGACTTGCGTTTAAAAGTTAATATAATTTATTAAATTTGTACTCTTCCCTCTCCATTTGATATTTTTTTAATAAATTACTTTTAAAATTAATTAAACTCAATTTTCAACTTACCCTTTTTCTCAGTTGAAAGTATGCATTTCTTGCAGCTTATGAAGAAAAAGGAGAAACATTTGAATTTGGTGTTGTAGGCATAAGGTCCATTGTTTTGCAGACCCATCCAGCGATATCAACTTGCTCTGCGTCTGCATTTCGAATCCACTCATGGTTCTGAAAATAATACTTTGATAACTTTTCTGAAATTGTTAATATTAATAGGTAAATACAGTACTTTCATTCTTAATACAGTTATATAAAAACTTTCATTGCAAAATAAAGAGAGGGAGTGGAAAAATAAAGAATATATGCATTTTAAGAACATCAAGAAAAACAAATTCAATTCAATTTAACTTGGATTTGGAATAGAGTAATGAAATATTAAGTGAGCTATTCTTACGTTATCTATTAGTTATATTCCAAAATATATATACTAACACAAACGAATTTCATTTTTCAAAAATACACATATTACCACAAACTATTGAAGTTGATTTCTATCTTTAGTATAAAATTGGATTCCAGATAAGGAAACATTATTGCTTTAAATAAAGGAAGCTCTGAATCATTACTTATAATTAAAACCTTTATATGTATCTCAATAAGGTCAAAATTAATTCATTCCTTGATTTACCATTAAAGTTTTCAAGTCTGCTCGCTCATCTGGATTTTTCTTTAGACACCTGTCCACAAAATCCTTGAACTCATCGCTGAATATGCCGGCTGGTAACTTGGGAGGAGGCTCATTTACTATATAATCAAGTAGTTCAAATATTGCCATTGGTCTTGGAGCATTAGCACCCTGCAGGAAAAATAAGGCATTCAATTATAACTATGAACAAAAATCAGACTATTTTTCTTAAATTATGGTACAATATATGCAGAAGTCTTGCTTTAGTTTTGAGATAACACTATCCTTTTCTACCATTCAATATTAAATATATGAAATAAATAAAAATTAATAAAACGTATTTTAAACTTAAAAAGCGCTTACTTGACCAGGTGAATGATCTTCATTTTGTCCACCGAATATTGCAGCCAATGTCTTGGCATCAGGCGGTGGTATGGGATACATACCGATTGCCATTTCCACTAATGATAAACCCAATGACCAAATATCCGATTGCACAGAGTAATGGGTCCCTTGTAATCTCTCTGGCTGCAAAAAAAATTAAATTAGGTAAGATGTTATATAAAGGTGAACTTTTTAAATGAATTAAATTTTACTGCTTATTAGTTTCATTTGCATTAATTAAACATTATTAGGTTCGTACACATGATATGTGACTTTATATGCGTCGAAAGTATTGCACAATGTTTTATAAAGATTACTATAAATTTCTCTTCACACTCTTGTCAGAGTGGTCGTGGTCTTGGTGATGGTGTAAATGGCTGGTCTTCGTTTCTCTCGACTCGGATGGCTGCTTTGACGATGCGTTTTCACTTCAGTCGATTGGTAGCATGTTTATAGTAATGCTAGTCTCTGTTAACCTCTTTATCAGGTCCGTCCATCAGTTGGAAATCGCCCTCGAGATTTTTTGCCTTTTTTAAATTATCCCTGCACTACTAGACGCTCTATCGAAAGTTGTTCGATATGTCCAAAGAATTTAAGAATTCGCAATTGTACAGTCAACGAAAGTCTTTCTTCGATTCTCAATTCCTTTATAATGGAGATATTGGTCGGCACCACATTTCTAGTGCACCGATTCTGCGATGGTATTTTCATCTGAGAGTTCGAGGTTTTTACACCAGTTAGAAAAATTGGATAAAGGAGACATGTCATTAGTAGAACCTTGGTATTTTTGGTTATTCGTCTGTGCTTCCAAATCTTATCCAGCTTCCCGACAGCAAAGCTTGTGATGGCAAAGTGTTTCTTGATTTGCTCACAATATTGGACACACTATAGAACACGAAACTGTAATATAAATGACTCATTCATCAGCCGTCATATTACAAGAGTGCATAAACTGTTTTTACCTACAACGTAACGTAGGAAGTATATGTGTTTAGGGGGAGAGGTTGTTTGTGTGTGTAATCTAATGTTCCCATTTATCTCCAAATGGGTTTGACCGATTTAGATATGGTTTTCTGCATAATATTTGGGACTAATCGGCAATGGTTGTTAGATAAGTGTTGCAGCCTCACCAGGAGGCACTGGAATAAACATTTTGTTGCAAATAAATGTTCCCATTTATCTCCAAAATGGTGTGACCGATTCAGACATGGTTTTCTGCAAAATATTTGGGACTAATCGGCGATCGTTCTTAGATAGGTGTTAAAGTGTTAGCACGCCAGGGGGCGCTGCAACATTTTGTTGCAAAAAAATGCTCCCATTTTTCTCCAAAACCGTTTCGACTGATTTAGATATGATTTCAGTACAAAGTTTGTGATTTAACGGCGAAGATTAATAGTCAGGTTATTAACTCGTCAGGGGGCATTGAAATAAACATTTTGGACTGATCTAGATTAAACACTTTGTGGCCTTTCTTCGGCTTCGTAGATGTATGATCCACATAACATGTTTCTCAAGCGCTCTAATTCTTCCAATGCTATGCTATTGTGTGGACCATTGGAAAGTTTTCTTTGATTTAGAGAAGTTGTTACTATGCCGTCTAAACATCATATTCTACTAAGACACATAAGCTTGCCCTTTGGCGAGCTAAGTTATTAAAAGTAATAATAAAAAGCAAATTAAAATATTGATTAAGCCCACGACAGATGTAAACATTTTGATGGAAAAAGTATAAAATAAAATGCAAAATTAAAAATTTGGAAAAAAATCCATGACGGGATGTAGTTATTGTAATTGAAAACCGAGTAAATAATTTTTTTGAAAACCACGACTAAAAGAAAGTAAGAATCTTTTGATATAATTACAAATCCAAGAAAATCCATCGGGGCTGCCATGGCCTGTCTATATAAGATTTTGTAGTTTTATCAGTTTGTTACTAAGTGAAATTGTGCAAATAACTTTTTTATGCTGTTACAATGTAATTGGTATTGGGAACGGAAATGGCAGCCCCGACGGATTTTCTTCGGTTTGTAATTATATTAAGGTTCTTACTTTCTTTTAGCTGAGGGGTTTACAAAAAATTATTTAATCGATTTTCAATTACAATTACTACGTTGTGAGTTTTTTAAAAATTTTTAATTTTGCTTTTTATTGCAAAGTATTTGTATAATTATAATTTTTATGAACTGCGAAATGTCTAAATATGTGTACATATTTGTAATTTTAAATATATATATATATATATACACACATATATATATATATATATATATCTTATTTTTAATAAAACAATTTCTTAAAGTAGGCATCAAAAATCAATAAAGTAGGCATCCCATTCATTTTGAAAAGAGAATGTTTATAATCAGATTTGACATTTGAGGTATTGTAAACCTATATTCTTACATTTATGTTAGTAATTTAATGTGGATTTATTTAGTATTTGTGATTTATAATATAAGTTACGTATGTATATAGTGTGCATATTACACTATATACATACGTAACTTATATTATATAGGTTATATTTTATATTTAAGAGAAATTCAGATAAGTAAAGTGTTTTGAACAATTTATAAATATTAGTGTTACATAAAAAAAATATCATAAAATGATACCAAAAATTTCGATAGAAAGAGTAGTTTCATTAAATGTTAAGTTATACAGAAAATTATTACAAGGTAATCACAAATACTTAATTTTTGAGTAATCATTAAAATATTTTTTTAAAACGAACTAATGTATAAAAATACACAAAATACAATATTTCACAGAAAAAACACACTGCCTACATATACAAGTACATCACAATGAATCTGGGCTTCACATCAATATCCAAAGATGTTGGTGTGCTAGTGCCGGTGAGGCTGGCCTTTTGCCGATATCACTGAGAAACAATATTACAGAACATATTAATTATAAATCTATCTATTACATCCCCACACATTACAATGCATTAAAAATGTTTGTTCAGCCATGCCGCGGGCTTATCTAATGACATTATTGCTCCAAGTAGAAATCTTTTGACATCGTTTAATTTCAAAGTAGTGTTTTCTTTCGTCAAATATCATTTCTTTTGTGCCCAGATTATTTTGACTGTGTTTATTTTACAGTGATATGTATACTCCATAGACACTATTCGACTGTGTTTACTCTTGTTTGTGTGTTATTAAAATGGCGCCACCAATTGAGAATCCTGCCGACTGCGAAGTGCATGATGTTATTCATGTTCTTAGTGCTAAAGGCTTGAAAGCGGCTGAAATTCATCATCATATCAGTGACGTTTATGGTGAAAGCATTATGAGTGATGGAATGGTATGGAAATGGGTTAGCGCCTTTAGAGATGACCGCACAAACATTCGCGATGAGTAACAAAGTAGGCAGGCGACCTTCAGTCACCGATGATTTGACTCAAAAACCGTAAACTGAAAGAGAACAGGCGATTCACGATTTCATCTTTATCTGAAGAGTTTCCTACAATCTCAAAAAGTGTTTATCATGAAATTGTGACTGAACGATCAAATTATTGGAAGTTGTGTTCACGCTGGGCGCCGAAAATGTTGACTGAGGAGCACAAAATCAAATGTTTGCAGTGCATTGATTTTTCTTGAGCGCTACAGTATTGAGGGGGATGATTTTTTAAGGTGTATTGTTACAGGTGATGAAACGTGGGTAGCCTATGTTTAACCGGAATCAAAGCAGACCATGGAATGGCGACATTCATCATCTCCAAGGAAAGTGAAGTTCAAATAAACGATTTCTGCTCAGAAAATCATATGTACTGTGTTATGGGACAGAAAGGGAGTGCTGCTTTTTGTTTTTTTGCCTCATGGTGAAACAATCTATTCAACTGCATACTGTGAGACTTTAAAAAAACTGCACCATGCAGTTCAAAACAAAACGAGTGGCTTATTGAGTAAGGGTATCGTTTTGTTCCACGATAATGCCCGTCGACATACGGCAAATTGAAGTCAAGAGATTATCACATCATTTGGCTGAGAACAATTGGACCACCCTCCATACAGTCCCG
Source organism: Druceiella hillmani (assembly GCA_039881145.1). NCBI lineage: Eukaryota > Metazoa > Arthropoda > Insecta > Lepidoptera > Hepialidae > Druceiella > Druceiella hillmani. Next base: position 1,823,277 of record JAYKKI010000091.1, read on the forward strand.
ATTTAGCACCGAGTGATTACCATTTGCTTCTGCATTTGAAGACGCATCTGGCTGGGCACCGCCATCTGGCTGGGCACAGCCATAATGACGATGACAATGGTTATCTAATGAGGCGGTAACATTCTTTGAGAATGGAATACAAAAGCTGGTCCCACGATACGACAAGTGCCTCAATATTAGTGGGAATTATGTCCAAAAGTAGAGTAAAATGTGAACTTTTACATGAATAAATTTTTTTTTAAAAATGTCTACTTGTTTTTTATTATTTCAAAACGGTACTTATTTTAAAAACACGCCAATACAAAATAATTTTATGAAACGCCAAAAATGTAGAGGTCAATATTGAAAAATGACAAGTCATTGCGCCTCGTGGTTTTTAATCGCCATTATGTTGATAAGCGTGGCAAGGAAGCATTGTATATACACGTGGTACACATAAGTTGCCATACGTGGACATACAGTAAACAAAAAATATAATTGATCTGAATCTATATGCCTTTGAACTAGAAGTGTGTCCCTTGTGAACATACAAATAATGAATGTCGCAAATAATTATACTAGCCGTGTGCTCGGATTAATTCAGATTTGTTAGTCCTACGTACATTTACATATGGCTACTTCGATAAAATTGTTAGGTTTCGTGTTTGTGTAACAGGCGGACAGATAGATAATAATATGAACCCGCACTGGTTGTCCTCAAAACAAAAACTAATAATTTAGTTTTACCAGACATACATATCCAAATGGAGAATAAAAGTTACAATAAACTTTTCTAGATAAAAATGCTGATTTTTGCAAAATTCATAAGCACAAATCAGCATTTTTATCTGATAAACTGATGATTTTATGAAAGTCGAATGAAAGTACGGTTTTAAAATAATATTATTAAAGGTGTAGTGACCATAAAAATGAATATTCTAAATCTTTTCTTCTAATATCTATCCAAATGTTTTTTAGATTATTCAAGTAGTATAAAAATTAATATAGGTATGTCGATTTGAAATAAATATTTAATTAATTGTCGAAGATTTTGAGATGAGGTAAACATTACATTTTCCGCCGCTATTGACATACATATATTATTTTTAAACTACTTGTACGAAATGACAAACATAGATATATGTTTTCTTTTCAGAATAATATATCAATTATTATATTATTTTCCACTTAATACACTATGCCGTTCATAATGCATTTTCTTTTTGCAAGACTATTAAAATGCATCACAACATATATACAACGAATCACTGCGAATGCACTGTAATATATATAAATACAATCAAGGCTGCGTTTCCGGGTAATAGCGTAGGGTAATTCAGTATGATATGGCCTGTTCGATGAAACAACCAACTGAAAAATTTGACAGTCTTTTCTCTAGATGTTATGAGCTAAGATTGGTGAGCGATTGCTACTCGAACGTGTACATTGCTCTATATTATTGAAAATCAAATTAAAAAGTATTTTTAAACTTCAAAGATTCAATTTACCTCAGATTTCCAGATTATGCTTACAAATTTGATAATCTTAAAAATGACAGAGTTATTGAAAATTTCAATGATGCTTAAGAATCCTACTTCTGAACGGGTTCAAAAAGACCTATCACCAACAATGCCTTAAACATCAAGATCTAATAACGATGCTCACAAAAAGACAAGCCTCCAAAGTACCTGACTGACAACTGCTTAATTGTAGAACTGCTTACTAATGTTCGGAAACGGTCCAAGCAAGTAGCTAAGGTAATCGCATCTCCAGATTACATTAGTGAAAAAAAAGGAAGAAGAAACGATAGAATTAGTCAATAAAAATTCCAGTCCCGAAGATAACATATATGATTGTGTGGAATGCAGTGAAAATTACTATGCGACTGAAAAAAATAGAAGATTAACTGCAATGTATTTTTTGTAAATTTTGGCTGCAAGAAAATTGCACTCCGTTCAACCATCCTTGTAATCCTTGTAGCAAGGAAATGAACAAAAAACAGAAAAGAAAAACTTACATGAGAAAAAAGTAACGGGAAAGGCAAAGGGAGAGAAAAAAATGACCCAGAAATTAAATGACTATCTTATCCTTACATGAGCGGCTAACTTATAATGGATATTAACATTAAAGCTTTTTCTAATGTTTTGAAAAAGATATGTATAAAATTAAGAATAATCTACAAAAATATACATTGAAATAAGAGTAAAAGCTCAGTATTTATAAAAACATTATCCTAAAGTACGTATATAATTTGTAGGCTACACTGAAAAATCTTGTAGTACCAATACATATTTGAATAGAAAATAAAATGTTACAATGTTTGTTTAATTATCTATACGCCAAATATAATATATCTGTATATAATGCCATCAAATCTAGAAATATAGCAGTGTAAGCATTGTCGCTATCGCACTCTAACACCTTATAAAATTAATGAGTAATATATATCCTCTAGGCTTTTTGTGCGTCGAAATTTCAATTATTTTCACGAAATGTTCGAAACGCCTGCTAATTTCCACAAAAAAATGGAGAGGTGTCCATTTCGACTGTGTAAAATTACACAATTCGTGTCAATAAAATAATGTGTTACTTGTATTTATTTAAATTACTGTTTTGATTATGTATATAGCTTTATAATACTCTGGGGATAATACAATGAATTTTATAAATTGTCATCAGCTGATGGAATATATATTTGTGCCGATTATAGCTGTCAAATTCGATTGTTTATAAAAATCCTCTCTTGAAATTGAATGGACTATAATTTTCAGTTTATAATTGAGTATATATTTTTAAAACTTAATTTAATACAAACTAGTTTAAGATTCTATATCATTGTTTTTCATATTAATAAATCAAAATAAATAAAGAATAAGATTTTTGCTATTATCTATAAATAATAAAATCGTAAAAAAGTGAGTTTCGAATATTTTTCACTGAATATTTTTAAGTAAAACAAGTGCTACCTATAACACTCTAAGTCTAAAACAGTTTTTATAATTTTTGTCTGCTGTGTGCATTTTCATTGTGCACGCTAATCTCAGCAATGGCTGAACCGATTTGGATGCGGTTTTCAGTGGTGTATTTAGATTAGGTTGGATTAACATTTAGGTTTAGTATCACATCATTCGGTTCACAAATAAAAAAGATACATATATAGTCAATCTATCTAAAAATAGATAGTCAATCTTTACCTTACGTTTATTGTACATGGACCGATATTTACATTTTTTATTGTACAGAACCGATGGAGGCAATTTGGCTGCCAACGGCATCTATTAGTGTTTTTAGTAAACTTTATGTTCATAGGATTCTGAGAGAAAAAAGAAAAAAAACAATAAACAATTGCTAATAACTTTTCTTACTTAGTGTTCTATGCGAACAAAGTCGTGGACATAGCTAGTTTATAATAATAGTAGAGTATGAGCAACTTATTTTTAAATATACGTCATTATTAATCATGGAATAAATGAATTTGAAAGAAAAATTTTCTTTAATTTAAGGGAAATATAATCGAGTTTCAATGATTGAAGTAGGTAATATTGTAAGTCTATTTTTGATAATTGGCTATTGATCAATGTAAACACATGTGAACAGCAGCAATGCACTACAATTTGAGTAACTTTATTTGGCATGTGTTCACTGGAGTAATTAAACAAGAGAGTGGATTTTGTGAATTAAATGAAGTGAAAGCGAAAGAATTTTATATGTTAGTTAACACATTAAAAAATTGACATATTCAGTGTAAATTTAATATGCAAGTACTATGGTTGTAACACGTAGAAAAAAAATAGTTAAAATAATTTATTTATTGAAAAGTTACCATAAAGACCAGAAATGACTATTGCATAAAAATAGAAAGGTGTGTTATCAAAAATAAAAATAAATATAGTCCCATAGCATTTCATTAGAAAAAGGACAGATTTTAATTTCCTGTTTAAAAATCTATTATGATTTTAATATTGAAAAGAAAGCCCTATTTTTTTCCAATGGATCTACAGTATGATCTATGAGTATGAGTATGAGTATGAGTCAATAGGTATAGCTGTTGAATAAGTACCAAGCCGCATGACACTGCGTGGATATGAACATATGGGTTAATTTCAGTTTGCCATTTGGTGCGTCTACATACCCTGTGCGGGATTGAAGGATAATATTGTTATACTATACAGTCATGTAATATACACATACTACTTGGGGGTAGTTGTTATAATAGTAAGATTTATGTGAAATTTGCTCTTAATGAAATATGCATACTTTCAGCAGTGAAGCTGTTAATAAAAAAGCAAATACAATTATAAATTTAGGCAATTAGTGTTATACTAGCCAAGTTCCACGTACCTTTTTTTGTTAGGGTTCCACAGTGAGATAAGGACTCCTAGCAAAGTGTATAATTTCGTTATCTCCACACTCTTGTCAGTCTCAGTTTCTACACTTTTATACCTATTTGCATCAAACTTACTTGAAGCTTCACATAGAAATCTCAATTCGTATATAACAAATATTTATTAAAAATTGTTTAATGTAAAAGTAAGCTCAACAATTTTTATGTGTCCCATCAAGAAAGATGTGTTTTTGGTTATTAAATTTAAATTAGGCTTCTAATAGACGCACAATGTTCCCCTTTTAATTTTTCAAATATGGCTTGGGTAAATTTGTAAAAAGTGTAGATATTCAAAACTTTCCATTCAAATTATTTCAGTCGACTTGCATCAACAATTTGAAGAGATGTAAGCGACTACAGAACCTTCTTTAGGCATGTTCCGACTACTACTTGACCATTTTTAACTTCGTCTACTATCTCACATTATATTTTTTACTTCGTCTACTATCTCATATTATTATTTTATATAATATTGGTTACTGACAGATTTGATTCAAAGTTAAAGCAAATTCAAAGTATTAGTAAATCTCTTAACAATTCTATTTTAGTTTTTTCAACTAGACTATTCATAGCAGGTAGGAAGATTTTCTTTAACGCCGACTTACGTAGAGAGAATAACAGTTGCCTGCATTGCTCTAATTATATATACTTCAATATCTAATTATAATTGACTGTACTTATATATTATTCAATTTAAATTATGTCAAAAACAAATTACTACTCACAAACAAGAGCAAGACTGAATGTCTAAAGGAGGTTGAAACAAATCATAATTAGTTACTAATTTTCCTGATTCTATCAATTCTTGAACATTAAGTGTCAATTTTCATAATACCAGGCAATATCTCATTGATCTAAATATCAAGATATGGTCAAAGGAACATTAAGCCAAATTGACAAGATGACGCCAATTCATATGCATGGTGCACTATTGCAATTAATCGAAACTAAGTCATCAGTCACATGGCCGTCTGTATGCGACTGTGGATGTAGTCTTGTTTTGGTGTATATCTTGTTTTACTTATTACTTTTTTAATCAAATAAAAAAAAAATATGTTCTCAATTTTTTGCATATATATTGATATGACAATGTTTAAATTACTTGGAATTTATTGAAAGTAATGAGAAAAGTAATTTTGTTTTGTCACAAACGATTCAAAATTAAGTTAGTTTAATTATCAATAAACTTCAAAGGTTAAATCAAATAATAAATCATCTTGAGTTACGTTTTGCTTTTATGTTTTATTTACATTTAGAAAAAAATTTCCTTTCTAATAGTTCTTCCACTGTTTTAAAAATTAATGAAACATTTGACAGAATAAATTTACATTGATTTTAGAAAGCGATAAGACAATGTCGAGTTGTTTGCAAATATTTGAAATAATTATTATTTGGAACGTTAACTATCTAGAAGATTTGTCGATTCTGTTGTCTAATGAAAAGCAATAGTATAGAAACTTAGTTATATTAACGCACTTGCTTTACAATATTTGTGTGTATTTGAAATAACTAAAAACATAATGTGTGTGTAAGCATGTACGTCTTTCATATATAGGCTATGCAAACAGTATATATGTTGGCTTTATTAATCACTTAACAACTCAAATCTATAAACATTTTATACTTACATTTTCAGTTTTAAGTTTATCGGTTTAGTAGTTTTTGAGTTATTGAAGGTTAGCACCATTTTAGTGGGATACTTTCCGGTTACTATGGGCCTGTCCTTATGCCGTACTGTAATTCTATTCATTACCTATTGAAAATAGGAAAAATATTGGGCAAATATTAATTAAAACATAAACTCACAGACATGTAACTCCGCGTTCCCACAAAAGAGTTGGCCATGGAGTCAATAAGCTGTCCCGATACACCAAAGTCGCATATCTTGATCTCACCATTGCTGTTCACCAGGATGTTTGAAGGTTTTACATCTCGGTGCATGATAGCATGCTTATCGCGCAAGTAGCTCAGACCCTTGAGGACAGCAGATGTTATTGTGCCTGTAGGATTATATAAATAAGAACCACAGAATGATATAAATATACCACAGAATGGATAGTAAATTCAGTGAAACCAGTAAATCACGAAAAATAGTAAATTCAGTAAATCATGAAAAAAAAACAAATTGAAACAATAAATATTTCAATTATTTTTCTAAAAACTTATTAAATGATCAATATTTAATAAATGTAAAGTGCAAAATGAAATGTTAATGTACTTTCATATGTTACACTATACAGTTTACCTTATGAAGCATGATATATATCTAATCTCCATCAGTTACTTATGATCTGTTTGTGGTTATTATATACAAATAATATCAGTATTAAAGTTTGTTTTTTTATTAACATATTATTAGAAACGTATATGTCAAAAAAATGTTACTGATATTTTCTATCCATAGTTTTATACATGTAGAAAACCTATTTTTAAAATTTATTGTGGGTTCGAAACAAAACTGAGATATTCAATTAAACACAGGCTCATAATTACCTAATATTGATTCTGGTATACGACCAGCTTTCTTTAGGATGAGGTCTAGAGATCCCCCATCCATATATTCCATGCATATGGATATTTCTCCATCGCTATAAAATGCTCCATAAAATCCTACGATATGTGCAAAATTACATTCATGTAAAACTTTTAATTCCCTTATGATCTGCTTTTTGATAGCTGGTTTTACTTCCAAATGAATTAGTTTACGTGCCATTATTAGACCCGTGGACTTGTGTCGAACTTTCATTACAACACCGCCATTGCCTTGACCTGGAATTAAAATAAATGTAATATCAATTTATGCTTACTTGTATATAATGAATTAGATAAATAATTGTGAATTGCTGAAGTGTGTATGAGGTAAAAACGTCTTATAATTCACACAATGATTTATTGTAATAAAACATATTTAACAAAATCTCATTAAAACAGAAAATTACCAATATAACTCTCAATGAATTAGTGTTTGTAAAAATATCATTTAAGTTTGTTTGTTTTACTTTGTCCATGTTTAATGTTTCAAATTATTTTTTTTTGTTTTGGAACCCCAAAAAGCAATGATAAATAAATCCAAATACCATTATATTAGGTACTTTACTATGGTTAGGAATTTACATAAAGCAGTAAAGGTAATAAGGTATTTAAGAGAGGAAATATTTAACCAATGGAGTCTACTAATTTTCGGTCATTCAATATTTGTTATTATGAACATATGTTTCAAAGCATGTGGAAAAATAAAATATAAGCAAAAATATTAATTAAAATATGATACAGTTTGATTTGTATTAGTATATGAGATTCAATAACTTGTTATGTGATTTCATTTGTGTAGAATCATTTTTCCATATAATAAGTAAACAAAACATAAATTCGATAAAACTTTCTCTAGTCCGTTCCTTCGAGAGAATAGCATTTTGGGCAGATGGAGTCCTAGGTAATTATTTGAAATAATGACGTGGCATGCTAACTTTCTCTATTCCATTCCTTCGAGAGGGAGATGATTCATCCTGAATTTCTCGATTTTAATATATATTATTTTTGTAACAATAGCATTTTGGGCAGAGTCCTAGGTAATTACTTGAAATAATGACGTGGCACGCTATACAACCCTGTCTCCTTACACGCTACGGTATGATCCACATACAATAGTCCATCCACGAGCACTTTTAGGGGGTAGGTAATTATGAAAAAGGAATTTTATGTAAGTATTGAGTTATTTATGCTATATGTGTACATGACATAACTAACTTTTTTGTTGCTAATTCTCAGTACAATATGTACATCTAACCATAACATTGAAATTTATTTTATGCTTAAAGCAGTGTTTGGACAAGCACTTTTAGGGGGTAGGTAATAATGAAAAAGGAATTTCATGTAAGTATTGAGTTATTTATGCTATATGTGTACATGACATAACTAACTTTTTTGTTGCTAATTCTCAGTACAATATGTACATTTAACCATACCATTGAAATTTATTTTATGCTTAAAGCAGTGTTTGCACATGTTCTTCACTTTACATTTTTGGTCTGTTGCTCAGACCCAGAAACATTAATTGATATAGTCCATACACTATATCCACATAGGGAGACTAAAAACCCATTAGTAAAAGCTTCATCAAAAATGGTTTATGTGATACATTGAACAACATTCCTTCTTTACAAATTAGTGTAGCTAGTCTGGACTAGCTGCCAAAAGCATAGTAAGCGTTACAAGGAATACTAGAGGTAAAATGTAATAGACTTACCTAATTCACCGAGCTTTTCGAAATCATCATCACTCAATTCACCTATTTTCTCCTTCTGGCACAAAAATACTTCAATTCGTTTACGTTGAGTATCATCCATTTCTATTTGTTCGAGTCGCTCAGTTAGTGCTTCTATACTAGTTTTCGATTTCCCAGCTAACCCTGGTGTTCGTCTAGGTTGTTAAATTAATAATAATTTAATCAAATTAAGGAAATTTTAATGCTCCAAAATCTTAACTCAAGGCATAGTCAATAATTGTTGATGCACATATTTAAATAGAAAAAATAATAAATATTCCAATTTGATTACTAATAATTAAAATAAATTATTTTCTTAGTCATATCATAAAGCAAATACTTACTCATGGACTGTCGCCGATTTTAATTGTGGAGTCATATTTGACGGAGTAACAGGTGGCGCAGTATCTATCGACCCTGGTGGTAGGGTCAAATTTAATTTATTTTTCGACATTTTACTCATTTTGGCGTTTAAATCTATACGACATTTGCGAAACAATAATATTCATCCGATTGTTTTCCATGAAATTGTTTGCGATGCACAGTGTTATCTGTGCTGTCACCTCCCCACGGAGTACAATACGGACGGACCACAGATAATATAGAATTGAGATAAGGAGAGTGCAGATGGTATAGACAAATAATATAGAGTACTATTGTACAATACGGGGCGAGGTCTACCATTTGACGAAAAAGTTGAATTTGAGCCGTAAGCAGCGCTAGTTAGTTATCATAATATTTTTTTTCGTATAGATGGCGCAATTTGCTAGAGAAATTAATGGTAACAAAACAATATTAAATTATGATTAACTTGCATTATAATTTTTCCTTAATTTTATTTTCATTCTTACTAAACGAAATATACTTTTCCTTTATTCAATAAAACTTGAATTGATTTCCTAGTTACGAATTGGAACATAAAATCATATAAGATATAAAAGAATTATAGAAATAGGCTGATGTGGATGGTGATAGAGCAGAGGCTTTTGAATAGATACATATTTTTATCTTGGATTCCACTCAATCTATGAGCTAAACATAATAGCAATAATTCAATTATTTCAAATATAATTACCATTTTCATCAACATTACTTAAATATTCTCATAATTCTAAGTAATAGCCTAATCTAAATAAACTCCTAGCTGAACACTTAAATTCTATTTTATCGTTACATTCATTACTAAGGTTTCATAAAATGCATTTCAAATAGTAGTATGTTTTTTTAGTAGTAGATATACTTAAACAATAATAGTTACATTCCGAATGAATGTTATATTCCGAATATTTACATTTATTTATTTATGTCAATACACGTTATCAACTAATGTTTAAACCTAACTAAATCAGTTAATTTAATTAACAAAGTCACTAGAGACACTTTTATGGCTTGTAAATAGGATAAGTGATCCCTGTAGAGGACGGAATGTTATTGGTGTGACAACATTATTCATTCGTCCACGAGAGACCTTTAATTCTCAAATGGAATAAACTTTATATATAATACGCAGTGCTCCAGCTCAAAAGCAAATACTATATTGAAAATAAAGTCTAATTTATTGAAAGAGATGAGTGGGGGGAAGAAGAAGGGATTGTATATTCTCTAAATACAAAAGGCGTTGCACTTTAAGAAGAGTGCAAATAATTGTTTTTTTCTGAAAAAAAGTTACAAAGGTACCTCTAACTAACATTTCTATACAAATATTTTTAAATACCTTAATAGAAATAATAGGTACATTAACATTTTTAACTGATATTATGTGTAAAGGACTGTCCTGATGAATTCTACTCGTAGGTTCAGTTGGGGGTATGTAACGAAAAAGTAATTTTTATTTGAAAAAAAAAGTTTACTGTATTTTCCTCTTATCATTGTCTAAAGAATCAATAGTCTTGTATCTTAAGCTTTAAAAATATTGAAATTGCACTTAAAACTATTAAATTTGTCATTTTTTTGAGATCACAATTTTGTTAGTGTGTAGAATTCAATTTAACAGTCATAGAGTGGCACGCTATAACTGTCAACAAAAATTAACCTTAAATGAAGTAAAATATGAAAAATAATATCAACGATATCCCTATAACATATTTTCGCAAATCATAACAAAACCAACATAGAGAAAATAGGGAAAAGTGTAACATGGGGTATAATGTAACATTAAGAATATCTCTGTCCCTTTTGAACTTTGCCTATGGCATCTTTAAATATTTTGACCTTTGATAATATAAATTAAAGGACATGTCCTAACCGGGTAGATAGAGTGCCAAAGAAGAACCAAAATGGCGGTGACTCCGCCCACAAAACAATTTTGTCTATTTCGTAGTGCTTTACACAACGACAAAAATACAAAATTTTATCGATACTATGCCCTTAAGGCTTACATAATTACCAACAAATGCTGACATTATCTGTTTATAAAGATTTTAATATTTAATATGCGTCATTAAAATTAGATGGTTAAAATATTAATAGAGCGTGTCTATTATTTATATTATACACACACACGCACACACGCACACGCACACGCACACGCAAGCGCACGCGCACGCGCACGTGTCTTCGACATTTTGCATGTAATCTTTTTATTTTTTTTGCTGTTTATTGCATTTTTATTCCAATTTTCTAACAGCTTATAGTTTATTAGCCTCAAAATAAAATACAAAAAGATATTAAAATTATTTCGCGCTAACAGAGAAAAAAGAGCGACATTTTCAAGTGTTATCATTGGCTTAATAGTTAAATAATGATCCTAGTAATCAGGTACAAAGTTGCCTTAAACTGTAAATAGTTCGTATTATATATTTATTATAAACATAAAATGAATAATAAACTTATAGTAATATATGGCATTGTGGCTCTATTTTAAGCTAAGATGGCTATAAACTGACTCAAAGGCTGGCAGGTTTTTTTCGATATTGGCATTTCAATTATTTTTTTCTACATTATAAGTAAAATGAAAGTTAAAATCACATGCTGAAAATGATGAAATCTTCGGCTGAGGTTACATTTAAATATCTTTAGAGATCGATGCAGAACAATCCACATTTTGTTCCCTCACAAAGTTACTATTTTAAGGTAAAAACATTAATAAACAAAAGTAATTCATTAAAGTAAATAATAATATACATGATAGAAAAATACAGGATTAAAAGTAAAATATACACTGTGATTTTTAGAATTAGTGAGTCATATGTAATATTTTAGCAATAAAGTCTAACTTCATCAAGAGATACAAATATAAATGTATATATATATATATATATATATATATATATAAACATATATATATATATATATATATATATATATATATATATATATATATATATATATATAAGCAAAGCACTTGCTTTGCTTTGGTATTGAATTTTCACGTAGTCTAACTATATCAGTTCGGTTGAAGCAGGTGTCTTCAAAATGCAAAGAACAAACAAGTTTCTTTTAGTCCAGGATTAAAATTTTCTTGATCAATGAAATCTAGTCGCCCTCTCTTTAGATATTCATTTTTAGGAAATCTGAAATATTCAATAATACAGATACTAAATAAACAATACGGTGAAAACTGACGGTTCGGTCTTATTAGACATTTTTTCATATCTCTTGCAAGGGCTCTACCACAATATGGAAATCCCATTACAATACTCTATCTCTTGCTAAGTATAAAGTTTATGTCTACGGCAAAGTGAATATTCTGTTTTACGGTGATTGGTTGTCACGTGTAAGTTAAATAAAGTATCGATATTTAAAAGTTGATGAAGAAGGTGATTATGCAAAACGTAAACAAATCGTTATGAAGAGAGGCAAATTGAAATTTCGACCAATACATCAACAAAAATTATGATAACATACATTTGTTTTATTTCAAAATGAAGTTTCTTCGACTTCAACCATAGATAGTTTAGAAAGTAAATTAATATACAAAATTATTATTTTTGTTTAGTGAAGTGAGATATTAGGCCGATGTTTGCTGTACTTTGAACCATAACCTTTAGTATAACACTTGGGCATTACCACATATAATTTGTTCGCATTTGTAGTATTCAAACAGTCTCTATACACTTAACAAATGTTTTTTCGGTAAATTTATTTTACAATAGCTTGAAATCTCTGAAACTAGTTACTCGCTGAAACCAGAAATAAGAGTAGAAACTGCCCTCAAACTCACCGCAAAGCAACCGCAAAGCGGTGTTTCCACTTTTCGAAATTTTACCTTTTTCATACTGACTAAAATTATTTAGTTCCTTTTGTCATAGTGTTTTTGCATAAGAAAAACATGTATAAAAAGTATTTTATTATTACTACTAAGGAGTACATCATATTTGTTTAATGAATACGATATAGTAAACAAGTAAAACTTAGTTTCCAAAGTCAAAAGTTTTGAAAGCCTCATGCCCCGCCATCTTAAGCAACTGTCATTAATCCTCGCATAGCTAAGTAAATGGAGTGATGTTCGAATTTAGGAATTTGAGGAAAATTTCAGAAGAATTTGGCTAGTGAAGTTTTATTTTGGTTGGAAAGCAGATAATTTCAGGTGACTAAATATATTTTTAATTTAATCTTCAATAAGTTGGAGTTTAAAAGTCTATAAAGTTAATCGACATTTCTAACCTATTATAATGAAATCAATATTTGTTTTGGACATTAGGACGTGGGACACAGTGGAACGGGGCACAGTGTAATGAATTTGTGTAAATAAACATGTTACAGTGTGTTCTCTTTTTGAGCATTAGATTTTCTTCCAGGCTTGTATTTTTAAAAAAATGGTTTGGAACGGAATAGAACGGATATTAGATATATAATATTGGACTATATGATACGAATTATATGAAATAAGTAATCAAGTAGGTAGAAAAAAGGAGTTCTTTTGAGAAAAGCTGCCGAGAGAAAGAAGGTGACTTACGGTACTTTATATCGTTATGTAAAGAAAAAAAGGCTTGTTCAGAAGAGGAAGCTACAAATCTGCGATTAATGCCGAATTACGCCGTTAACTAAGTATTTCGAAATGCTCAAGAAGCAGCACTAAAAGAATATTTACTATATTGAAAAATGTGTTAAGGTCTGAATATGACAGAAACCAAAAAACTGGCGTATGAAATGGCTAAACACCACAAGCTAAAGATGCCAGCAACTTAGAAAGAAAAATTGTGAGAAAAGGTTACTTGTACGGTTTCCGAATAAGAAACCCTGATTTAACTTTGGCGGAACCAAATGCCTTCAGCCTTTCAAGAGCGACTTCGTTCAACTGGCATAGTGTCAGAATGTTTGGTTTTTCAGTTTTTGCAATGACATTAGATTATTTTGTCTTGATGAGACCGGTACAACCACGGTACAAGAGAGCATTGGAAGCAAAAGGTTCAAAACAACTTAATAAAGTCACAAGTGCTGAACGAGGTATCTTTGTAAGAACATGATGGGCTATTAATTCTACAGGTAACGCCCTACCGCCTGCGATGGTATTCCCGAGAAAAAAATTAAAACACACATGTTGAAAGGAGCACCTTCTGGCACATTGGGCTTAGCGACATCGTTGGGGTCGATGAACAGTCAGTTATTCCCTGAGGTTGTAAAAAATTTTTTAAAAGTAACGGGAAACTCAAAAGGTTATCTATCGTTTTTCATGTTAGATAATCACGATAGTCACTTGGCTGCAAATTCTTTGCACATAGCTAAAGAAAGGTGTGACTCTGCTTACCATTCGGTCACATTACAGCCGCAAACTACAGCCGCTTGACGTGTTGGTGTTTGAACCTCTGCAGGTTTATTATAACTACGTGATAGATTGTTGGCTTTTGCCTCACCCGGGAACGACGTTGACAATATATAATGGGGCAGAACTTCTAGGTGAAATGTTCGAAAACGCGATGACGCCCATCAAAATAAAGACAGGTTTTAGGAAAGTAGGTATATTTTCTTTTAATAAAGACATCTTCACATATGACGATATCATGCTAAGTGAGGTTACATACCATCCTAGAGAATCTGAAGCTGCTTTGTTGCAACAGAATGAACGGACACCAAAGCCCACGGCTCCCAAAGATTACTTGTTGTAGCAGTACGAACAGGTTTAAAGTCAGTCTACAGCACCAGAAGATTCTATATCGTCGCCGCAATAAGTTTCTGTATCAGTACAGGTACTTAAAGATCAGATGAAATATAAAGATTTAAACTTCAGAAATAGGGATTCTGAACTTATTGGCATTTTGGCGAGTCCAATTAAATGTAGAGAAAACCCGAAGGCTGGTTCCAAATTTTCTAAAATAGAAGACAAAGGGGGAAAGTTGTATCGCCTGTATTAAAGGAAAATTTGCAGAAGCAGCTGAGAAAAAGAGGACAAAAAATGTAAGAAGAAAACCCTAAAGCTCTTCTTTCTTCTTCTTTTTTCTCCTGGCTATGGTTTCATATTTCATTTGGGAACAGCCCCCCTCGTGCATTTTCGCAACAATGGTCTATCTTGTATTGCTATTGAGGTCAAATTCATAATTTTAAGATCTTTTTTTATAGTGCTATTTCAGGTGACAGCGGGTCGACCTCGGCCTCTCTTTTCTTCTTCAATTTTTATCACTCCCTTGGTCATACGGTTTTCGTTGCGCCTCATAACGTGCTCGTACCAACGCAAACGATTTTCTTTCAGCTTTATCACAATTTCTGCGACTTTAAACGTATATACTTATCAATATACTTATTTTTTATTCTGATAAGTCTTGTAACTCCCCAGCTCGATGCAGCATTTTCATTTTTGTGACGTGCATCTTTCTCATCGGCCAGCATTCCGACCTATACATCAATGCTATTCGTACTGCTTGCTTGTAAACTTGATCTTTGAGTTTGATGGGCATTCTAGCGTCATATAACACTCCGGTTAGTGATCTCCATTTTAGGTAGGTAGTTGTTATTCTGTGCTGGATGTCTTTTTCAGTGCTGTCTTTCGGAGCAATGACTGAATCGAGATATTTAAACTGCTTTACCTTCTTCAGAGATGTTCTTTGGGTCACGGATGAATTGTCGTTGGCGTTATTTCCAGACACATCACACCGCATATGTGCAGTCTTGTCTCTGTCCACTCTAAGATCTCGTCTCTCTAGTGTCTGTTGCCATGTATTAAGTTCCTGTATTTATATTTGAGTTTCGGCAATAAGAAATATGTCATCAGCGTACAGCAGTGTTCAAGGTGCCCACCCCCTTTCCACACCTCCACTGGTCAGCAGTTTGCCAGACTTATCTCTACTCGCTGCGTTTTACGTCTTTTGTCCGATTCTTTGCAAGTTTAAATATCTCATTTTCTAATTGCTGTTTTACTTTCTTTGGTTTTTTATATTCGTCTTTATTAGCGTCCGATCCTGAAGCCTGCCACTTTTTAAAGGCATTCTTTTCATTCCTCAATATCACTTTTACTCATTCCACCATGAAGGATCTTTGTTGGTTTTTAGTCTTCCCTTATATATGCCTAAAATTATTTTAGCTGTTTTCAGACAGAAACAATGCAGCTCATTCCACTGAGTATTAACATCGGGCCTATCAGAACTTGACATTGAGTTATCGTTAAAGGCGTCACCTTCAGATTTGCTTATGTTATACCATGTTTATGCGTGATTGCTCTTTTGAGTCAAGCTGCGATTTCGAGAATAAAGAGGGGAGTCTTAAGCGAGCTACTAGTATTGTTTATTGCGTCATAAGAGCCTCCCCGGGTATGACGTTACAATTTTTAAAGCATTTAAGTATTGCTCTGTCGCACATAAAATAATCTATATACGAGACTGAGCTGCCACTCTTATATGTTATAAGATGCTCGCTTTTCTCTTCGAAGAAAGTGTTCACAATAGCTAAATCGAACTAATTTGCTATTTCCCTTGGTCATTTAAGGTACCAAATCTAAGGTTACCATGGGCTCGTCATATATAAGTACGTATAATCAGGCGCAGTACATCCTTCATGCCCGTTCAGGTCTCAACCTATAATTCTCTTTTCTTCCACAGGTATAGATTGTATGGCGTCGTGGAGATTCCCCCAGAAAAACTCTTTCTCTTCCTGTGAGCAGCCCGTTTGTGAAGGGTAGATTGATATGATATTTAAGGGGGAGTCATCGTCCAGGGCTATGTTTACACTCATAATTCTGTCGCTCCTTTCTATCTCAATTATTCATTGCTTTAGATTTTGGTCGAGGACTATGCCGACTCCATTCCGTTGTAAAGGATTTGATATTCTCTACCAATGTCTCTGGAATTCGGACTTAAGTTCTTGCAGGTAACAAATATTAATGTTCCGCCTGTGTAATGTCTCTGCCGATTCTTGGCTGCGTCCGGTCAGTGATGCGATATTCCATGAAGCTATGTGCATATTATTAGCGCTGTGTCTAGTATCGTCGCTTTTGGGGGACGTCCTAGCATTTTTGTTCACATGTATTCGCCTCTGGCCATTGATTGTGGGGTAAGCCTAGCCTCTATTTCTGTCGCATTGGATGATATAAACTCTTATTGTCGTTATCTGAAATGGGAAAAAGGCTAAACGACAGGCTGACTGCTACACATTCTCAGAAAAAATATTGAGGAAATTTCATCAGAGTTGGAAAAAAAATGATTTTCATAGGTATTTAACAGTTATATTTATTTAATTACACCTTAAATCCTTCAGTGTAATATTTTATTTTTTCACTATGCACTATGCACTAACGATTATATTGTAATGACCTAATTCAACTTCCGCTGTTTTATTTCTGCCATGAATAACCGTTACAAAGTGCACTGCATATTAACGAAGGAATATGAAAAAAATCATTAGGAGAAAACCTCTAGAAGGCACAGATAATGAATCTCCACTGGCACACATTATTTACGAACATAACTATTATAAGTTGAGAATTTGTTTGATGCCAAACTATGGTTTGCAAGAGCAAACTTTTACTTATAATTGTACAAGGTGTTAAGGAATCAAATTTGGCAAGACAGAAAATTGAGTAGGTTATTTTTAATACCCAATTTTCTTTTCTGTAACTTTATTATTACATTGCAGCCATTAGAGACAATACTTATTTGCTTTAATGTCAACCAATTTTTAAATTAATTATCTCATGTATCCGTCCCTATTTAATCTTGAACATTGGCTAATGCCGAAGATTTTGGACACATTGGAAGTAAAATAGCATTACGTATATTATTTACAAATATCTAGATATCTATTAAATATTATATCTAGATATATAATATAAAATATTATATCTAGATATATAATATAGGTATGCCGGTTGGTAAAGATTGTTAAAAAAGTTTGTTTATTAATGGTGTTCAATTTAGAAGAAAGGAAGAAAATAAAATTAAGTTGAAATATGTTTATCGCTGGTAGTGCGATTGTTCTCTTATGAAAACAGTGAGAGAAATAAAAACAAGCAATCTACAAATTAATTGAAAATTTAAAATCAGTTGTAAAGTTGTAATTCATTTTAATTAAATAATATTTTGTCATCCAGGAAAATACAAAGGTCGGAGTTTTTCCAAATGTCCGTTTTCGTATAAATATTTTGTTCCTTGTTACAAGTCGCAATGCGATTATTATTCAAGAGGCTGATGTTCAGGGGGAAAACTTTGTAGTCTTCATTAGGTTATACAAAGTCAATATAATTTAATTAGAATTAACTGAAGTTACAGCAGCGGGCGAAGTAGTAGTGCTTGAACGTGAGAAGGTTTAGTCTCTAATAATTTACGGGTTTTTTCCCCATACAAAATATTTCTTAGTTCGTTGGTTAGTTATCTTAATTGTATTATTGGGTAAAATGTTTTATTGTTACAAATAATATTACAAAGTCATATTATTGTGAAACCATAAATTGTACCAAAAGTGGGCAAAATTTTTATTACTCAAATTTTATTAAAAAGATTACTTGAAAGTTATATAATTTTGAATGAAAAAATAAATAAAATAAACTTATTTTATTAAATAATACTTATCTTAAATTTATTATGAATATATACATATATATATAAATATATATATATATATATATATATATATATATATATATATATATATATATATATATATATATATATATCTTTTTATACTTATTAGTTATAAGTATTATACTTACAAGTATTAACTACGTATGGTTTAATACATCGTAATCGCGTTTTTTAAAAATCTTTTTTGACGTGGCAGTCAAGAAAATTCGGGCACTAATAATCTTAATAATAAAATGTTTTGTCATTGATATTAGACATAACATTTTTATGTTGAAAATACTTTTTCTTTAGGTATCTTAAATTATAGCACATTTCGTCGCGTAATGAATCATTATTTTGTTATTTTTCTCCATTTCTTTATGAATATAATCATAAATATTGCTCATTCTATAATCAAAACATTATATCAACATAGGCAATTTAAAATATATTTAAAAAGAAACTTATCCTATGTCCGTTAAGTGTTAAATACGGACACAGAAAAAATTGCCAGAGGTCTTTTTGGAGTCTTTAAAGCGATAATTCTCATCTTAAGTCAAGATTGCTCACTAACTAATAATATAATATATACTCTATGTCCATTATTATTATGATGACAAATATTTCATGTGGATTGAATAAGTTTTTGATGGAAAACATGAAAGAATAAACAAAACCTGGTTGAATAAACAAAGTATGGTTGAAAAAGCTATTAAGCTTCATTTATTTCCAAAATATTGACTTTGGTTCACGGGCTTTCCGATTACATTGAGAAAGAATAGTCAACGTGCAAATTTAAGAGACTAGTACCATTATAATTTGCTACAAAAAGAAGTATATGGTAAAGTTGCCTCTTTTTCAATATCATAGTATCATTTAAAGAGTTCCCAATTTTTAACGATTATAAAAATTATGGGTTATTTATAATTTGAGGGATTTTTAAAATATTATAGCCATAATAATTGCGGACTTTTTAAATGCCGTCGTGACGGTTCCAAAATAATATAAAGTTCAATTTTCATCGAATATTAAATCACCGTGTGAGAAGTCTGGTGAACGTGTAAATTGTGAACGTGTACCTTTTCTGAGTTACGAAGCTGCTCAACGTTTGATCCCGGTTTACGAAGTGACGCGTACCGTAAATAGAGTTAGGTAACATTGGATAGGTTTTTATTATTTTTATTTAGGTTTTATTTAATATTTTTTCATTACATTAAGTTCCATTACGAATAAATTTCTTTTATACTAGCATGTAGTTATAACTTTTATTCAAACGTTTTCAGTTAACTTACATCAACAATACAATTAGATCAGCAGACAATTACGGACCTCTACGCGTGTTTCGATACCCACTTAGTCGATTTTGTAAAAGCGTTGAAACATAATTAGTGAGCAATTATTCAAATTCTAATTTACTTAAATTCATATTGTAACAGTTATGTAAATGATTTTAACTAATATTTATTTAAGAAAAGTGTGCTTACCTTAATTAAACGGTTCATTTGAAAAAAAAATTACCTTCTGCCATCGTTACGCGACAGATATATTAATTACGTCATTGCTTACGTGCTGTATTTGAAGGAGTTTTTTATTCCATCGAAGGAGTTTTTGAGGAAGATTTTAAATTAGAAGTAGCTCATTCACAACAAAACTATGAAACAAAGTATCGATCAGAATATCTAAAGAAAGTCAAGAGTGTACGAATTACTTCCCAACGGTAGCGGAAGGCGAGTGAACTTATTTAGGTCCGTTATTAGGTATAAACGGTATTAGGTAGGGAGGTTATTAGGTATAAACGTCCACAAGAATATGACTTATTTTTGAAAGAAGACTTCGCTAAGAGTGGCCAACGAGAGCATTCAGCAGCGAACATTCTGTCTGTCATTACGATCTGTAAAAAGAGAATTTAATCAAACATTTTTAAGAAATACGTAGAAAAACTCAAAACGAGGGAAAATACAGACACAAAAATTACCATTTAATTGCAGAAACGATAACTTTATCCGATTTACCTTTTCCACGCGTAGTTTTGGGGTTCTGACGATTGATGTATGATGTTGTTCCAAATTATGTTTTAAAAGGCAGAAATATTTTATGGAATTCGTCTACGGCGAAATTTACGATAAAATGTCATCGAAAATAAAGACCATGTATTTTGAGAAAGTTTCTTTCACATCAGATATCTGATCACATTGTTCGTTAGACTTTCATTATTATCCTTAATGTATCATGGCATTACAAAATATTTTGTAAGAAAAAATACCATTTTCAAAGCAGAGATCCTTAAAGAATCCCACAAGGGGGATTATATTTTGGCAATATTTCAGTGTATGTTTGAAGAGTGGGGAATCCCGAAACAGAATGTGCACTGCATGGTAGGAGATAGGTAATCCAACTTGAAGCGTGCTTGCACTTTATTTGACATAAATAATTTTGACTGTACAGCATGTTAGCTGCATCTGGTGGTTAAAGAAAAAAGTTAATGTAATATCCATATTACTTACGAAATGTAGAAAAAATGTCGGAGATTTCAACAAGTCTTCAATGGCAAAGCAAAATTAGAAAACATAACTTCGACTCAATCAAAAGAGTTTCGCGAGACGCTGAAATTCAAGCTATTATATGTTGGAATTGACTATGTTAAGGATTTATTGTCGTTCTGTTCTACCATTAACAAAATAGAAGATCTTGATGCTGAAGAGTGGGTTTTAATTCAAGAGTTAGTAAGAGTACTGAAGTCTGCAGGATACCATAAAAAACTTGGGCATACAAAACACATGTACATCCGACATTATTCCTCTAGTATGATTTTTTTACACCTTTAACCACCGACCTGACTTAAACAGACTACTAATGTCGAGGTAACATTTAGGAGATGAAAAATTTTAAAATGATCATAAAAGATTGTATTTGCGTTGCCGTTTCTTATAACTTTTATAGTTGATAAGATTAATGTTTTAGATAAAGTAATTATAGGTTGTAATTACAATTTTTCCAAATCAAAAGTACGAACAATGTTTATTCTTGAGATCAACGAAGTTACATATAACATTTTAGGAACTTACGGACACGTTCCTCTGCCTTCATATTTTTTAGAAATATATTATAATCATAAATTGAACTATAACTCCTCTTAAACCTATATAGGATTAAGAACTTACTTCTGAAAATAAAACAAAAACAGTACCTCTAACTTTAAACAAAAAATGATAGCTCTTATATTTGGAATTTTTATTGGCTTAATTTACAGTCTTTGCATACTTGCTCTCAGCATATAAGGTACATCGGTTTTCTGCATCGATAACAACAATATTTTGTGCACCCTTCATTTGGCTAGGGCAGATCACACAGGTCTTTCGAATAGTTTGATCTGTATTCAAATATTTTTTTTGGTGTGGGAGGATGAGGCAAGTGAGATGGACCAATTACGCGTTCTATAGTTAGCCGCTATTCACGTGAAATCCTGTCATTATATAAACGTAATTTCATTTCGGTTAATACTAATTCCCCTGCAAGTAAGAGCAGAAAAGAGCCACGTTCGATGTTATTTTTATTTGTGTAGTTATTATATAGTGTAAAAGCATTAACACCGCTTAGATTTATCATTTTATAAAATCAAACCATGGGCCAACGTCGTGTTCTCTGTGAGCTAGAATAAATTGAACATTTTTTGTCCACTTCACCTACGCCCCCTTTGTTTTGTTGTAGTCGGTAATTATAACGGGCTTAGTGGTGGCAACATCAGTCTCCTTGCTATGGTGCATAGACGATATTAATATAACAGCTTTTTAGGCTTAGGCACATAGGACATCATTGTATAATCCTTAGTAAATCCATATAAGTGCGAACCAATAACCCTATCTTTATGGGGTTGAAATTCGGGTAGAATTTTTAAGACAATTATATTATGATTACTACCATCTATACCTTTACAGAGAAGTATAACAGATTGTGTGGGCATCCGAGACGTTCCTCTGCATCATTTAGCCCCCGATCCATCCGATCCCATTCCATCGCCATCCGATCTTCTGCCACTATATATATATATATATATATATATATATATATATATATATATATATATATATATATATATATATATATGTATATATATATATATATGCATTGTATACATATAAGTATTGCTGTCTACTAACAATAGCACCTTTAGTTCATATTTATTTGGATTATATAGGCAGATTTGAACTTCGCAGCGTCCTCTAATCCTACAAGCATTTCAATACAAAAATGAGAATTCAGAGTGCAAATTTGGTTGCAATTTATAATAAACTTATCAAATAATTCTGAAATTGCAGCAAGTTTATCATGATTTAATCTTTCAGTTCTTGTTTCACCATAATCAAGACGTAGACAGTTAATCAAAACCAAAAACTTCTTCTTAGACATAATGCACCGGAAAATTTCTGTGCCATCTGTCGCAAATATCACCTTCTCGTGATTTGAGTGGAATACTGGTGGATAAAAGAATAACCCAATTAAAGCCTTTATTTCTATGTCATTAATGAGTCCTAGTTCCGATCTACCTTCATTTTTGAACTTGGCTCTATACTTAATCAGCTTTTCATTAGTGCATCTTACTATTACGGAAAGCATGTCTTCAGTAAACAATAATTTCCAGAGATCTTCAAAAGATGTGAATTCAGTCAAACTTACTTGTTGTGGTACATCGACAATATAATGTGCACGTGTTCGAGTAGTTCGAGATGGTTCCACGGATACCCATTTATACCCATTCCTTCCATAGTAGTAGCGTCGATGCTCTGTCGACGACAGTCTAACTCCTTCTTCTTCAAACTGTTCTTCAACTTGATAATTTTTAACCTCTTCATTTTTAGACTGTTCTCCAATTTGTTCATTTCTAACCTTCTCCTCTTCAGACTGCTCTCCGAGATTTCTAGGCTGTTTCTCTTCATCACTTCTGTTTCCTTGATAGGTTGGGCTACAAATGAGATAATAAGTTATAATATAATATTTAATATTTTTAATATAATATTTTTTAATATAATATTTTTTAACAAACATAATTATTAATTATTAATATAATATTTTTTAACAAACATAACTTATATAATTTATAATATAATAAGTTATGTTTGTTAAAAAATACAATATATGCAATCACTCAGAAAAGTCATTACTTTATTTCTTCTTGGCCCATATCCGTTTGAGGTCTTCCGTCCTGATCGTCATCATCTGCAGATTGTTCCGACTATGTATTGTGATTACTCTCTAAAATATAATTAAGATCGCCCACATCATCATCGAATTCACTGCAGTTGTCGTCGCTCTCGTTCTTGAAAGTTTCACAGACGATTGACATTTTCATGATTTCTCAAAGGTGTATTCCACTTTCGTTGCCTTGAAGAAAGACGACGTGGAAGCCAAATCATCATCATCAGCGTCGTCTTTACGTTGGAGACGTTGTATTCATTGGGTTAGGCATTCTGAAATACAAAAAAAAACCCATGTCACGTTTGTCAGACACTAAGAGCTTACCTACACAAACACCGAGGTGACGATCAAGAGACGTAGAAAAGTTTTGTACGTAAACACCGTACTTACGTCTGTGAGACGGCGATGACTCCACTACGGACACGTTCGCGACACGCTCGCGACACCGACTGATGTTACAAAATGGTGGTTGGTGAAGATAGCGGGCGGTGTGAACTTGAACGCGCTTCGCATTATAAAATATTTGAAAAATAAAAATAGTTACGTCTGTGAGACGTACAGGTCGGTGGTTAAGCGTTAAATAAATTATAAGACGAGAGTTAAGTTTCTGCTGAAAGTGGAGAATCTCTTAACATCAGCACGCCTGCCGTTCTTACTTGTTTGTCTTCTTTGAAGTATGAATTAGATTATTGTTTTTTTTTAAATCAACAACAATATATTGTTCCAAATAGAAAGTTTTTTGGACCCACGTTACAATTTTCTTCGGTGACGTTCTCTTCGGTATTATTCTTCGGTGAATTTCTCATCAAAGATATACAACAGAAATATCTTAAAACTTTAATTAGTATAGAAAGACCAAATGCGGTAAGAAAAGAACACTCCAATAATTTAGAAGACTCTATGGCCAATATGTTAGATATTGACTATGATGATACCTTATAACTTACTATAATAAATATTTAATTTTGCAATATAAATGTGCCAAATGTGCGATTTAAAGATATAAATTACAAAAAAATTCATTGCCACTTATCTTTAAAATTACAGCATATACTTGAAGAAATTAATGTAAAAAATCTGTTAAATATCCGCTAAAAATTAATGGATACGGATACGAATACAGATCCTTTTTCCCCTGGGATATCTACGGATACAGATATGGACATGCGGTACATCACTAATTAATATGAGATTCTAATGACGACTTTAATTCCAAGCATAATTTTGATTTTTTTTTCAAATTATGCATGGAACTAAAATAGTCAATTATCACTAAAATATTAATTGCATAATTTTGTTGTAAGAAAAATTTAGAATTTTATTTCAGTTTCATAAACTTTATTTGGATATGAATTTAAAGCGTTTCGCACGTCTTAACGTGACAAGTTTTTAAGTGAAATACATTTCCTAGTTCTGTGATGGATATCCATTTTACACAAATCATATGATAAAACTATTTCAAGAAAGTTAAAATAAAAAAACATATATCAATAAATGAAATAAATGTTTTTTTAATTTGTGGAATCACGAATTTGCCCAATAATCGCATTCTAGTTGTTAAGCATTCGCCAGTTTATTCGTTAAATATTGTGTTGGCTAAATGTTGTTTAAACCCATCGTTATATGGCGTTGTTTAGTTACGAAGTTAACCTATTAAATAATTATAATTAAACTAAATAGCTGTGACATCTAAGGGCTAAAATATGAAATAATTACATAGTATATATTTTAGATATAAACTGATGTCAATCATTCACGTGCACACTGAGTATTTATTTATATGCTTATTTTTTACAAATGTCATACCCAATTTACATATTTAACCAAAGCGTAGGACAGGTCACTATAAGAAGAAATGGTTTTAAAATGTAATACGTTTATAAAGGATAAGATAGAACACGCACAGCACTTCGAATAAACACCGCTCTAATTAGTGATCAGTTGTGACTCACCGAGCGACTCCATAACACACTCCACCCAGAAAAAATATCAATATTGGACGCATCTCGCAATATTGTAAAATGTGAGTGCATGGAGACAGGTGAACGCTGCATGATATTCGTGCGTGCTCCATGTATGTGAAATAAACTATGACTTCGTGCTTTCATATAATAGTTTGGAGATAAAACCCTCCTTAAATCAAGATCGACTAGTTATTAACGTAATGAATTATTAATTAGAAAATAATGCATGAACAAAAAAAAGCCTGTTGTAAGAGGTAAGGCGAATGAATAACGATAATTAACCAAATATGACAAATTTTAACCCAAGAACTTTTTCCGCACAATATTACGAGTATGGCGTGGACGCTCCTGTGATAGGAGTATTTTTATTTTATTTGACCTCTAAAATGCCATATATAACATACCATACATGCCTAACAAATTCGTTTTTTGTTTCACGCGGATAAACTCGAAAGTTATGCTCTATGCTTTGCGCTTTGTACACCGTATGCTTTGTGCACCGTAGTAGCAAATGTACTATTTACTAAAAATTGGTGCCGTTGCAGGATCACGTACATGGGGAACATTTTCGTGGAACTCTTTTATGCATACTCTTTTATTTTTTCTATTTGATAAACAATATCATTTATGAAATATTATTTGCGTATTAGTTGCGTTAACCTGTTCAAACTTGACGTCAAAGTAGGTAATATATGTTAATTTTAAAAATATGATTACTGTGGATAGTTTCATTTTAAAATTTGTTTTTTGCAGTCACGGTATATTTTTCTTGTACTCGTGTACAGGTTTTTGTCCTCTTCTGGAGTAATCAAACCGTGGAAATTTTGAATTAATCTCACCGATCGTTCAGCAGTATCCTTCATTGCCGCCAGTAATAATAAAATATATTTCAGAAATATCCTATATCCGAAATATATTTGATGCTTGCTATAAATATATCCTATATATCGTCATATTTCGGAAGACTTTATTTAGGCTTCCGAAATATGGTGTTAGTCTCCTAAGAAGGAGGATGCTCCTGGAGAAATGTTTAAATAATTTTAAAACGAGTAAATTAATACTTATATCACCTGATATAAAATCATCGATTTCTTGATCTGAAAAAGATAATTAATATGATTCAATAATAAATAAAACCATTCTCCAACCTATCAATAAACTTGCTGAATAAAGAACTGCAACATCCTTTCTTCGACGGAATGTATTCCAGAGATTATATTAGTTTCTCTATTCAAGTTTGTGATAATTTTTTCTTCGTTGTTAGGTCAAACTTATCGTCAAATAATGACAAGGCACTCACCTCATTAATTAAATGTCATAAATGCAGGCAATTTTTTTTAAGCAGCTTTCAAAGCGCTTTCGTTCACATGCTTTCATCGATTTTAAGAAGCGCAAACACTGGTAAGGCTTTTTTACAGCGAAATTGTATTGAAGATGTGGCTTAACACAGAATGGCATGATAAACCTCCACATCTCTTGTAGTGATGGCTTCTATTTCTTGGCTATTTTGAACGAAGACTTGTGTAGCGATATTTTCAGAGTAATTGGTCTCGCCATCTAGAAGAGTTTGAAGCTCACACCGAGGGGCCCGATTTTAAGTTTAGTATAGATAGGATAAAGAGCTTTATTAAATGTAAATAAGCGTCTGTAACTAAACTTTCGTTTAGCTTAGCTCGATAGAAATGATCAATGTGCGAATTGTTACAATTGCAGTTTTTCAATTTTGTTGTAGCTTCGTCTTCGTCTTAGATTAAAATCAACGCTTTACAAGTTTCCTCAAATTTAAAAAAAAGATACAAGATCCGGTTTCGTTGTGGCTTGATGAAGTATAACTTCAAATACACTAGTAATCGTGATACAATCTGGTAGGCGTGACGACGGCAAGCTGCATATAGCATGCGCATTATAGTACATAACTATATGTCATATTAAACATTTAGAGAAGGAACTGCATATTTAAAAATTCGTTTGAATCCTTTCTCACCTATCGCAAAGCCGACAGTTGCGAAATATTGTAAGCAAACGGTATCGTTTTTTGTTGGAAACCAGTTGTTAGTATTTTATCTCAAAATATTTATCCACTTTTCTCTAAATGCGTTGTCTTTTGTTCTCAAAATAAAAATTGGCAAGTCGAAATATATAAAATAAATAATAATAATGAAAATAAAAAAGGTAACAAAATTTCATGCTAGAAAGCATTTTACAAAATGAGATAATATTAATAAAAACGACATAATTTCATGACACTGATTTGTAAAAAGAAAAGCTGAAAAGTTATAAGTATACAAAAATTGAAGCATTAACAGCACAGTGTAACGGGAGACTTTACCCACTTTCATTAACATTTTGTTTATCATAAATTACGCTATCAAATGTCAAAACATTGTCTTTTATATGTATTTCCATTAAAATTTTATTTAATTAGTATATAATAATTATAATTTTAGCGAAAATGTTAGTAAAGTCTAATCGATAAAAATATTCGTAAATTTGATAAGATTGTATATACCGATCATTATTATTTGGAAATTATTGTCATAAATTGTTTATGTTATAGAAATATTCATTACAGAATGTTAAACTATCTTATATTTTAGTTCAAAATTATCGATGTAGATACATTACATCACTTTTCTTTTTTAGTGTTCCGTAGCAAAATCGCTAAAACGGAATGCTTAAGCTGGCAAAGAATATTATCCTATGCAACTTATAGTTGCGATCGACGGATCTGACTGATGCTACATCTTACCAGTACTTACGAGTATTATACTTAAACGTTTAAATTCTCAGCAATAGGCCGCGGATGTGAACTTGGAAGCTCGGTCGCATGTGCACGGGGATTGGACGCGACTGCGCGGTAGACAATAGCAAACTGCGTTGTAGTGTAAACGTTTATTGCGGTTATTCACATACAAAGATTGGTAACGTAAAATTAATTGACACGGTTTGCGAATAAGAATGTCATCACGAAAGTGTTTAAACTCACCGGACAATTTTTATTATATTTGTGGGCAGTTGGTGCTGACAAAACAACATCATAACATTAACGAATTCATAAGTACCGTTTATAACATGTATTTCGGTCTAGTGACCGCTAACCAAAACTGTGGGTCCCACATAAAGTTTGTGCGATATGCGTTCGTGAACTTTGAAAGTGGTCAAAAGGGCAGAACAATACCTTTTATTTACAATATTGTTATGGAGAGAATCTCAGAATCATACCGACTGTTGTAAGACTACAGGCCACAATTCTAAAACAAAAACGGACTTGGTATATCCAACCGTGCAATCCGTAACAAACGCAGTGCATCGCGATCCGAACATTGCACCGCCATCACCTCCATATTTGGATTCAGTGCAAGCTGAAGACTTGAGCAGTGATGTCGAAGAAGTACCTTAACCTGAAGTTATTTTCACAGTCGGAACTGAACGACTTAATAAGAGCTAAGCCTGCCAAAAGATGCAGCTGAACTCCTCGGATCAAGACTATAGGAAAAGAGTATGATTGCTCCTGGCACCTCATTTTTTTCGTGTTACAACAGAGAAACAGACTTTTTATCACATTTTGCTGAAAACCATGATCTGGTGTATTGCAAAGACATTCCTGGTTTAGTGAAAATATTTAACATAGAATATGACACGAACGAATGGAGATTGTTCATAGACTCATCAAAGTGAAGTTTGCAAGCAGTCTTTTTCATAATGGCAATACGTACACTTCACTGTCAGTCGTCTATTCTGTACATTTGAAAGTATGCTACGACAATTTGAAAAATGTGTTGGATAAAATAAAGTACGTGCAACATAGTTGGATGGTTTGTGGAGATCTGAGTTATATGTATGCTGCTCGGTCAACAATGTGGCTACACAAAATACCCTTGCTTTCTCTACTAGTGAGATAGAGACAGAGGACAATATTGGACGAAGAAAGAGTGGCCATTGAGAACTGAACTAGTTCCTGGAACCATAAATGTTGTGAGAGAAAATTTAGTTCCTCGGGAAAAAGGTTTACTACCTACATTGCACACAAAACTAGGAATGATGAAACAATTTGCGAAGACGTTGAATAAAGAAGGAGAAGGTTTTAAATATCTACACTAAGTTTTTCCATCTCTATCTGCAGCTTAAGTGGTAAGAATTTTTTAAGATAGTAGTGAAAAATTTCTTAGGAAACCATAAAAGTCCAAATTATGAGGAAATTATGAAGAAAATGATTGAAAATTGAGGAAAAATGGCATTAAACTTCGCTTTCTTAATTCGCACATAGACTACTTTCCTGATAACTTAGGAGCTGTAAGTGAATAGCAAGGCAAAATATTTCATCAGGATTTGAAAGCGATAAAACGTCGCTATCAGGGAAGGTGGAATAAAAGGATGATGGCAGACTATTGTTGGTTGCTAAAGCGAGATGATTCAAGGTGAACTTTTAAGCGGAAATTTCATAATTAGAGATTCGGTGAAAAAAAAGATACTACAAAAGTATTTAATATTTCTAATTTCTTTATTAACGTCATTTAAATATATTTAAAATATTTTTAATTCATGTAGTTGTTTTTTTATTGTAATATAATTTGTTTATTTAGTAAAGTTGGCTTTTTTGCGATATTCCAAAAAAACCGAGGGTAATCAGCGCACCAAAATACCCTGAGATCTATAGAATATGGTATGCATTTAATACCAAACCCATAAAAATATGGGTATGAAATTTTGATTCAAAGGATTGTTAAATTTAGATTCAATTGACTGTTAAGTGCAAGTCAATTGTAAAAACACTATTATAGAGAGCTAAATGATTCACCTTTTCTACTAATAAACTCAACCAGACGAATCGATTGGTTAGAATTATTATTCAAGATTTCTCTTTTTATTGTGTATTCTAGATTAATATAACTACAAAGTTTGTATAATTCCGCTAATTTTTTCCATGAAAGTGAAAAGCAAAAATGGTGCAATTTTGTAAATATTTTACATTATATTTCATAATCATTTATTTTTGTATAATGTGTCTTCTTACAACAAAACTATATAATTTCCCATGTGTGTTTCTGATATAAAAGTTCAATTCAAAGAACTACTATTTGTAAGTGAATGTAGCAGAGTTATATTTATTGTGAAAATTTAGATACTTGAGTATCAAAATAATTTTACAACATTTGCATCGATCATGGTCCCCAAGATACAAAATCAACGTAATCTTAATAATATTTACATTAAATTTATTTAATAATTTCAAAATGGCAACGATTCCAAGTATAAAAAAATTCTCCAAAAATCATTTTTGAAGAAAACTAAACAAGTCATATAAAACTTTTATTTATAAAATGTTTGCTGCTATTTATTGGAAAAAAGAAAGCCTGCCTTAACTTTATTTCAAAGTATACGTTTACACTAGTTACAGCATCTCCATATAACGTTATTACATGTTGAATAATATTTCTTTAATAAACGACATTTTTAATTCGATATATAAGGGCATTCATTACAAAATTAGATGAACGAAAACAGACGGTGAATTACCTCCAGAAAAACGTAAGCGAATAATTATCATATCGCATAAATACTGATTTATTTCTTTAAGTATTTTTAAATGAATTTAAATTAAAAAAAAAAACAAAAATTAGTCATTATTTATAATTTGTTTTTTTTTTTAAAAGGAAGATATTTATGTGAAAGTGCTATTTGATTTTATTTGAAGAAAAATGTGATTTTTTCATTCAGTTAGATTTTTCATGCTAGTTTTAAATTTGTCCCCAGAACAAATTCATTCATTGTCAAATATTGTTTCCAAATAATCAAATAATTCAAATCAATTATTGTTTCCAAATAATCAAATCAAATTCCACTCGTTTCAATTTTATTAATAGTGCCTAAATGATATATAAATGTTTTTATTACTCAATAAGTCACTTAGGGAGTTATAAGAAAAATTGTACTTCCATTTCATTTATTACACCAGCCCATATTAAAAGGCGTAATAAACTCGGCAGCACCTCGCGCACCGCAACAGCAAAGAATTTTCTGCGTTCTAGAACAATCTTTGCTAGCCACCTCTGAGGAAGCAGGCGCTCTGTATATTAGAAAATATTGCCGGCGATTGTTCCTTGGATGGAGTTTGTACAAATATTGTTCATTGCTCAAATATTGTTCATAGTTCAACATGCGAAGTGGAGTGAAAATTCAAAGAAATATTTAGAGAGGGAAGTTTTTATCGATGAAAAAGGGAAAAAATATTTAAAACATATGTACTGCAGACGAATATACCGATCGCTTCCTTCCCAATAATGTTTTACTTACTACTTCAAGCAATTGTCAATGTAAATGTAAAGAAATAAAATTGCAATGAAATGAACAAATAAAAGAAGCAATAGAGCAAACTGTTTACTTTCTAAAGAAACTGATTGAAAATCAAATTTGTAAAATTGAATTGAAAATATTTGAGCAGAATAAAAGTG
This sequence comes from Druceiella hillmani, assembly GCA_039881145.1. Taxonomy (NCBI): domain Eukaryota; kingdom Metazoa; phylum Arthropoda; class Insecta; order Lepidoptera; family Hepialidae; genus Druceiella; species Druceiella hillmani. Next base: position 1,855,439 of record JAYKKI010000091.1, read on the forward strand.
AAGAATAAAGTTTCAATAACGGTAAACACAATAAGGAAGTTGAACAGGAAGGAACTGTTAAAGAAAAGTGCAAAACGGTTGAGATTTTTTCCAATCTGATTTATTTAGTTATGTGACACTTGGTAATGATCAGTATATTAAGAAGTCTGGTGTAAGAAAGGCAAAGAGATAAGTGTCAAGTATAATAATTTTTCAAAAAGTTTAGGAACGATTATCTGGAAATAAACTTGAGTTATCACACATTTTGTCAGCTAAGACGGTTCTGGGTATGTTTCCCATAGAAACAAAACGACGCACTGGACCCGTACAAATATGAACGAATTGTCTTCTGGCTTGTATAGAGCTTAAGTCATAGTGAAAAGCAATCCAAGATTAACGTTTTGTACTTTAATGAATACGATATAAATTGCTTGGCTCGAGTCTTGTAAGAACAATGGTGTTACTTTAAAGGGCTAGTCTATTATAAATGGGCCACTAAAAAGAAAACTCTATGTCAAAATGGAAGGATCGATTGAAAAATATCTTTCAAATGTTCGAAATATTCTTGATCAATACAATAGTTTTTATGAAATCAAATCAAATTTAAAAATGATAAAAGCAATCGTTAATGACTGGAGTGAAAATTATATCCTAAAATACACTCAAGAGGTGCAATCACTTTACTTTGGTGGTAGCCGACATCATGTTAGCCTGTACATGTTAGTTGCGTATGTTTGTGATTCACTAAAAGGGATGATAACACCCCAATCATTTTGTACTTTTAGCCTATCCTTAAATCACACTACTCTTGCGATATGGGCAAAGTTACGACTTTCACTGCATTACATTAAAGACAACGTTCTTTATGTAAAAATAATTCGTTTCATTTCTGACTGTCCAACTAGTCTGTATTGCAAACGAATTTATTATTTACTTGATTTCTAAGTTACATGAAGAAGTTGATGGATTTGAACCACAGCAAAACCGGTTATGGCAAGGGTGCACCAGATAGAATAGGCGGTGCTTTAAAGACTACAATGGATCATATCTTTACTCACGATCGTAACATAAGTAATTTTGCAGACTTTCTGACAGCCATGAGACTGATGAGAATCCAAACTGAAGTTATTGAGGAAGCTGATATTATGAAAGTTGAAACGTTATTTCTTCCTAAAATTTCGTCCTTCAAACGTACATTAGACATACATTCAGTTCTATGGAATTCTAATGGCTGTTAGAGACTTAAGTTGCTTCACGTATATGGATATTCTAAGTCCATGCATATATGGAAAGCATTTAGGCTTTACAGACTTGATTGAATGATCGGAGCAAAGAAGAACCTCAACCTCTTGTTGTGAAAAGAATCGTATCTAAATCAAAGAAAATAACAGTTCTATAAGACTTTAGCCTAAATGTGAACAACTTGCAAATTTCGAGAAAACAGGGTTCTAATGATGATAAAAAACTTTGAATTCAAGGTTCTAAATTCATGATATGACGTTGCAAAAGATTTTGATTAGTTAGTTGTTTCTACATTAATTTCACAAAATAATCCCAAATATTCAGTATTACAGGGTGAAAGGCACAAGTTGTGATTATTGCGCCGTACTTACTGTTACTAATATTCTCCTCTGACTTTTAAATTGTCTCCAACTTTAAAATTAAGGTAGGTTCAAGAGATAACTATTATTTTATGTTTTTATGTGGTTCACGTCAATAAGTATGTATCACAATTAAATGAAACTACGTGATGTAGTATTATTTCTACTTTCTTTAAGTTCTTTACCACGACCTAGGTTTCGTTGTATTACAACATCTTCAGGTGGGCTATTAGCAAAGATTAACTCTTAGGAACATCCAACAGCATTTGTATGTTTCAAGTACAATAGCGGAAGCCTGGTTTGTGTGGGTTTTCCCACTGCTTATGTTAGTGAGTTTATTGTAGGGGAGCGGTGTAGGTTTTATTATATTTCCGAGAGTTATACGATATACCAGTATTTTAGTGAGGGTAATAAATTTGATTGTTGTCATTATATGAGGTTGTACAATGCAAATGTTCTGATGTATGTAATAAAATTAAATGGAAGTTATTCTCGGTAATATATTTATACAAAAGAAAGGGTATCTGAAAGTTAGAACAAGGTTATACCACTAATTCAACATATCTCCGGTTTTATTTATTCACGTATATATATATATATATATATATATATATATATATATATATATGTATATACATACATACATACATACATATATATATATATACACACATATATATTTATATGTGTATTTGGGCTGAAACAATTTGAAGAGTACTGTAGTCTCAATGTTGTCTAATTATATTATGTCTAGAAAATATTAAGTATGGGTGATGATATTATATTTAGTTGTTCATTTAATATATTAACCTTGGTGTCGTTTTTATGTCTGTTTATTTCTAATGTTTCTAGGATATTAAGTTCATTACCTTTTGTAATAGGAGGGGAGGTTGGTGTAGGTCTTGGTGGTGCTTGTCTTGCTGTAAGACACTCACCTATAAAATGCTGAGCAAAAACCGGAACATACACCCAAGTGTGCGGAGTTGGGTTTTATGTGTCACCAACAAGTTCATCATACACGTCCACGCTGCCCTCAGACCGCCGTGGCGGGCTGGGGGTAGGCTCACTACTATACCAGTGGGTCGTCCCTCCTGGGCAATGCTACAGTCCTTAGGACCCCGCACATTCCATCTACTCCCGGAGTGCAGTAGCAAAGTATGATGGGCGAAAGCGAGCCCTAGGCGCTTTAACCTAGTATACAGCTAGGGGAGACAACCCTGAATTAAAAACCAGTGTGTAGCTCAAACGAGCTGCCCCAGACCGTAATCCTGTCATGTCTCGCAGGAACGGGGGTCTGAGCTTCGTCACTTGGACCGTGAGGAAGGCCACCTCTATAAAAAACCCCTAAATCCTAAGGTGTGGTACGTGCCAACAGGACTCTTTGGCTGAAAGGACAGATCAGTCACTAGCGACCAAACTCGACGAAACAGGCGACTCGTCGATCTATGTAGCCCTCTACCGGGAATAGGCGTCACCCTAGGTAGCGACCGTATTATCGTCCTATACTCGTGGGAACAAAAATGAGTGATCCAATCAATAATAAAAATAATAATAATAAAAATGAAAACTGCACCAAGATTAATAAAAACCAACCACAGCAGATAAGCCATAATGTAATATTTGAAAGTAGACCTAGAACACATTCTCTGGGTAACTATCCAACCACAACCTACCCAAAACAAACTACTGACCAAGAACCAAGTACAAATAAGGAAGATAACTGGAAGGAAGTCACCGGTAAGAAAAGACCTCACTCAAGCCCGGAAAATGTTGGAACACAAAAACAAACAAAACTGGATACATACTGGCTATCTCAAACTCAACCGATACCAACAACAAATAGTTTTACTCAACTAGCAGAAGAAGAAACCCAAGTAGACAACTCCACTACTGTAGAAAAGACAACAAAACCACCTCCAATATTTGTTGACAAAGTGGGTAATGTCCGACCTCTACTTAACATGCTTAATGAACATGCTCCAAATATGTACGCTTTGAAGGTCCTCCACAATGATCAAGTCAAAATCCAGACCAAATCTGCCGATACATACAGAATTATCGTCAAACAATTGGAACAAAAACAGACTGAGTTTTTTACTTATAAGCCTAAACAGGATCGAGCGTTCAAAGCTGTGCTTAAAAATATGCATCCATCTACTAACCCTGATGACATCAAAGAAGCATTAAATGATATGGACTACAGCTGCATAAACGTTTGGAATATCAAACAAAGAACCACAAAGAAGCCATTGCCCATGTTCATTATTGAATTATTACCGAATGACAACAACAAGCGGATATATGAAGTTAAAAGCCTAATGCAGTGTATGGTATCCTTTGAACCTCCACGATCAAAACGGGAAATCCCACAGTGTGCGAAATGTCAACAATATGGACATACCAAAGCTTATTGTCGCCGACAACCTAAGTGTATCAAATGCGCTGGTGACCACCTCTCCATTGACTGCCCAAGGAAAACTAGGTCCGACCAAGTCAAGTGTATACTCTGCGATGGTAACCATCCTGCAAATTACAAAGGCTGTGGAGTCTATCGTGAGCTTCAAAATCTGAAATTCCCAAAAGCACCAGATCGTAGATCCAGGAATAAAAATCAGTTTGATAAAACAGAAAGTCATGAACAAGAAACACTAACGGCTCATAAAGAGAACTCTCAGAATACCATACGACAAACATATAGAGACGTATTAACCAAAGGACATCAACTTCCACAAAATAGCGACATACGTACAAATGATATGCATGAAATAATGGACTTAATGAAACAAGTGATGCAGCAATTGACTACATTGACAAACCTAATAATAGCACTCACGACGAATCTCTCAAAATAGATTGCTTAAAAATAGCTCTATGGAATGCCAATGGGCTGCCACAACACACCCTTGAGGTTCAATCGTATTTGCAGACACATAATATTGATATCTTGCTAGTCTCTGAAACCCACTTTACAAAAAAGAGTTATTTCCAAATACAAAACTATAAGACTTACCACACAATGCATCCTGATGGAACTGTACATGGGGGGAGTGCAATAATTATAAAAAATAATATTAAGCATTACGAAACAGTACAATATTGTACTGAAGAGATCCAAGCAACAAATGTGCGAATCGAAGACTGGGTAGGATCTTTTGTAATATCGGCTGTCTACAGCCCACCGAAACATAAACTTAAGGAAGCAGATTATGTAAGGTTTCTCGCCACACTGGGCCACCGATTCGTTACTGGTGGAGATTATAATGCGAAACATCATTACTGGGGCTCGCGTACAGTAACAACAAAGGGACGGCAACTAAAAATGTCAATTGACAAACTAAATCTTAGTGTTGTCTCGCCTGGGCAACCCACTTACTGGCCCACTGATAGAAGAAAAATACCAGATGTGATAGATTTCTTCATAACCAAAGGATTCCCTAGCAGCTTTATCACAAGTAGAACTAGCCTAGATTTGTCTTCTGATCATTCACCTGTAGAAATGACCCTCAAAAGGTCCATCACATTAGCTCCAAAACCATGTAAGCTGCACACACGCAAAACTGACTGGGATCTCTTTAGGCAATTAATGGCTCAATGCCTGGACGAGTCACTACCTATGAAAACCGAAGAGAACATAATGGAAGCTGTTGAACACCTCAACTATTGTGTACAAAGATCTGCCTGGGCTGCTACCCCAACACTTACAGACACAAACCGTAAACTCGAATGTCCTCTGTCTATTCGTGAACTCCTGACTGAAAAACGTAGTGCTAGAAAAAAATGGCAACAGTCTCGACATGCATCAGATAAAAAACATCTAAACTACTTGCAATCTAAGCTAAAATTAGCACTTAGCGATAACAAGAACGAAGGAATACAATCCTTCTTAAAAAGTCTAGACGTGACATCGGCTACTGATTACTCACTGTGGAAAGTCACAAAAAATATGAAACGTCCAGTCTTAAACCAACCCCCTCTACGCAAAGAGAACAATGAATGGGCAGCCAGTGAAGCGGAAAAAGCAGTTACATTCGCCGAACACTTAAAAAGCGTCTTTGTACCAAACCCCGAAATAAATTCCCCCAAAACGCAAGAAGTGTCAACTTTTCTGAATCAATGCCACCAACTCGATCCCCCTATTTCGAATTTCACTAAGAGAGAAATAAAAGCTGTTATTGATACACTTGATATCAACAAGGCACCTGGCTATGACCTAATAACTGCCAAAATTCTAAGAGAGCTCCCAGAGGAAGGAATTTCATTCCTCACAATCCTGTACAATGCAATCGTACGTACGTGTTCGATTCCTCCCCAGTGGAAAGTGGCTCAAATAATAATGGTCCTCAAGCCTGGCAAAAATGCTGTTGATGTGAAATCTTACAGACCTATTAGCTTGCTACCAATTACTTCCAAGGTTATGGAAATTTTATTTCTGCGAAGATTAATGCCACATATCTATGATAATAATCTACTGCCTGATCACCAGTTTGGCTTTCGTCAGAGACATGGAACCATTGAGCAGGTCCATCGATTGGTCAAAAATATCCATAATGCCTTTGAGTCAAACCAATATAGTTCTGCATCTTTCTTGGACATATCCCAGGCATTTGATTGGGTATGGCACGAGGGACTGCTGTTTAAAATTAAAAAGAACCTACCCATAAATTACTACAACTTCATCAGATCATATCTACACAACAGACACTTCTACGTTAAACAGGGAACTGAAACTACGTCTCTCTATCCGATCCAAGCAGGTGTTCCCCAGGGAAGCATTATGGGCCCAATACTGTACCTGCTCTACACAGCTGACCTCCCAGTCACAGAAGGTCTTGTTACGGGCACTTTTGCTGATGACGCAGCAATTCTCGCAGCAGACCACCGACCAGACATAGCCTCACAAAAACTCCAAACAAGCCTTGACCAAATATCACGGTGGCTGGAAGATTGGCGAATCAAAGTTAACGAAATCAAATCAATACAAGTTACTTTTACTACCAAACGAGATACGTGTCCGGCAGTAAACCTAAATGGAGTACAGTTACCGCAAGCCGATTACGCGAAATACCTTGGCGTGTATCTCGACAGACGTCTGACATGGTCCAAACACATCCTGACCAAACGATGTGCAGCGGGCCAAAAAGTGCGAAACATGTACTGGCTCCTTAACAAAAACTCTCAATTGTCGCTCGAAAATAAACTATTAATTTATAGATGCACGATCAAGCCTATATGGACTTATGGCCTACAACTGTGGGGAACCGCGGCAAAATCAAATATTGAAATACTACAAAGGTTTCAATCAAAAACGCTTAGAATGATAGCTGGTGCACCCTGGTATGTCACAAACAACATATTCCATTTGGAGCTTGGCATAAAATTGGTCCAAGAAGAAATCTCAGAGATGATAAAGACATACAGAGACTGAATCGCTAATCGTCCCAATCCACTGGCTATAAACCTGATGAACCCAATAACGGCACCCAGGAGGCTTAAGAAAAAACTTCCCCAAGACCTTATATAGGGGCAAAATGAAATGAGTTCAAAAGGACGAACTCAGTACAAGACATGCTAACATACGCACCAATTGCTGAATGTCTCAAATGACAGATTGCAATAATAATAAAAAAAAAAACCTTTTGTATTTATTTGTAATATATAGGGTGCATTATCAGTATGAGGGTGATGGTTATTTTCAATGAGATGTTCAGCAAAGTGAGATGTGTCTGGCTTGTTATTTCGCCAGCTGGCAATGTGTTCTTTATATCTCGTAGTAAAATCTCTTCCTGTTTGACCTATGTATACACTATTATAGTCGTTACATTTTAGATTATAGATACCACTCTTTTTATGTTTATCTATTTTTTCATTATTATTAATAAAGGTTTTACCCAAGTTATTTAAAGTACTATAAGCACATGTAATATTTTTATTATTAGTTAAGAGTTTTCCTAATTTGAGTGATACATTACCTATGTATGGTATATAGTAAATATTATTATTATTTGGTACGACCGGGTATATTTCTTGTGTTAGTATTTTTCTTAATTTTTTATGGTACAGTTTTGTGACTTTTTTGAGTGTTTTATAGTTGTTATTTCTTTCCGTAAACTAGGTTTTTCTAGAGGGATGGTTAAAGCTCAGTGAATCATCGAATGAAAGGCTGCTAACTTATGGGACTAAGGGTGTTGAGAATGACCATTAATTATGGAGTCTGCAAATGTGTCTTTTCTACATATACTAAATTTATGTTTATTATTTTTGGGTTCTATTGTAATATCTAAAAAGTTTAGTTTATTATCGGATTCTACTTATAAAGTGAATTTGATATTGTTGTGTACTACATTGAGTGATACTAATTTACAATTGGGTGTTAGGTATATATTTTTAATTTTATTACAGAGATCATGAGAGTTTTTAATGGTATATTTAGGCGCGAATGCGGTTTTATTTCGAAAGATCTTATTAAGGTGAAAAGCTAATTTTTTTAGGGTGCGTTTGTGTATGAGACAACAGGTCGTATGGGCATATTTGGTGTATGAATTTTAGGTTATCCATAGAGTATTGGGGTTCTTGGGTTCATTTCTGTAACTTTAGGTTTCGCGAATTCGTTAGGAAATATGATATACAAGTCAACGGCCTTGCAATGGGCTTGCCCCTCAGTCCCCTTTTAGCCGAGTTATTTATGAACACTCTAGAAACCAGCCTCTTAAACAGTAAATTAGCGACCAATATATTATACTATTATAGATGCGTTGATGATATCCTTATCTGCTGGAAAGATACACAGCGATAGTTCGACCAGTTTGTTAAGTTTGCCAACTCCCTACACAACAATATCAAATTTACTTTAGAAGTAGAATCCGATAATAAACTAAACTTTTTAGACATTACAATAGAACGCAAAAATAATAAACATAAATTTAGTATATTTAGAAAAGACACATTTGCCTGCTCCATAATTAATGGTCATTTTCAACACCCTTGGTCCCATAAGTTAGCAGCCTTCCATTCGATGATTCATAGAGCTTTAACCATCCCTCTAGAAAAACCTAGTTTACGGAAAGAAATAACAACTATAAAACAAATCGCAGTAAATAATAATTATGACCCATCAATTGTCACAAAATTGTACCATAATAAATTAAGAAAAATACTAATACAAGAAATATACCCGGTCGTACCAAATAATAATAATATTTACTATAAATCTATCCCCTACATAGGTAATGTATCACTCAAATTAGGAAAACTCTTAACTAATTAAAAATATTACAACATGTGCTTATAGTACTTTAAATAACTTGGGTAAAACCCTTATTAATAATAGAGAAACTTTAATGACAACTTAAATGTAACGACTGTAATAGTGTATACATAGTTCAAACAGGAAGAGATTTTACTACAAGATATAAAGAACACATTGTCAACTGGCGAAATAACAAGCTCGATACATCTCACTTTGCTAAACATCTCATTGAAAATAACCATTACCCTCATACTGGTAATGTCGCCTATCTATTACAAATAATTACAAAAGGTAATAAACTTAATATCCTAGAAATATTAGAAATAAACAGATATAAAAAAGACACCAAGTAAATATTAACATATATTAATTAAATAAACAACTAAATATCATATCATCACCCATACTTAATATTTTCCACACATAATGTAATTAGATAACATTGAGACTACAGTACTCTTCAAATTGTTTCAGCCCAAATACACATAAATATAAGTATATAAAAAAATTTGAAGGAAATAAATAAATAAATATAATATATATATATATATATATATATATATATATAAATATATATATATATATATATATATATATATATATTTTTATATATATATATATACATAATATATGTATAAATAAAACGGGAGATATGTTAAATTAGTGTAGTACCTTGTTCTAACTTTCAGATACCCTTGCTTTCGTATAAATATATTACCGAGAATAACTTCCATTTAATTTTATTACATACATCAGAACATTTGCACTGTACAACCTCATATAATAACAACAATTGAATTTATTACCCTCACTAAAATACTGGTATATTGTATAACTCTCGGAAATATAATAAAACCTACACCGCTCCCCTACAATAAACTCACTAACGTAAGCAGTCGGAAAAATCCACACAAACCAGGCTTCCGCTATTGTACTTGAAACATACAAATGCTGTTGGATGTTCCCAAGAGTTAATCTTTGCTAATAGCCTACCTGAAGATGTTGTAATACAACGAAACCTAGGTCGTGGTAAAGAACTTAAAGAAAGTAGAAATAATACTACATCACGTAGTTTCATTTAATTGTGAATAATGAATTTCTACAAAATTAACGCCAAATATATTCAATATGTGCGTATCAATAATATGGTGCATATTTTGTTTGTGCTTGTTTTAAATATAATATAATATTATTCTTTTATATATATTGAAGTATAAAAAATAAATAAATGCTAAAATTTAACACTCGAGAAATAACTTTAATACTTATGTAACGGTTTATGTAACGGTTATATTTTATTTCATTAATATTTTATACATCACGAAAATAAGTTCTATTTAAAGATATCCGTCTTAATTGTTCAAATAATTTTAATTAGTTACCTAATGTCTAGGAAAAATATGTTGGAGCAATTTGCCACATTATGAATATTGTCGATTAGTTTGTTAGTAAATATAAATAATTTTTTCATTTACCTCTTATTTAAATCCTCTTCCAACCGGAAAATATCAATTTGCTTATAACTATTTATGTTTTATACACAATGTTTTACATATTTGAATTTAGAGAACGATAAATAAATGAAATGATGCAATATCGATTTTTTCAATTCTGCTTTATTTGCATGATATAATGTATTATTACTAAACAGCTTGTTTTTCACTATATAATGAAAATTATTTATTTCGAAATTGGAATGTTTCTTTAAAGCCCAATTGTGGTGCAAGGGACTAATATCGACTTTTTCAATTCTGCTTTATTTGCATGATATAATGTATGAATAATAAACCGCTTGTGATTCACTATAAAATGAAAATTATTTATCTCGAAATCGGAATATTTTTTGACATGCATACGTCTTTAAATTTGCTACCATACGCAATCCAAAAAACCTAATGATATCAAAATCGGGGGATACAGTTTGGCGTTGCAGTTTCTAATCTATCCTCTACATCAAATTATAACACTAAAAAATTATAACACTAGATAGCTAAAGGATCAAAGAATTCATTACGATAAGCAAGAACAGTGACGCATCGCGCGCGGTGGAGGGGGAAGGGTCGTCATTTTGAGGTTATTTTAATGCGTATCGAGATTTGCAATTACAATAAGTATAACTTTTGAATCGGAAAAGCTACAATTTTCGTTTAAGTTTCAATCGTCAGCTGTCGTCAAAATCTATCGATTGTATATAAAACATTAGTTTAAAGTAGTGACAGTGAATATAATAAGGTGTTAGAATAAAAAAATATTATCAAAAATATATAATGTCACCCTATACGCATCGAAAAGCCAAAACCAAATACAAAACCGTGTAGGATACACGGCTGGAAAGGGGTTCTCAAGAACAATCGACTGGTAATAATAAAACACCATATGACCGAGTCAAGCAGTGACAGGAACGTAAAAGAATGAATGCGGCCGAGCGGATCAACGACCGTGCCAGTACATCTCGATGTATCTTGTATGCCATTTGTGTCGTACTTTTCGTATCCAAGACCTATAATTAATAAAGTTATATTGTGACACAATAATTATTTGTTTCCTTGCTTTTATCCTAAATACATAAATAAAAATATTTTATTTAAAAAAATATAACCCGTTAGATAGACGTATTCACGTACAAAACACGGCCGTGTCCATGACACAGCCGCTTCTCATTTTTTAAAGCTCAATTGTGGCGTAAAGGTAGATGTTTCCAGTCTCTACAATTAACGATTTGCAGATGTATTAATTTGAATATAGAGATTAATTTAATGAGTATATAATGAGTATTAATTTAATTTAGACGAAGTCCCAGATATATTGCGAATAAAAATAAAATAAAAATTTATTTCAAAAATGTTTAACACGCAAACTACATTTTTGCAATCAAATGTTTCTCAACATTTCCTTGAATTATTTGCCCTTCTTAGTGGCACTAAACACTGAATAAGCAAATACAAACACAAACTTATAAAAAACAAATTAAAAAATTTAAATACCAATGAATAGTTGCAAGAAGAGAGGTCATAAATTTAACGTTTAACAGTACCTTCTTCACGATAAAACGGAATATTTTTATTATGTACGTTGTTATTTACGAAAATTCTTTCATTTAGAGAAAGAGAAATTATCAACAAGGTTAACACAGAATTTTGTTTAAAATATAACTGCCGGCTTACCGTAAATACTTATGGCGCATGAGAATGATGTGAATCAGGAACTTTTCGTTTTAGAATTGACTTCGGCCTATCGTACTCACTTATATTATTTTTTCAATAAAATATAAATTGGATAATGTCACTTGAACCAGATTCTGCGGAGCAATAAACCTTCCTGTTGCGATGAAAATGGACATGTACAATAAAAAAAACCAATGAAATAAACGCAAATATAAAACAATAACTATTTCAATGAATCGAATTAATATAAAATATAATTGTGTATTTTTAAATGAAAAATTAACTGTTTTTGCTCTGTTTTCAGTTTGTTTATTCTGAATGACGTCGTCGTGGTGTGTTGGGTTGATCACAAAGCATACGACCTTTGACGATGCGGCGTACTGCGGGGACCTGGGTTCGATTCCCGGCCGATTGTCGAACGGGGCTGGACTGGTGTTATGGTTGGTTGTAAGAGATTGCTCTCGTAGCAATAAGTCCGCCATATAGATACGTTAAAGTAGATAAATAAATAAATGACAGATAAACAGTGAATGACAGCACAGTGCCATTTTCTAATGTGCTCGGAATAATATACGGGATATTTAGCCGTAAGTTATAGGCTGCTGGCATTGCCTGGTTTGCCCTCGAGCTAGAAATCGGCTGCTTGAAATGACCTAATAAATTTTACTATCTTACAGAATACTCAAAAATTTCAAAAAGCCAAGAAGTTAAGAGAACGGCGAGGGATGGGGATGGCTTACTTATATAGTCGCTAGTGAGCGATACGTTACGAGTCGCTAGTAGCTTACTTATATAGTCGCTAGTGAGCGATACGTTACGAGTCGCTAGTAGCTTACTTATATAGTCGCTAGTGAGCGATACGTTACGAGTCGCTAGTAGCTTACTTATATAGTCGCTAGTGAGCGATACGTTACGAGTCGCTAGTAGCTTACTTATATAGTCGCTAGTGAGCGATACGTTACGAGTCGCTAGTAGCTTACTTATATAGTCGCTAGTGAGCGATACGTTACGAGTCGCTAGTAGCTTACTTATATAGTCGCTAGTGAGCGATACGTTACGAGTCGCTAGTAGCTTACTTATATAGTCGCTAGTGAGCGATACGTTACGAGTCGCTAGTAGCTTACTTATATAGTCGCTAGTGAGCGATACGTTACGAGTCGCTAGTAGCTTACTTATATAGTCGCTAGTGAGCGATACGTTACGAGTCGCTAGTAGCTTACTTATATAGTCGCTAGTGAGCGATACGTTACGAGTCGCTAGTAGCTTACTTATATAGTCGCTAGTGAGCGATACGTTACGAGTCGCTAGTAGCTTACTTATATAGTCGCTAGTGAGCGATACGTTACGAGTCGCTAGTAGCTTACTTATATAGTCGCTAGTAGCTTACTTATATAGTCGCTAGTGAGCGATACGTTACGAGTCGCTAGTAGCTTACTTATATAGTCGCTAGTAGCTTACTTATATAGTCGCTAGTGAGCGATACGTTACGAGTTTCGCTTAATTGTTTCACTAATTTCTAAGCTATCACCGACCAAGCAACTTATTCTGGAAGAAATCATCTTCTATGCCGAAAATCGAATTTCGAGTTCTAATCAAGTTCCAGACAAAACAAGGAATAACACCACAAGTCATATTAAATACGATATCATAGGTTTATGTAGACTGGAAGCATTTGTTTGTGCGTTCGGACTATAGATCATACATTTAATTGCGAATTTTGCTAGAATACTATAAATTAAATATTCATAAATACATATTATTCATAATATATATATATATATATATATATATATATATATATATATATATATATATATATATATATATATATCAGAATTTACTTTCCTTTCAATTTGAGTTGTTATCGAATATTGCCATAATTATGTAATACATTTTTATAGGTAAATAATTATGTTAATTATTATCCATTTCTTTCTTTTGAACCTGGTTTCCGATTATAATTTTTATATTTTACTTTTTTTGTGTAATTCGGTTTATTGCCTTCTTATAGAAAAAAGGATTCAATAAACTGATTTATATATTATACAGCATATTACACAACATGGAATTCTAACAAGTTTTCCTCAAATGCAAAATACAAGCACTTTTCCGTGTTTCTCTATAAAAAACTAAAATGTGTAAAATACAAATAACAATTTCACCGTATCATAGTTTCGTAGTTTACTTATTTATTTATCATACTTTATTGAGTTAGGTTAAAAAACTAAGTACACAATGGTAAACTTATTGCTATAAGAGCAATATATTACAGGTAATCACAGTGTATTAATTACGATTTTGTGTAATTAATTTACGTTTAGTTAATTAAATTAATTAACTAAACGTTAATTAATGACAAAATAAAGCACATATTAATAAATTTATATAAGAATAAATATGATAAATATTAATTTAATATAAAACGACATAAAACGAAAGCAAAACAGCGGGGCATTAGGGAACTAATAGGGGAATGACGATGGGTTGTAGAAAGTATTTGGATCTGCTGATTATGATAGGTATATCAGGGGAATTTTGAACGCAGACAATGAGGGGCGCACTTTGTGTATTTGTATTCAGTTGCTTCCGTAATCTAGTAACAAATGCTGTAAAGGATTCACCATAGAATAAAGTTCGATAATGAGGGATTAGGAGAGTTTAATTGTTTTTGCATCTAATTCAAGGGCGTGGGTCTTCAGGAAGTTGTTCTAGATAGAAGATATTCAGATATAACGGGATTATTGAGCATATTGTAAAAAAGAGAGAAGGTGGAAGTAGCGTCGGAATCTTTAAGTCGTGACTGGTGCTCTTACAATGTGATACATTTTGTTAAGTCAGAAAATGTGTCGAATACACAGGTTTTGAAGTCGCTCTAATTTATTGACTAAATTACCTTAAAATAATACGTGTTGCTATAACCAAGGATAGGCAGAAGAAGTAGAATTCCACAAATATTTCCTTTGGTAAAAAAAAATTTAAGCCGTTTGCAGTTTGAAGAAAATTTTATTACTGACATCGTATATTTGAGATGTTTATCAATCAGTAGGTTAAGTTTTTAACAGTTCAGCTAGAATGGATAACAACTATTAATGAACAGTTGTGGTGAATCAACTGTCCATATTTTTGATAGAAATTTTTGACTACCAATAATGATAACCTGTAATTTACTTAGATTAATAAGATCCTGTTTACTAGCACATTGACTAATAAAATATAAGTCTGCATTTAGTATATTAATTCAGAAAGAAATTTCATTGACATCGCAGTGAGAGTATATTTGAAGATCAGCAGCGTATAAACGATAGAAGCCAGATTGCACAGGATTTAGTAAATTTTAAGTATTTAAAAACTAACAAGTCAAGAATGAACAATATTCGGGACGTTTGTTTTGGGTAAACGAAAAATATGCATCTTTTTTACTTACAAGAGAACGTAGAGGTAAATCCAGAGGTATTAAATATGGCATTAGTGGTGGGTGCTACAATGTCAATAATGCGATTAGACCATCACTGCCAATGGACTTCGATTTAATTTCGAGAAGATTCTTTTTTACTTCCAATACTGAAATTTTCTAAATAACAAATGCTTTATCATTAAGCGGGGCGAGCACTATCTACAAATTATATTCAGAGTTTCCAACATCAATGCATCGCTAAGATAACCGACAGTACTGCAAAGAAAACTTACCAAAATATAAAAAAGGAGCAAGTATTAAAGTTTCCTAGTGTTTTTGGTGACATACATGACATACAAATGGATATGTGAAAATGAACGAGTATGAGTTGATCAAGTGGTTCGTAATAATAGATTTCCTCATAATTTCATAAGTATTTTTAAGTAAGATATACGAATTTTCAAATTGTCGATATTTTTATTACGAATATATTTTTTTGGAACAACTGAACGAAATTTTATGAGGGTTACTTGTAAAATGGAGTTTGAGTTTCTCGAAAAAGAAAAGTTTCCAAAACGTTTTCATGAATTAGTTTTTTTATAGAGTACACTTTATGATCTATAAAAATCTTTACATCACGAGTATAAAATTAACTGTTTGAAAGCATTCATAACTACACATAATTTACCTGGAAAATAAAGTTATATGGCGTGGGTAATATTTGTTGCCACTCAAGGGGCGGCTCGATAAAAATATTTAGTGGAATTACATTTTCACTTTAGCAAGTTGCGTATGCATGCATGTGCAAGTTAGCTTTTTGAAGTTGTGTTTTTGATGGGAGTGTGAATTTCCGACCACAAGAAGAATTGGTCTCATTTCTGTCAATAATTGTACGATGATTTGTCTTCTAAAATAAGTACATGTGTGGCGAAAATTATATTTGGTTGGTAGTTTATATAGTATTTATTACGAAAAATTATTACTCGACGTGTTGTGCACAGATTTATTATACCGAACACAAATTATTGTGTTGCATTTACTTTCAAATTATTTTAAAATTTGATGTATGTGTGAAAACGGTGTAAAATGAGCTGTCAAATTCTTTTATTCACATGTCTTCTCTGCGTAATTAGAAATTTAAGATTTTATTCGAATGAATATCGGAGTGAGTAGCTTTTAATTTTTGACTACGTAGGATACAAATATTGCGACTTACCATCTTGATAATAATACAATCCACCAACGCTTGTAAATGAGAAAAAAAAGAAGTAAAGACACATCTAGTATTTTGTACTTAAAGAAAAAACAATTTTATTATTTGATATTATTTGATAATGTATCGTTAATATATAAAACACTTTTTTCAACGAAATTTATAAAAACTGAACTTTTTAAATATTTAGTATTCGTACAAAGCGCAAACCGATCAACATTGTTATTTAAATATACGGATATTTAAATAAAACACGTAAATTATTTAATAATTCGTTCTACATTTTATACTGCTACATTTCTTAATACATTCATATTTACAATTTACAATGATTAGGTATTAAATCCTTTTAAAATTAACGGTGTCAATGTTCGATATGTGTTCGTTAAAAAGGCCTATGAACTTGGAACAAATGATTCGACTATTTACCTCATTTTTTATATATCGTGAAGTAATATTTCAATAATATTGTTTAAACTTTGACCTGCGATATTGATAAAACGGACGATATCAACTTTTCACCAATTATAAGTGTTGAAGGTGGTTTCCCACAATGTAAGATGTAAGTTACCTAATACAAATTAATAAAAAGGTATATAAGGATACTAACGTCATATTCATCCGTTGTCTAAATTTGTATTTTTTTTGCTATATTTACGGTGTGTTGAAATAAAAGTCTCAAATTTGCCAAATATATTTCAAACATTGACGTAAGTAAATTAGGGCATAAATTAGGGTTCCATAGTTGTTTTATCTATTGAGATTGTTGATGCAAGTTGACCAAAATCATTTTAATTAAAAGTTCTGGATAAAATGTCTAGTATCTAGAATTTTTCCAAATATTTGAAATCCACAGTTTAAAAATTGTAAGGATATCGGTAATTATTCGTTGCATATCATTTTGAAACTTAACACTCAGCAAATGTAAATGAAAAATAAAAATAATTGAAATAAAAATAATTGAAAGTAATTGAAACGTAGATTTAATTTTAAAATACCTATACTTGAGGAGCTGCGCAAAACATTCCCACCTCTTTGTATGTATAGAAAGCCAACTTAAAATAATATATTTTGCTACATATAAATAGAGGTTTTCCTATGAAACACCTACTTACAAAATACCGTGCGTAAACGTAGGTCAAATTTGTAGAAACAGAGAGGCCGTGGCAGATGAACGAACGCCGTCCGTTCGTTATATGAAGTTATAAAATTATAGAATTTCCTTTTTTTTCTTCAATACCCTAAGAAGGTTTTGTAATCATTAATTATTAGCTTTAAATAATTGAAGGGATTGATATCTGACGTTATCTAAATTAGCCTACTTGATCTGATGGGCATATAACACTTATTATTTGTACACATATTATTGAATGTTGCAGTATTTCCCGTAGTCAATCCTGAATCTGGTACAAGTATACTTTACGGAGTCTTTGATACGTTCATTCATCATCCACTTGCCATATTACATGTCAATCATCCGTGGGTAATTATGTTTATGTGTGAAACTGAACACAATTTTCATAAATTTTAGTCCTCTTTAGCATTCTGCAGTCCTTTAATACGGCAAATGATTAAAATCAGGGGAAATGAATTTCGAACACAATCACGTTTGGTTTAACCGTAATCAGGAGCTTGAACGAGAATCCTACATTTCATCGTAATTAATGTAGTTGCTCCGACTGGTTCTTTATATTTCCGCTCTTAGTGAGAACGTAATTTCTAGCCGGCGCCTAATAAATTGCTACGGTATTGCACAACGGCTTCATATGGTTGTAATACAGGGCTTTTCACTTATTTTCATCACGCATTCTAGTGTGTAGATTTTTTACCTTCCATTAAAATAGACGTTTGTCATAAAAAATACGGTTTTCATGTATTTCTATGATAAATATCCTATAAAATTACAACATGACGAAAATCAAATTCTTGTGATAAAGTAAGCTTCCACTATATGACATTGTATTATATAGCACGTTAACAGCGTATTGCGCATGCAAATAAAGGAGGTTACTTTTAGACGGGACGCGTAAGTATATACGGACGACACGAAGAGCGATTTTTCATGTTTTCAGTTTGGAGCCTAAAAATATTCCAAAGATTAATATCTCATTTGATGCGTTGCTACATCCACCTCAGTCAGAGACATCAGCCAGGTACATCATCCGCCAGCGGTCTAGTACTGAATGTTCTAAGCAGTGTTGCGTTCAATCAATGAGATGATCAAAGCTAACATCAAATTGCTTTTAGTTAAATTGTGTGCCGCAGTGCTCACATCGAGCGCTGTATCCGGAGCCTCGTTCGATGGGAAATTTTCATTTATTTCGCGCCCGTCAAATTCTTCATCCAAATGTGATACATATAATTTATCACCAAAAATATATCCTATATTCTTCACATGTTCTTTAGACGACATTAAACATTGAAATCCGATTTGTCATTTATCACTAAAAAAGGGTATGAGGTACTTGCACCTCTCTACGCACCTATCTTTCATATGACAAGACACCAAGAGTGATCAATCTCTTCGCTTTTCACATCTTACATTTGTATTTTATGTAAATTAGTGTAAAAATATTTTCAGTCTTAAGTTTCAAGAATAACATTTGATAGACCTCTTGATCGAGAAGCACATGCATGAAGCACAGAAAATAGATTCTCAAAATTTTCTCAATAAATGCAGATAATGAAATTCTACAAGGATTACAGCTATTTTCACATTTTAAGTTGATAGCAATAGTAGATGCTGAAAAAACAGCCGACACTTACGGACAGACAGATACCGAAGTCTGACCGCTATCAACATTTAAACAAGAAATCGCAAAATTGGTGACATGCATGCAAAAACCAGTGAATAAATTTTCATGAATCTTTGGAATTTTATACTTTAGAGGATTCTGCAATAGATACAGTTATAATAATAATAATAATAAGATTTTATTTCAGACATAGTCCATACAATTGTGTTAATAGGCAACAATATTCTTAATCTAATGTTACTATAAATAGTGAATAATTACATCATTAATAAATCATAAAACATTCAATAAAATAAAATCAATACTAAATGGAGTCAAACCCAATTGCAGTAAAGAAATTTAAAATCAATACAAATGAAATCATAATAAATTAAGTCAATTAAATCAGATAAAATTAAACTGTATCAAACTACACCAAATTAAATTAATTAAGTCAGGTCAAATTAAATAAAACAAGTCAAAAACTACTCAAATCAAATTCAAAGTAAAATAGTAATAAAATCATTTAATTTAATTAACTCAATCACAAATTCATTTAACTTAAATCATAATGGCGCATGTAGGCCTGTCCAGTGTGTCAAAAGAGGTAGGTCCAGTCGGCCCGCGCACGTGACCAGCATATTGCTGGAGCTTCCTGGCACCCTCGCCATCATGGATGCACTGAGCTTGCGCATTATAGCGTGAAAGTCGTCCACGCGCGCCTGCGCAAATATACCACTGGCGCTGCAGTGCCGCGGAAGCCCCATCAAGACCCTGAACGCGTTATTATATTGTACCCGCAGGTCGTCAAATGACCGCCGCGTATAATCAACCCACAGACTGCACGAGTAGAAAGTCTGGCAGAATGCCCTAAACAGTGTAATCTTTACTGGTCCCGTGCATCGTGCAAATCTTTGAGCCAACATATTGCAGCGCACAGTCAACGCCCTGCGTTCCCTGTCCATATCCATGTCGTCCTTGAGGTCTTCATTGACCCAATGACCCAGATATTTAAAATGAGTGACTCTATTTAAAGATGTGTCATAGAGGGCTACCGAGTGACCTGGATATGGTTTTTTGGGTACTCTAAAAATCTTAAACACACTTTTTTTTACATTGTATCGGAGTCCGTGATCCTCCGCGTACAGTTTACATATACGCAGCAGCTTGCGTAACGTGCCTATAGAAGGGCTGAGCAGCACCATGTCGTCTGCGCAGCTGATGTTATTAACCCACACTCCGTCTATATGACATCCGATTCCGGTACTGTTCAGCTCTCCAATCAACCCGTTTACATATATATTAAACAGTTTGGGTGAGGTCAACCCCCCCTGACGCACCCCACACTCAAGACCATATTCGTCCGACTCACTATCCGCCCACCTCACTGTGTTTTTTGATTATTGTACCAGTACTTAAACATAGATATAATTTCAGGAGGCAATCTAGTGTTATTTCGCAACTTGACCCATAGCAAGTCGCACGAAACCATATCGAATGCCCGGGACAGGTCCAGGAAGCTGGCATACACTGGTGTTTTACTATTGGTGTAGTACTGCACAGTCTGCTTGAGACACAGAATGGCACTTTTAGTGGATAGGCCCGCCCGAAAGCCAAACTGACCATCGTGCAATTGTATACTTCTAGTTAAGTGACCATCAAGCAGACCATCCAGCACCTTCGCAATAACCGTAGCTAATGAGATAGGCCTGTAGTTTGAACCGTCCGAGACATCCCCTGTCCTGTTTTTTACAATGGGTACAACAATTGTATACATTAGCTTTTCGGGTAGGCGTGGCTAACACACATATTATATAATAATGCTAGGATTCTAGGCAAGTGCTCTCCAGCATTCCATGTTCAGTTATGCTATAGTAAAAAGAATAACCAACATAGATATATTAGTAAACTGACTAATCGTGGTCCGTATTTCTTTTATGATTAATCGTCATAGACGCTGTTAATTTAATATCTTTTTATATTTACATGTTAGTAACTAAAGATCATCGCTACCTGGGTACATCCCGGAGGGGCAAATTTTACAAACCTAGAAATGAGAACCCTAATACTTTTTTCCCATGTAAAGGATGAGGTTGCTAATTACTAGTTGTATATAAAGTAAACGTAAAAGCTAATATATTTTATCACTCGCATAACGGTTGTAATATTTTTGAACCGTAAAATAAGAGCAGTCAATATTTTAATTGTTTCAAAATTGTTCTTACCATTCCATAATTAATTGTTCTAGATACCTGCTTACTACTTTTGTTTCTGAGTTAACATTCCCTCGGTTCTATTCACATGCCTTCTATTTACTATGTGTAAACAAAAGAAACTAATCTGATTGAAAATGTAAGTGAAATTAACGTATTTCTAGCTTGTAGGATTAGCCATTGTTTTAAAATTATTGGATAAATTACGGTGACATTAACCCTCAGGAGAAACTAACCACAACTATAGTTTTAAAAATGCTTAAAGTATTCTTCTTCTGATAATTTTAATATTTATAATTATTCTAGTATACTATTTAATGCCATACACTTAGTGTTGTAAGGACAAAATAAAAATTTGTGCATAAATATTGACTCATTATATCCATTGGAACCAATTTTATCCTGGAGAGGAAACCCTCGGCGTGCAAATTCTGCTAGCATTTAACAAGTTTTACATTATACGTATTAGTAAATCACCTATAGATGTCTGGAATCGTATTTCTTATTAAAAATAGAACATGTCAAAACAGGAGTAGAATGCCAAACAACAAGAGCGTACCGTGCACACTTGGATACATATAAATATTTAAAGACGCATACTCTATTCTAAATCCATTAAAATTAATGTTATTTGTCACAACGAAAACGTGTTTACATGTAAACATTTGTTATTTAGTATAGACCTTTTTCGTGTACATTTTCAATATTATCTCTAATGTTAATTTATATAATATTTTGAGAAGATAGTTTTAGTAAGTCGGTTTGACTTGCATGTTGAGAGTGTGGAATATTAAAATAAATAAATATGTATGTATGTATATTCACACATAGATTGCGAAACATTAATATTGATGAGCCGCCGTTGAGTGGGAAGATTTAATAAAAGCAAAGGACTCAATATAATTTTGAAGACTATAACTTTAACACATATTATCCAATCTGACCTGCCAGACACAGAACTCTTTATCTGAAGTTTTTTTCAGCTATTTTGATACCTCCATATCTTACATGAGCTCCAGTGAATGCTGGAAGTGTTATTTTTAGTGTATCGCAAGAGGAATACTAGGTTACAACGTATTCCAAATTTCTACCGACAGTAGTTTAGATACTTGACATTAAAAATTGTCAAGTTCGTAGTTCTTACACTCATTCAATCACTCACTTCCCGAAGAGATAGAAACTTGAAATTTTATATAAATGCTTTGTTTAGATCGTTCTAGAAAATATTAAATAAGTAAATTAATCATATATTTATCTACATAATATTATAGATTCTTTTAATACTTCCATGGTTATATAAACTCGTTATGGTATTGTTTTATGTGCGGTTTCTTTATGCACATCAACTAAATAACTGCAATAGCGATTTGATTTTAAATTAACATTTTGGCTTTAAAAATTTATTTTTTTGGAAGTAATTGAAACATCAAAGCATGTAATTGCTTTTAAATACCTAAAAAAACTTTGGTTTCGTTGAACTGAATTTTGTCTTGAAAAAAGCAATGCACTTATTTTTATGCTATAAAAGTTGTGTATAACGAAATTTTTTTAGTTTCTCTGGAACGTTTTATCAAGGAGGAAACCGAGTTTTTTGTTAATCCAGTTGACTTTGTGTGTTTTCAAGCTAATACATATGCCAGACGATCGGTCTATTCCATTTCTTTTTTTATGTAGGGAATTATTGAGTCTTGGAGTGACGTTCGCGAGCATTATTGTATTTATCTATTATGATTTTTTTTGTTGGCGCTACTCAATTGCTGGAAAAGTGACCGTTAAATTTAAGCTGGCTTGGCGTATGAATTGAAAACTACTAAGACCAAGTGAATAGAACCAATATCTATTGAATACGGACCTTCTATATGTGGCTACATTATAACTATACATAACAGCCAGTAACTTAATCTCAACAATGACTTAATTGACATAGGGTCCGTTGTTTTTTCATGTGGCGAAGCTTATGTCATGTTTTCTGGGGTGAAAATGCTTGATTTTTTCCATTGAAATGATTTCGATTCCACTAACATTAAATCACACAAATAGGCTATCATTGATACATCCAATTAAGAAAGCTTAGAGCCAGGAATTGCCTTCTATAGAATTTAAAAAGTGTCCTCTCAAAAATGTTAGAGATGGTTAGGTCATAACATGACCGACTATTATTAAAATACAATATGCGGAAGGACCCGAAAAAAAGATGTGTCAGTCATCAGACCTAAAGGAAACTCTATAAAAAGAAGGACGAAGTTTCTCTTTAAAAAGTTGGTCGTGAAAAATATTGAGGTAAAAGCTGCCCAGTTCTGTCAGAACTTTGGTAATATCATATCTATCACGACATAGAACTTTACGTATCTCAAGAAAAAATGCTTTACAGATGTTATAATATAGTAAAATGACATGGATCATAAGGTGTGAATAAATATTTCGGCTTATTGCGAGACATGAAGCTGTAAAGTCTACTTTAAAAGACAATTTATATCCGCCAGCCTTATAATATTCTCAGGACCAATATTAAACTATCAGACGGCATTATCTTTTCCAAAGGTCTAGTCTACTGAATATGTATATAAATAAGTAAATAGTAAAACTGTACGCTCAGTGTTGCGATAAGTAGAGAATAAAGAAACAAAAGCAAGAATATATTAACGGTTTATGTAGTATTTCGTATAGGAAAATTATGACTCGAAATGTGATGTAAGTGATGTAAGCTTGCATAAGCATTTATTCTTTTGATGTTTTCGTTTAATAATATAGATTTTACTCAACCAAAGTTTAAATGTTCGGAAGGGATCGTGCAAAATGAGTGCGATTTTTTTTAATCCAGTGCACAAAATAACAACTACTTGTAGCAAATATCTTTAGGATAGCCATAGAAACTCATTATGCATGCGCGGAACTTGATTTTTTATTTAAATTTTCTGCTATGTCTACCTAAAACATGTTTAGCTAAAAAATTTCAGATTATTCCTGCATTGGTAACTTTGAAGATCTACTATTAAGTGAGTGAACTAAGAAATTAATGATATTTTATGCCAAATATCTCGGAAAGTATCATAAATAAAAAAGGTTTTTGTAACACGCTAAAATCAAGATTTCTTCTCTCCGTATTCTAAAATTCAGACTGCCAGTATTTGCTGGAGTTCAAATATAGGGTGTCAATATATCTGCCAAGTACTTCATATAAAGAGTAGTAAGCGGTACTGAAGCTTAGAAATAAATAGGTGGTGTAATATCGTGCACTATGATTTCGTTATAAAAATATTAGGGCGCTAGATAACGTCAACATTTTGAAGGAAAGTTATTTCTACTGAAAAGTGTAAATATTGCTCTTAAAATTCAGTAAATAATTTAAAAAAAATTTGGTTTTTTATATAAGGAAACACAAAAAAATAAGGTTTTCTATATAAGGAAACACCTCACAACTAACAAAATTAATAAATCATATTACTTTTATATAAATACGAGACATTTAAAAAATGCTATTAGTTTATATCCCTACTGCGCGGTTACCTGCAATGTTTCCTAGGTAGTAAAGAAATAGTAAAGTAAAGAATAGCGAATGGATTAAAAAAAAATCGAACTCATTTTGCATGATCCCTTCTGAACATTTAAACTTTGGTTGAATAAGATCTGAAAAAAATTGAGTAACGCCGACCAAAGTTTGTTAGGTATTTAAAACCATACATGCTTCCTTTTCATACATGCTTCATACATGCTACCATACATCAATTACTTCCAATAAAATACATTTTTAAACGAGTTTATATAACTATAGAAGTACTGTACTTATCACCAAATGGATTGCTTCTGAACTTGACAAAAAGTCATAAACATCGAGGATTAGTTATGAATTGAACCAAAGTTATCGGGATTGAAAAATTGTAGTGCGATTTATAACTGCTCAATCGAAAAATTAATCGTATAAAACATTAGGTTAGCAACTAGCAAACCGGCTACTTTTTTCTTACGATTTCTGTATTGTAGTAAAAATTTCTTCATCTCTGGTAGTGCATAGAAGAGTGTATTTGGTTCAGCTAGCAACACAGTTCACGAAGGAATGATAGAGTGCTCATGCATTATAAATTTCGTTTAGAGCGAAAAACAATCAAAACCACACGCAATGTAATCATGATGACGAGCGACATGCACTCTTATAAAAAAGCAAAGTATAGGTTCTTGTATCTCTCTTATAGTTCTCATCCGGAGCGACCTCCTACATTAATTATAAAAAAAAAGAATTAAAAAGCTTTATCGAAACTGGTTCCCTGTTAGTTTCTCGTTATCGTGCAGAGCCATCCTTATGTTCTTTTATGTAATAGAAAAAAGACCTTTTCATGTTTTGGGTAGGAAATTGAAATATAGGTATTATATTTGCCAACCATATCACACGACCTTGCATAGTAAAAGTAAAAAGTGTGAAAAAATAGTTTCTTTCGACTGGACTGAGATTCCTCACCAACGATATTCTCCTGATTGCTTCCTGGTTTAAATACACATACCATCTTAAATTTGAATTTACTAATTTTTTCATTCAAAAGTACAAAGAATTCTACAAGGAAGGAATTTTATTTCTGCGTATAAGCTAGTGGCAATTGATAGATAATGATTATGCATATATTTATTTTTATTTATTTATTTACACACACATTTATCATTACATTACAAGTAACCTATTCGTAACGACAAGAAATTAATGAGTTAACATAGTTTAAACTTTTAGGTTAAACATGAACACAAATTACATGATCACTACAAAAGATAACGAAGACACAATTCGACAAATTGACTTTCACTCATTATAAATCAAACACACTATGGTGCGACCGCTATCAGGTGGTTGAGCAGTTGAACACGGCGGGAAACTAGAGAGTTCCGATATAGTTCGGTTCTAGAAGGTAATATGACAAACAGGTGATAATTGCGTGAACGCAGAAAATTGTCAAATACGAAGAATGAAAATTTAGCCAATAATACAGGGCACAGAATTTTTCCTTTTAACAACTGGAATATAAATTTAATTAGTGCAACATATCGTTTAAGTTGCAGAGAATGGGAAACTAGCATACCCAAGAGGAAATCAGTGGGAACTAGAAACAAATAGAGATATTAAAGGAATGTCTTTTGGACACGTTTAATCATTAAGCTGTACTTAGCTTCATGTGGGTTCCAAACAATGGTGTCGGATCCTACTTGGCTCTGCACCAATGTACAGTAGACGAATTGTTATCATAGATTTAAATTTTTTCGAATTATTTAACACGAATTCAAGTTTCCGAAATGAATTTTTGCTACATCTGCCATGTGCCTATAAAACGTCAATCGCGAATCATATCTGACTCCCAAATCAACGACCTCATACACACTACACGGTCAGCGGATGCAGTTTCCGCAGCGGATTCCGCTGACCGCGTATTCATATTTGATAGGGGCGTGTGCTCGACTACAGCTCACTATTGAACATTTGCTTGCGTTAAGCTGTAAGCCGCTTGCTACATACACTCCACTTAATGATGGCCCTGATGTCACGCTGCAACCATTCGCCATCTGCTGCATCCTTGACGATAGTAAAAAGTTTCATGTCGTCCGTGAATAACAAATAACGCGCAATTTTCACAGCGCGACCAATATCATTTACCAGAATTATGAAAAATAGAGATCAGCGATTCGAACTATGGCTAACTCCCGATCGTGTAAAGTAAGTCTCGGATGTAAAATTGTCCACTTGTATGTATTGTTTTCTATCCGCAAGACACGAAGAGAAAAATCGCAAAAGTGGAATTATCATTATCTACACGATCGAAAGCTTTCTGGTAGTCAAAATATGCAACACCTACTTGAGATCCGAGGTCAACATGATAGGCAATATAAAGCATAAAAGGTTCGTGACCACCGAACATCCAACTCAACCAACATCACAGATTTGACCTCCATAGCTCGAGTATATGTTGCGATGTAGAACAAAGTAAAATAATTTAGCCGGTGGACAGAGGATAGGTATAGGTGTTGTATAGGCAACGCGAGGGTGTTGGAAAGTGACACGGGTAACACCTAAGTGTTAGTCTAAGTGCCAGTTTTTGGCGAAACATTAAATATATCTTTAAGTATGAATCCAGGTATATGTCGGGTCCGACTAATTTCCTAAGCTTGGAGAAAGCAAGTTGAAGATCACTATCAGAGACACGTGTGAAATCAACATCGGATTAAGTACGGTAGCAAGGAGCCGCCACTGACACGTCTAATCGAGGGACGTTCGAACTGCTTAGCGAAAGCTTCGGTCGCCGGTGGGCCGCGAACAATCACGCCATCGCATGAAGCAACGTTGCGAGCGCCGCGGGTAGCTCTTTGAGCGCTTATAAATGACCAAAACGATGCACAGTTGCTTTTTAAATTCAATTCTACTTTTTAAATGTAATCAGCTCTAAGATTCTTAATATCGCGTTTGACGGTAGCTCGAAGCGATTTGAATATCTCGTAGTCACTAGCGGATCAATGTTATTTCCAATGTCGATGAAAATAATATTTAGTCGGATGTAAAATGAAATATATGAATATATTTCATGCGCTTGACACCTGACAATTCATTGACCACTTATTCCGTACCGCGTATTATCGCATTACGGCGACGCGGTACTCGTCGAATTACTTCAGTCCACGGCTGTTTCGCAGTGAAGGAACGAACTTCGCGTAAATTCAGTAACATTCGTGTGTTATTGCTGTTGTTCGGAGCGGGTGGTGCGGCCTTAACGGTCGTTGCTTGCACTTGCCAATCTTCGACTTGATTCGACGGCGGCTCGTGCGCCGACCTCTGATCGCTGGTAGCAACAGCTCGATAGGTTCCACTCGTCATGGTTCCGATCGTGTCACCGGCACTTAGAGGGAGATCTTCTTGTTAAGATTATCCTCCATTTAATTAATTTTCGTCTTTAATTGCAAAATTAATTCATTTTACCTTTTAATTACTGGTGATTGGTCATCGTATTTTTTTCATGTATCACTAAATTTATTTTCTAGATTCTGAAGACTTTTCAAAATATCTTCTAAACTCTGTTTCAGTATCGAATTGTTGTAACACTGTTTCAGTATCGAACTGTTGTGACACTGTTTCAGTATCGAACTGTTGTAGCACTGTTTCAGTATCGAATTTCGGCATTTCGCAGTTAATATTCTAATAAAAAAGTTATTTATTAATTATTTTCTCCACACAATTTACGCATTAAATATACGTCTATCCGGCGAGGCGATCGATCCGACCGAATTCAAATATAATGTAAAAGAAGGATATATAAAGGAATTAGCTTTGTTTTATATTCTGTAGAATATAAAAGAAGGCTGGTTTTATTTCATTGCATATAAACAAAGTTTTGAATACACATAATAATGACAATTGGTGAATAGAAAAGTGTGATGTAACAATACAACAAAGTAAATAGAAAACAATAGCGAAACTGAAGCCAATGAAAATTCTACGAATGTATATATTCTCATAGAACTTTCATTGAATTGGAAAATAAATGACTCGCGGTTTGCAAAGGAAACAGCGAATGATTTCATTTCTCAAGAACGAAACTTTAACTAAGTAATTCAGTAGATAATTTAAAATGTTTGCCCCACCGTTTTCTTATTTTTGCGTTATTTGAAATACATTTTTATGTATTATTTTGCATAAATTTCAAAATGTTACTTAATTCTTTAAATTATGAATTAAGATTAAGCTTACGTCTCAAATCACAACTTTCCTTAGAGTCACCCATTTGCGTTTTAAAATGTCTCTGTGGACGGTTCATGTGGCTATTTCCCCAGATTTATTTGAGATCTGATATTTCACTTTATTACAAACATCCAGTTAAATTATCACTTTGCGTGGAGTTAATTTAAGCAAGTATCTGGATTTAGTTAAGCGTTAATATTCCATTAATCTCTTTTTTGTTACGATAATATTAAGAAGTATTTTAGTTTTCAAAATGATTAAGCCTAAAATTCAATCTAAATTATAAGTTATTTTTATTGCATTTACTATACTTTTGAAATCGCTATATACTTTTGAGAAAGTAACATTATTAATATCGAAAAACGTCTTTATTTTAATAAAAATATACATGAGCGAAGCCGCAGACAGAAGGCAATTAAAGAATATGGTTTTAAAGTAAAACAAATAAATGAGGATAAATACATATGCGAAAAATGAAACTGGAAATACTCGTTATTTATCCAACTGAAAATAAGTATGTCAGTGATGAGGAGCTACGAAAGGAAACATAATTTAAAAAAGTGCGATACAACTAACTATACACGTTATAATGAAATGTGGAACGTCTTTGGTATCGTGAGGTATAAAATAAAACACCAATATACGCGCGAAAACCTCCTCATTGTAGATTTCACTGGCTTGGTTGAAATATTTGCAGTTGATTTAAGTGACTTGTATGGAGTTTTACGAACTTTTCACAGGCCCAACTACATGTCATAAGTTGGTCGATTATTGCTCATAACCTAATAGAACCTACTCACTAGTTTACGACCTACTCACTTGCCACTACTCAGTGGTGATAATTTTCCTTTTAGTTTCGCTATATCTACTACTATTTTAAATACTTTTCATCTATTCAAAAATATAGGTTTACGGAGTGAGGACATGTAACTCTAATAAAAATGACAAATTTAACTCTTAATATTTCCTGAGTGTATTCTTTTATTGAAAAAGTATTCATTACATACCCATATTATATTTAAACACCTATTCGACGATATCCCACGCTGTGGGCTATGCGAAAAAACTCACCCCCACTTTACATCTGGAGGAGGTACCTAAAAACTTTTTTAAAATATTTTATTTCATAACTTTGTAGGCGTTAAAATATGTGTAACCATGCAAATGTGAGCTTTATAGCACTAATAGTCATCGAGTACAACGGTTGTAATATACAGAGGGCAGATAGATAGATATACATGTGCAAACTATGTATAAGGGTTTCGAATTTGGCTACGGAACCTTAAAAACGTACATAGTATGTGCGTTGTCGCTTTTGTGGAACCGATGCACTTAATGTCGTTTGATCCTTCTACTTTCCAATTGTTTATTAAATATTTCCATAAATTCAGTGCTGTAGGAATTGTAGTATTTCAATTATAATTCAATTATAGTATTTCAAGTTTTTTACTTTTTGCGTTACATCTTTTTCTTTAGCGATCCTACGGGAGATGTTTAGCATTAAAAATGGGAAGAGCTTGTTATTTTAATAAATATTTTAGCAAAAAAGACGTAGTGTTTTAATGAAGTAATTGTAGAATAAAGGAACTACCCAGCAGTGAAACATCAAAGATTATGAGAGAGTGATGTGTCCTTTATTTTTTTGGTTTACAGGCCAGTACTAAATCGTAGATGTTTTGATTAGTTAGACAGGTGTCGTTGAGGGCATTAGGTTGTACTTAATATTTTAACAACCTCCCTTTAAGTACAAACTCATTGCTCCGGAACAATAATCAGCCTTCTTCTGTGAGGTGGCTTACGTCCGAATGTCAGCAACCATATTCTGTATTCTAAGATAGTTTAACTTTAATTTCTTTATTGGTAACTTTCTCTCAAAGGAAATGGTATCTCATTTTAATATGTTTTAATATGTGCACGCACAATTCCTTTTGACAGCTAAAGTAAGCTTCTATTTTTTCCTGATATGGTACTACTAGTATTACTGTAATTATGTTTTTTTATTCTCCTGTACTATTTAATTTCTTACGTGACCAACATGTGAACACACTGATTTGCATTGAGCCATTTTAAATATTAGCAAATTTCTAAATATAGGTGGTCTAATCAACACAGATCTCATTTCTATTCGAATTTTGCTTCATCTTCCGGCCAATAAAGTGATGCACTGGATCGAGTACTTTCATATTAAATTTGCCTTTAAGCTGATGTTTTATTTATTCTATTTTTGGATTACTATTATAAAAAATAGCAAGTCAGCAACGTAGATTAATGTATACATAATATGTTCATCATTTATCTTGTAGTATATACAAGGGTTCACAGATGAGCTTTTCAGCCCCCAGCTCCTTAACACGGACGTAAGTTTCAAATTCCACTGATGGCTCGCCTGTTTTAATCCATAAATGGATTGATTTATTTTACATACTTCATCTCCATATTCATTATTTGTCCGCGGGCGACCTAAATATTTTAGTGTCTGTGCCCCTTGTCATGGACCTAATAATCACCGGACGAGTAATAAAACAAATTTACTATAAAACAATACTGTTAAAATTTGAGAGGAACAAGGAGATCGTAGTTGCTTCTGAACGACGCGGACACGTTTTATTGTAATTGGTCAGAAAATGTGCCAATCGCATGTGTTTTAAATCGTAACTGTCACGGTTGTGACATTATAAGTAAACCATTTTTCGATAGTATTTATTTACCGAGCTACTTGTAAACGTACAATCGAAAATTATCCTCTGTAATATGTACTTTGTTTATTTAAACTTGGTCCAACTAATCTTAATAATAATTTTAATTTACTTGAAGAGGTCATATTATATATTCTGTGTTAAAAAATGTTCTGCAGATGATAAGAATAATCATTTATCATCATTTATTAATTTTTAGCAACTTTAAAATTACCAACACGTGCATGAATAATCAAAATTACAAGGATGAGCACAATGTCGTCTTTTACCTCTATTTCGTATAAACTCAAATAAAAAAAAAACGTCGTCATCTTTATTCTACGTGGAATTATTTTAGAGGGTCGATGAAGATAAAATTTGTCCAATGTATAGGCATAACTTAATGATACAAATGTAAGTACATGTAGCGGATAATGAAAAAAATAGAGCTGAAAATAAAACAAATTTTCGCCGAATAACCATTATACATTAAAAAAAAAGTATAAATACATCTAAGAAATATTTTAAGAATTGAAATTAATACCTGATACTATTATTAGCAGATTTCAGTGAGTCAACACTTGAGTACATTTATCTAAAGTACCTAATTGAAAACATATACATATTACCCATATTACGGAGTAGGTAACTAATGAATATTCGGAAACCGCATTTTTTAAAATATATGCGCTTAAGCTTAAGGACCTTAACATTGGTAACCTTAACGCGTCGTTATCAGTAATATTCATAGTGTTTTGCGATACTGGTATACAAGGAATACTTTGTCAAGTTATTATAAAATAAGTTTTTGTAAAAGAAAAATTCAAGAAAAAACAAAACGCTTGTCTTTCTTTTAATTGTACAGCATTAAATGTATCTTTTGTATAGCCGGGTCTACCGCCTATGCAAATATACTACATATTTAGCTAATGTTAGCGGTGAAGGCAAATACGTTCCAAAAGTTTTTCTTACAAAATTGTATGCTTTTGCAGAATAAAAGTGCAAAGTCAAAGCAACATTCTAATTTTAGAGAGTATTTAGTTCCGAAAATATTTGCGAATTTATTTTTAAGTAATTATTATGACTATTTTCTTATTTTATACGCCAATGCTGTCTAGAACTAATCTGTTTTCTTCATTATCTTTTCATTAAACAGTTATTAGTCGAGTTATCTAATATTTTATTTAACTTATTATTTTTATTGAATATATTTGGCGTTAATTTTGTAGAAATTCATTATTGACAATTAAATGAAACTACGTGATGTAGTATTATTTCTACTATCTTTAATTTCTTTACCACGACCTAGGTTTCGTTGTATCACAACATCTTCAGGTGGGATATAAGCAAAGATTAACTCTTAGGAACAACCAACAGCATTTATATGTTTCAAACACAATAGCGGAAGACTGCTTTGTGCGGATTTTTCCATTGTTTATGTTAGTGAGTTTATTGCAGGGGCGCGGACTAGGTTATATTACAGAGAGTTATACAATATACCAGTATTTTAGTGAGGGTAATAAATTCAATTGTTATTATTATGTGAGGTTATACAATACAAACTTTATGGTGTATGTAATAAAATTAAATGGAAGTTATTGTCGGTAATACCCTTGCTTTTGTATAAATATATTACCGATAATAAGATATGTAGAATTAGTGTATTACCTTGGCCTTACTTTCAAATACCCTTGCTTTTGTACAAATATATTACCGACAATAACTTCCATTTAATTTTATTACATACACCGTAAAGTTTGTATTGTATAACCTCACATAATAATAACAATTGAATTTATTACCCTCACTAAAATACTGGTATATTGTATAACTCTCTGTAATATAACCTAGTCCGCGCCCCTGCAATAAACTCACTAACATAAACAATGGAAAAATCCGCACAAAGCAGTCTTCCGCTATTGTGTTTGAAACATATAAATGCTGTTGGTTGTTCCTAAGAGTTAATCTTTGCTTATATCCCACCTGAAGATGTTGTGATACAACGAAACCTAGGTCGTGGTAAAGAAATTAAAGATAGTAGAAATAATACTACATCACGTAGTTTCATTTAATTGTCAATAATGAATTTCTACAAAATTAACGCCAAATATATTCAATAAAAATAATAAGTTAAATAAAATATTAGATAACTCGACTAATAACTGTTTAATGAAAAGATAATGAAGAAAACAGATTAGTTCTAGACAGCATTGGCGTATAAAATAAGAAAATAGTCATAATAATTACTTAAAAATAAATTCGCAAATATTTTCGGAACTAAATACTCTCTAAAATTAGAATGTTGCTTTGACTTTGCACTTTTATTCTGCAAAAGCATACAATTTTGTAAGAAAAACTTTTGGAACGTATTTGCCTTCACCGCTAACATTAGCTAAATATGTAATATATTTGCATAGGCGGTAGACCCGGCTATACAAAAGATACATTTAATGCTGTACAATTAAAAGAAAGACAAGCGTTTTGTTTTTTCTTGAATTTTTCTTTTACAAAAACTTATTTTATAATAACTTGACAAAGTATTCCTTGTATACCAGTATCGCAAAACACTATGAATATTACTGATAACGACGCGTTAAGGTTACCAATGTTAAGGTCCTTAAGCTTAAGCGCATATATTTTAAAAAATGCGGTTTCCGAATATTCATTAGTTACCTACTCCGTAATATGGGTAATATGTATATGTTTTCAATTAGGTACTTTAGATAAATGTACTCAAGTGTTGACTCACTGAAATCTGCTAATAATAGTATCAGTATCATAATAATAGAATCTAACTTACTTGATGATGGATCAAGTGCGAAACCTAATTAATCTCTTCTTCCAACACGCGTTGCTCCTATATCTGTAAAAAATAAGAAATGATCAGGTAATAATTGCTTAGTATTTTAAATATACTATTTTTAAAGTCTTGCTATATCGACTTAAAATATAGTTTAATATATTGCTTCTTAATGTTAGATTATAACGTGTACACAGCAAATATGAAAACTTATTTTCATTTATATATTAAAGTCTTTATTTTTTATTGGTTAATATTTCTACTTCGCTGTCTACCCATTTTGAATTTCCAAAATTTAATTAAATATCAGGAAAACTCTGTAAAAGAAATGAAAGATAATCAGATTTATGTAACTTTTATAATTCTACATTTTTATTACCATTATATATATGCACGGATGATTCCAATTAAAGAAAGTACACATTGAAAAGTATTTTACGCCATTTTCAAAGATTATTAAATATTTATAACAAAAATATTGGGCTGAAAATGTCTAGCTATTTAATCTATATAAGGTTAGTTATTTCTGAGTGCAAAGAGCTTCTTTATAAATGATATTAGAAATGTACCATAATTTACTTACATACGATGGCAAAAATAATATGAGAATTGCAGTTGTTTGATGAATTTTTGAGAATTGATGAGAATTGCAAATGTTTCCACATTTCGTCTCCGTTCATTTTTGCTTATATCAAAGTAGTCATTGGTAAAATGCTTTGCGCAGGTACAGCTATATTTTGTGGGAAGTTGTTTATTTTTGGGGAACTAATAAATATTTTAGCAAAAAAAACAGTGTTTTAATAAATTAATTACAGAGAAGAAACTAGTTAGCAGTGAAATATCAAAGAATACGAGATAGTGACAAGGGTCCTTTATTTTTTGTTGGTTTTATATTTTGCTTAATTAGAGAGGCGACGCTGGCGGCGTTAGGTTGCAATTAATATTTTCACCGACCTAAATACAAAGAAAACTCACGTCCGCACTCGAAGCAAAGTAATGATGAAATTGAACCATTTTCGCAGGAGTAAAATTTGTTTTTTGTTTGTATATCGTAAATATATACGTTTTCAGAGGGTTTTTCTCATATATTTGGAAATTCGAATATATGAGAAAAATTATTTTTGTTTTGTTGTTATGTCAATATGAAAAAGGTGCGCTGTATAACTATTTCTCAAAAAAAAGTTTGTTGGTGTGCCTCAAGGCACCACAAAACCCTCAGGTTACTTCTTTTAGTGCTTTTTTGTAATATCAATTCATTAAATCTTTTGTATTCCATATAATTTAATTAATCTTAACAGATGAAGCACAGTTTTTTTTCACTGTTTTCTTGTTTTTCCAAGTTATGCTTAACTTTGTTTCTTGTTATAGGTACATGCAGTTGTATATATAAATACGTAATTCTTTATCCGAATCAACAAATCTATCATTAATATTGAACATAACTTAATATTTTTATCATTTAAGTACTTATCTCGATCAATTTATTATGATGGTGTTGTTACAGAGCGAGTTGAAAAAATATCGCCAAAATTGTATTGATTTATGAGAGGTTTTTTTTTAACTTTGTTTAGACTGAAATAAAGAAAATCAGTTTACAGATGTAGTATGCGGAATAAGAGCAAATAAAGTGTAAATAATTTTGTTGATTCCTGGTCTTTTCGTTTTTACCACAAAAGAAGCTTCTCACATGATCAAAGAACGAAAAGGAAAATAGGTATTGGTAGCATTGATTTAATAACAAACAAGCAGAATGTGGAGAATATCATAGAAAGGGGAAATAAAAAAAATAGACTCTTGGCGTTTCTTCCTTGTACTTAGAACGCCAACTTGTGGCAGTGCAACCGCCACCTTGTGGCAATAACTCAATAATCCAAAATTAAGCACCCACGATCTCTTAAGGTTTTGATACATTTTGCGTTTTGATGGAACTGGTGCAGTAATGGCGTTAGTCATATTTGAGAATTTCCAAAAGGAGTTGGTACATTATTAAGTCACGGTCACCAAATTATTGTATTGCTATCGACACTTGATACTTGTGTAAAATTCCAAGCCGAGAACTTTATTAAAATCGAGTAGCAAGTTTTTATACATATAACTTACAGTAGAGAGCTGATAACCCTGGCTGCACCAACAAATCGAGCAAATTATTATTTTCTTATCAATACTTGGTACGTGTGAAACATTTCAAGTCGATAGGATATGTGGAAGTGGGTGAAAACCGAGTTGCTGATTTTTTTTAAATACAGACATTTTTAAAAGAAAATTGGATTCACGCGAAACAACCGTTGCTTTTAACACAAAAAAGTTTATAATAAATTCCTGTAATTTTTAAATAACTTGTGTAATATTGAATACGGCGAATGATTTAGGTACGAGAATATACTACGATATGGTTAATAATTTGTTGTTAATTCTAGTTATTACGCCTCTTAGTTTTACAAAACTCAATTTAAATAGTTTTGGGTGGTTTTAATTGATTTAAAGACTAAATAAAGTTCGACGATAACAATAGTGATTTACCTAGAATATGAAACGCTTGGGGCAGTATAAAACTAATAAAAACAGAAATTAAATGGTGTATTTTGATTACATAGTTACGGACATTTTTTACCCCAATGACCCATTTTGAAAAAGAAAAAAATTAGATCTATCTAGTTAGCAGTCCACTATCAACGGTAATTATTATAGGTCTTTACAACAATAATGTTTACTGTTATGACACGGTGAGTTAGTTTAAGATAAGTGGCGTAAAGGCAATAAATAAAGACTTAAATAAAAAGGTGAAATATTTTCGAAATGCAATTTTCCAAATTATTTTCATCTTTTTATTTACGCTTTTACTTCACTTTTCGGTTGTGGTGATAAAATGGAGGTGATGCACCACCCTCAATTGAAATCCACTTTCGCGGATAACAGCGTAGATGATCGCTAGCTTTGTTGCTTTCGTTGGGACTTATATTGCCTTACGGGACATCACACATTCGATGTTACATGTTTTTACACCTTTTATCCAATACTTTTGCAATGATATTAGACAATGTACTTAAAAACAATACGAGATAAGTTAGCCGAGAAATATCAGTGTCACGTTTTTAAATCTTTGAAACCTTTTTAAGATTGCCGAACAATTAGAGATTGTCGTATCAAAGTTGGTAGTTATTAAAACAATTAAAGTATACGTTATCATGTATAGTGGTACTAATATAAAAATATATCATGAAAGGATGTCACAAATCAAATAGCGAGCTCTTTTTTTCTCCGCGCCTGGCAATAAACTTTATTCAATAAAATTATTGGAAATATGCTCGGATGTATGCGTGTGTATTTTTTATTACTTGTTAGAACACGGACAGTTTGATTGTTGTGAAAAATTTATTGAACGATTCTCAATAGGTCCAACGGAGATGCTTGTAGTCCTATTGAAACGATTATTCGGTTGGAGCCATATAGTAGGTACATCACTTTAAAATTAACGCGTGTATTTTATTTCAACGTTTTAATTATAGAAGTTTCAATATTTGAATTTCATTCGTCACTGACCAATTTTTGTCATTTTTTAAAGACATAATAATTAGTTTTTCTCTACTAAGATACAACGTGCTAAGGTTTTTAAAAATAAATTATACGAAAGAATTATTTTCAACGTATTCACTGTGCCGAGATTCATATGTGTTAAAGAATGCGCTACTTTTACTGGTGTTAACAATGGAGTGAAAATATATTGTCTTGCTTGTTTAGTGTTATACAATCTTCATAAAATTTGGAAAATATAGATTATTCAGCATAATGAAAACTAATAGCGAGTTTTTAATGGGTGGATTGATATTGAAGTCTGAAACATTATCGGGAATTGTAAGAAGCTAATAAAGACAACACAAAATTATCAGTAGATTCACAAACATTAAACCTTTCCTTAATATAATTGTCGGCAAGAAGTGTAATAAATTTGCAACATGTAATATTCCTACAAAACAAGGATATCTGTATGGCATTATAATTTTTTCTCACTTCATTAGAGAAATCTACATTTAAGATTAGAAATATATGAACATTTATGACAATTAGTGTCTATGTCCGTATGTAACGCTTCATAATGCTTCTTGGCTTAAATTTAAAACAGTGCTGAATTATTTTTTTCAATTCAGAATTATGATTTTGGATTCAACGAACGGTAACTGTTGTCAAGTTTTTGTACGTTTTATGGAGCGCTTGCCGCATATTTTTTATCGTTAAATTACGTTATATTATGTTGAAAAATCTATTGAAACCGGTTTGTGCAACAATTTTCTGTTACATACATTTTTTATTTTTGAGTTTACAATTATATGTTCATTCTATAAAAGATTAAGACTACGTGAAATAATCTTCCCGACTGAAAATTTACATTCACTCAGACTACCTTCATATATCAACCGTCATCCGTAATATTAATGTGGACTTCTCTCTAATTGGTCAGTGGGCTTAAGAATGAATCTGTTAATCGATTCAACTAAATCCCAAACTATGACGATTGGTTGTCAAAGATTCCTTTCCAAAATTTATCTGAAATATGTAGGTTATAATATGAAATTAATTATTTACTACATATAATACTGTGATCTCTATTTTTGAAATAAATGTGTATAATGATCGGTCAAAATCTTAGCTGGTAGCCTCAAATGTTAATCAAATACACCCTAAAGCGTATGTATTCAAAATATTTTCTCTAAAGTGTCTTCAACAATTTATTAAAATTGAAATTAAAATTATGTGCGATTTCTAGATCTCACTAAGTATTGATCTAGCAAATTAGAACACCTGATTAAACGCATTTGCTATATATTTGATCGAAGAAAATGTTACCATATTTCCGTGTTGGGCTTACATGTTAATAAGATAGAAATGAACGACCTCTGGAATTGACATATTCTATGATTTCAATATATCGAAGAATTCATGAAGTCCGTCCTATCTTAATCCTAAATTTAAAGCCTCAGAAGCCCACGTCTTGGATTGGATTCTGAACTCACTCTCTTTTTTCCTAAAAATAATATCACCGGAGAGTAGTACCACAGTACTCATACGCGCCCAGCTCTAAAACAAATTTAATTCGAAACATGTCGTCGAGTCGTGTGTTCGAAAATCTCAATTCATTACCACTGCCCTCTTCCTTTCCTGCCCTAGTTTGTTTATGTCAATAAATAAATTAATAGCTAATTTAAACATAACGTTTGATTTTGTTGCATTTATAATTTTTAAGAACAGGCTACTGTTCTAGAAAGTATTCTTCTAGAAAAGATGGTTTATATTTCAGTTAGTTCGGCTAATACTCGAATATATATACGTTAAAGTCCACAATACAAATATGCAAACAAAATTTGCTTTCTTGCACTAAAAAGCAGTCTAAAAAGAAAAGAAACGTTATCAACTCGAAAAAACTTGTCTTACATAAATAGTTTTATTCCTTATATATTGGATTTATGGATAAAAATAATGTATGCCGCTACAAAGAAAATAATTTCGTAAGCTAGAAAATGGACAAGGCAATAAGAGCGCCCCTGTAATCCGGGGGAAATGAAACGTTTCTCACTTTGCGCTCCTGGTAATTGTTTGCTGTTCGTGGGTTATATCCTCGCATATTGTCACCGACATATTTAATTATTCAGGTCGTATACAATGTACATTATTTAAGAATAGAATAATAATTCATGATAATTAAAAAATTATTTGTATGGTCTGATGAGTTTGGAATGAATTATTTCTAAATTGACTGTGCGCACGCTTTGACTTTTTACGTCACTAAGCTAGAGTGATTCACTGAATGTAATATGCGGTCTCAGTAAAAGATAGTAGTTTAATCAAAATACTCGTCATTAAGGCCGCTTTCATTATTTATAATTGTTGTCGAAGATTGATCTCGCTTTGGTTTTTAGAGTTCTGTACCAAAAAATGAAATGACAGAGCCCCTATAAGATAATTTACATATCTGTTCGCCTGTCTGTCACCGGTGGAATTCCTAATCCTAATCATAAAACATGGCGTGCGCTAATGTATGCGGACGAGTTTCCGGGAGCGTCGTGTTATAAATTCCTTCAAAATAGCTACGGCGCATTTTAAATAAATTTTCTTTTTTAATATTATTTATATTCACACTTTTAACAGTTTAAAATAAAAATTGCGAAACTCTAACGATATTCGAATTAAAGAAATGTAACTTAATGTTTATGCAAGAACGACCCTTAGAATTTACATATTAAATGCAGTGTACCTTCGTTATGTTAAGTGCAGTGTACCTATGAGGTGTGAAGTGCGTTTTCTTCGCAAAGTAATTGTTTTTCCTTGTGTAAGTTTTTGTTGGACCTAAGAAAAAAATGGGTGAGTACGTAAAATTTTTCGTACTTCTATAAACTTAACTAGTTAAAGACGGTTAAATATAAAATTAAATATGCCACTACCCACATATTGAAGTGTCTAAAACTGTTTTTTTAATTCTATGATATTATGACATTGCGAAGAATAGGTATAAATTTAATTAACTAGTACTAGAGCACATATATACAAGGAAAATGGGAGTAAGAAATAGTTATAATGCCAAAGTTTGACTCGAGTCAACAGCTGATTCAAATGTTAATATTGGCGTTAATTTTGTAGAAATGTATTATTCATAATTAAATGGAACTCCGTGATGTAGTATTATTTCTCAGGTGTTGTAGATGATGTTGTTGAAGAAGATGTTGTAATACAACGAAACCTAAGTCGTGGTAAAGAATTTAAATAACGTAGAAATAATACTACATCACGTAGTATCATTTGATTGTCAAAAGTTAATAATTTAATTTAGCATTTAAATAGTTAAATGTATACAATTGCGGTCCAAATCATATTTAATCAAATCAATCTCTAGTGTAAACTATATAAATCGTGAAATAATAAT
Source organism: Druceiella hillmani (assembly GCA_039881145.1). Classification (NCBI taxonomy): domain Eukaryota; kingdom Metazoa; phylum Arthropoda; class Insecta; order Lepidoptera; family Hepialidae; genus Druceiella; species Druceiella hillmani. The sequence goes on from JAYKKI010000091.1 coordinate 1,897,077, forward strand.
AAAGTTTATGCTTAAGCGTAAATTACTGTTTTCTCACAAATTAAGTGACAGTTAACGGTTTTGTAGTTAATTATGCAATGATCACACGCAGAGCTCCAGCAAACCAGAAGGAGTCGAAACTGCTGGCATTACTGGAATTAAAGGCCAGCAAAGAGTCGTGTGCGCAATTGAACATTAATAGAGAGGACAATGAGAAGGAACTATTAAATGTATACAAAAACAATGACAGGCTTACGAAGAATCTATCAGCTGCGTTTATTATCGTGGTGTAATCGAAGAGCGCGATCGGTTACAATTTATATTAGATAGGTATGATGAGTACAGTGCTGAGTACGAGCTGACCCTAAGGTGAATCACCAGCCTGGAACAGGAAATACGGAGATGCCCACCGACAGATTTCTGAGATGAAAATGGCCCTCCGAGACACAAAACACTGCAAACTTAGAACTGATTTCAGAAACTAGTCGATAGGTCCACACGATTTGTTGGTGCTGCAGGAAAATATCCTTCTCCTGTATTTGATCTCACAAATGATACTTTATCATCAGAGAGATTGGCATTGAATTGCAGCAGAGATAAACTCAAAAAATATATGAAAATTAATACGCATATAAGAAAAAGAAAAAATCTTATAAAAGAATAAAACTATGCTATTAAAAATTCTAAATGTCAAAATGATTTGTCGAAAGACTTATAATAAAAGAACAGTTACAATTATGTAGTGTTGAACTTGATAATACTAAAATTAAAATATGAAATTGACATACAACAGTTAGAACAGCATATGGCTCGCCTCCAGGCGTCACGGTATCTACTAAATATGATGAATCGTAAAAACAGAATAGTGAGCATATTAAGACTCCGGATGAGTCATTAAAAATATCGAAATATTACGGAGAACGGTTTGATTCCTTAATAAACAAATGCACATATATGTGTGATTCAAATAATCATCCATAGACTGTCTGTCCACCGTTCACGCCGACTTTGAGCAAATTGTGTGACAGTATCGACGCTCCTTTGACCAATAAATTAACAAATAAATTAATAAAAAATTGTTCCTTCCCAAAGTGTAATAATTCTAAAAAAACAACACCATTTATGTAAACCGAACAAATTGGTTCAAATATGGGCATACTTTTAAATTTCCAGTTACTGTATAACATAAAATTATTAATTACACATATTCTGACATCAAAATAAAGACAATTTGGATATAAATACCACTTTAATAATTCTTGTTGGAAATAAAGGAAGTACTAACAAATATGACACTTTGCATTGTTGTGAAACTCTAAATAAGTTAGAAGTAAATAAAATTGTGACATAGTATAAGTTGCTACAGTGAGAAAATGATCTTAGGTATAAGATAAACAAAATTGTGCAATTTGTGCATATATAATAATAAATTTAATGTAATTGACTCGAGCAAGTGTGTTCATACGTATTTACCTTTTGTCGGATTATATTATATACATAAGAGTATACATATTACAATCCGATAAAAGGAAGGTACCACCTCTGTAATTTTTACAAAAGACAGATAGGTGTTTCGCTGTCATATTATTTTTATATAACAGTCCAGAACTTGGTTACAAAATGATATTATCGAGCAGTCTTACGACATTTACAAAAGTTTGGAATTTTTTCCAAATAAAATTTTAAACTAGGTGACAAGACAATAGAGGATTCCTCTAGCTAAATAAATACAAATGATATAATAAGTGCATTATGAATCATTCACACGTCACATATTTATAAGTTATTACAGGGCTTTATAAGATCTTGTTCCAACATTTTTTACAACATGCATGAAGCCAAATATCGTCCAATGCTGTTTAAAATCTGAAATTAAAACCGATTCACTATAAAAATTGTTTCAGCTAATAATTCTAAGGATTCAATATTAACTTCATATCCAAACAGTTATTTCTACCATTACCTTCTCCAAGTTTTACTTATTTTTGAATATTAACTTCGTTTTCGTTATTTGTTTTGTTATGTTGAAATTATTTTATCAATAAATGTGTCAGCGTCTTTATAGCGTGGTGCATTTTTTTATTTGATTTTATTTCAGAGATTCAAACCTGGAGAGCCCAACTGAAACTTGTAGTTTTTTAGTTATAAAAACGAAATAATGCTGCTACTTAATGGAGAAATTATAAAATTATATTTTAATGTTCGCGGATTGTGATGTTTGCAAATAAAACAATACAAAATACCGCTATTAATTTATTGACTAGTATTGCTGTTAAATAGTAATGTGTAACTTTACTCGGTTTAAAACAATTAAATTCGTTTATTCGTTAAATATGGTATTACAAATACACACACACACACACACATATATATATATATATATATATATATATATATATATATCTAGAGAGAGAGAAAGAGAGAGAGAGAAATATAGAGAGACCGGAAATGCGGATATTTTATGAGTATGTTTAGCTTGGTAAACATACCCTCTCTTATATAGCCTCTCTTATATACTGACGGGATAGATATTTTAGAATATACCTAACGCAGGTAAAATGAATGAAACTTCTTATTTGAAACTAAAGAAATACACAAACGTATTAACAATGCAAGGCCGCAACGGGACAACGGATCAATTGAATGTTTTGAAATGTTACATATGCAATATAAAGGAGCAATCCCTTTGATGCTTCATTTAGAGGAAATTATTTTCGTTTTTATTGTCGTTTGTATAACGAACTCGCGAAAATAAAGATTTATTCTTTAATTGTGCCGCTCGTTTCGATTACTTTGTAGGCAGTGACCACGTATATTACGCGAGCGAAGCAGCGAGTACGTCTCCTGCTTCTATTCAGATCCTTTGCATACAAATAAATCGTACACACGGGGAAAATAAGCTAATATTTTGCTTCATTGTCAATCGTTTACCTTTCATGGATATTTGCTTACTCGTTTCGTTTGCAAAACCTATTAAAATTTAATTGTGTGTTTGGGTGAAATAAAGTATGTTTTGACATACGAGGAAGTGGTGAAGTGCGTCTATGTAAATCAGTTCTGCTAGAATTAATAATCTGATATGGCCAAGGATTATCCTCGTTATTGGAAGTGTAAGACGTTAGATTGAAATTCCCCACGAGCGTTAGTTCCTGCTCAGCTTGGTACATAATAAAAAGTTGACATTTCGAAAGTGGCGATATTAAATGGATAAATTCCTATCCGTTTTCCTCTATTTTAGGCTTTTATATTCTACGTTTTAAACAAAGGTTTCATATGGAAATAAAGTAAAATGATTATCGATAACCCTAGTATGAGAATTTTGTTGTACGCATACTGCATCTACAAATGCAAATACGGATACGAAAATTATCGCCAAGCAGATACAATTGGTATGTAGCGTTCGGTGGTGTATTAAATATTAGAATACAATTTATAGAAGCAACCGATTGCAGCCAGCTCCGCACGCAGCGTGCTCTGTCAGGAACAAATAATTTTTGTTCACATCGCTTACTTTTCCATTACTAAGAAGTAAGTCATCATACTTCGTAGTGACGACGACTATTCTTGTGCAGAATTGACACCATTTCATCGACATTGTGAAGGAAGAAGTGAGAATTTATCTCGAAGCGGACTGAGGTAACGACAGCAGACTGGCCGAGTGCGTGTCAGAACAGGTACAAAGTAGGGTTCCGTATCTCTTAAAGTTGTCGATGTAAGTTAATCGAAATCGTTTCGTTTGAAAATCTTTCAAGCTCACGGCGGAAAAATTAGAAAGGCGAGTTCGTGTCACTTTGAAGTTTAGTATTTCACAGACGGAGCTTAAAAATGCTAAATAGAAATTCAATATCACCTTAAAATATCTATAAAATGGTACTTCATTTGATGGCGTGTGAGAAAACAATCATTCTCATTTAATTGAGATAACCATTTGAAATTTCTACTTACAAAATTTCATCACAGACGGGCACGGCTCTTCCGCTTTTGTTATTTAGCCGTGGAATTCTAAAAACAGCCGAACTGAAGCTCTCCGAAGAGAACGACTCACGCAATGCTGAAATTGATTAAACACTTGTACAACAACATCGGGATATTTTCTAAAAGGAGTATACAATTTAGAACAACCATAAAATGATCGTTAATACATTTATAACATTTCATAGATTGGAATATTTTATGCTGAAAAGAATATTCGATATGTATGTATAATTAAAATAAGCTTATAATCGTTATATTCTACGGAAATGTTACAATTCTTTAATTGTTGTCTATAATTTGCTTTATTGGAATATAAAGTTACTAGTATTTATTGAGAAAAGTTAACTTTTCATGAATAAGCTTCCGTAAAGTGAAGTTTGTTAAAATGTGCCACGGTTGTTTCTTTAAAATTAATACTTAAGATAACAAAAACTGGGCTTCTAAAACAAAAATATTTCCACTTCCTCATCGCCAGCATAGAACGCTAGAATCCCAGGCTACTCACTCACTCAGCTGACACTCAAAATCTTCTCGCGACGCTAGAAGATTTTGAGTGTCAATAGATATTTCTTATGTAGTGCACTTCAGCATTTATTTCAAAATTTTTACAATACTCTGGTGAATATAAACGAAAAAATTCCTCGTGAATATAAATATGTTACACCGGTAACTACAGGAGAAAAATAAGGTTTAATTTACGATTTATTCACATTAAAATTTTATACTGCATAAAAATAAAAAAAATCGTTTTGGTGTTGTTACGAAATCTAACACTAACCATTTGTGTAATGATATAATAAATTTACTTTTACACGGTAACGAAAACTATACCATACATTTAAAAAAAATGAGTGTAACAGGTCTACATTGTCCGCCGAGTGAGCATTTGCCACTCGCATTAGGATGCTACGCCGAGTGAACATTTGCCACTCGCATTCGGATGCTACGCCAAGTGAACATTTGCCGCTCAATTTGTAAAAAATGCAACATGATGCAAATGAACATTTTTCTTACAGCATAATTTACATATTTCTAGTATGTACATGCTAGGAATAGTCGCAGAGCTTCGGTTTGTATTCATAATTCTTTCCACAATTGCACTCTCACAACTATACCACAAGCATTTTTAAATTATTGATACGTCTCTTCATTGTTTGGTCGTGGTCGCAATCTTCGTTTTATGTCGAAGTGAATAGGCGACCACTATTTTTCTAATATGTATTATACGCACATAAGTACAAATTAGAAAAAATGATGCCCCACCATCCTGCATTCATATTAATTACCATCTGTTCATGCATCTCATTTAAAAGAAGAACTTTAAAATTCTGTGAAGTTTCATTACATTGTGATTAAATTTATGAAATAGAAATATTTTATAAACAAAATCAATATATATATATATATATATATATATATATATATATACATATATATATATATATATATATATACATATATATATATATATATATATATATATATATATATATATATAAATAAATTACAAATTATATCATATAAACGTGTCTGTCACATACAAAAAAGTTTATGTAACATATCGCAGTCTGGAAAATAAAAATTCATACATTTCAAGTCTCTAAAACGACTCTATTGAAAAAATTTAAGAAACATAAATCTGGAAATAGTGAAAACGTACTCAAACAGCTGAAGAACTTTTAGTTCATAGCACACACTCTATTATTAAATGGAATTAATAAATTTCAGCAAGAATATTGGGCGTACATTTGGGTTCTAGACAGTTCATTAATAGCGTCACGCTTTGGTTCTTTTTTTTTTGTCTCGTTTCTTATAAATTTAAACTCGCCCATAAAAAATGTTGTCTCCTTTGCTTTTCATCTCGATCAAATGTTATTTTGCCGTCTTGGCTAAAAATTTAAATAACCAACACCTGCAGGTACTAATTTTCGGTAATAACCAGATGACGAATGGTAAGAAGCTTCAATAATCTTCAATTATTTTCATTAAGTTTTGTTATCATACATGACATGCACACATGCCACATTTTAAGTTAATCGGTTATGGAAAAGTGAAAAAAACGGATTATAAAACTTTTATCCGGGTACACGGCAGACACATCGAGCAGGTGAATAAGACGCAAGCCTGATAGAAAATAAGTCTCCCTATGTGAAATGGAAAACAAATATGCAAGAGGAGAAGGAAATAACTAACATAATAACTAAATTGTTAAATAACAATTCGTCAGTATTGTAGTTATAATGACTTTAAACCGACAGAGTTAAATGCATTTTATGAAAACAACAAAAAATGTGTCACATTAGTTTGTTAAATTAATATTATTACAAAGAATTTAATAAGCACTGTAAATCCTCTTGCAAAACGGTGTCCGCGTAAATTTGTACGATTAACGAACATTTCTAAAAACGTTACTGTTCGGGTCAATATCACTGAAATGTACGACAAAGTAAATGATAGATCCATTCTCGTACTGTCGCGGTTACTGTGTTAATATCATAGGTTAATCAGTAATATTTAAATCCCGCATTATGTTCGTTTACAAAATAAAAAGTTAACACTGTAAAAAGTTAACTAAGAACGAACGCTACGTTCTCTCTTTCAGCATAGGACTAACTTTTTTCAAACAGTAATGTACAATTCATCACATAATCATCATAACATTCGAACAGTAACATAACATCATGACTTATGACAAGATGTCACACGTTACCAAAGTGACAATTGGCGCTATTTATATAGCTATTGATTGTAGTGTTGCGCTCATATACATTTACATTTATATCCGTATATATATATATATATATATATATATATATATATATATATATATATATATATATATATATATATATACGTATATAAGTGTACAAGAGGTTTCTCCGCAAGGTCACTTCAAATTCACCTTCGTTTATTATTACGTTTATTTTTATTTCATTTTCTTTTAGTCAGTAAAATCTAATAAATGAGTAATTTATAAGACTCGGCTAAAAATATTTTGCCGTAGCTGCTATAATTTACTTCGTGTGTGAATCTTAACGTCCTCTGCTCTAGCAACTGCGCTGAAACAGTAGAATTTGGAATGCAGAGTTATGTAAATTAATTCGTGAAATTAATGTATTATCTTCTTTAAAATATGTTTACTATTTTAGGTCATCTTTAATCAATTATCGTCGGGAGATATTGAAAATATAAGAGGAGCATAAAGAGGAGCTCGCAAAAGCTACGATCCGGAATGTATCGTCGGCGGTTTTGCAATTAGTGCATATCTCCGCCTCTTGTTTACAGGATATTTACTATAAAGGCTAATTGAATAAAATAAAATCAAGAAATCAATCATAAATCAATATCTAGTACGAGTAGAACTTGTACCATGAGGATTCCGTTCACATTTAGGTACTTATATATATATATATATATATATATATATATATATATATAATAATAATAATACTAATAATAATAATGCTTTATTGTCTCTAAGGTTACATTAGTTCTTACATAGGATGGATCCCCCTTTTAACTTCAATACTTGTGTTAGGAGGGTCTCTTTATAACAAAACCACTTTACAAATTAAGACTAGAAGCAAAAAATACAAGGCATGCAAATAGATTTAAATCCATAATTCATAGTGAGTATGTGTGAGAGTGTGTGTGTGTGTGTATTTGTGTGTATGTGTGTGTGTTTACTTGAATAAAAGTGCTTCGGTTTCCGCATATGTTAAAGATTTTAACCAATTTATAATTACTATTTTGCATTTATTTCGTGTCAAGGGATATATAGTTAAGATTTTATTTATTGAGTTATATAATTGTGACGACTTATACGTGTATTGCATTCGTGCAAATGAAGACTTGGCTGTGCTCACTGCAGCGATTAAGTGTTTTCTACGTCTTTTTAACAGTGTTGGATCAAACTTTAGGGACCTATATATGCTTAGAACAGTGTTTAGTATATAGAGCTTCCTTACCGTTAAAACATCACTCAGAGAGTACAGCTCATTTGTAGGAAAACGGTACGGTTTAAAATGGATTACTTTAAGTAGGGCCCTCTGTGCCCTTTCCCGTTCTAAAAATTTTATCTTAGATGCACCTCCCCAGATTGGTATGCAATAACTCAAAACCGATTGAGCTAAGGAAATATAAATTTGAGTTAGAAATGTTTTTGTAGCTATATATCTAAGTGTCTTGAAAACCCATATTAGTTTTCTTATCCGTTCCATCAATATCTCTACGTGTGAATGCCATGACAATCTCTGATCCATTATGACTCCTAAATATTTAGTAGTTTCCACCTTCGAAATAATGGTGCATTGGCAGTTTGTAGTGTAGCTCTTATTACAAGTGTGTATCTTTATTTCGAAATTTTTATTAGGCTGAGTAGTTATATTTTTTGTGAAACACATGTAATTAGTTTTATTTTTGTTTAAGGTAAGTAAGTTAGAATTAGCCATTTCAAAATCATTGTAAGACCTTTTTCTGCAGATATACGAGTATTTTCCCAAGTGTCGCCCGTAAAAACTAGTACAGTATCATCGGCATATGAAAAAATATGTCCGTCTCTGAATTTCATTTCGCAAAGTTGATTTATATATATTAGAAATAGCGTGGGGCCGAGAACACTTCCTTGTGGAACACCAAAACCTACGCTCGTCTCTTCGTTCAGGGTATCACCCACTCTAACACTCTGCTTCCTTTCGCTCAGATAGTTTTTAAAAAGATCTAAAGGGATTCCTCGTATGCCTATGCTTTCAAGCCTTTGCAAAAGGATGGAAACAGAGACGCAATCAAATGCTTTCTGCAGGTCTAGTAGTACCGCGAGGCATTTCCTACCTTTATCGATTTGTTTGGTTATTACAGTAGTCAAAGCAGCCACTGCATATTCTGTTGAAAAACCTGATCTGAAGCCGAATTGAGATTTAGAAATTATATCAAATGAGTTCAGGTAATTGATTAGCCTTTTATTAATCAGTTTTTCAAGGATTTTGGAAATCGCAGGTAAAATGGAAATTGGCCTATAATTATTAATGTCATCTCTGCTTCCACCCTTATGTATCGGCGTGATAATGGCTTTTTTAAATTATTTAGGAAACACACCTTGATTAAAGCAAAGGTTGGCTAAATGTGTGATAATAGGTACTACTAATGTACTGGCCATTTTAAGAAATTTTGTCGGAATACTATCTACACCAGGGGCACTGTCTGTTTTCAGGCTTATTAATATTGACTGCACTTCTATGGGGTCAGTTTCAAGGAGCACAAACGATGAAACAGGTCTCTGGCTATCTGTGTAGAGATCCTGATGTGATGTTGAAGATTGTGCAATGATGTCTTCTGCTAATGATTTTCCGACGTTGGCAAAAAAGTTGTTAATTAAATTAACTGATTTACTTGGTGTGGATTCCAGTTTTAACAGTTCATTATTAGGAGTTTTAGTTTTATTACGGTTGGTAACATTATTATTAGTATTCCAAAGTTTTTTAGGATATTTACCGGCATTTTCTAGTTTTTTAGTTGTTTGCTAAGGTTATTACAATAGCTTCGGTATCGCCTGTAAGTGATTTTAAGAATCTCATTTTCTGGATCAGATTCAGCCTTTTTCTGTAAATGATTTCTATTACGGATACACTTTAAAATCCCAGGAGTTATCCAAGGTTTTAGGACCCTGTTCTTCCGTGGAATTAATGTCGTAATAGTATTTTCTAACAGACAATCTCTTACAGTATCTACCAATTTAGTGGTGAGATGATTAGGATCAGTACAGGTCAGTAAGTCGTGTAAGTCTTTATTTTTTAGGGGAGCCAGGGAATTATCTAAATTTACGGCAACTTTTGTTTTATTCGTGATATTCTTTTTCAATACTTGAGGTAATTTCAGGATAATTAAGCGATGGTCTGTAATTGTGGTGCCCAAAACAGCTATATGAGCTGGCATAGTAGTATTTTCTAGTTTTAATATATAATAGTCTAAACAATTTTCATTTCTAGTGGGTAGTGTATGCCCTGGAAGAAGTCCATGTGTAGCGAGCATTGTTAGGTAATTTAATCGATTTAGCCTGTCATGTGATTTTTCAATCTGGTAGGGTATTAAATGTATGTTTATATCACCCGTAATGATGATATTTTTATGTGATTTTATTTGTTCTAAATGGGCATTAAGAGATGCAATAAACTCATTTGCGTTTATGTTTGAGGGTGAACGATAGATTGCTAAAACTATGTAATTATGGAATTTAATTTGAAGACAAGAAGCATGATCAAGTGATATTTCCTTTACATCTGTTATGTGAGTATTTTTAACATAAGCAACTACGCCGTCATTTTGATTTAAGACATTTTGAGTGTAGTATGACGTATAGTTATAAATACCAGGGATAGTTTTGTATTGACTAAGTCTACATTCGCTCAACAGCATCAAGTCTACTTCAAATTTAAAATTACTTAAAGATATTTGTACGTCGTCAATATTTTTATATACGCTACGTATATTTTGTGTGATTAGTGTAAAATCAGATTCTTGTACGTCTATATTCTTTACATAATTCTCAATGCTACATTCAATTGATTGTGCAATTTTTAAAGAGTCTATTTCATTCACAAATTGTAGGGAGCTATCCATGTATGTATAAGTTTTCCAAATTGATTATTTTTAGAAAGGTGTAATGTATTTCAATTATATTAATTCGAGAAGCAAGTTTATGTGTTAATTGAGTTGTGAGTGTATTTGTTGTTGCTAGGTTTGAAAAGAATTGTGTGTATATTGTTGTTTTTATTAATTGAGTAATACGTAATAAAGTAGGTAAATGGGTACTTACGGTTAGCAAGTATCTTGTGTGATAAAAATCAGTGTGCATTATTGTGTATATGTAGTGTATAGTGTTGTTTACTAGTGACAGATAATTAATAGTGTATTCCAGATACAAAGTAATAAATACAAAGAAAATTGTTGAGCGAGTTACAATTGTAAACAAATATAGTCATGTTTTTTGCATGAGGCTATGTACCTGGGATTCCGTTGTTATAGTAACTATCTGTGATTCATCATTTTTTCTTACGTAGATCCTCCCGTACGCAGTCCAACAATATTTGTACAGTTTTGTTCTCGTCAAGTCTCGAGCTAAGAAGTAAAGCCGGGCCCCTTTTGGTGTTAGTTGTTCAGAAACAAATACCGGGGCTTGTTCATTTTTCTTTAGGCCAAGGTGCTTACCACAGAGTTTCTCCTTATTTCGTGTATTGTGTGTCTTACAAGCTTTCAGTATAGATGTTTTTAATAATGTGGAACTTGTTTCCACAATAATCGGGGACTTATTTTCGCCTTCTTTCCTGCTTTTTACTCTATAAATATCACAAATATCGCTGGTACTAATATCGCAGTTAATACTTTTTCCCAGGCATAACACCATACTTATTAGATCTTCTTTTGTTTCTTTCTCAGTTTTTGGAACATTTTTTATCTCTATATTTGCTTTTTTACTCTGTCGTTGTAAATCCTCTAGTCGCTCTTCTAAAATCATTATATATTCTCTATCCTTTCTGGCCTCTGATTCCAGTTTTTCTAATTTATTTTTCAGTTCTCTATTCTGTTCTGTAAGAAAACTAATAGAATTCTCAATATTGCTATTTGTTTGTTTTATATCCATTAACGTTGGGGTGATCTTATTAAATTCCTTCTGTTGCTCTGTCATCATTGATTTAATCATTGCCATCATTTATTCTTTAAAAGTTTTGAATACGGAGCCGTAATCATCTTCTCTTCTACGTTTGAGGCGCTGGGAGACAAACTTGGGTGTTGAATAATCCTCAGTGTCAGGTCCTAACACATTTAAGTTCGACTCAGACAGTGATTTGTTTAGCATGTTGTCCATTATATACGAATAAATTAAATCAGTAGTCTTGGTTTGTTCGTAGCAGACCGTGCGTCCGTTGTAGAAGTGTAGCGATCCGATCTCCGCACGAGTCGCATATATATATATATATATATATATATATATATATATATATATATATATATATATATATATATATATATATATATAAGTATACATTGTATTTCTATTAAACTATTTACAAATATTAATATTTTACTAGTAAATACATCGCCTGCAACATCTTTCCGAGGCATAATTACGTGATGCATATTTAAAAAAAATGTGACACATAGAATCGCCATAATTTTTCGACAACCTTTACGTAAACTTCTAAAATCTTTAGTTTTTTTTAAATTATAGATTCAACAGTCTTGGAAAGAGGGCTGACAGGGGAGGATATATTTTTGGCGTATTTTTAGTATATCTCTGAAGATACAACACCTAATATTTATGCCAATGGAAAATGCCCCTTTCTTGAAACTTTAATCGAAATAAGCTTTATTCTCTTTTTAAGACGTTTAAACTGTACGAAATTGCACAAAATACACTACTTGTCTTCTAAAATCTTTAAGCATGTAAATAACAACATTTGAAACTGTTTATCGTTTCAATAGTTTGGACGAACGAATGGACGTTTTTCCGATGAAATTATATGCTCATTATGCGTAAAAATATGAGAAGTAGGCGTTACTTCTTATACTTTTACAAAAATAGAAATGTGTGCAATTTATTAAAGAAAGTCGACAAAAATATTCCGCTAGCAAGTTAAATCAGTAAGTGAGATGGAATGTGTGCAGCCATAAATAATTAAATTGTATGTAAAATTGTTGACTAGCTCTTTAAATAATAAAATATAATTATTTATGAAAAATCGTAGTAATTTTAACAAATCGCACATACATTTTTCATCTCACTCCCGCGTAAGCATTTCGAATTCGGACAGTAACAGACTTAAAGCAAAAAATAGGCTACAGGACAACAAACCCAAATTATTGCACTGGCATTTTCTTACTTAAATGGATACGGTTTTGTATTTCTCTTTTTATCTTTACACGTTTCAGCGGCGAGTTAGGTTTCCATATAAAATGTGTTTGATATCCCCTCCGACACTCTCTATAGACTGTTTCTTATATGGTTCATCCCAAAGATTCCCGTTGATATGCTCCCAACACTATCGATCGATTTCCTTTGGTGAACGGATCGGAGGTAATTAGTGGCCGCTTGTGAGGGGGTAAAAGGGGGAGAGCATCATAGTTAAGATTATTCTACGCGAGTGATACCGCGTGGTCAGCTAGTAGACTATAAAATATGCTTTACTAAGTCTGATGAATCGCGGTGGCGAGATTTCTACCTGAAACAAAAATAAGGGGAAATAGACCATTTGAGCATATGGGAAATACAAAGCCGCCAGGCTACCTGATTAAATGTTAATGGATTACTTGGTATAATAAGTTATGGATGAACACATGCATCGTTATTATTATTTAAAAAGAATCATATTATTATTTCAAAAGGAAAACGTGTGCGTTACCTGATAGAATCAAAAAGTAGGACATCATGATAAAAGCAATACTTGAATATGTATAACGTGTTAAACAAATTTTTAGTGGAATATTTTAAAAAGAAATATGATATAGGTGATAGGTGAATAAAGAAAGAAGAACAATTAGGGGAAAATAGAGAAGGATTTAAAGAAAAATAAATTGTAAAATATTAAAAAATTTCCATTTTATTCCTTGTTTTAAAGAGTATTTTTAAGATGCACATTAAAAATATCGAGTCTTTTTATCAAGCCAAAGTTGTAAGTAAGAGATTTCATCAAAGTTTGGTAGTTTAAAAATTCTTAAAAATACAGTAGTGTCAATAGAAAAAGCAAGGATAAAGTTACGCTAGCTATAAGATTTGTGGAAAAAAAACTTGACGTAATTGATAGTGCAATTAATAAATTGTATGTTATAGAGTCATTATGGCAATGGCGTTTCAACGTAGTAAGTGTAATCAGCAAAGTAATAGAAATTTATCAAATTGCACTCGAAGTTCTGTAGCTACCACTAGATTAGGTATCGAGTAACATTATATAGGTACTGAAATTTTATGAAGCTAAACTGAATTTTATGAACGTGTTGGCGAAAATTCATATATCATGAACTTTACGGGATCTTTTTTTAAAGATACGTCTATCCGAATATTGTTGTTAGATTCGAATGAGATAATGTGTGTTTGTGTGTGTGTGTGTATACGTAACATACTTAGAGAAAATTTGCAAAAAACGTGCGACCACCTGCATGTTTTACGAGGGGCGATCCAAAAGTAATGACATGGAGTAATTTTTTCCTCACAAACCTTCCTGTAGCCGAGGAAAGTAATAGGAATCGCTAAAACCCAAATCTAGAAAATTAGAAGAGCGTTTTCAAAACTTGCATTATAAATGGCCTTTATAATTTGGGTATTGGAAACGTACGTGTCTTTTGGAGACAGAGCTTTCCTGGCCTTTTTTCTTCGATTACCATCCTTAATGCTTTTATTTATTCAGCATAGTATGAGCGAGAAGTAGTCCTTTTCTATGCTTGTATCTAAAAACCATTTTCTACGATTACATCTTTTCAATCTCAGAAGATGAATGCCATGAACTGAATGACTTTCCGTTACGTTTGTTATACTGACTTTCTGAATCAGCGGCGAAAACTATTTTTACTCTAGGCTATAGAATGCTATTTCATCTCGAGATATAAGTAAAGCAGCAAGATTTTGGCTATGATAACAAATAATGATCACCCAGCCGCTGCGTGCTCACCCTATTATCCATTGGCTAGAGGTTTTATAATGTTCGCCATTCTGAATTCAAAGTATTTTCTTATATTTAGTGTTGATCTTGAAGCCAAGGAAAGTTTAATGGAACCTCTTACAAAATCTGTTAATCTGTCTACAGGGAATAAAACTACGTGTACTAAAACTTGTGCACTCGAAGAATGTTACCCTCTATTTTAATTCTAAGATTGTGTTAAAAGGCAGATATTTCTTAAATGAATATGTGTACGAAAATGTCTGCTTTGAGTTGACTAACCTTGTTATGGAACGACCTTGTTATGGAAAACAAATTTGAATTTTTCTAGGGCTTAAAAAACCTAGAAACTTTAATTTCTTTCTATTTTAATTCAAGTACCGATAAATACTAATTATATTTCATAAATTAATCACCACATTTCTCGCCTGGCTGACGAATGAAATACCTATGCTATAGTTTTTCTCAAGGTCACACAATTTTTGATCCGTTATTTATAATAATAATAATAATAAGATTTTATTTCAGACATAGTCCATACAATTGTGTTAATAGGTAACAATATTCTTAATCTAATGTTAGTATAAATAGTGAATAATTACATCATTAATAAATTATAAAATATTCAATAAAATAAAATCAATACTAAATGGAGTCAAACCCAATTGCAGTAAAGAAATTTAAAATTAATACAAATTAAATCATACTAAATTAAGTCAATTAAATCAGATAAAATTAAACTGTATCAAACTACACCAAATTAAATTAATTAAGTCAGGTCAAATTAAATAAAATTAAATAAAACAAGTCAAAAACTACTCAAATCAAATTCAAAGTAAAATGGTAATAAAATCATTTAATTTAATTAACTCAATCACAAATTCATTTAACTTAAATCATAATGGCGCATGTAGGCCGTGTGTCAAAAGAGGTAGGTCCAGTCGGCCCGCGCACGTGACCAGCATATTGCTGGAGCTTCCCGGCACCCTCGCAATCATGGACGCACTGCGCTTGCGCATTATAGCGTGAAAGTCGTCCACGCGCGCCTGCGCAAACATACCACTGGCGCTGCAGTGCCGCGGAAGCCCCATCAAGACCCTTTAAAACCGCTGTGAATACTTTCAACTTACAAGGACCATTTTTGAAAATTGATTTAAATATTTTATATCACATAATCGTTTTCATGGGACTACTGAGTTACTGGCATTGCTAAAGAAATTGGGTGAAATATGTCAATAAATTTAAAAAAATGATTAAATATTAATTACACTACACACGGCAGCTGTTCAAAATTGAAGGACATTTTTAGATACTTTTTTATACATATTATTATTTGCATATTATCGATACAATTATCGATAAAAGACATATTATCGATAAAATAGTAACTTATTTGCGATATACACTAAATTTCAATGACCAAATAGTAAAAAAAATTGCTCATAATAAAGATAAAAGCATGTATTTCATTTCCAAGCAAATATATTGATTCCCAATTTAGATCTTTGTTACCCTACTTATCATATCCTATACTATATAGACAAAGTTTAAATGTCTAGACTCTTTTAATTGCAAATGATTATTGTGTTACTATTATAATGCAAGTGTTAACGCATCTGCCAAATGAGCGTCCATCATGACGACGTGTTTTAAAATGTCTGTTTTGTACATATTTGACATTATGGAGAACGTCTAATACATTTTTTAATTTGGGATGTAAATTTATCTAAAATGTCGATTATATCGGCAGCTGCCAATAAGCGAAAAACCAGCGCCATTCCTACTTGTTTGGTACCAATTTTCGCACACAAACCAATGAACGAAACAAACTTCAAGAAATTAACAAAATCGTTTTATAATTTTCTTTATTTTTACGTTATATAACCATGAAGTTTTCTTTTCGAAAATTCGAATTTCCAAATTTCCTGTGTCCATTTACTTGTAGTGGCGCAATTCGGCGGTGCAAAGGATAAGATAAAGCTGTCCTGTAAGCTAATAATATGTATATTTAAAATGTTATCTTATTTATTAAGACGTTTGGGCTTTTACTTTGTTATGTTAACTCTCTAAAGAAAACGAGTCTAAGGCTCGTATTAATATACGCCGACTAGATTAAATCATTGCATAAAACCAGATTAAATGCCATTTTTGTTCAATAGTCACTATCTAAACAAAGATTAATTAGCTCGTACTTTTTAATATAGATTAATTTAATTGAGTTTTAGGTGTTGATTCTGCGGTTCAATAGATAAGAGTTAAATTTAGATTTGGAACTGACTTATTAATAGACACGAAATTTTCAACTAAGAGTAGACTTGACATCTCAAATACAATAACCACGTAAACCGAGAAATTGGTAGTTTAATACTGGATTAGTTATGACAAAACTTCAAATTACGGTTTGCGGTTATTAGTAACTATTCAGTTATTGTCTCCACATATTTTTATTTCCATATGTCTTTCGAAAATTAAAATTAGCTAGTACGACGTTAATGATATATTTGATATATACAACTACGAACAAATATGATGCCATCAAGACTCGATTAGCGAAGCGGTAAATAAGAGATGCCGCAAGCCCATTCGAATTTTGGTCCGAAGACGAGTATAAAAGACGATATATATTTTCCGAGGATTGCTTGTTATCCTTTATTCGTACATAAATTGAGACTGCTTTAACATCGTATTCGAATCGAGGATTACCTGTTAGTCCGGCCATTCAACTTTTGGTATATTTACGATTCTACGCATCAGCCTCATTCCAGGTTTGCATCTTTATGATATACACATTATTAATTGATGTTAACTTGTGAATGATATGTTGTTTCTGAAAATGGAATTATACCCCAACTATGCTTTCTATTTCAGATTGTTTGTGGAGATGTTTATCAAATATCGTAAGGCACCGTTTCGAATATTGTTACAAAGGTATCGGATGCGCTATGGACATTGACTCCAGATGTAATACGATTCCCTGAAAACAATATTGACAATCAAATATTATTTCAAGAAATGTACAAGACACAACAATTTAATGACATTCCTGGAGTGATTGGTGGTATAGATTGTACTTATGTACGTATTTTATTTACCCCCTGGACACGTGCATAGTTAAGCTTTCTGAAATAGAAAATTATGTTTTTTATTTAATGTTCAGGTGTATATGGACGAAGTTACAAATTTTCCCTATTTAATTATATATCTGTAATGAACTAATCTTGAATTTGAAGCACTCAAATATAGTACTGTATTTAACATGCAATATTTGTTATTTTTTCTAGGCAATAGTCGGCCCGCGTGGAGAATTTCTAGAAAGTATTGCAAGAAAGGCAGGTAGTTTTCTAGTACTCTTTATTCAACTAAGATATATTAGGTGGCATTTTGTTAGGAGATTTATTTCTTTTAACACCTTTATTAAATCTTTAGACACACAGCAAGTAGAATTATAATAATACTGACATAAGAACAAGAGAATTATTATGTATATTATTTGGATATGTTTTAGGAATATTACTTTATCTGTGCACTTATTCGATTTGTTGTTAGACTTGCTTCATTTGTTTTCAATCAAGGCTTTATAAGGTAAATATTATTAGTAATGTTTTATTTTTTTCTTTTACTACTTATTTGTATTAATTTTTAATAGTATTTATACTTTTATAAATAACTCTTACTTGTTAAATATATTAATAAAGTATGTTGTCTTTTTTATTTGTATCAATTATTTATCAACTGGAATGACACCACCCACAACTGATATTTATATGTATTGAAAAGGTTTGAAAACTGTATTATTTGCGACATTTTTCCTTTGTAATAATATAATACCTCTAACATTAATAAACATACAATTTATTTTCAAATTTGTAAATAATATTACAGATACTTGAATATTGTATCCACAGAACTCGTATCATTATATGTACGAGTATCTACAGGAAAGTGGTACCACTTAGAAATAAAGGATAAATTGCCTTAGCTTTGATTTAATTTAGGAAGGTATTAATACTTATTTATTTTTCACATTTGGTAATTTAATAAATCCTTACAAAATCATATATTGTACTTTGAAAAGTTATCATTAGTATTATATTAGAATTTAAAAATTCTATAATTGAAATTCAATCTGACTACCCACATGATTCCCTTATTTATTTTTTTATCTACTTTTATGTATCTAATTGATACATATGACGTACTTATTGCTACGAGAACAATCTCTTACAGCTAACCATAACACCAGTCGAGCCCCGTTCGATGAACGGCCGGGAATCGAACCCTGATCTCTGCGGTGCACCGCATCATCAAAAGCCGTATGCCTTGTGATCAACCCAATACACCCACCCACGGCGACGGCTAGAATATTTTCATCTATGGCAAGAATATTAAAATGTACATTAAATTAGTTTGCACTGGATGGTTCACTTTACATATAGCCGGAATGATAAAATGTGCATTCATTTACTTTGGACTAGATGATATAAGCCAGTGACTGCTTTAATTCAGGAAGTCATCTATACATATTTATTTCTCATATTTGGTAGTTTAACAAATATTTACAAAAACGTTGCATTCTGACAAATTTAATTCTAAATTTGAATTCGAGTACAAATGATGACAGAAGCTACATTAAGTAAAAATTATATTATTTATTGAAATTATATTATTGAAAATTATATTATTGAAATTATATTATCGAAAAATTGAACCATACATTACGTATGGTTCAATTTTCCCATGATAAAACAAAAAACATGCATTAAATTAGTTTGGACTAGATAATACAAACCATTATTTCATAGGGGTTCAATATGAAAATCTTATTTCATTGGTTAATACACCATTCCATTGATCATGAGTTTTATGAATATTTTACCAAATTGTAATTACACAACATAATGACAACATAAATGTAAATTTAACAATTAGTAAAAAATTTCCACCGTTTTTGTGTGAGATCAAAAATATAAACATTAACATTTTTTAGCTTTTAAATGTTTTAAACGACGTGTTCGTGCCTTTGTACATACAACAAAATAATGAGTGTATGATTTATTACCGAAAATATAAAATAAAACATAGTATGAGCAGAAAAATTTATAAAAATCAAAATAGTACAGACAGTATATAAATAGTGTATATAAAAAATGAAAATTAAATAAGAAAAGAACACAAAGCAGAAGCAAAATGTGTAGGTAAAAAAAATTAATAACCTAAGAACATATTTCACTTATTTTTCTATTTTCTCTTCTCGTTGTCTCTGCTCCACTTCATGCCTCATGCAATTTCTTTTTAAATCTTCCATCTGAAGAAAATGCCGTTGACTGAAAGTGAACCGGATATCCGAAGGCTGGCTGCTGGTGTGTTTCCTGGGTATTGTTATATTCGTTTCCACGTCCAACGTGGTTTCCTTTACCTCACCCCTGGCCTGACAAGCAGAAACATTTTCCGTCGCCTTGCGGATACTAGGTATACTTAAATGTTTATAATTGTATGTATATCTAAGTGAGTATGGAACCGTCGTAGCGCGAGTTCTACTCATACTTAACACGTTTTTTCTTATTATATATAATATCTGAAAACAAAAATAATATATTATTGAATTGAAAACAATAATATGATTTGTAAACCTTACAAGTCTTAAGTACAGACTAAAATCATAAATGTTTTAATATACTTAAATGTCACCAATGCCGTTTAAAACTGCGTCAGCAGATGGCGTAAGCAGACACCTCTTTATTATGCTAATAAATGTACGCTTTATATATCTGTTGTTAGTTCTTTCTCAGGGTTGTAATTTGTTCTCGGACTCAATTGTTGCCATTGTTTTTATAGTTCTCAGTTGTTGCAGTCTCAGTATTTTTATCTGTTAGAAGAAGAAGTGAAGCAAATGATTGATTCCTTCATATCATGTACACAATGTAATGAAATACTATAGTGATGAACCAGAACAACGACGTCCAAGAATTGGGAGATGCGAATAAATATCCGACGCGCTGATGTCACTTTTATCCACAATACACTATAATGCAACCTAGTGTCACCGTATTTTGACATTAATATGGATGGTTCACATTTTTGTAGCAATTTCGGATATTTCTTCCCGCCACCCGTCCGCTGTGGAAACGTGTTTCTCTTATTAGAATTTCGGCACATGTAACAAAACGTCTGTTATAATTATGAATAAAATTGTTTTGAACAACATTGCGAATAATTTTTCTTAAACATTCTAAATATTTTTTTTTCAATTATCTCAATTGTAAAAAGGTTTGAAAACTTTTATTATATTCTTTAGAGAAAGATATAAATTAATTGACTCGTTACCTTTATTTTATCGAATATCCTTAAGAGCTCGAACAGTAAGCGAAATTATTCGAAATCCTTTAACTCGAAATTCTTTATTTAGCCATTGTTTTTTCTGTATTAGATACAGTTTGGGACGATATGTTTATAATTAATTACTGTGAAATCTAATAATTTGAATTTATCAATATTTTTCTCATGTTTCGGATATAAGTTTATTTTAACAAAACATGGCTTGTACTCGAACAAAAACAAACAGCGTAATCAAAAGTACCATATGTACTCGTAAATCATCTATTTTAATTTTCATATTCTCATAATCGGTCAACTTTAATACTCGAATTATCAATACTATACTATAGAGTTACAAACCAACGCTGTCCCCAGAAAAGAATACGCTTAGTGGTACTAATCAACTTATGGACGAAATTTTATAATTATTGTGGCTCAAACCATAGATATTTCTATGATACATATTTTAAATAATTTGGTCGAGTTCTCGGTTATGAACGTCTAATCAGATATATAATATTGTGGTTATTTGACATTATGTGACTCATTGACTCAAAGGCAGAGTTCAGCTACTCGGCATTAAAATGTATTGGGACTACCTGATCGTCCTCGTTCTATATATCTGTCCCGTAAACTATCTGACCCGTTCTCCTACTCACAGTTAAACTCTAAAATATTGGTAAATTAAAATTTATTTAATTTATCGGATAAAAAATTGGAAGTACTACAATATTATCCTGTATGACACAAATAAAAATCCAGTGAAATTAGAAAGAGTTATACTATTATGATAGAATGTGGCCGATTAGTAGACTATTCTAGTAAGGCAGCATTAACGTATTCCTCGTTATGTCAAATGTCTGCAATGTCTTTGAACGTAGCGAAATTGTAACTGTAAGTGCGTGCATACATATACCATCCAGAAATGTGGCTGCATATGTGTATCGGTGAGTTACGACTATGCATACCGTAAAGGACGAAGTTTGTTCCCCGTTAATACGTTTGCTCTGCCGCTACCGACGAGGATTATGTTAAAATCCTTCTTTGCCCACAGTACCTTATTTCGTTATTGTAATGTGGAAAACTCATTTCTAGTTTGTATTTCTTAGACGTTATACCATTTGCACGTAAAAAGAACACACGTTTTGATAGGCAGACGAGAAAATCTATCTTTATTATTGTAACATGTATTTGAAAAGAGTATATTGGGTTGTGTTTGTCTTTTTCGAAAAGACATTGATCTAAAAGTAATAAGATCACAAAGGGCCTCCTTCAATTCATAACGAAAGTGTGAAAATGGCACTTATGTACATACATATATTAACCAATGTAAAAAAATTATATAAACCCAAATTAGTTAACTAATTTAAACCTTTATAAATGCACTTACAGCAAATAGTTTGTAAATATGGCTTCTTCTTTTCTAACAACAAATTTAATAAGGGCGACGCATTTCTGTGATGAGTCACCGATTTCCTGGCGTACGTTGTGTTGCTGTTCCTCGGGTACGCTAGAAGTGAATCACTATTAACATTGCAAAGATCAAAAATCAAAGTACAACGTCCCGTTGGTGTGCTAAAATAAGTGCTTATCGAAAAGAAAAAGTAAGTGTTTTCTTTGATTTGGTGGATACACATATATTTACATTTTAAGTAAATTTATGTCCCAAATTGAAAAAAAAACACATTATTTATTTATTAAATAATTAACAAAATAGACAATAGAATACAAAATAGAATTAAAAACAAAACTAACTGTTATAAGCGGCGTGGCCTGATGGACATTTCCTTGTCAAACGAAGTAATGCGTGCACGGCGTCAACAAGTTTATAATACTGATACAATATTCGTTTTCAATTAAGACTTTCATTATTAAAATAATACCACATTAGATAAGCAGGTTAACGAAGTCTTAATTAACGCATTTACTTGCATATGAAATCCATTCTTTTATCGCGAGCAAAAATAGATAACATATTAAGCGAAGTCAATCTGTTTTTGACGTGATGGCGCATACAAAAGTTTTTATTCTATTCAATGAAGAAGAACATTCAGTTTCTATGGTTGTGGGTATCAATTTTCAAAGATTTTTTATTTAACTTGAAAATATCTACAAGGGTTTTAAATTCAACCACGAGAAAATGTTGAATATAATTAGGAAAGTTGTCACATGAAATGAAATTTTATGGAATTAAATGCTTAATATTTTTTAAATAAATATTCCTGTCTTAAATTTAGGTTTTACAAATTTAGTTTTAACTTTAGATGATACCATGAAGACATATTTAAACCGAATTCAACTTTTGAAGTATATCAAACTATACAGAGTGGATTTTAATATTATTGAATTATTCCTGCGCTGGTGAAATCGGGTGAAATCCGGAAAAATAGTCACCACAACTCCTGATTTAATGGACAAAGAAAAGAGGAAGTGTAAAGACGGAGCTATGGCTTATAATATTTTCTATCATAGACTTTACAGGAAGAAGCGACATTACCATAAACAAAAATATTCAACATTTCCCCTTAATTAGAACCTTCCTGACGATTACATTGTGAATCTTGTTCTATATGTATCCATATTAATTATAATTTCTTTAACTGTCCCTGAAAGTTAAAAAATTATAATTAATATGGTTTTACATATCCCTGAAGACCTTTTAACATAATTGTATAACATAAGCAAAATAGCCAATCAGCTTTCCACAAACGTTTTACTTTCACAACCACGCGCAAAGATATTCAACTAATTTTTCTTAAGTTTAGAATTTGCACATATACTTAACATTTCACGTTTATAACTTATATTAATATTTTTGTCTTATATTTCTTATTTCACCTTTTACTTTACCTAAGCTTGAGCTTTACACATAGGCTTTTGCATTTTACATGTTTGTCTTACTTTTACATTTTACATTACCTAAGCTTTTAGTTTTACACTTAGAGTTTTACAATTTGCATATTCCATTTAGCTTTTATATTATTCTTTTAGTTTTATACGTGACATTTTCTCATTTTACCTTTTACAACTTTACGCATTATGTCAAATTTATACCATTTTATATTTTATAATTTTACTTAATGATTCTTACTCTATTCTTACATAGATTCATTATTAACTGCTTTTAAGTTTTATTAATGATAAAGTTCAAATAGTTAACTTTGTAGTGTCCATTTTAGACTGGCAAACAGTTTACATTACTCTAGCTAATACTGTAACTACTTTGGTATTCCTATACCTTCTTTCGCTGATATAAATATTGTTTTGGATAAACTTCTTGTAAGTATGTCTGCATACTGATCAATTGTAATTATATAATCCAATTCTATAGTGTTTTCATGTAGTTTCTCAATTTAAAATTTGTGCTTAGTATCTATATGTATATATTTTTGTGAAACTCACCGTTTTTTATCACACTTGGGGCTCTTTTTTATCTATATTTAAACGCACTGTTTCATTTTCGAACCCTTATATTTAAAAAGTAGTAGCATTTGTTTGCCTTCTAAACAGGTAATCTTTTTTAGATAATTGTATATCTTTCGTATTTTCTGCTAGTTTTGAGAACGTAGTGTGCAAGAACGTTGAAATTTAAATGACCCAGATGGTGACGCCACGGTAAAATGTTAAGTTTATAAATATCAAGTATAAATGTCAAGTTTATGAATTTGTACATGTTGTTGACTAGGCTACCAGCAGCTACAATTTTATTATTTTTATTACTTATAAAGCAGGGATGCTAATGAATTTTATGCGGCCACCGTTTTTGATGACTTCTCTGACTGACAATAGGTTTGTTGCCAAATCAGGCACATACAGAACATCGTTTAATATAATTTTGTTTTACTGACTTTCACTATCATCGACGTCAAGGCTCACTTAACCTGAACCGTTTACTGAGAGCGGTTTATTGTTTGCCACTTGTATCGTCCTAATAGGCGGGTCCGTTCCCGTTACTGGGTTGCGGTGGCTATTCGTGCTTTGTCATTTGCATGGAAGCACATGGGCCTATGTACTTGTTTCTTTAATTATTTTATTTATTGCGAATGCCTTACTATCGTTTTCGCTTATCGTCAAGCTTTTTGCCTCAACTGAATCAGCACTTATTTTCACGCACGTTTTCGATCGCCATGATCATTGGTTTGTACGATTTCGGTAAACCTGAGAATAGAAGTGCCATTGTTCATCTATAGAAAAATGTATAGTTTAAAGTTTAATTGAATTTAATTCAAATGTATATTTTGAAGTTTTTTCCTTAGTCATTATTCTGTTAACGTAGTCTTCTCTATTTTGATATTCCGCACGAGTTGTTATACGCAAATTTCTTTGCAACCCAACTCGCCATGTTAGGCCAGAATTGTCGAAGGCATGTGCCAGATTGTACGAGACTTCCTTTGAAGCCTCAGTGTCTTAAATGTGGACATAAAGCGATGTGTCAATCAGCAAGATGATTTTTGTTCTCGCCTTTAAATCACCTTTTAAATTAGCTGTTTCATCCCATTCGACACAATCTTACAATTCCTCGTGCTAAAGATAAGTTTTTACAGCAAACCACGTGGAATAATTATTACGACCCGTTAATTTTTTGATTAACATTAATGAAATGTTTGAAGACATTTTACATTGCTTAATGATGCTGATGATTTGACAGTTTACGTGCTCGTAGGTTATGATATTCTGACAGCTTACTTTTATTTTAAATGTTACACCGTTTCGACACTAAGGCTACTGGGCCAATTAAGCTATTGAATTATTTTTGCGCCGGTGAAATTGCGTGTAGAGATTTATAACCATTATTTCTTTATAAGGAATTTTTTTTTAAGGGAACTATTTTGCAATAAAAAATAACATCGGACGCATATGGATCAAATTTTAAAGCCACTTTTCTATCAAACGACAATAATTCACTGGTTTTAATGTTTTGCTATTAAAAATATAGCAATATAACTGGCCACAGTGCATAAGGTATATTACTATAATAAGATAATTGTAAGAAAACGACAATTTAAGGTTATATAGTTTGATAAGAACTCCCTCTCCCTCCGAATCCTTTTGAGGGCCGTTTATACTTCCTTGGCGACGTTGGTCCATTTATGGTTCACGTTCAGAGAAAAGAACCCCAGCCTAATTCCGGATTTTCATTCCATGCTGTGAAATTTGGTTCCTCTTTAAAAAAATTTAATGTTGATGGAATTATACGAGATGGAGTGAAACAAATTGGCAGAAACAGGATTTCGGTGGAATTTTCATCTGCTCATGTCGCCAACCGATTCGTTAATCACTCTGCCTTCACAGGTCAAAACAAATTGTTTATCCCCTCCTTTAACGTCAGTCGTATGGGAATTGTTCGCAATGTTCCTGTTGATTGGTGTGACGAGGAGGTTTTACATAATATAGAAATCCCTGAAGGGTACGGTAAAGTTACTAAAGTCCGCCGCTTAAATTTTAAAAAGATAATTGATGGCCAGCCTAAATATTTTCCGTCTGAGACGATGGTCATTACCTTTGATGGCCAAGTTCGTTCCCAACGGATATATATGGCTTATTCATCGCTTCCAGTCTCAAAATATGAATTCCCTACAATACAGTGCTTCAAGTGTTGTAGGTTTGGACATGTTGCTGACAAATGCCGATCTTCTGAGCGTTGTTTCCGATATGGTCAAGGTCACGTTGGGAGAAACTGCCCACTTCCTCTTGACAAAGCAAAATGTATCTTTTGCAGTGGAAATCATGATTCCACTGATAGAAATTGTCTAGAATTCGAAAGACAAAGAAAAATCAAATTCGAAATGTCTGAAAGAGATATTTCCTATGCGGAAGCGTCCAAATTGGTCCCTTCTGCTAAAAAATCATACGCCTCAGCTGCAGCTCATCCCCCTCTAACTCTTCCTTCACCAATTCCTTACCAAAGTTTGCTTTCTCCGTCTCGTCCTACCAACTCTTTCCACAAAAAAATTATTTCTCTGAAACCCCGATCCCACTCTTCGACTAGTTCCAACCAGGGCTATGACCGCTCTGCTCTAGAACAAGCCTGGGCAGACTTCCGAATTCCTCAACCTGAAAATGGTTGCGGTTTAAATCAACAACCTTCAACTAATTCTTTTACGAGTATTATTCAATTTCTTTTGACCACCTTGGTCAAAATTCTGAGTTCCCCCAATCAAATACCGTCCAACGTTGCCTCATCTATTCTTACTTCCCTTCAATCCCTCCTTTCCAATGGCTTCGCCAATAGTGGCGAGGGTCTTGCAATGGAATAGTCGCAGTATTATTTCCAACAAAGCAGATCTTCGTCACCTCCTTGTCAAGTATTCTCCATCCGTGGCTGCCATCTCGGAGACTTGGCTGAAGCCTGGATTCCATTTTAAGATCCTAGGCTATGTCTGTCTCCGGGATGATAGAGCGGATGGTAAGGGCGGATCCGCCCTATTACTTGA
Organism: Druceiella hillmani; assembly: GCA_039881145.1. Classification (NCBI taxonomy): domain Eukaryota; kingdom Metazoa; phylum Arthropoda; class Insecta; order Lepidoptera; family Hepialidae; genus Druceiella; species Druceiella hillmani. The sequence goes on from JAYKKI010000091.1 coordinate 1,924,426, forward strand.
CAAATCTCTTCCCTTCTCCCAGATTTCTCTTGGCTCCCGCAGTTGTCACTTCAATATTGTTGCTGCGAGAGTTAAAGATATCACTATCCTCTCCATATATGTCACCCTTCCAACATGGTCCGTAGCATTAGAACTACGGGATATTTTATCTTCAATTCCTGGCCCGTATATTATTCTGGGAGATTTTAATGCTCATCACCCCTCTTGGGGTTCCACCCGAAGCAACCCTCTTGGGGTCTCCTTGGTGGAACTACAGGAAGATTTTGGCCTGTGTTTACTGAATGATGGTTCTCCAACACGAGTTCCTGTCCCATTTCAGAACCCGAGCTCAGTAGATATCTCTCTTTGCTCCTCATCCTTGGCATCCTTGGTTTCCTGGAATATTCTTTCTGAGTCTTTTGGAAGCGACCATTTCCCCATTTTGATTTCTTTCCCTCAGGTAAATTTACATATTGAAAAAACTCCCCCTCTTCAAAAATACAACCTACATAGGGCAGATTGGGTGGGATTCCGTACCTTTCTCAGTGTCGAAGTGGATTCCCTCCCTCCAGTGGACTTGGATAACATTGACACTTGCTATGGCCAATTTGTAAAGGCTATAGACCTATCCGCTCGGAAATTTATCCCACTTAAAAGATGTAACCATCACTTCAGATCCTCTCCCCCCTGGTGGGATGGAGACTGTTCCGCAGCGGTTAAAACCCGTAAAGAGGCTGAAGCGATATATAAATCTAATATGTCGGAAGCAAACTTCCTCTTGTTTCGAAAGACCCAAGCTCAGACTAAACGAATTCTCCTTAAAAAAAAGAGGGAAGGCTGGAAGAAATTCTGTCAATCCCTCTCTCCTTTTACTCCCTCCCGTGTCGTCTGGTCTAATGTAAAACGCTTTCGGTCAATTTTTCAGCCTGATCTTCCCAAATCTGTACACGGAAATTGGATTGATAAATTTTTAAATAAACTTGCTCCCCCATCCGTCCCAAATTTAGATGAATTACCTTTCAGGTATAACTTTACTAGCGCCAATCATTTTTTAGAAGAAGATTTCTCCATTAACGAATTGGATTTCACCTTACGCCATCTTAAGGATTCTTCCCCTGGTATTGACGGAATGTCATAAATTAATTGTCATAAATAATGTCATAATAATGTGAAAAATATTTTACCATCAACCCGTTGGTATCTTCTATCCCTCATTAACTGTATGTTCAAATAAGGTTCTATTCCAAAGTCTTGGAAAACTCAAATAATAATTCCCATCCCTAAACCTCATAAAGATCCCAATGTAGGTTCATCCTACAGACCCATAGCCCTTTCTCCTGTTCTAGCGAAGATTATGGAACATTTAATTAATAATCGTTTGGAATGGTTTACTGAACACCATTCTATTTTTCCAAGGAACCAATTTGGCTTCAGAAGAGCTAAAAGTACGTTGGACAATCTCAGCATCCTAACCACTGACATCAGACTTGCTTTCTCTCGACAAGAATTTCTCGTTGCTGCTTTTTTAGATCTTTCTTCAGCCTATGATAATGTAATCCTGGAAGGATCCTCCAAAAAATTCTTCATAATCTTGGGATTCCGATTAAGATTATAAATTTTCTCCTCAATTTTCTTTTAGAAAGATCTATTATTCTTAGATCCCCTGGACCCCCCCCCTTTTCAAGAACTATATGGAAGGGTCTTCCCCAAGGTTCTGTTTTAAGTCCATTACTTTTCAATATTTACTCTTATATGATTCACTCAACAGTTAATCCTTTCTGTCGTGTTTTGCAATACGTTGATGACCTGCTTTTATATTCTTCTGATAAATCAATAATTGTTGCCGAAAATGCTTTGAACTCTGCCCTTGTTAACCTAAATAAATGGGTTACCTCTCATGGTATGGATTTATCCCCTTCCAAAAGCGCTGTCGTAATCTTCTCGAGAAGGAGAATTACTCCTCCGTTATCTATTTCTTATAATTCCTCTTTGATCCCTGTTCTTTCTAAGGCGACAAACCTAGCTGATCGTTATTTACTAAAGGCAGCTAGGTTTTCTACTCACCATATTTTTCCTAAACTCACCCTCCTCTCTAGGTTTACTGAACATACTCCTTTTTGGCGTTCTAAGTCCCGACCTCTTCTTATCGTTAGCTTCCAAATATTCAAATCCCTCACTAACCCCGTTTATCAAAATTCTTCTCTCCCTCTCTATAGCTTCCCATTTGACTCGGTATTTCACAGGCCAAATATAAATTTGTGTTTTGGAGTTGATAAGGAGTCCAAAAACGCTAAATCGCTATTCAATTCTATCTTGAATTCGTTTTGGATGGATTGGACGCGTCATTTTACTCTCCATCCACCGCTCATTCAGCTTACTTTCGCCTTCCTAAGGAATGTTCGGTATTCTCCGGGGAATGCCGTGCTATTGTGGAGGCCTTGAATTATGCCCTACACAAAAAGATTCGCAGGCTCCTTATCTTCTCTGACTCCTTAAGTTGTTTACAGTCCCTTCTTGCTAATCCATTTTCTTCAAACTGTAGTTTCCTGATTCTTCGGATCAAGCAACTTGCGCTTGATTTGGAGAGATCGGGATCCGATGTCGTTCTTGCATGGATCCCTAGTTATTGTGGCATAGTAGGTAATGAAATAGTCGACGCAAAAGCTCGGTTTGCCGCAGTGAACGGGGATCCATATTTCACTACTAATTTCATTGAGGATCTTCTTCCCATGACTCGTTTCTGGATGGCGTCTGACTGGCAGAGGGCGTGGGAAAGATCATCCCAGATTACAGGTGCGAGATATTTCCAGATTCAACCTTTTATACCTTCAAAACCTTGGTTCTCAACATTTACTTTCTCTCGAAAGGAATCCTCTGTGGTATCTCGCATGCGTTTGGGTCATTGTTCTATTCCTACTCATTTGGCTAGACTGCGGGTCAGAGAGTCTCCAATTTGCGATTGCGGGTTTGGAGAAGGCGATTTAAATCATCTCATTTTTTCATGTCCATTAAATAATAGATTTCCTTCGTTTGTTTCCAAATTATTAAAATATAAAATTCAATTGCCCATCAACATAAGATCACTTTTATTTATTGCCAACAAACACATTTTAGGATTAATCATTCAGTTCATAAGAAAGAACGACATCAAAATATAGAATTTTTTATACTTATGTTCATGTTTATTTTTTTAAGTTTGTATATTTGTATATACTTATTTTGTACTTTCTGTATATTATAATGTCGTTTTCTTCTTTTAGTTTAATTGTAGCCAACTTCTTATTTAGTTTTTGTTTTATTGTATAGTCTATTCTTTTGTTATCAAGCAACAATGACAAATATCCGAAATTTGATTTAATCAGTGTTGCCATAGCCTTTTTTCCACACTTGACATTGGCAAAGGTTCTCTCTGGAGAGAACGAACGCTATATAATCAAAGATAAAGATAGTTTGATAATTACACGAGAAAACGTTTACGAATGTAAATAAACGGTGATGTTAAAATAATATTTTTAGGCGTAGAGAAAAAAAACACTCGAAAAAGTATCTTCTTTTATGAATACTTCTTCATTCAATTTTGTATTGAAATGTGCATTATGCTTTGCACACAAGCACACCATATAAATAAATATTATTTACTACTTTTTTTGCGTAGACACGACAAACATTTTTATGCATATTTGATATCATTCCATAGATGTTATAAATGCAACGTGTAATATAATTGTATTAATCTGAAACGAACTAAGATAATGATATGAAACCGATCACGCGCATGTCGGAATGTGTACATAGTAGGGTTCCGTACTTTTCTACATCTCTTAAAGTCGTTGTTGCAAGTTAACCGAAATAATTTAATATACAAGTTTTACATACTTACGGCAGAAAAACTAGAAAGGGGAGCAGGCATGTTTCACGCTATTAAAAAGAACCTCAGCATAATCTCACTTGATGGTGAGTGTGGAAACAATCATTCTCATTTTTATATGTACAGGTATACAGATATACAATGTACCTTACATTAAGAATAAATTATTTTCAGATTTCCCTTAACACATACTTACTGAATTGCATCTACGCAAACCTGAAACTGTGACAGACGTGACGAATCTATACGATTTCCGTTTTTGCCATTTGGCTAAGGAACTCTAAAAATGGTCAAATTGAAGCGTCATAAAAAACAGCTCGAGCAATACTGGAATTAATTCAAGACAGAAAAATATTGGAATGTTTTGTAATAGGTTTATAAAAACTGGAACCATCATAAAGTGATCGCTAGAATGTTAATAAAATGATATAGATTGAAATATTTCATGCCGAATAGAATATTATACATAATTAAAATATAATTATAACCAATGTATTCGAGGGTAACATTATTATTATTTACTCTAGTTATTGACTTTAATTTGCTTTATTGTAATATGAAGTGAATACCCCTTGAGAAATTTTAACTTTTCTTAGACAAGCGCACAAAGTGATTTATAGTAAAATAGGCTAGCATTTTTCTTTAAAACATAACACTTGACTTTCAAACAGAAACTGTTACAGTTCTCCATTGCTACCACAGGTAAAATCTCCTGAAATAAGCTAATTTATAGTATTAAAAATAACTATTTTTTACGTTGTTTGAAATGTCATTATCTTAAAGTTACTGAATTTGAAGAATGTATTTAAAAAAATTGAAACTGCAAACCTACATCACTATTTTAAAAAAATGGGTGTGTTTGTGTTGGGCTTGTAAACCATTCAATGGGTACCACGCTTGTAGGCCATTCAGTGGGTATCACTGGATTATCTACTTCTGGGACGTTATTTCCAATGGTATATGATTTCCTTCGGACATCGACTCTGTCTGTTGACAAGCATAGGCCAACATTTTATTTCACTTTTAATTATTTTTAACTTCAACCCCATATGTTTTCATTATAACCATTCAGCACTAACGTGTTATGGCAGAAAAAGTGTCGAGACCTACCCTGCTACGTGGGAAATGGCACGATCTCATTTCAACATAATACATTCTCTGATCCTCTTACCATCAGGTACTATCAATGAATTTTGGATAAATACCTATAGTAGACTTAAATCTGCAATGCCAAATTTTATCCCTCGATTCTGCAATCATTCGGTTTTTCGGAGTACCTCCACCCCCCTCGGCATGGAAGCAAAGTCAATCATGTATTTACGTCAAATTGACGAACTTTATTCTCACTAGATGACAAATATTGTATAATTTTTTACGAAAAATATATCTCGAAAAGACGCAGTTCGAAATTACTATTGATAAAATTTCTTTTAATTATTTAAGCACGGGACAATTGGGGGACTAGTAGGCGATGTCCTTTTTATTTCCTCGATATACCAAAGTGCATGTAAACATGATAATAATCCATTTTTGTTCCTTTGGAATGTAGTTCTCTAAGCATGGTTGACATATTTCTAGGGTATCCGACTATTCCTGGTACGTTCATAACATACTAGAAATTGTCGGATAATTACGATGCTAACAAAAAAGCCTTATTGCTAATTACGGTTTACAAAAAGTTTGACACACTGTCTTTTACGATATAAATTCTATACATTGCGGTGGCGTGTATACAGAGATAATATTCTTTCCTTGTAGAATCTCTTGAATCCAATAAAATATTTTATACGGCCATTGGTACGATGGGAACGCGATAACTCCATGCACAGGCCGGTTTCATCTGGTGCTGAAGGGCGTTAGCTCATGTGGCCAAAAAGATTATTTCCTCTTTTTCAGGAAGCATCAATTTGTCACTTAGTACTTGCAGTATGAGTGCATGAGAGTAGCTCTGCCTCACTGTAATAATGCTTTATAATTTTTCTAAATTTCGTGCAAAAATTATTCCCGATGATGATTATCGGAGAGATCAAAATTGTTCCTTTGAATATTCGGCATTGATGATTGGCTGTGTCCTAGGAGAGTACATCTTCACCAAACGTTGTGCATATATTGTGCGTTGGTTCGCTCGATTTTTACTCTAAACAGAATTCATGAAATAACAGCACTCGAAGTTCGATTTATTAAATCTCCATATTTTGTTTGTGCTTTACGTGTGCTTCATCTTCATAAAAATGTCCGGGTCTACAATATTAGAAAAAAGGGCTCGTAAAAATTTGAATGTTTATTAGTTACTGACATAAACTCTATATTAAAGGTAAATGTAAATCACTAGCTACCTCATCATGAAATCTACAGCTCTATATAACATACAAATTTTAAATTTGGCACGAATGTTACTCTCGGCTTCTATGCACGCGCAAAGACAAAAGCAAAATTGAGTTGCTTTGAAGAAGTTCGAATGAAACATACGGTATTGAATGCAGCCCCGCGCACGGGCGACTTTTTAGTTGCCGCAGCTAAATGCTCACGGGTGAGTAAACTGTTTAGTTGCCGGTGATTAAAGTTACCAGTGCGCGATGCAGTGTAACGATGCGAACACGAAGGAACATGAAACTCTGTATTACTTTACTTTTATGTATCAATGTAATAATCAATTCATTACTGTTCTGGCATTAGTAGAGTTAATAAGTATTTTTATTGTATTTAAATTAAATTAAATTCTTTTTTAAATACCGAAATCTCCCGAAACATATCTGGCGCAGTCGGTAGTTTTGTGTTAGGCCTTCTCAAAGATTCTCAAAGCTTTTGAACGCCGTGAATTTTAATTCTTTAAACACAAATTAGAACCAATTAAATAAATAAGATATTTTTGGTAATAAAAATACGTGTGCACAGCAGTAATCAATGGGCGTGCTGCAGAAGACAACACTTATGGCTGTATTGTAAGTACTTGAACTAATATCGTTCCTTGTGTACATCTTTTATTCAGTGTTCCTTTATTGCATGTGCTATTCTACAGGTTCTCAATACCTAACCATCCTATTTTTAATATTCTTGTTCTAACACGATAATTAAATTAAGTGAATAACAATTATTAGACTTATTGAATTGCATTTATACAGTGAAACATTTTACTCAGATTATTTTGTGTGAATAAATTATAACAAAATGGAGATTAAAGACATTCCGCAAGACGTTATAAATATCATCCCGAGTTTAACGGTGAATCCGATAAATTATCCGTATTTATAGATGCCTGTGAATACGTGATTCAGTTATATGCAGATTTAGTGAAGTCGTCAAATCCGATTAATGGATTTCTAAATAGACTTATGATTAGTAAACTTGAGGGCAGAGCATTGGCACTTATTAGTACTCGTAATAGTGACCCAACATGGTCGTAAAATAAATGTTAGTTCATCATTTTGGTGACAATCGAAATGAAGATTGTCTAGTACAAGAATTAATGTGTTTGAAATTACGCAAATTCGAAACGTTAATACAGTTTGCGGAAAGAGTCAAAGACATTAGAAGTTTATTAATTGGCAAAATTAGCGTAAGTTCGGTAAATGAGCAACAGAAAAATATTAAAATAAATATTTATAACGGGTTAGCATTAAAAACCTTCATAAATTGTTTGGAAGGGGATACAGGGCTAGCAATGAGGCTACAAAAACCTGAAACGCTTGAACTAGCACTTTCAATGGTAATTGAAGAGGAGAATTTGACTCTTATAAACAAAACCTCACAACCAAACTTCCAATAATAGTTTTAATAGATTAGAATAGAATAGAATTTAATTATAATTTATCGTTTAGCCAGCCATTTAATAGACAATTAATTAAAATTGTCTGGCTAAACGGTTGATTATAAAGATGTCTAATTTCAATAATTCACTCCGATTAAATACTACTACAAATACTAGGCCGTTTAGTAGTGGTAATTCAGGTCGTTTTAGAATGCCGCAAAATAACAATAATTGGCAACCTAAGTCTGGCCTTTCGCACAGGCTCTCGCCCCTAGTGAACACCTAAAAATCGGACTAAACGGTGCGCACAATCACAAAAAATAGACTACACTTTATTACAGAAGAATTATTTTATCAGGATGAAACCTCTGGCGGTAATTACGCGATAACGCTAACTATAATACTTTAGAGTGCAATAACGAGGGCCAATACCACGAAGATCTTCGCGAAAATACCGGACAAAACGAAAAGAAATAATTCAGTTTAATAACTAAGGTTGTTTAAAATTGCCATGTATAATTTTACCTGAAATAAAAGCCAAATTTATGACCGTCACAGGATCTACCAAATCTTTCATAAGCCCCAAGAAAGTGGATGAATATTTTCATGAATTTCTGAAATTTCAACCCTTTCAGATACAATCGGCCCACCAAATAATACATTACTGAAAAATAAAAATTAAAAATTATAACTACATTATTGAAACACCACTACCTCGAACATTTCAAACAACCATCAGACATAAATTTCATGTGTTTGATTTTAACCAAAAATATTACGGTCTCATTGAGATAGATTTACTTAGAAGGATTGAAGCAGAAATTAGCATAAAAAATAAATCGTTAAAGACAACACATACAGAAATACCTATACATCACGAACAACCAATATTTTCTTATAATTTAAAAATATTACCACGGACGGAGCAAAGAATACAAGTTCCTGTAAATTATGAAAAAGGAGAAGCTATTATTGATTCGACCACGTTAGCACAAGGATTAACAATGCCTACCGCGTTAGTGTCAGTCGAAAATTACAGAACTTTTACTACTATAATTAATAGCACGGAAAAATATATGAAGATTACGTTGCATGAACCCTTAGAAGTAGAAAGGTTTACTAGATGCGAAATAAATAATTACGAGCTAAAAGAAAAAAATAATATTAATTACGACGTAGATGAGATACGTAAACGAAATTTAAATAAACTTAGAATAGATCATTTAAACAAGGAAGACCAAAAAGCTATAAAGAATATATGCCTTGAACATAGAGATATTTTCCACTGTGAAGAATTACCACTGACGTTTACTAATCAGATCAAGCATAAACTCAGAATAAATAATAATGACCCTGTCTATATAAAAGCATACAGACAATCCCCATTTAAAAATGACGAAATTAAGAAACAAGTAGACCTGTTAAAAAACGATATAATAAAGCCAACGTTCTCACCCTGGAGTTTTCCGGTTCATATCGTACCAAAAAAAATTGAAGCGTAAGGAAATCAAAAATACAGAATGGTAATAGACCATAGGAAAATAAAGATAAGACAAGTATCCTTTACCGAATATTAATGATATCCTTAGACTTGGCTTCAAGGTACCATCAAGTAGAAACGGACCCTGGAGACTCAGAAAAAAACTGTTTTTCAACAGAACGCGGCCATTACGAATTTAAACGAATGCCGTTTGGATTGAAAAACGCGTCGGCTACATTTCAAAGGCACATGGATAATAAATTACGTTGTCTACAGACAGAAAAATGGTTAGTTTACCTTGACGATATTATCATATTTTCCACGTCATTACAAGAACATATGAGTAAATTAAAAGAAGTATTTGACAGGTTAAGACAAACAAATTTTAAAATATAGTTGAATAAGAGCGAGTTCCTACGAAAAGAAGTAGCATCTTTAGGGCACGAAGTCACAGATAAGAGATTGAGACCTAATCAAAATAAAATTAAAGCGATACTCAATTACCCAATACTTAAAACTGTTAAAGAGATTAAGGGTTATCTCGGTAACAGTAATATACATAGTTCAACTGATAAAACACCTTTAGAACTTTTACTAGGACATACCCAATCTAGGGACCCATTTAATCTTTTCTATGAAAAATTATTCTACCAAGATTATATTGAAGAACATATAAACCGTATGAAATTGTTATACGAAAAAATAGGTGAACATATGAGAACACGCAAAGGAGGTACAATTAATAGACGAAATGAAAACTCAAAACCTGCTCATTTCGAAAAAGAACAATTAATATACCAAACGATTACCTCTACAGATAAAAATAAATTACTAATAAATTTGAAGGACCCTTTGAAATTTTACAAGTAAATGACGATAATACTCTGGTTATAAATAAGAACAATAAATGAAAAAGAGCTCACTGTAAAAATGTAAGACGACCCTTAAATAATTTTACAGAGGGATCGTCGCAGCCTCCATAGGCGTAATCAAGATCAACTAAAACCCAGGGATGTACCCGCACAACTTAGGTAGAGCAAGTGGACCAGTGGACGTTAATTCAAAGTTTTAATTTAGTCGATATTAAGTTAGAATTTACAAATAATACGGATATTTACATGAAATTGTGTAATATTCTAAAAAATCAAACAAAGTATTACGATGAAATTTATAATTACTACCAGATAGGCTACCTAATAATTAAGATTGAAGGTAAATTTAATCAAATAGCACCTACTAAGCGAACGAAAAGACGCTCAATAAATGCAATGGGATCAGTAATTAAGTCGGTGACGGGCAATCTAGATGTTTCAGATGCAGAACATTATTATAAAATAATTGACCAACTTAAATCTAACCAAAAACATGATAAAAAAATTATAAAAAACAAATAACCCTAATGACAGATGCCATAGATAAAATTCAGAATGTAACTAAAGCATTAAAAATGAACCAAACGGTACTAGCGTCACGAAATATGCAAATAGAAAACACAGTAAGAACTATTTATAGTAGCCTTGAAGACGGACGGGCTGTCCAGTTCACCAATACTTTTGTTCAGTTAACAACAGTTTTTAGAACTATATATAAAATACTTTCTGAGCTTGAGAATGCCATAACTTTTGTCAAGATAGGCCAGATGCATCCATAAATAGTTAATCCAATAGATCTTGCCAACTCGTTGCAGAAGATAATACTACCTAAATATTTAACATTCCCATACGAATTACGTGTATAGTAAATTTGGAAGAAGCTATTATCATTAAGGTTTATATCCTAGATGTACCATTGTCCTATATGTACCAATGCAAGGTTGCATTCTTTTTATCCTAGATGTACCATTAGCAGAACTGGAATATTATGAATATTACCATTTATACTCCTTACCCATACTTATATCCGACAACCTTTTCCATACAATTGTACTTGAATCCAAATATATCCTCGTTAACCGGTTCAAGTACGTTACTCAAGAAAGAGCCTGGAGCTAACCGAGAGAAATTACCTATGCTATTATAGAGAAACAAAAAAATTAAAGATGTTGATAATTGAGCAGCACAATTGATTGAACACACTAGTAATAATATCACGTATGTGTAGCTCATGAAATATACATGGAAGAACCCAAGATACAACATATATCCGACTATGAATGGCTCTGTATTCTACCAAGCGAAACTACAATCTCTGAAAGATGTGAGGGCAAAGAAACCAGAAAAACTAGTAAGGGAAAATATCTTTTTACTACTTTCGAAAATTGCGAAGTGCAAATGAAAGATGTCATCCTGAAACCACATAACTAAATATTAATTATAGACAGCAGACACACATCGATATCTAGCGATAGTTTACCTGACATCAAGAGCATTAATATAATTAAGAGTTCACAGATTAATCTTAAAAACATTAATTTAGACGCTATAGATTCTACAAAGACACAAATCGACGAACTAAGGAACCAAATGATAGAAAATGACAACGAACCCCTGAAATTTACCCCAAGCATTTGGAGCTTAATATTATATATACTTACACCAATTATTATTGGAAGCTACATCTGTATTAAATCAAAAAGTAAGAAAGCTATTAATCAAACCAAAAATGAACATCCATTGCAGGTCCAGGAAAATCCCGGAAGACCGATATTTTCCATCTAGGAGGGGAGGAGTTACGATATTAGCAGTCACTGAATATCATAACAATACACCGCCGTATCTAGACGACACCCAAACGGAAACAATGAGCCAGCGCCAGACCACACAACGCTTGGGAACCAGGGACACCTCAGCAATAACGATGCAAACACGAAGGAATATGAAACTCTGTATTACTTTACTTTTATGTATCAATGTAATAATAAATTCATTACTGTTCTGGTATTAGTAGAGTTAACAAGTATTTTTATTGTATTTAAATTAAATTAAATTCTTTTTTTAAATACCGAAATCTCCCGAAACATATCTCGCGGGGGCACTAAAGGTATGAAAAATGTTAAAGTTACAAATATTCAAATTTGTGCTTAGGCAAATGCATAAGCCCAAAAACGACTTTTTCAGTATTTTTTGAAATTTTTAACCGTAAATAATTGTTATATAAAAAGCGAATAAACCGACATACAACGTATAAACGTCTGTCTTTGTGGACAGACAGCTAGTACTTTATTACATTACTAATAAAGAAAACATGTAATAATGTAGATACAGTAGTAACGTATTGTTTAAGTCATATTATTAAAGTTGTGGTATTTGAAGTGGTATTCTTACATTATCGTGGCATAAGTCGCTTTTAAAGTTCATGTCGACGGCAGTAATGCATAGATAGAACCTCCTCCGCGGTTAGCTTCTTGGCTGTTTTTATTTTATGAATTCTTACTTTAATGGCTCATCTATTAATATGGAATCTGCTTCTTTATTATTCTGTATATGATATTTCTGTATTATGGAGTAATATAGACAATTCCCAATGTTTATTTATTCAGTCTTTTATCATTGGGGTAATTCGCCGTTTGGTAAAACACTGGTCTTCGTTTATTTTAATAATACGTAATATTATAAAAGCCCAGGTGAGGGGATAATTTATGCAGAGGAGGGGGTGAAAATTATAGATGTTACTATTTTTTGTGTTTGGAGTTTTTTATGACAATCTGATATGTTATTAATATTTATTTTTTATAATTAAATGTTATGAGTTTTTCATTAAATACTATTTTGGTCTTGGAAATAGTAAAAAGTAGCAATATTAAGATTTGTATTATTTAAACGTGTACAATTTGTTTTCGACCTAAGAAATATAATCAAGCTTTGAAATATCAGTCACAACTTGAATTAAATCAAAATGAAGGAATTCGTTTTTATTTATTATTTTCTTAAATAATCGCATGTTATTTTACTTTTGATAAGGATTTCGAAACTTCTCAGAAAATCACCGCAAATTTTGGAAATCATTTGTTTTAAATTATTTGAGATTGTAGGTTACATTACAAAATTATCATCAGAAATATTTTATAATAAATATAATAGCGCTAAGATATCTGTTAAAATATGATTGATTACTGGTTAACAAGGACGCTGGTCGACGATGCGTGAACGCGTAAAAAATTAATGCATTATTTAAAAAGAAACATAAGGTAGATGACAGGCGGACGAAGAGAATAAAAACGTTACATAAAGGAAGGAAATATTTAAAGAAAAATAAAAATAGCAAAACATTTAAAAACTGCCGAAATGATATATTTTTACTTCACCTTAAAAAGACATAAGAAACACTTAAAATACCGTGTTTCTTTCATGAAGTGAAAATTGTCGCTAATAAAAAAGGACATAAGCTAATAAATTCAGAAAACATAAGTAAGAAACTTCATCAATTTTTTTTAGTTTGAAAAGTGAAGTAAGAAAAGTGGAAGCAAAAGTAAAGTTACAAAATCTGATAGAGAATGTAATAAAAAGGTGATGAAATTGATAATGTAACTAATATATTCTAAATTACAAGGTTAGTAATACGTTATAGTGTTGTAAATGTTGCTAGCAAATATGCAGTAAAATATTAGTAAATTGGCTTCTAAGTAACGGGACACTTGTGGAGTTGAACTGAATTCCATAACACGTAACACATAAAAATTCATTAAACTATTTATGCTACGAGATCGTATTTTGATCTTGCCTCCAAATCATTGCTTGATTGTTTTATTTATTTTTTTAAATGGTATCTCGTGTATATATACATATACATATACATATACATATACATATACATATACATATACATATACATATACATATACATATACATATACATATACATATACATATACATATACATATACATATACATATACATATACATATACATATACATATACATATACATATACATATACATATACATATACATATACATATACATATACATATACATATACATATACATATACATATACATATACATATACATATACATATATATATATATATATATATATATATATATGTAACATTAGGAACATTTAGGACTTTAATCTGTAATAGTACTACATGTGTAGATTGCAATACACCTATATTTTTTAATCATACCGCTTCTTTTTTATATTTAAAAATTGTCATATTTCATTGACATGAAAATGCATCAATCTATATCTTATATTCCGCTAAACGTAAGAAATATGGCAATATTGCATGATTACTCTTCTTAGCGATCGATAGTGAATTTCACTTGCCTAACTAACCCTTTCATTTTGCGTGATTTTACCGTAAAAAGAATAAAAAAAAGAAAAGGATAACAAAATTAAGTTTAAGGCCAACATTGATTACATTTCGTAAATCAAAATTATTGCCATTTAAACATTTATTCATTATTCATTATTCCCTTAAAAAATATTATTACCGATTTTTCAAATAAACTTGTCACAATAACTATTAATACGATATTTTTTCATTTGTCGTTTAGAAAAATTATTATTCGCTTCTTATTAATAAAATAATATTAATTTTAATTGCTTATTTCAAATTGAATCTTTATGGATTATTTATTATTTAATATGGCAACCCTCATTTCTTCTGGTTAGAATATTTTTCAGTTTGGTTTGACATAACAGTTGTTGGTTTGATGCGATTTTATTCTGTTAAACAATTTGTTATTTGTGATATCGAGTGAGAAATTACGAATATGTCGTTTTTTAGTGCTGATGGAACATATTATTAGTATGCCAAATGTCATTATAATATCCCTAATAATGTACGCCCAAAGTTATCACGAACAATCTCCAACGTAGTCTTACTAGGGACAGCCAAGTTTTGTTACGATCAATTACAGGAGGATAACTCATTTCAGTGATATCAGGTGATACTACTCCAATGATATCGATAAACATGGAATAAAATGTGCAAACTCATTTAAGAAGGAAGCGAAATTCCAATACCAGACACACAACGTAGATAATTTAAGTCAAAATTATTGTCGTCGGTTGACACTTGACAGTTTGCAAAGTTTGCAGTAGGTCAACTGATATTTAGTACACGTTGCCAAATTGATATTTAGTGTAAAGATTATAGGGTGTTAATTTAAACATAATTATGATTTCATACTACATTCAAACTTTTAATTATGTTATAAACTAGGCGACTAGTTGACAAAAATAACATATTGTCGGATTACGCATGATTAACGAAACAAGTGTCAAAGTTTCCTTCATATATATACTATATATATATATATATATATATATATATATATATATATATATATATATATATATTTGGAAGTAAGTATTTCTGATGATTGATAAGAAATGAAATTTTTAAACACATAAATTTAGAGCTTTAAAATAATATATTAGAAGATTTATAAAAAAAATAACAAACATAAAGACGGCAAATTTTAATAATGAAAAAACTCAGATACCTAAGTTCCTTAAAAATATGCCTACGTAGCGATTCAAAAATGACGTTTGTGACTTTTCTTAAGACTAAAATCTTTCATTAATTTTAAATTGAGAGAATATCAAGAGCTGAAAACTGACTTTGTGTCATCGAATTCCTCAAATATATTTTAATAATTTTTAGCCACGAAAAGCCATTTTCTGCAGATACAACCGTCACAGGTGTTGTGACAATAATTCTCAGGACTACTCCAATAGTGGGGTACACTTCAGTTAATTTTTTTCTATTACATATTTCAGCACCGAGATAATATCGTCGTTTCCTCCATATACGTGGATAAACCATATTCAGTTCTTCACACAATTCATGTCCGTAAATATCAGATGTTTCTCCTATAGTTAGAGATATTTGCAAGCCGCTGCATCGCTTCAAAAGTTCACAAGCACTTATTTACTTTAATCTTTTTATGTCATACATGAAACCAAATATCCTCTCATGATGTTTAACTACTTCAAATCTAGGTTGGAAGCGTTATCGGCAAAGACATAAAAACAGTTATTTTAAAGTTCTCTTTAGCAGACAATGCAGGATTAATCTTCTCCTTCATATTCAAAATTCCTTTTTTTACGTCTCCTTTTCACGTCTATGACATTTCTGTTAATATCGATTTTCTCAGCTATTTCTCTCGTTGTTACTAAAGGTAATCGGGAAACGTTTTCCCGATATTTATCAAGTCATTGTGTAAATGTGTCCAAGTGTTGCATAGCCGCATCAAGGTACATTTTTTCACTCTGTCATGTTTGACTTATTACTTTTATCTTTACAAGAATGTCATACCATACGACGAGAGGAATTACAAGTTCGTAGCTAGTTATTGCCTTTTCATTAGAATTGCATTCACTAACTAAATCACATTCTGTTGTATTTTCTGTTAAATGCTTTAAAGCATCGCATATATCACTTAGTTGATATTTAACAGTCTTCACTGATTCTACTCTGCATTTCCAACTAGTTTCGGAAAGTGGTTTTAGCGATAAGGATTTTACATGTGCTTTTAAAATAGCCCACCGCCGACTCGAGCCGGCAAACAGAGTGTAGTGTGTGCCTTTGCAGCAAACCAAATAAAGATTTTGTTTGAACGCAAGACGATGCTGCATCTCCAAGGAGAAGATTCCAGCTATGACTTCCACAAGATAAAATTCAAGTATACGTTTATTCGTGGGTATGCGAATTAATTTCAAGTATACATTTCAAAAAACTACTTTTTTCTCTACGTATATTGGTTCCATTATCGTACCCGTGGCCTCTGCATTTTTACAATGATAAACCCAGCTGTTCTAGTTCTGTGATTATACAATTAGTCAAACTCTCAGTTCGACAGCTAAGAAACCAATACCAATACCTTCAATTTCGGGTGTATTTAAATTTTAAAAAAAATTGATAGTTGCTCAATACGAGAAACATCATGAGTATAATCTAGAATCATCGATAAATATTTATCTTTATTATTATGTCAATAATTTGAGCCTTTAACTGACCTGCCATTAATTGTATAAGCTTATTTTGAATATTTTTTCCAAGGTAGTGGTCATTAATAGTCTTATATGTTACTTATTTTAAGTGAAGTCGCAATATTGGACCAAATCGGGCTATTAGCTTTACTAACTCTACAAAGTTACCACTAGTGTCGCTTTGATTTGAGTCACACTTTATTTTTTCTTTCAGATCTCTGAAGGCCAAATTGTGATAAGCTAAAAAATTCACAATTGCTAGAAGTCTTTCTAAAATATCTTTCCAACGCTGCCTTTCTTGTTTAATTTGAGTCTAGGCCAACTAAACCATTTCAACAAACAATCTTTGTGCCCTTGGCTAGATTGGATCCAATCTTTGTCTTTCTAGTCCGAATATTCAACACAGAAAACAGTAAACGGCATCTTTTTTTGTGAATAAATCATCCAGCGCCCGTCAAGTTTTTCACCATTAGCTAATATTTTACTGTAATGATATTCGCTGAATCGTCGTCCAATATAATTTACGGGGAAACATCACCTTTAGCCCGTATTGGACCTTTCAATACAATATCAATAATTGTTAATGGCCACAAACCTGGGTCATTTTGAAAATTTAGATTTGTTATTCCATCAGATACGTATTATTGGATGGATAGTGTTGATGGTGGTGGCGGCGGTGGTGTGTGAGACAACGGTGTTCTTGTCCTTGCTATTGTTACTAAATGACACGCATGAAGATATTGAAGGAATAATTTCAGCTAGGTTAGAGTTAGAGTACAATAACGTGTCACTTTCAGTAACGTAGGTGTTTTAGATGTTTCCTGACCGTCACATTTTACACATTTATATAAAAACCCACGTAGATTTTCTTCTATCTGTTTTATTTTAAATAGCTCGTTTTCTCTTTGAACTATCCGACTCAAATTTTCTTCCAGCAGCACGATCACATGAACTCATTTTATAAATCTTGCTTTGCACATAACACTCATTCAGAAATAAGTTACGCTATGAGTACTGTTAATAAAGTAAAATTCACTAACACTTAATATCATCTAACGTTTATTTACCTGTTGAAAGCAAATGAGCGGCTAGCAAAATAAGTGGGTGATAAGTAAGAATTTACGGATATAATGAAACACGGGGATTCCCCGAACATAAATAGTAACTACGATAACAGTAACAGCGCATTGAAGTTCTATTACGTGAGGTGCGAAATTAAAATAGTAATGAATTTTTCAATTATGTTTTAGTGTTTGAGAATTACATTTCTTAATTTTGATATGGTCAATTTTACTTTTTGTACCAAACTTATTTTATTGTTTTAATTAATACCTTAGAATAAAATAAAGTTTAAAATATCAACTTTTTTCTACTCGTATCATTGCGCGAGGCCCCTGCAAGAGCGAGGCCCTCGCGCAATGATCCCTGGGCGGTTGCCCTGCTCGCCGCCTATTAAGGCCGCCTCTGTATATATACATACACTACAGGAGCAAAAATACATACACATTACCTCCATTTGCTTTGCGAAGTCTGATACAAGTTATCAAAAGTATGTATGAGATTTAATTGGGCAAAAAAGCGACGTTTAATCAATAATAATGATAAGAAACTGCGTGCGTATGAAAATGTCAGCCATAATTTATATTTCATGAATTAGCCACGTAAATTCTATTGTGTCAAATAAGATACAATGGATGTGCTATAGTTTAGTTGAGGTCCGACTATTTTTCATCAGCTACTTATAGTTAATTTTAGAAAATAAAACAAAAATAAAAAGTTTGATTTTTTATTAAAATTTGATTGATTAAGACAAATTATTTCTATTGAAATTTTCCAAAATCCAAACAGGTACATATATCGTAATAAAACACGAACATAATGATTATATTTGTGAATAAAAGAACGGTTGTAAAAAAAAATTACCAGCTTTACGGTAATTTTTTTTATGATATTGAAAATAATACTTATTATTTTACATGACTAGATGTTACTTGTCTAGATCAAAAAAGTAAATCAATTGTACTAGTGACACTACGTAACTGAAATTCTTTGAAAAAATAAGATGCCGAATATATCAAAGTTTGAGTACTTTACTTAATATGTATATACTTATATTACATTAATTTTAATTAACTCCAACAAATAATCCTGGAGCATTGATTCCATCACACATCTATGACTTATTTAATATAATTGTAGTCATGGAATTTTTCCCTTTTGGAGAAAACGAGACAACTCAACAAGTTAGCCAAATATACGCCATGGAGTACAATTGGAATATATTGGAAAGAAGCATAAATATTAGTATTTCTTTGAATATATATCCATATAAATACATCTATGGCTTCATGCGTTAAAAAAAGAATAAATATTGTTAAATTGTACCTTTTAATTGATATACAAAATATTGTAACTAAATTTGATATGCTACAGTGATATATATTTATGCCCACGATGGACGTATTATTATCGATGCTTCTTACAGCAGTCTCATTATATTATGCGCTTACCAGTCCTATTATATTACGCGCGTAATAAACCCGTGTATTACAGAAATAACTGGAATAGATGTAATGAGAATCGAAACACAATCATAGAAAACATATTTTTTACATTCATTATAATGCTCAAAATGCATGTAATTTTATATTCTCTCATTAATTTGCCAATGCTATTCCAAGACGTTCATAGTTCCAAATGTATTTTAAAGATTGTGCATTTTAACTGGTCTTTCTTCGATTAAATATGAAAGTTCATTTATTTTTTTATTTTTATACGAATTTCGGTAAATCTAATGCCAATGTAGTGAGAAAATGAAAAGTTACTAACTCGACTCGAGAAAAGTTACTAACTTATTATGTTTAATTTATTTTTAATCACAAATAACTTCGCACACAAACGCACATTTAATCGTTCAACAATTTATATAAGTTTCCTTAAAATTATAAATATTGATAAATTTTGTCTTTTCTTTATAATTATATCTTCTAAAGTAATAGTTTTGATTGATTTTCTCATCTAATTCTTCAAGATTATTAAATGAATCGATCTAGCCATTTAGGAGTGTGAAGATTCAAAAAATAAAACGAAGTACTAATTAACCCTCTACCACATTAAACTCCTCTTTATCCAACCCTTAATTTGCCTTATTTTCGTATTACCCACACTCCAAAAATCTCCTTTTTTATAAAATATGAAATCCCAGCGGCAAGCATTCCGGTTAGTAATTGGTAGATTTGCACGGAATTAGCGAGCGTTATCATGGTCCTGGAAATTTTCTAAGCATCCTGCATTGTGAAATACGTAGAGTTTAAATCTTTTTTAGGAAAAGTTTAAATAAATATATTTTTTGTTCTTTGAGTAATGTATTACACTTTTCGGGAATGAAAGTGAAATGTGGTCTTCGGTGTAGATACTGTGCAAAAAGTTCATATTTTTACGTTATTCATCAGATCGTGTACCTACGTATGTATGTTTTTATTGAATTATTATTCCATAAAAAACTTGAGGGAAATATCTTGTTTTTCTAATTTGAATAATACCAAGTCATCGTTTCTCGGCAGTATCCATTACAATGAACTTGAAGTTTGAGAAAATCTCGAGTCAACAAAACGAAATAGCGAACATATTTCAATTATGTTATGAATGGTTTATTTCGTAGTTGCATTAGCACACTTCATCTTCTTTCCAAACTAGCAACAGACTCAATATTTTCTGTGTAATTTTGTAACTTGAGTTAAAATTGAATTGAAAGGAGACTTATAATCCGCTTTTCTAAATAGTAGACTTTCGAATATACATGCCGTTCAGCGTAGTACAAACAAAAATGGGTACGCTTTCTGTCAAATTAAATAGCTCTCACTCATACCGATTTGAGTGACCGAATATCACGATCTTCTAATTGAGTATGGCTTCCATAAGATACTCGAACATTCTTATGAATCTGTTTATGGCTCACAGTCGATGAAGTATTACAATCCAGCCACGTGAAACTCATATACTCGTAGCTCACTTGCTATAGGAGTTTTGTTTCTATCAATAAAAGAATATAAATGAAAAAATATTAATGTATGTTGATTTACCTATTCTTTTCTAAATTTGTCTAACAACAATAGGTAACTTGAAATTAATTAAATACTTTTGTATAACATTTTTAACACTTTTACGTTATGTTTTTCTTTATTATCCTTTTATCATACTTTTTAAATAAACAAATGAAAAAGATGTGAAATGTATTAAACCGTTAGCGATTTATTGGAGGAACAGCCGATACGTCGATTCATATATTTTTGTTGCTCTGTGATAAGTTCTACAAAACCATAAGAAATTGCATCTTTATATGATTGAAAGCATGAAAAGATCAACCTACCATATTTTATTGACCTTCACTGTTATGTTATAAAATATTTAAGGATGAAACACGGTTGGGCCGTTGACTTATTCCAATTTATTTTACTTGAACAGTTTCGAAACTATGAGATAATGAACAACAAACTTTTCAGGCGCCACATTTTGCTTATTTACTTGAGTATATTTTTATATAAATTATAATTTGACTTTAGCCTTTCCTAAATACATAAGGTTATAAAACTTTAGTTTCTTGACTAAAGTGTTACGTAAATAAATGAAGTAAGATTATTCATATGATGTAAACACCGTTTAATAGATTTTAAATACGAATTTCTCTTTCGAATTTTTTCTGTGAAACATTGCCATGTGCCGCGTGTAAATGAAAGGTTCGGGTATATAATGGGATCTAGCTTTAATCCTGTGGCCTTTAGTATAATGGCCAGTTAAGAGAGCACGTGCTATGATTTGTATGCATGACGATCTAAATGTACCTATTACATGTGCTTAATTAAATTATACATAAGTAAAGTAACTATTTAATGATTTTTTAATTCTTCGATACGGTACATTTTATTTATTTAATTTGCTAAATATCTACTTTACTGGGCTATTTTTATAGGAACTACTTTAATTTTTCCTCTATGCAGACCTTTACGTCCATTCCTTGCATCGGAATACATGCGCAGCTGTTTTACGATTTTGTATTAATGTATAAGCTTAAGACAAGCTGATTGAAAGAGGATTTGAATCGATAAAATGTTTACAGAATTAAATGTGATTAATAAACCATACAATTAAATGTACCCGTAACCAGATTATAGTTTCTATAGTGCCAATTGCAGGTACCTATAATATATTATTACAGATTGAAAGCCCTGTTCAGCCCTTCTTGGCTAATGAAATTATAGGTTTTGCAATAGATTTATAGGTTTTGCAATAGTATTCACAATCAACATTAATGAGAAAGGTGTTAATCCAGCAAAAGGCCCGATCGAGATTTAGGAGACATAAAAAAAGGTAAAAATATTTAAGGGCACATTGAAAGTGTGTTATTGAAAGTGTTGAGTATCTATCGGGATTCTATTCACCACAGGATTACGGATACAACTGTAAAAATATTTAAAGCTTGCATTAAACGAAACACGCGTATTGGCGTGTAATCGTGTGCTCGTGGTGCTCCACATTCTAACCTTCCTCACCTTAATGAATATAAAAATAAATAACTGGTTAGATAGAACTATATATGCGATGTAGATACATTGTTTTCACTTAATCATCTCGTACTAAATGAACTTTACATATTATTAACAATTGTGTGTTTTCAATTGTTTACCGCGCACGGCATTCACACTTAATAGGACGTATGCGCAACCTGCATTTGGCGTTCACGCTGATCGCTCATCGATCAGGATGACCGGCAAATGCATTAATTTCCTTATTTATTTCGTTCAAATTAATTAAAATTACTGGCCGTTTTAGACACGATTTAGCTGTACACTGCGCACTGAGCTATATAAAACGCAATCGTATACGCAGTCTATCTGTCCAGTTTCTTCCGTTGATTTTTTTATTGTTATCGTTTAAGTGAATTTGTTTGTCGTTTAAGGAATTTCCCTAGTTAGTTCTAATATTAGGTAGATTTATAGCAGAATTCACGAGTATCCGTGTATATAGACGTTAGTCGCGGTCGAAAATCGATAGATTTTATTGCTGATATTTTCTGCTGAAGCGAGGAAACTCTCAATTTGATTCCTTCTTAACAAATATTCAAAGATTTTCTAGATAAACGTTATCATCAAAAATTTGAGATCACTTACTTCTTTAATGAAATAACAAAGATGTTGAAACGATTAGAATGAAACTGCCGATTACTTCCTTAAAATTGAAAATGAAAAAAATATTCCAAATTGGGCAAAAATTGATAAAGTTTGGTATGAGGTTGTAAGCTCTTCATTCGCGGTAACGTATGGTTATTTCTATTTAAATGTTGAAACTAACTGTATTTTTAAAAAAGTTGTAAATATTTAATTTTACCAATTACATTTTATCAAGAATTCAGTACTCATAAAAGTGGAATAACTGTATAGAATTAGAATAGAACATACGAAGTATGGTGTATTTATTTTTCACCTAAAAATATTTATTTAATAAACAAACATTTCTTTATTTTAATTCCAAGTGAAACGGAATAATAATGAAGTATTGCGAAAGTTCGGATAAACATATGTTATTGTTTATTTTGTTAAGTAGCTTAAATACATAAAATAAAACCGTAAATACGTCGTGTAATTTTCATGAATGCTTATTTTCATAAATCTATGCTAAATTATATATAGAAAATGAAAAATCATGTACAAAAATAGGCAAACTGAAAGAATTGCATCTAAAAATTCAAAAACAATCTCCTAAAAAAATTTTATGTTTATAAATCAAATAATCGAGAGCGCGATGTGGGGAATACATTTTGGTAGCTTTTAAATGGCATTGAAAAATTCAAATCAAAGTAACTTTGAGCTGATTTTCAAGAAAATATTCTACGTATCATTACCTGTAAATTAAAAAAAAAACCTTATCTATAAAATGCGCGAAGATCATGTTCACAGTATAACGTTAAGAACGGTAATCGTAAAGATGAGTTTACGTAACACTTACGACATGATTCATGGGCCAAACGATATGCCTTACGACCTTTAAAGCGCATCAAGTATTCCAAGTTGCCTAATTACACGCTTCACGCGAGCCCGCATCCGCAGTGAGCCTGCAATTACTCTTCTCATTAGGAGATTGAAAGTCGACCGCAGCGCGAATTTCCTTTGTCGTGTTTTGTACTTGGGCGGTACCTAGGGCGGAAGCTATGCGCTTCAGCTCCTTCGATTATTTCAAGTCTGTCGGCGGTGTAAGGTTTCGATGTGTGACAATTCAGATTCGAACTCAGTCGTTTGGAAACTTGAAGTTCATCTGTACAAGTTGCTTGAAAGAACGTTATTAAGCTTCATATATTTAGAACTTTGTTTAAATGCATGCTTCTGCGAATGACAATTAGCATATAAGGGAATGAATTTGTAGAACAGAGTTCATATTTTATGAATACCGAGAAATCGATTTTAAGGCTATAATTTTGACAAAGTTTAGATGTTAAGCACGCCCATAGAATTATTATAATGATTGATTAACGAAATCTGAACTCATACGCCATCATCACTAGTGTTAAACGTGAGGAAAAACAATTTTTGATAAAATTACAAATATTTAATGAAACATGCATAATTTTTAAAGAACCTCAATGCGGCATGCTGTTTGGTACTTCACGTTACTTTTTACAGATATTGTTGAGTAGGCAGAATTCATACACTTTCCTTTTTCATCAGGGATGATATAATTTTTTTTGGAATTTGTGAACTCCTTATTGAGAAACTATCAGTGAATATATTATTAGAGCCTTTTTTGACAAAATTACTCTAATTCTTTTCGCCTTTTAAATTATAATTAGATACTAGGAACTGTAGAAATCGGCCAATATCTAATTTTAGGACTATTACTGAAACTCTTTTTATCACTTTATTGATTTATGCAAAATAATTTTATGTCTCATTAGTATATAAAAACTCATAGATTCGGCTAGCAGACAGGATGACGGCAGCATTAATTTCAGGAAACTAGACTAAAATGAGAACTTTACCGCTGCCATCTTCCATAAATTCAGAAATAGTGTTTAAAGGTATCCGTACATCTTGTCCGATATCATACTTATGAAACGAAAAAACGCCTTTTCTTGACTGTCTTTGTTATCACTAAGTTTAAGTATTCTCATCAATATTTCATTCGATTTTATTCCATTATTAATTTGCTTTATCATAACTTTCATCGTTACCACTCAACGATTTTGCAAGTGGAATAAATTTACGTCCATATCCCACTGGTAATTACACGTATCCTGAGACTAGTTTGGCAACGTAGCGGAAGCAAACGCGACTCGGGATAATGAAAGATTCAAGTACATAATGGAACCTTCCGTTAATCCCGGGAATTTGTAGGCTCACTGCCCACGTTTTTAATTAAATGTGTCTGTCAGCAGACAATGTGCTGTGTACTATACAAATGAATTAGTTTGTTTATTACATTACTAAAGTCAGATATATAACTAGAAATATAATTTTGATATATATAAAATTAAACTTACTTATATGAATGCTATGATTTTAAATCTATTCATGGGATACTTTCATTACGTGACAAAAGAACAGGAAAGCTTTTCTCAATAAAATAGATAATCACATCATATTTTAAAATCATCTTTTAATGATTTTGATTTTCCAAAAAAAGGTGAAATGCGAGTCAAAACATGCATAAAATAAGGTTCCTTAGTTGTCTACATATCTGTTGTCCCTGTTGTTGACACATGTTAAGTGGAATAGTTATAATTTAAAGTCTTATTCAAATTCTACTATTGTATTTTTTTTAGATTTTTCAAATACTCTATTACAGTTGATCAAGTTTTGTATTTACGGACATGAGATCGATAAATTAGACACACGTCCACTTCAAGGTTTTTGTATTAATATGTACGTCTAATACAGAGTTACCCAAGAACGGAAAATATTTACCGTCTTTTGTAGAATTATGAAAGTATAAATTTCAGGATATTTTGCGAAAATCATATCACTTAGCTGTAAGAACGTTTTCTTAGCTGATACTTTTTCTAATCTGTTACATCTTGTATCTCAGAAGATATTGTCTTTCGACTATATTACCGCTTCCGCTTCCCTTTTTCTTCTGGTTCTAAAAATAATCTGGGCACATTCGTGCAATATGAATCTACCTCCACCCCACACATACGAATGTGTTCGAAATTTCCAGTACAAAATATATTTTTTGACCTGGAAATTGGACTCTTACATTGATATAAATATGTTTGAGTTTCTTTTTTCATAGCAAATACGTCCGCAAAACGTCTATGTAACTTCATAATACATCGCTAGGAACAGCTTAGTGTGGCATAAACACTCGTAACAAAATAGGTCTTTTAGTCCATGATGATTTTCATTGGTTCGTGGGATCGACGTTATTTTTTATAACTGTGCAACGTAACGATATGTTTAATTTTTTTTAAACAATTATTATATTTAATAGATTAATTTTTTATATTTACCTTATTCCAATCCACCAAAAGAAATTATGTTGTGTCTCACGATTGATGGGGAATTAGGAGCATTTAGAGAACGTTGCAGCTTTAAATACTATTTATGATCAAAGTCTAATAAATTTGGTATAAAAGCGTACACTTTGATGGATATTAACATATTTGATACCCTAAACATGTCGATATATATTCACTAACACAATGTCGGTAAATCCTCATTAGAAATGGATACATGTGGTGCAATTATTGACACGACTTGTCGAAATATTCCATGTGACAATTATTTTACCAGCATATCTTGGTGGGTCAGTTGCAGAAAGATTGCAGATTGATAGTGATAGGCATAATCCGACAGAACAATAAAGCAATTGCACATTAGTTTGTTGTGTATTAAAGATAGATAAAAACTTTCAGCTTATAACAAATATGAAAGATAATGCATTTATGAATGAAGAGACTAGAAAACTTAAATAATTATGTATTATAATGCCGGCAAGGGAGGTATCGACGCTACAACTGTGCAAATGGTACTAACTGTTGGCCTATGATTACTTTTGAATAATTCAAGGTATCGATTATAATTAATTTTTATTATATTAATTAAGTAGAAAGTTTTTAGGTATTCACACGAAAACAACTAATCTTATTAACCTACGAGTATAACTTTCTAGATTACCATAAGCTATTTAGTGCGTACATATATTGAATAATTTGTGAGATATAGTTAATAATGTTACGTAGTTGGAGAAAAAATTGCTAGTATGGAAGCTTTCAGACACTGGCAAAACTATTACAGATACACTGATAATGTATATTGAACAATTATTGGCTTTAAAAAGATCTAAAGGTTTAAAGGTCTAAAAAAACTACAAGTCTCACACTATATTTATCCATATTTTATAGATCAGCCAAGATAATTGTTTTTGAGTTAAATAAGTGTGGCGGAAGAAAGTGTCGATGTTAATCTCAATTTATTCCTCTTAATTAAAATAAAATAATATAGTGAGTTTAACCATTTTTGATAGATCAAAATTGAATCGTCATACTCTGTAACGTAGATTAGTAGTTTAGAAGAAACAAAAAGGTTTTTGAAAGTAAATAAAAGTAAAAAATAAAAAAGGTAATCTTTTTTTCAAGTTTGTCTAGCATGTAAAATGTAGTCAATTCCCTTCAGAGGCTGTAATTTAAGACAATTGTCAAATTGTATTAAATTACAAGCTTGTAATTTAAGACGTCCACTGCTGAATATAAGCTTCCGCATATTCTCCCATAAAAATTAATCCGAACGAGGGGCCCTCCCGCTCTGCGCCTCCGGTACGTGGTCACCACACGAGAACCTTTCTTTTATAGTAGCTGTCAATTTTACGTGCTCTATGACCTGTCCATTGCCACTTCAGTTTGCCAATCATACGAATTATGTTGGTAAGTTTATTTTTCCTACGGATCTCCTCATTACGGATCACATCACATAGTAAAACATAAAGAAGAATGAATTCGATTCGAATCTCCGCTGTCTTATTTCACTGTATTTCTCTCCGCTGTCGCTTGGCAGCGACAGTGGCAGCGAAGCGGCAGTAATAATTATGTGGAGTTGAGAGTGGACCGATCTTTGAGTCATTTAGTGCGATCGCTAAGGGCGCTATTGAAAAAATGGAGGACTTAAATGATTCATTGCGAAGGGACGTTCATTAAACCTTTCGGATAGAAAATTTTGATGGTAAATACGAGGCACTATTAGGGGACCTTCAAAATATCTCAATAAAATCATCAATAAAAACTGTAGAGTGCATGAAACAAATTTTTGGCCTCCACTTTGCACATACGAGGAGACACTTTTTATCCGACATTTCACTAGATAATAATTGAGATTTCAGCTTAAATTGTATACGTGCCAAATTTTATGCACATGCGTTTAAAACTTGATAAACAGCGAGGCTTCGACGAACGGGCGGATGAATAGATGAAGTTGCAAGGGTATTCTGTTTCTCCATGGGACCCTAAAGTACAAAGTGCATGCATACTGCTTGGTTCCAGCGAATAATAATTTATACCTAATATTTGATTTCATAAAAAATAATAATAAAGGAAAATCCATACATTATTATATTATGTTCTGAAGCAACGTAGTTTGAAGTAAAAACTATTCAATATAAGTACAGGACTCTCGGTGTATGGCTCTCATTGCTTTGCAACTACTAACTTTTATGCACAAATAAATTTACACTCGTAGTACTGCGATGAAAGGCTTTTAGAGCTAAAACGTTAGAAATTTTCCGTTTGATTTCCTGTCGGTCTTGAGGTAATTAGAACCATTCGAATCATGAAGACGGAGTAGCTACTTCAAAAAGCTCTCAAAGCAAAGATATTTTTACTTAATGATGGTTTTTAATTTTAATTCAACATTGCTTAATAATTAAAATATTGAATAGATAGCTATGTCTGATTAGACTATAATTTCCATTACTGTTCGAAATCGCCAAAAAGTTTTAGTCATTGAAAATCTTTTAACAATATGAAAGACATGTTTTGGGATTAACTTTGAGTTTTTGGTGCATATAGTAAATTTTGCTTTTGAGTTGACGTTAAAGACAATTACGTTTGAAACATGTTGATTAATAAAGAAAATAAGGCGATATAAAAATCATATCAGAATTGTCGGTATAAAACCATGCCAATTTCATTCAAAAACGTAATCCACCTTCTCTAATTTGTATTATAGTTGCGAATAAATTACCCCACGCCAACACCATTTACGATGTTAATATATGCAAATCGTTAAAGTGGAACGTAGAGATGGATGTGTAAACACGTAGGAGCTGATGTGCTAGTGTAATTAGATGATTGACTCCGTAAATGGCTTATGAATGGGTTAATTAGCGAGGGGTAGAGGCACTCTGGAGCGGCTCCCAACTACGCCATACGCACCGGAAACTATTAACACTTCAAGCCTACTGGTAAACTTCCGGCTGCTCTTCCTTCTGGAGTGCCTTTATGAAAATTTTCTTTGCATGAAATCTTAATCGTCTGTTTAATATATACTATATATGAAGTAGAAGATTAAAAATGTGTAAATAAAAATATTTCATTATACTTTACAATATGAAATTTGTGTTCGTCTCAAAATATTAGAATAATTACAAATGCCATATTCGAACGATATAATATTTTTATATATTTGCTCGGAACTGGCTTAAAATTTAACGAATTTAAAATGTACGTAAAATGGTCAATTAACTAATGTAACTACGACTTTCTGTTGATTCAATTTGAAAATGCTTCTACAAATATATTATGGGTCTATTTGTTCGCTTTTTATAATTGTCTTTACTTCTGCTTTTTTCCATAATATAATAATAAGACCACAAACTAAAGAGCAGTTTACTTTCTCTTCATTTTCCATTAGACACAAACACATAACATGAGTAAAATGTTTGCAAATATTTCTTAATTAAGTCATAACAATTTAAATATTAGTAATATTTAAATTGTTTGACCAAAAATATTATTAATGATTTTACACGCGTGTCTTATAAATAGCAGCGGGCAGATCGACGTAGGATCTTTTGTACGTGTTAATACGGTCTATAGAGCTACAGTTCGGTGATCTCAAAGTTGATTGAAAAATAGACGAGAGTGAAGAAGTAAAATATTATTTACATTTGTATTTTTTGATATTCCCCGCACTGTCAAATTTCTGTGTTCAAATTCAAAATAGACAGAAACTACTTAGGACGTATATGTTGCATGACGGAGCTGCTCTTGTCCATTTCTTAAAAAAAATATTTAGCTGGAAACTTTAACACATACCACGTCAGTCCTTTCTTAACTATTACTTTAGTCGTATTAGATTTTCAATATGAAAAACAATTATAAAGATTATTATATTCACATTTACCTTAATGAAGTACCTAATTGTTTGTACAAGATAGTCAGTTTTTCTATATGTTAATATAGAAAAACTACATATTTCTATATGTAGTTTTTCTATATGTAAACATACTCATTTTTGAACGATAAAATGCTAATATCCACTTTGAATGAACTTTCTTTAAAATAGATCGTATAAGTGAATTTCGTAATATTTCGACGTATTCATTAAAAGTTGTAAGGCACTTACACATACTTTTAAAGTATTTCACTATACATTCTAATCTGATATTTCGACATCGGTGTATGTTCAAAAACGAAATTACTGAGAAAGTAATGTTTCTTTATTCGCCATTCTCCGATGCACGAATGAACAAAATACTCGAAAGATCCTTTTGTTAACGGGCGGATAATAAGGTTTAGTTGTGTACGCCAAAGGAAAAGTAGAAAAAGAGAAAATTTGCGCAATAAACCAAACGTCTTCAAGTTAAATATATTCACACATGATTTGCTTGACAATCTTCTTCAAGAGCTATTATACATTGAGTTGATTCTGATGGATTTAAATCAAAAGAAAATTATATACTTTTACCTAGTCTTAAGTTTAAAAAAAATGGCAGCATTAAAATATTGAATATACTATCGGTAATTCGGAATTTTAATTGAATTCAGTATATAAGAATGTTTGTTATTAGTTTATAATAAATACCAAATAATTTTTCTTAAATACTGTCTTGCAAAACCCGAAATGTCACCTAATATATAGATATTAATATCAGTAGCTTAAACTATTAAGTTTTTCAAATATTGATTTAAATGACAGAGGATCAAAAGTTTTGGGCTTTCATAGAGAGTTTACAAATATTTTAATTAGTATTAAATTCCTGTAACATGAACAATTAGAATATTTAAGAACATCTATTTAATAATTGATCACCTAATGGAGACGCAGCACAAAGAGGGAGGAAACGAGGCAGCACATCATGTTTACTTTGAATATCACTTAATGAATTTTTTCGTAATGACATTTGAGAAATGTAAGTAGGGTTATTATTAACGATCTTTTATTTTATTTCTGAAGATACAAATTTAATCTAAGAATATATTTGAATACGTTACATGGATCAGATCTGCGTCTATAAAGCTTATCGTATGTTCAGACAACTTCGTTACGAACTATCTCTTTATGTTTTACTTTTTTACGATACTTAGTCAAGATTCCGTTTACCCTATGATGCTCCCAATATTGTTCCTTAATACTTTTGCAGGATATTTGCAAGAACTGTAGTAAAATATACTTTTTAAGTGATTCGATTACTTGGGCAACTCGTTAAGAGCTATAGTGTTGACAAAATAGAAGGATAAGCTGATGACATTTCTCTACATATATTTGAATTTGGTATACTCAATATAATATATGAGAACGACAATTTGTATGGAACTTACTGTAAATTGTTTTTAAAGTAAAAAAATAATTTTTTCAGATATATTTTAAGTTAATGCTTGGTGGATCGCAATTATTCCTGAAAACAACATACATAACACGGCTATGTGTTTATTTCCATGATAGAGTTTTTGCAAATTGAGTTTGTATCGATTTTTCTTTTGAACTTATATTTATATAACGCATTATCCTTCAGATTTTCTCACTCCCTCTGGTGTACGCTTTTTTATGAATGGGAATTAAATTAGTTTTGATTTTTTTAGCTATTATTGCAAGTGGATGGAAAATATTTTTGGTCGATATGATTCGACAAACATATTTAGTTCATACATTGAGCATAAATATGAAAAAAAAACTCATATTACTTTTCAATTTAATGTCTTGATAGCACACATTCGTGGTCATTTTGACTAAACATTTATTATATTCGTTTTGACTAAACATTTATAAAAGCTCTTAAGTTGAAGTAAATACATCCCAGAAATATAAAAGGAAGAACAAATCGCTGTTACTATCACAAAGTACGTATTATTTTTATGATTTTAATATTCTTTTTTCTCTAAGCGTCTTTTTTTAATTTTAAAGTTACGATTAAAGTTGTGCAAAGTGAGCGCAATATTCTTGAGTGAAATTTTAATAGCAATAAACCCTTTATTACGAAAATAAGTACATTACATATAGTGTTTGGTTTTAAAATTTCAAGCATTTCTTTAATCTGTCTGCAAGCTAAGGAAAAGGCTCTGAAGTCAGTATTTAAATACTCTTTGACATAGATCAAAACGTTTGCGAGTGGTGATAGCTTAACATCTAAATACAGTAGTTAACCTTTTAAATTGAGATCTAGTAATCAACATCTTTATTACGGTAAAGTCTAATGTTTAAAGTGTACTTTTGATCCCAATTAAATTGTATTCCAACTTTCACTAGCTGACTCCAATGTTAGTATTAGTAACTGTTAAATTTATAAAATATTGATCGTCACATCCTATTTTATTTTTGATTGTATTTGGGTGATTACCTAATTTTTTGAACCAGTTTCTTTCTCGGTAGCTAAACATTTTGCGATCGAAATTGTTGTTTTTCCATCCATACAATAAACATACAAGAGATGGATACTTTATGTGACCGCTTTGTTGACTCAGAAGAAAATTTATCGTCTAAATTTATGCGAATTAGACAATGCTGAAACCAATATATAATTTTATTCGTTACTAAACATTATTCATATTCTTTTATAGTGTTCAAGTGTACGATAAGTTGTAGTCATAGTTATTGCGTTGTTCAATAGAACTACTAGCTTCACTTACTACTATATATAAAAACGTTTGATTTTCCTTGTAATAAACTCAGATCTTCCATTCGATCTCCGAAGTTATTCTAATGATAAAATTCAATACTTTTTTCAGCGGAAAAATAAGTAGGCAATTTCTTCTTCCGGTTTGAACTCAATATAATTATTGTATCCGGTGTTAATAAATTATTTTCTTTTAAACTGGAAGCAAATATTTCACAAGCTTCTTTTAACAGACTGATGTCCCAGTTATTATGTCATTAAATTCTCTTTAATTTAATGACATAATCCGATGTATAGATTTTAAAATTGAAATGTCCGCCTTGTATTTTATCATTTAAATTGTCCCTTCAGTCTGTATCGCATCTGACTCGGAGCAAATATTATCGGGCTGCAGGTAAGTTGGCATGTTACTAGTTGTTTTTAGATTTTATACAAGATGAAGTAGGCAATATATTTTCGTTCTAAAAATAAATATTTTGTAAATAGTTTAATAGGAACATTACGTACCATTAAATGTTTATTAATGCCTAAATATATATGGAAATCTCACAGTGTAAGCTTTAATCGTGCTTGACAGTTTTTTTTATTTAAAACTTTGTTTTTGTCACCCCTGAAAAATAATCGAATCAAATAGAAATCATGTTTACCGTAGAGTTCACACTGGTTACATAATTTAACATTTAACATTACGAGATACTCGTGTTGAATTCAAATATAAATAACGTGGGTACAGCGATACCTTTCTTCATCGTTATTTGGAAAGTATTTTTATTTCATTCATATATGTTAGCTTTACAAAAAGATCATGGACCCAGAACATAACTGCTATGAATTTAAAAAAAAATTATTGATGCCAAGAGATGTGTAAAATTAATCGTTCCCAGCATCGATACGTAATTGCCATTATACCATTTTGTATGCGTTGAAATCATTCCTCCGTTTAGATATTTACATAAATATAATCTAATAGCAAAATGGTTTGCAGAGCGATGACGGAGGTATTACCTTTTCTCGGGACAGGGTTTAAAGAGTTCCCTAATCCTGCTTTATCGTTTGGATGTATATTATAATTGACATTGGACATATGTTATATACTAATGCAGTATTATCATGAACATTTCGTATCATTCCACTGGTAGACATCGGCAGATGCCTTGGGAGATCCCAATGCTCGCTATTGAGCCCAATCGTTGCTTCATCTAGTCAGAGGGCGTCTACAGTAGGTTTATTTACATTATATATTTGCTTACCTCCTATACTATTCTCCACTATTAAACGTAGTATAAAAATATTAATAATGTTTCAAGTTATAATTGCCTGGATAAAAACAAAAAAATTACCCATGAAATCAGTTATATCTGTATAAATTTTCATTATGTTCATATCGATTATCGCAGAATCCAATGGAGAATACAAAACGATATTCACGGTAGACAAAGTGATAATTTCATCACCTTGCTGTTTTTGAACGCATATTTTGTCATTTGATGGCGGCATAATATGTTGACACCCGAAATTGTGACATAAATACGATATTATGGTACGTTGCGCAGTGACATTGTTTTGAAAATATACGTCTATGGGTGATTTTCGATTTGATTTATAGAGACGTTTGAATGTGTTTAATCAGAATTACATTTCCCGCTAACGAGAGTATTCATCTTAAAATATTTTCATATTGCCCTTTTGGCATGTTCAAAGCGAGTCACGTCTCATGAAATCATATTGTATCATATCCCCGATAATTCAAGTTAGCCCCTTGATGTTTTAAATAATGACACACATATATAATATCAAAAAATTAAAAACCTTAGTTATAATAAAAGTAAACGTGATAAGAAAAGTACTATTAACTAATGCGAGGAAAATTAATTTTCATTTTAAATATAATGATTAGAAATTATTGATATGTGTACAAAGACAATTTGGTTGATTTAATTGATAATCACTTCTAAAATATTATAATAAAAAATTGAATATGTCAAACAAACCTAATGGGCAACTATGTCACGAAGTAAACAATATATCGTTCTCAAAAAGTAAATAATACATAAATAAATATCATAATATTAATTATAATATATTACATTATGGCATATATATAATTATATATAATCATTGCACTATCGCAACTAAATTTCAATAAAATATTTTACTTGTCCATGCCGAGCACTAAACCGAGTGTAATAATTTGAAAATTCATTATCGTCTGAAAGTCTCTGTCTCTCACGCATATACGATCAAGAGTGAAACAAATGATTAATTTTTCGACCACTTGCTAACTCACCTTGCCTTCGAGGTACACACGCGTTGCCATAATATGTTATTATTTGAAGGGGTCTCATCAGAAATAACCCACAAAGAGGTGCGAAGATGAAGAGCGTTGCTCTCGCTTGAAATTTTCATAAAATTGTGGCTGTATATGATCTGCGCGATATCATTTTTATCTCAAAGTTATAACGAGCATATAGGCGAGGTAAACAGTAATTTAAAAATCAAGTATTTGAACTCTTCAAGAAATAGATGAGTATATACCAAAAATGTTTCCGAAGACTTCTAGAGAAACAGGTTAACGTCGATGTGAACACATTTAATAAAATAAATATCGAATAAACGAAATTCTCGTTTATTCGGAAAAGCGTTATAGTTTATTAATGTGAAGAAATAAATAGTGTAGTTTAATGTTTTAAGAAATTTTCGTATTTCTTAGAAAAAGGAAAACATTAAACTAGAATGCATAATTATTAAAATCGAAAACACGAAATATTAAAAAAAATACGTAAGAGTAGAATTCGAAGTACTATAGTGTCATATAAAACAGGTATGACTAACGATAACGATTTGAACATGTAAAGATAAAAAGTATTTCTATTAAACTCTTACAAATATTAATTTTTCTACATAGTAAAACATATTTTCACACATATTGCGCAGTATATCTTTCCATGGCGCAGGACAAATAACTTGATATATCTCTTAATTTACTAAGGCTTGTTGACGAAAATAATTGTAGATTAAATTTTATATTTAAGTACTAAATACTGTTTTCGTGATTTTTAACATATGTATAAAAATATTACTATATTAATTTTATTGAGTTGGCTAATAAAATAACGCGTGATGTCCATTTCATAGCAAAGAAACTATAAAATTTGAAAAATTAAATATAATACTAGAACTTTTTATAAGTAAAGGTCATTTTGTGTTAAATAAATCGAGCCAAAGTTCATCTGTCATTCCGTCGTTTTATTATCAAGACAGTGATACGCCCAAAAGAAACTTCGAATTTATTAACTCGAAGATTTCAAACAAATAATTATAAACTTTTCACTACGACTATAGTTTAAAAAAGGCATTGAGAACTAAGAATGTTCTGTCAATCTTTAATAATTTTAATAATAAATGATTTTAATAAATATTTATTAAATATTTGAGTTATAAAGGGTTAACCTAATATGTATTTTTTGTTTTTTCCTACGTTTTAATAAATTTCTTTCAATAATTAGAATTATTTTTTTCCCATTATAAAATAAATAATATTATGATAATCATAGGAATATTTTCGTATGGTCAAAATGTTTTCCGTTAACTAAAAAAAATACAAAGCAGGGATTATGACATTTTGTAATTATTCTATATTAAATGTGTTTATTCATGATTTTAAAGGTAACGGAGGGAAAAATAAATATAATCCAAAATGTCATAAATAAATTAAAAAGTAGATTTAATTTTATTTTGTTTAGCTTGTTTAAGAAAAAAATTTCTTTAAAGATAGTACGAGACTTTTAAAATATTTCATAAGCTTTCACCAGTTTTTAAATTTTTGCAGAAGTTAGTTTTACAGACACAATTGAATGAAACTACGTGATGTAGCATTATTTCTACTTTCTTTAAGTTCTTTACCACGACCTAGGTTTCGTTGTATTACATCATCTTCAGGTGGGCTATTAGCAAAGATTCTATCTTTAATAATACTACATCACGTAGTTTTTAATTGTGAATAATGAATTTCTACAAAATTAACGCAAATTATATTGAATATTAATTTCACAGGTTAAAATGTTTTGTAAAAAGTGGCTAAAAGCTATTTTTTATTCTAATATTGGTAATTTTATTTCGGAATACATTGCGTAATATGAATTAAGGTGATTACAAAATATATTCAAACTTCCTAATAGTTTTATAATGAAGAATCAAAACGAAAAACATGCGAAACACATTTCGTGATGAACCCACCAGTTATTGTTTACGTTTTTTCGAAGGAAAAAGTAGCATTTCTTAACTAAATAATTTTTTTTCTTATTTTAATTGATTAGTAATCATAAATTTATTGAAATGTTGTTTTATATTAATTATAGAATAAATACGTTAGAAAAATAAAAAAGAATTGGTATAAAAGCAATCACATTTTATGAAAATAAACGATAATGCTTTCTTTAGGCCAGCGACTTGCAGTATCTCTAAATTATAATTATATGAGTTACGCTATTTTGCGTAATACCATGTACTTTAAAACTATGCTAGTAGTAAGTATATCTGCACCGGGCAACTCACCCGATTGATCAATGCATCGATAAACTATAACTTGTTTCTTGCTAGAATAAACTCAAATATTGAAGCACAAGAGGGCCCGCAGCATAGATAGTCGGCCGACTAAATCGTTGAGTATCTGACAGGTATGGCAATATAAAGGCTCGCACATCTCACGGTTTAACTAAATAGTTGGATAAAGATCGTATCAGGCTCATGAGTTTCTTCCGATCAGCTGTTGATTAGCACGGTTAGCAAGTTTGTACACTATCCAAATTAGCTGTTTAGTCGGCGGGCGATATGCAAGGAGACAACAGCGATTTTGCTATGCGGACCCACGCCTATATGTACACACGTACAACAGTAAATACTTTTAGATGAAACAATGGAACAGCTCATAGACGAGGTAGAAAAAAGGTCAGTGTTGTACAAAAAAGATTTAAAACAATATTCTGACACAAATGTCGAGAAATATCTATTTCATCCATGTAACATATTTCAGTAAACGTAGTAGTGGAGAATACGTGCTGGTTTGATGGTCTTGAAGGAAAAATGTATATGGACATTTAAGGCACGATTAAATATATGCCACTTGTTTGCTAAAATGCAAAACATTCTGCCAATTGACATGCCCGAGGACGTTTGAAGTTACATATAAGTTTTGTTTATCACAAATTTTTTTTTCAGTAAGGATGTATTATACGACTTATTGGGCTAAATGCTTCGTTATCGGCAGCAAAAAATAGAATCATAAGTCACCGTTGTCGTCATTATGCAACTGTCGTCCACTCGAAATGTTAAGTCTGTTATCTTATAACAGTTTGCTCATTTATGATGACTTAAATACTCTGACTCGCTACTGCTTCCATATGCACCTACATCGATATGGATAAACCTGTAATCTGCGACGGTTGAGACCATGCCAATTTAAGAAAAAAACTTCCTGCAGTTAAAATATGACGTTTCACGATTCACGATTCACGATTTCGCGGTTGGACGATTCGTATGTGCTTCCGACCTATCCCTCCTATTCAGTGTGAAAAGTTTGTAAGCTCATTGAATTCATCTGTAATTCTAATCCAATATTCTTCAACCTTTTCAGGCATACAGAGTGAATAATTTACATTATATATTGGCTTATAAGTAGAGTTTACTATATCTATAAGCGTAGATTCACCAATTAATTACTCGAAGGAAAGTTGAGAAAAATATGTCCCAGTTGCCAAATACTTGTATAAAAAAGAACCTCATATTAAATACTAGTTGTGTACAATGGTTTCAATCGCGTAAAATTCTTTAAAAAGAAAAATGATTGTTTTTCTTTCACATGCTGTTTTTGATTATAAACTATTACTATACCAAATTTCTTCAAAATCTGTGCAGTAGATTTTGCATGATTGACGCATAAAATAACATACAGACAAATAAAACCTCTAAGCAAAGGTTTTCCGGCTTCTATCTATCTATAGAATTTACTTTTTACAATTTTATTATATGTATACATACATACATAACTTACAATATTAGAAACCCGTTCTTCGCCAAAGAAATAAATTCAAAAACTTTACTTGTTTATCATGATTAATCTTTCTAATATTGTGAAGTCCGCTGATAGCCTTACAATATTAGTTTAAGAGATTACATAGTATTTCTGTTATTTAGGAAATAAATAATAATAAAAAGTTATAAAATTTTTTTTTCATAAATTGTGAGACAGTTTATTAAAAAAAATATTTAACAGAGTGTTGCTCTAAACTTCTTTTCAACGGAGATGTCGTCATCTCTGTTGAATGTTGTATGCTGTTTAAGTATTGATGGCCCGATACACGAAGTTACCAAAGGTAGAAATAGCCATTCTGCAGAATGAAAAAAATGATCGGATAACATCTAAACTTTGGATGTAAAGTACGAAATTTTTCATGTAGTAATCTAACATTTAACATGGGATGAAACCAAATCGATTCCTACTTCTTGTTGCGTCTTTTTATCATTAAAGCAATCAAAGCGCATATTCACATACACGCCACTGCGTTAGCAAAACTGTTACAATCTAAATCAGCAAAATGACCGTAATACACATTTGGCCGATTATGTTGAAGAAGCGTACGAATTAGTTGTTCAATAGTCCGTCAACTACAAATCGTGGGTCTGCGGACACACCAAGAAGGGTAAACAAAATATGTTTTGCACGTTTTTTTATTTTGTGTATAGTATATTGTTCAATTAGTAACAAATTAACTTTTGTCATTAGTGTGTTATTATTGCTTATTATTACAGTGTTTGCATATTTTGTCTTTCGTTATACTGTTATCGTGCCTTGCTTCTTCTATTTTTTGTAGCTATTCTTTAAAATTGGGTGCGAGTTACAATCACAATGAATATTAAAAATGATGATATACCTGAAAATGCAATGATAATAAAAGTGATGGTGCTCAATGTCATTATAATGCAGTTCTTCTTTATCAATTTTACGTACTATGTGGTCCCATCGATGTGATGGAATATCTCCGCATTTCGGTAGGAGCTCATTTTTTTCGTGCTATAAACTTGGATAGGTCGAATTGTACTAGTGGTCGAATTATCGAATTATAACGGTGGTTTATTCATAGGTCATAAATAAAAAAAATACCTTAAATTCTCTCTTTCAACTACCTCAGTAACTAGTACTGTAAACCAACTACCAGAAAACATATAAATACCATCGCTGATAATTGTTTAATATTTGTATTTCGTCTTCTGACTACGCTTATTAGTGACTCATCTTTGCCATAACATTTACCGGTATTTGTTTGTTTGTTTGTGTGTTTGTGACGTTGAATGCCAAGGTCAAGTTATGTATTGCAATATTTAATGCAATTTAATTTTATATGTTTGTAGTATTTGTAATATTTTAGTGCTACGAAGGTTAATTATTATTTGAGATAAAAATGCATAAATTTGGTTTTTCTTGGTCCTACAATGTTTAGCAGTGATGTGCATTTATTTTTATATGAATTTACATATTGATATCAGTGTATAGCTTGACATAGCCTGTGGCTTTCGTGGCTCTTCATATCAACTCGTAGCATTTATTTCATATTAACTCGTAGTTTTTAGTAGAACGTCTTCTAGATTTTCTTAATCTTAATTAAAATGTATGTTTTCCTTTTCAGTTAATTCACTGAAGTTCTCCTTTAATAGGACGTATTTCTTTGAGTTATGGGATTTAATAAAAGGACACACTAAAGAAAAACAAATTTATCAACGTTGTTAGAAAACTTTGGTAATGAAGAGAATATAGATATTAGTCCTTTAGATAAACGTGTGCTTAATTTGAGTAAAATGTCGATAAATTCTATAAACTTGTGAATTGTAATAGATCCAAAATTTTTAAAAATATGGTGATTGGTTTAATACTATTGAATATTAAATATATTTGGCGTTAATTTTGTAGAAATTCATTATTCACAATTAAATGAAACTACGTTATGTAGTATTATTTCTACTTTCTTTAAGTTCTTTACCACGACGTAGGTTTCGTTGTATTACGACATCTTCAGGTGGGCTATTAACAAAGATGCTTTCTATCTGATACTTGATATCTTTGCTTTCATATTCGTTTTCAATTTATGAAAGAAAGTTCTACTCTATCAAGGAATCCTATTTAAAAGAAGATAGCCTTGTCATATCCGACAAAATTCACATAGGACGAACGCGTTTTTAACATTTTGCATTCTTTGGAACTGACTAGATTCGATGATAATTTGATGATTTCGATGATTTGTAGTCTGTTAAGTGGAACATCATCTGCCTAGTGTTATATTTGTGAGACAACACCCAAAGAAATTAATGAAATAGATAGGTGCTTCCGAAAAAAAGCGATGAAAATCGTTTTAAATTCGGTTTGTCAACTGTCCATTCGTGGATTCGTTTCTTTGAGAATTTCCTTCACCTTTCTTATAGAATAGATTTCAAAAATTGGCAGGTTAGGTCAGACGATAATAAAAAACGTTACCTAATAAGATATTGTAAATTCGTAATCAGTTTAAGTTTCGATAAGGCTTAATTGTAAATAAAATGCAAAGTGGCGGAAGCGGGACATCGGTCGGCGGAAATACCGCGAGAAAATTCTTTTTGAATTTAGATTTTTCAGCCAGAATCACAGGTTTAAACGGAAATTTAATTAACCACTGTTTTACAATTTTGCAACCTTTATTGTGGGGATACAATATCAGTATAGAGTCAAGCAGTAAATTTGGTTCGGAAACTGCGCGACTTTTGGTACAAGGATTTCAATTATACAATCTCCCAGCTTCATTCCACTAATACATGGCTCATAAATTATAAAGCATACATTAGTGTCTT
This sequence comes from Druceiella hillmani, assembly GCA_039881145.1. Taxonomy (NCBI): domain Eukaryota; kingdom Metazoa; phylum Arthropoda; class Insecta; order Lepidoptera; family Hepialidae; genus Druceiella; species Druceiella hillmani. The sequence continues at coordinate 1,966,355 of JAYKKI010000091.1, forward strand.
TGGAGGAATTATCAGAAGAAGCTGTCGAAACTAATAACAAAAATTTGAAGGCATTTAGACGAAATCATGCTCGAAAAATGGCTCGGGCACTTACTAATACTAGAACCATGTTACAGTCAGACCCCTTCGTTATCAGCCGACGGAAGCTTCTCCGAAAAAAAGTGTTTTTTGAATAATCAGGTATTAAATTTGTTAGTAATGAAGAAAATCTTGTACTCGTTGTAAGATTATCTAAATTATCTAAGTGTAGGTTCGCTTTCATTTCAAGTTATATTAAATTGCTTAAAAAATTCAATGTTTTTCCTTAAATTTAATGTCGGTTTTTTATTAATTACTTACGTTTTTTTTAAAGTAATTTGGTAATTTTGTGTGAGATAGTAGACATCAATATCAGTTTATTTAAGTACCGATCTGTAAGTAGGGCTTTAGTTGTTTTTGTCAAATAAATAAATTGATGTATAATGTGCTTGCAGTTCAACGTTTTTTAGAATTTAGATTTTGTAGTTATGAAAAGACAAGGTCATAAATATTAACCTCAATAAAATATACCAGTTTCACTCAATTCAACACAGGACGAATTATAATCGAAAATAACACGGGACGGCTTATAATGAAAGATTCCCAAAAAAAAAATGTTGGGGAATATTTAATTTGCTTTTTTATTATCAGTTTGTTTGCTTTAGATTATACTCGGATTCATTATATCACCAGTTTTTTCCTGCTTCATACCAGCTATTGAATATTGTATATTGGCGCTTCTTCATCAAATATACGTAATAAAAGGTAACAAAAATACGATTGCATATTTTGTAACATCATTTTTCGGGTTTCGTATATATGTAACATCATTTTTCAGGAACACAACTTCTCTGCTCTTTATTACTATCTTTGAGTTGGGCAGCACAAATTGGTACCCTTTTGTGTTTTCACAGTATCCGACGAAGGCCGACTTCTATGCTCTTGGATCCTATTTTCTTGTCTTCTTTTTGGGAGATAAACCATTGCTTGTCATCTGAATATTTTTAAGTAACTGAGATTTGACTTTTTCCTTGACCATATCTCCTCGGGAGTTTTGTATTCCAGGGTTCGGGTCGAAGCTCTGTACGCTGTATAGGCGGCCCTTGACACTGATTCAGCCCAATGCTGTTTCGGAAGGTTTGCATCTAATAGTAGGCACTTTGATGTTTCAACTAGTGTACGATCCATTTTTTTGGCTACTCCGTTTTGTTTGGGTGTGTATGGAGTGGTTGTCTGATGTACAATTCCAACCCTTTTCATGAATTCTGAGAAATCTCTATTTATATATTCAAGCTTTTTGTCAGTACGTAGACATTTGATTTTGCTATTTAATTAATTTTCAACTTGGTTTTCAAATTCTTTGAATTTTTCAAATACTTCCGATTTCTTCTGTAGTAAGTACAAAGAGACTTTCTTTGAGCAGTCATTTATAAATTGTGCAGTCATTAAAAAAAGTGTATAGCTCTACCGAGCGATGTCGTTTCTACTGGACCACAAACGTCCTAGTATATCGAGTCTAGCATTTTAGTGGTTTTAGAACTTTTATGTTTAAAATATAGTCATGTTAGTTTGCTTTCTAAACATGTTATGCATGTAAGTTCATAATCCTTCTTGGATACCTGTACACCTTCAGAATTTTCTGGTAGTTTTTCAAGATCGTTAAAATTTAAATGAACCAGACGCTGATGCCATAGAAAAATGTCAAGTTTATCAACATCTGATATGTACGCGACATTACTAGATGTATTGAATTTGTACATGTTGTTGACTAGGCTACCAGTAGTTGATGGTGAAATTAAGGTTCCATTTTTCACTTTTCATTTTTCAGCCCCGTTTGTGATATAGTAAGCTATAGAGAAACAGGAAGTACAAGAAAAATGTGCTAACTAATTTTTAACAATCAATTTCAAGGATTTCAAAATAAAATAGATTTTGTTAAAATTTGATTAGATTAAAACTTTTATTTAAAATGATTTTATTTTCACTATATTACTTAACTATTTTAAGACCTATATATATACGGGTAAGAAGCCCTAATCTATTTGTAATTGTTATATATCTTTTTAGTTTTATTTAGCAATGCTGTTCATAAAATTTAAAACCAAATGGGTAATTTCATACGTAACTGACTACATTTGACACAACTTTAGTTTCATTTTGTCTTATATTACTAATACTTCTATGGTTGCCGTTTAAAATTTCGCATGATTTTAAAGTTAATCCTCCAATTATCCTTCTGTATTAAAAATGTGCCATGCCAACTTGTGTAATATATAAATCTTCCTCAGTGGAAGCGTTATTATTTTAAGTTGTATCTTTACCCAGAGTACATGAAACAAATTATCAAAAAATGGATAAAATTAACTAAATAAAGACCCTTACTTGTGTAGAAAATTATTTATTAGAAAAATAATTTGTGACTGACACTACACACCAAAACATTACTGACACTACCGTCACTCTGTACTGCATTACAGTTGTATTTTTAAATGAAACCTTGCAAACTAATATTGCAGGACATTAAATAGAAACTAAAAATAATATTAAAGACAAACATACTTATATATTCTCAAATGTTACTTTAGAATGAAATCGTAGCTTACAGAAATTCAATCAACTAAAACCAACATTTGAAAGTAAAATAATTTGAATCAAAATATTCTTTAAAACATTAATCATAAAATTATTTATCAAAACCTAAATATTTTGGAACAAAAAATAAATTCTTTAGATTTTTCGAAAACATCTAAATTTTTAGGAAATTTATAATAGATTCTATTACTTCAGATATATTTTCCTCGTCAGCTCTAAATAAGCAGTTATCGTTATTTGTTACTGTCAGGCTCATAAGTTTAACTTCACTCTCTTCATCAACACTACTTTGACAAATAGTGACATAACGATACATGTGACATTTGTTTTTTGTGTTAACGCATACACAGCCTTCTGTATGTTATTAGGAGCCAGTTCTGAACCAGAAATGCTTTGCGTGCCACTACAGTCAGCTTCTGACATTAGCTCATCGTTTTCCTTCTTATCAAATGATTCATCACCATCAGCCATCGGATCATCATTTTTAGCAGGCATAGATTAGCAGGCATAGAATTGCATTATTTAAATATATTTTTTTTAACGTCTTTAATGGCCATAGCTTTCTCAAAAACCGTATTTAATACAAACTCTTCGTAAATTTTATCGAAGTCCTCATCACTCATTAAAATGACTTCTACCTTTGAGTGCTTACTAACAGCTTCAGCGAATTCAATTGCATTTGATACGATTTTTTCTCTCGTTTTGGCCACCTACAATTTAAAAAATGAACAAAATCCTACATTTAACTGTGACTAACACTACGTATTGCGTGACTGACTGTACGACGTGATTGACATTACTAAGATGTTTCAAGTAAAAGAATAATAATTAAAGATTAAAATTGTTTGTGGTAGGCATAATGTAAGTAATTTTACCAAGTGGCATAATTATTTTTTGATCAAAGTTAGAGAGAAGACGAAGACGAATGTTAATCAAAGTTAGAGAGAAAAATCTGATGGTTCTGTGGCTGACACCATAACGCAACATTGCAGTGTTATCAATATAATATATCATAATAAATTAAAGACTATTTATCGATAAGATGATATTTAAACTTATTAGAATGTAGCATACGATTACAATAAATCCAAATACTTACTGTCAAAGTGTAACTAAACTCTATTACAAAATACACAGCGGACACAGCGGACACTCACGACGCCATCTCTAAAATGACAGTATTGCCAAAAAATAAAACAAAATTGTGCTGCCATTGTGAAAACTTAAATTAATATAGTTTTTCACCATACTAAAGTATTTTTACTTACAATAGCAAATTTTTATTTTTTTAATAATTGGTAGCGTTTTCCGTGGAATTTCCGAAATATGTTGCGACGTGTTGTAGAGTTGCAATGAATATTATATTCGACCTTAAACCAAATATTCGGAGAAGATCCTGGCCGAATAACCGAATATTTGGGAAAAGTGTTCGGCCAAATTTGGCGTCTATGTGACGTTGAGACGATTAAGACGTTCCAGTTTTCAAAAATCTATTGCTTACTATATTTGTAAAGTGGTGCATACTTTTTGAAATACGCATCATGTTACAGATACCGTTGGCCTACTATAAATACATTAGGCAATATATTTACCTTAGGAAAAATTAATATTTGTAAATAGTTTAGTAGAAATTCTTTGTACATGTAACATTTGAGTTTGAAGTGTCTAAATGAGTATGGAATCGTCTTTGTACGAATTATATTTTTTGTAATATAATGGATTTATGCCAATTTCCGCACCCATAATGAACATCCTTACAATAAAACAAAACAAAAATGTCATTTTAGTTTTGGCTCTTCTCTTCGTCGCTGAACAGTTTAGTTTTTTATAATTTGAAAAATATCAGTTTTTTTTTAATTATACTCCGTGTCTGTAATTCCAGGCTCATTTTTGCTTACGCAGCGCGAAAACACACGTCGTCTTATTCCGACGAAAGCATTCGCCAAACGGAGGGTATATAAGAGTCGCACAAACACACACACACACACACACACACATACATAACGTTCTACGTCTACGTCTGTGTGCCGCATAGTTGAGAAGTTGCCGCTATACGTAAAAGTTCTTTGTATCTATTTTGTACATATTTAAATTTTACTACGATATAAGATTATTCATGACTGGTTACCTCAATTTAAGTTCTGCCTTCCAGACAGCAGCAATGCAATGTTTGATTCATAGGGCAAAAGCAGAAGGCGCGCATTACGAGTGTTCCGCTCAATCACAATTGCGGTGTTTTTATTATGAAATCAACATGCGTCGCGCTCGGCTGTAGAGACAAAGTTAAGTTTAAGTTCGGTTCGAGTCTCCGCCGTCACTGTGGTTCCGCTAAGGTTTCGCTGTCTCCGCTCTTGTTTGACAGTAACAGTGGTAGCGACACCGGAATTGGGTATGGACATATATTTGAATCACTTAGAGCGTTCGCTAAAGCCGTTCTTGAAAAAATACAGGGTTTAACTGAGTCTTTACCAAGGGATAATCTATAACTCTGTCGAGTAGAAGCCCTTGATGGTAGATACGGGATACTATTAGGGAACCTTCGAAGCTTTCTTGTATTATATGAGAAGATATATTACGGCTCCCTGGAGTGACCATGGGACAATCCGGATGGCAGGTGGGTATAGCATGTCCGCTATCGCTGTGGTTCTAGAATTTTATTTGGATTTTACGTTAGCCTTTATTCCATTATATAAATATTGTATTATATATTATGAACACACTTTTGACAGAGTTTTCAGTCACGACTTTGTTTAATATGTTCTGAACACAGTCGTCTGTTACAAGTTTATTCAATATTTTCGTAAATAATTTTTATCAATCTTCCATTTTCAATTAATTCATACAATAAAATATGTTCGACGTTTTTTTTAAGTTTCATAACGGATGTACTATATTCTTGTTTTATTTGAGCAATTTAAAGAAACATTTCAGTATTCTTCCATTCAAGATTGAGATCGCCTTCCTGGTTTTCTATTATTTACTACAATTTTTGATTTACTGCACTTTTTAATATTTATTTTTAATAATTTTGGGACCACTTTTTCGGTCGTATTTTAAAAAGAAAAAAAAACACTTATGTTAATTTTACAAAATGTATATCAGAATTTATTTGTATTCGCATAGCCAAAAACGTAATAGTAAACTAATTAGGCAGAGATTGGATAGAGAGCAATTTTTCAAAATAGTTATTGATACGATGTTAACATGTGCCAAATTGTTCAAGAACGTAGAGAGCGATATGTGTAAACACGTAATCAAAATGACGTGCCAGCGTAATTAAGAGGATTGGCTCCATAAATGGCTTACGAATGAGGCAATTAGCGGTCGGAGCACACGCGGAGCTAATCACGACCGCGCCATGCGCGCCGGAGATTGCTGACATGGCAAGCTTAATGGAAAGCTTCCGGATGATCTTCCTTCACGAGTGTGCGTTTATGACAATTTTGTTTACGTCGAATCTCGATGGGCTATTTAAAATATTTACGAAGTAGAAGACGGAAATTTTTGGAACTCTGTATTAGAATATTTTAAATATAAACACATTATGAATAATTTCACTCGGGGAGATACACAAATAACCAAATGTGTTTCATTAAAATATTTCATTGAGCTTTACGATTTGAACTTAGGGTTGCTGGTTAAATATTAGAACAATTATAAATATAATATTTGAATTAGATAATATTTTCGTGTCATTGCTAGGAATAAGCTGAAAACTTCATCGAACATAAATTTAACGAATTCAAAATGTTCATAAAATATCAAATTATCTATAAATACGTACTTGCTGTTAATTAGTTTTGCGTGCCATTGATGAGTGAGAATCTTCAACTTTCATCATACACTATCTATAATACTGATTGAATGTTTGTCAATATTTCCCAACTAGGTGACCCTTGATATATTTCTGAGTCATATATGGGGTTTATATACATATACTATATATCATCACTAAATAGTGCCACTTCAATCAGTTGTGCATGTAATCATGTGTAATGCAGCGAAACGTTATTTTTTAAATCAGTCGCCTTGTTTATAAAATAATTAAAGTTCAAATTTTGTATGGAATCATAAATATGTCTAAACTAGCACCTTGTCTAAATAGCGCCAATTGTCAGTTTGGCAACATATGACGTATTGTAAATTGTCCAATGTCAACATAAATTGTCATTTATCGGTTGAAAAAAAAAAAACAAGAAAACAGACCGCGGGTTTCATTCTTAATTAACTTAGCACATTTCACTTTAATATTACAATGGTAATTACTAGACATCGGATTATATGCATTTGCATGTTCAAATATGCAAATGCATAAAACGCTTTATTGCATGTTTTAGTTCTTTTACCTTGATAGTGCTAATTTTAGTAGATTAATGTGTTGTTTACGCGGGAACGGTTGCGGGCCGCAGCCGGTGACGTGCCGCGTGAGCGCTTGCCGAGTGGCAAGCGCACTGAAACCGATCTACTTGCTCGCGCTAGGCGAAAGCTTTGGCGGGATGTGGCGTGGGGAGAAGGGAGCACGGCACTCGTTGCTTCACGAAATTCAATTGTTTGTCATTCACTTGCTCGTTGTGTTTGTTTACCAACGAAAATCTTATTTGTTTTGTTGAATAATGCCGCCGGTGAAAAAAAATACCTTGACTTTAATGGAATCTTGGTTAAAGAATTACCCAGGCCAATTTACGACTGATGGCACTGTGATTTTCCGCAAGGTTTATAACAAGCGAATATCTTCATAAAAAAATACCAGGTAGATCAATATGTAAGTAATGCTTTCCATTATACTACAAGACAGAAATGTACAAGGTGTCGTCAGAACTGCTGAATCAAATTTCGCCTTCTAATTTGGATACTACAAAGAAATTAGAATTCAACACAGATTTATGTGAGTTATTTGTTGCGTGCAATATTCTTTTTTTATTAATTGAATAATGGAATGTGCCAAAAATTTTTTAAATAATTTTGTACTAATCAGATAATTCCTGAACAATCCACGATTGGAAAAAACTATCTTTCAATTATCTGCAAAGAAGTGCTAAGTGAAATACGCACCTATCTTTCGAACAATTTAATAAGGATATCAGCTGATGAAATGACAGATTCATGTGGACGATCTATAGGGAAGTTGATTGTTGTTGATTGTTGGAAAACTCATCCCAAGAGCCCTCTACTCCCCATTTAGTTGCATGCAAGGTCTTAAAAAAACAAATCATTCGACTATCGTCCGGCTCATAAATGGTTCCATAAAATCACTATTTCCCGATTCTTCTATGGACGAGAGAATTTGTGTTTTTATTTCTGATAGGGCGCACCCTATATGGTAATATTCCTTGCTTCACATCACCTGTCTAGCCCACAGATAACATCAACTTGTGGAAGAGATCAAGAAAGATCGTGAGTGTCAACAAATTTATTTCCTCTACAAAGAAAGTATTTTTAAAATCATTATCGCGAGTACAAGCATATAAAGAGCAATTGCCACACCTAGCACTATCCCCAGAATCAATATTAACGCATTGGGGAACTTTGTTGGAAGCTGTATTGTTTTATACTAAGAATTTTAAGACCATAAAAGAAGTAGTGAATTCGACAGTTCAAAAACCAACGCAATTAATTCAAACCAGCTGGCATTTGAGGATCCTTTAATCAAAGGTTCCTCAAATGTCTAGAAATTAATATTAAGTGACAAACGTCACAAGTTTGCTGTAGAAAATGTAGAAAAATATTTAATTGTATATTGTCATAATAATAAACATATAATACTGTGTACAATAACTGATTGATTAATACCTAGTTGTAATTCTTGTGAGAATATACAATTAAATAGGAAACGTACTTAAGCTGTGCAATCAAAAGCTATATAATTAGTGATTATTATATTATTGATATGATTATTATATTATTCGTGCTTCACTGGGTCAACTTATTTTATTGTGTATTGAAGTTCAGACCGTCGACAAACAATTATTATTTCACAAGAAATTACTTCTAAAAGCAAAAAAAATTATATAAATCAATGAATACAATAAAATAGCATTGTTTTCATGAGAGGAGGTTCTGGGGGTGAAAGACATATAACTTGTTAAGTACGTGTAGAACTCGCACAACGAGTGATCCATGAATTAGATATGTACAAACATTTAAACATTTATGGGCCTACAATTTTTTTCAAATAATAAATTGTATTTTGGTTGTGCATTTTTCACTCTTTTATAGTGCATATTTGCATGAATATTTTGACATTTTGATAGTGCATATTATCCGATGTATAGAATCACTAGTAAATTAACCAAACAAAGTAAAATGATGTGGGCTTAATTCTACACATTTGCGTTAAATAACTAGTAAATTAACGAAATAAAGCAAAAAGATGTGCGCTTAATTCTATATATTTGCGTTAAATAACTAGTAAATTAACGAAATAAAGTAAAAAGATGTGCGCTTAATTCTATACATTTGCGTTAAATAACTAGTAAATTAACGAAATAAAGTAAAAAGATGTGCGTTTAATTCTATACATTTGCGTTACATAACTAGTAAATTAACGAAATAAAGTAAAAAGATGTGCGCTTAATTCTATACATTTGCGTTAAATAACTAGTAAATTAACGAAATAAAGTAAAAAGATGTGCGCTTAATTCTTAATTCTGTACATTTAATATACCACTAATTTTAAGCTTGATTCAGGTACCGCTCAGAGTAATTCTAATTATAATTCAAAACGATTCAAACATTCTAATTAATTTTAATATACATATGTGGGTGTTACCATTTTAAACAATTAATAAAATGGAAATGCATAGAAATTTATTTTTAAATCGTTATTCAAATTAGTTTAATATTATTGTTAAGAACGAAATAATAATATCTTTAAATGGTAAATCAAACAATATCTTACTAATAGTTATTCAAATAAGTTTATTTTAAAAATCAATTATAGTATTTTTTATATTCTTAGATATTTGGGTAAAATATAGATGTCGAAGATTTTGTATCTATAATTATTGTATACGAACTGTAAACAACATTAACCTTGAAATGAAATTGATCTTGAAATTGAATTGTGTTATCCTTTATCCTTTTCTTTTTATAACCTTTTGTAGAACTACGCAAATGAAATGGATAGTTAGAAAAGTCAAATACATCATCGATCACTGACAAGGGTATTTATGCTATAAATGTTAAGGGTATTTATTGCCACATTTCTTAAGCTTATCGAAATTAAAGGTATAAGTTGATGCATTTCCATTTCAATAACTTTTAACCATTTTTAAATTCCAGAAAAAAGTGTTATGGTTTAAAAAGAACTATGTGTATTACAATCTATCCATGATGCACTATTAAGGATTAAAGTGGCGCTATTTAGTGATATTACATACTGTATATTACATTTACGCTATTTACATACTGTATATCTATCGATATCCAGATCCGAAACTAACGAAATACGAAATCGAACTTGACCTTCCAACTCAAAAATTTAATTTCTCTCCAGCACTGTTTTTATAGATTTAACAACGCACTATCTTTTTATTATGGAACGACAGATAGTAATAATAACTTTGAACGATTTTCATTGAAATGAATCGAATCCCACTTTGAGGTATTCATTAAAGATTGAACGTAAAGGCATAGTGGTTCTAATACAATATTTGTTCAAGTTCAAAAAGGAAGTTACGTAGCAAGAATGTTTATTGCCATTCTCGCAAATTAAATTGGATCCAGCATACAAGAATATTTCTTATTATTTTAGAGCAATTAACTTTATCCAAATACTATTATAACTGTAGCAAATAATTTTATCCAAATATTAATATTAGTGGTTTAAGTTAGTGAAATTTTCAAATACTTTGCTTTAGCTTTACCAGATCAAAAGTTGTTACCCTTTCATAGATTTACAACAAATGGCATAAATTCAGTTATTTTATTTTTACTGCGTAAAAGATAAAAAAAAAATAACAAATAATTCAAAGTATTTCACTTTGCCCGAAATGAGCTTAAAATTTCACGAATCGTAAATTTAATTAATTTTAAAAAGTATGTAGGGTGCTAAATGATCGAATGTTAAATACATACTTGCTGCTGATTTAGTTTTCCATTTCAATGACGTTCTATTCTATTTTAAACTCATTTTACTCAGAATTTCTTTAATTTTTCGATGTGTTTATTTACTCGCTTATTCTAATTATATTTACTTCTATTTGTTTTTAATATAATTATCAGACCATGAATACAAAAGCAATTACTTTTTCTCGGCATCGACATATAAGATATCTCAATCTTTCATCAGACACAAATGTATAATATGAATTAAATATTCACCGATGTTTCTCAATTAGGTTAGAACACTTAATTTTTCTAAAGTTTCGAAACATTTCTAAGTCATACCTTAGGTCTGTAATATTTTCGTTGCCTTGTTTCTCCGGCCCATGTAAGACATATGATGTATGATAAATATAGTTCTGCTATTTCTTTCAAAATATTATTACTAAAACTAATGTATGTACCCTGTAAATCAAGCGAGCAGTATTTAACGAGGCACGCAGGACTTCCTATGGACCAATCAATACGTTTGATTGATTCACAGCCGTTAGAATGGTAGATGAAAGTGGAGGAATAAAATATTACTTACAATTTATATTTTCAATATTGGTTGAAATTATACAATTTTGTGCTCAAATTTAAAAGTGGCAAACATAATTTACGGTCTGTAAAGTTCAGTCCAGGACTGATTTTTTCCACTTTTCTAATTTTTTTAAAATAATTATATTTAATTGCATCATATTCTATTCATTTAGTAGGAAATTTTAACATACAAAATGTTTAATATTTCTCAGTTATAACTTTAGGTTTAAAATATAATAGAAAAGCATAGTAAAAAAATAGTTATCACTTGCATACCAGAAAACTGCGTCGCGGAAAATGATTCCATTCAAATTTTTAAGGACGGAAGAACTGCTGACAAAATCGTCTATAAATTCAAGGCTGTGTAAGGTAATAAAAGAGCGTGACTTGTTAGAGAGAAAAATAATATTTTATTCCAAAATGTCTACATTGAAATATATATAATTTAGTAAAAATGAAGCATGTAAATCGATGTGAAAATATTAAATATTGTCTTCAAATTATGCATAAAAATGACGTAACGGACTTTTAAATAAAGTAATAATAACAAATTATGCATTAATTGTCCTCTCATGTTATTTTGAAAATTCAAAAAATATTTATTTATATTCAAAATTATAACTTTTTCTACAAACAGCTGTAGAAAAAAGTTAAATAAACATAGCAGCAAACTTTGTCTTCAAACTCAAAAAAAATAATTTTTCTCCGGCCATCTTTTCAAAAGTAGATGTCTGTTCTACTTTTTTCCAAAGATCCTCTAATATGATATATTTTTATTTTAGAATAACAGAATGCAAATGAATTTTAAGTGGTATTTGTACACTATTCCGAAGTATTATTTTTTTTATTTAATTGAATTTTAAGTGGTATTTATACACCATTCCGAAGTATTTTTCTATATATTCCCGTTAGTCGTCTATAGTCTGGTATTCCTTGTGTATATCCAGTAAAGAAGTTACTGAGAAAATAATGTTTCTTTATTCGCCATCCCCCGTTGCACGAGTTAATAAAATATTCGAGCGATCTCCTCGTCGACGGGGTTATTATATGGTTAAGTTGTGTACGCCTAAAGAAAAGTAGTAAAAGAGGAAATTTACAATGATTCGATTGAAAAAGTACTTCAAAATCTGTATACTTGAGTCGATTCTAATGGATTTAAAGGAGAGGAAAATAATGCGATTTTCATTTTAACACTAAGTTTTAAAAATAACTTTATTTAAGTTTTTGAACTGTGTTACATACAATGAGTCGTTTTGAGTTATAAGTGACATAAAAATGTGTAATTGTGTAATAATAAATAACAAAAAGTTATTAAAATCCCGAATTTCATCAAATGCATAAACATAAGACCAAATATTCAAAATTTGTGACCTGGTAGAGACACACGGAATGATCTTACGACGTTTCCGCTTCTTTGTAATAGGGTAGAAAAATATGCCTGTGATACTCCAAAAATGATAAAAGATGTTTCAAGGATGCGAAAGTAAATTTTCAAATGATTTTGTATCAACTGTATTTGTAGTTTTCTTGTTATCAGTAAATAGATTTTCGTCAATTTGACATACATTTGAAAAATACTTTGACCTTAGTGAATAGTCAAGTGATAAAGGACCTAATAGATTTTTCGCGGTTTTATTTATGAATACAACGTTGCTTCTTATTCTACAATGATTATACGATTATATTTCCATTAAAAAAAACTGGTTTCAGTTTTAAAAAAAGGATAAGAAATTAAGAGTTTGTTCGTATTCATTAGCAATCAGCCTAAAATTAAAACTACATACGCTCAGAAAAAAATATTAATTGTTTTTTATGGGGAAAAACTTCACTTAAATTTAAATGTCTATCTCAGTATCATAAATCGTTAAGATTTGCGTACAATTTTGCTTCAAATGTCAGCAAATCACAAGTCGTAACGTTTTAAAAATGACATGATATTAGGATTCAATTATTTTATTTTTTGCTGAGAAATTCAGGAAAAAATAATGCATAAAAAATGTTCATTTTATGTACAAACAAATTCATATAGATCTCAACACTTGTAAAAAATGTAACTTATTGGTTAAGAAAATTGGTGTAATATTAAGATCAAATACCGCATTGTGCGTCGGAATGTACTAAGTCTGTTTGATAGTAACTACTACTGATTACAAGTATAATTTTTTTTAATGTCAATTCAATTATTTTTTTAAACTAAATAAACATTTATCTAACAAGAAAAAAACAATGCAATAAACGGCTTTAATCATGCCGTTTTGCAAAAATTCTTTGAGACGTCTAACAAAACAGGCATTCAATCTTTTTAAAACTAAATCCAACTTCGGAAAAAAAATATACAAAATAAATATTTAGCTCTTAAAAATTTGTTTTTTTTTCTTTATTTAAATACTGCCTTGAAGCATCGCATGCCAAATCTTTCACAGTAATTAGTATCAAATAATAAAATATGTTTTAAATTTCTTTGTAATTCCACAGAGAACATTCAAGGTGAAAAGTAATATAAATTTAAAAAAAAACTATATAATATTTCTCATATTTCTTGTTTATTTTTTTTTCTCCAATTATCCAAAATAATAAGTCCATATAATAAACCCCATGTTTTATGAGCATAGGAAACACGCGGTTTATTATTTATGATAAGAATATTGATGCACTATTGACATAATTCTATTGCCATAATCAAGAAATCACAAATATGTATAAAAAATTGATATTTGCCTTTAATCTCAGACGGGGAGCTTGTAATGGATTTCAATAAATAAAATATACTAGTTAGTAACAAAGTCAATTTTCGTGAAAAAATCTTGAGGCATATCATAAAGTTATTCATATAAAATAGCAAACTAACCTCAAAATGATAATTTTATCTATTAGCAAATATTGAAATATAAAATCGTTCTATCTTTATTTTCATTAACACGATGAAAATATTGCGTCAGCATAAAGTAAGGATATATAAAGTAAGGATAATATTCATGTAAATCAGGAAAGGAGTCGCATTGCTGTCCATTATTGCCTGTTCCGATTTGTGTTTTAAATTTTGATTGCAGGAATATTTTGACGAGACGTTTTTTAGTTAATTAGTGCTGGAGATTTAGGTACACTAAAAAATCAATTTTATTTTTAAAAACTGTAATTGTTATATAAATAATTCGATACGGCGAGAAATTACGGTTTTTTTTCTATTTAATCAATTTATGTGAAACATTACGCTTTCCTTTTTTAAAGCTGCTATTGAATCCTATAATTAATGCATTGCAAAACCGCAATAGACTTTGTAGATAAATGACGCAATACTTAAGATACAATTTAATTAAGAGAGGCAAAATACAATTTAAAGTTTCGCCCTAAATATTCTTCTCTTTTTATTATATATATTCGTCTTTTTTTAGTTATTATTTATAGACGACAGCGACGATAAAAGAATATCTCCTCCAGTTTTTTGTGTTTGTCTTAAGACTTCCCTTTTCTAGTTTTTTTTAAAAATATTATATTTAACAAAACCTTAGTTGTTAGTTCTTGCACTGCAGTTGATCTCAAAGGTATTTTAGGTCATAATTAAACATATTATTTTAAATCAGGTCTATGATCGACGATCTTTTATTTTATTCTAGAGGTCTAACTTACAAGATCTGCTTCTGAATGGTAGCTTCGTAAAGGAGCATCTTTTTATTTCTTACTTTTTACATGTTTTGTCAAGATTTCTTTTTTCTGTTCCGATTTGTGTTCCAACCGATTTGTCTCCCAATGCTATTGCTTAATATTTTCGCGGAATATTAGCAGACTATACTTGAATATATATTACAACGCGATTGGACTACTTGAACGAATGGTTAAGAGCTATAAGTATCGTCGAAATACAAGCATTGGCAAGTATAATTTCTAGATATTCATTTGAATTTAGAATACAAATTAATATGGGGCTTAATACAAATTGTTTTGAAGTAGAATTTTCTTTAATATTGTTTAAGTAAATGCTTGGTACATGGGGAATTACTTAATAAAACGTGTACGGTAGTTGATCAAAGACTGAATTTATTTCTTAATATTAACCTTAGGTAGGTAGTTACAAACGATACCACATAGAAGGCGCTAGTAGTACATTAAATACATTATTTTGATATTAATTCTAACATCTCCACTTATCAAAATAATCTGAACTTTGTAACATATAAATTATTTTTAACAAACTAATAAAAGCAAAAAAATGTTATTAATTTACAGATAGTCACCTATTAAACAATGTTTTGAATACCTAACTTTTTTACAAAATAGTTATGTTTAACACTATCTAAACCCTTGGTCAGCAAGCCTGCTGGCATTTCAGATGTTGGCATGTAGACTATCTTTATAAGATTGTTAGCAACTGCTTCTTTAACAAAATGATGACGCACATCTATGTGCTTAGTTCTTTTATTAAATAAAGAATTTTCAGACAGCTTCTGAGCGCCTTGATTGTCATTATACAATATAATTACATAATCACAACTGTTTACAATTTCAGAAAACAAGTTTTTTAAATAAATAGCCTCTTTACAGGCTTCGGCAATTGCCATATATTCTCCCTCTGTACTTGATAAGGCTATAGTACGTTGTTTTTTACATTCATATGAAATAACAGTTCCAGAAAGTTTAAAGTAGAAACCTGTATAGGATCTCCTATCTAGTGTGTTTGAAGCCCAATCTGCATCAACGAAACCCTCTAATTTACAATTATCTTTGATAAACATTAGGCCATAAGATTTAGTTTTACATAAGTATCTTAGGATGCGTTTCGCATGCTTCCAATGAGTATAGGAATATGAATTATTAAATTGGCTCAAATATTGGCGGAAATATCTGGGCGAGTCAAAACACTTAAGTACATTAAGCTTCCTATTAGTTGTTGGAATGGATATTGTTTACAAACATCTACACTTTTCTCTAGTTTTAAATTTTTCTCAATAGGAGTACCAACAACTTTACAGTTTGTCATATTAAATTTACTTAAAATATGGTCTACAAACTTTTCTTGATCTAAGGAAATATTGCCATTCTGATACATTTTTACTCTCATACCCAAACGTTGTTTTAATTGCCCCAAATCCTTAATTTTAAATTTTGACATTAAATTTGTTTTTAACTCCTTAACCATATTACTACTGTTTGAAAAAATGAAAAAATCATCAATAAAAATTGCTATTATGATCTGCTCCTTTCCACAATTTTTTATATACAGACATGGTTCTAACTTTGACTTAACAAAATTTAATTTTAATAAAGAATCATTTACTCTTTCGTTCCAAGCCCTGGCTGATTGTTTTAGACCATAAATTGCACGATTTAATTTAAGAACACTATTTTCTTTACAATCTAAATTAGGGGGAACTTGCATATACACTTTTTCATTTAAGTAACCATTTAGGAATGCTATAGTTACATCTAAGTGAGTAATTTCAAGGTTAAGTTTGACACTTAAAGTAAATAGAAACCTTAGTGTAGAGTAACGAAGCACTGGTCATTATGTGTCAGCGTAATCTTCACCTTCTTTTTGGGTAAAACCTTTTGCCACCAGTCTTGCTCTATATCGCACACTATTATCACTTTCGTACTTTTTCTTGAATACCCGCTTGCACTGTATCACTCTATCAGCTTCTTTCCTATCTATAAACGTCCATGCTTGATTATTGTCGAAAGCTTTCAGTTCATCTTCCATCGCTTGTCTCCACTGTTCCTTGTGTGGTCCATTTATTGCTGCTTCATAACTGAGTTCTTCATCACATGATTCCAGATTATCCAAAAGACAGAGATTGGTCATCCCATATCTTTCTACTGGCTTTCTTTTACGCTTAGCTTCAATTTGAACTTCATTCTCTGCAAAAGACTCTTCTTCAGTAACAGATTGATACGAGTCATCTTGGGAAGACGATGATTCACAAATATATGTTGAATCATTTGGATCTGAACCTGGATTTTCTATTAAACTTTCATCTTCTTCTAAGTTTTCATCTTTCTTTGACTTATTTTCACAATCGTTTACTACAATCTGAGCTTCGTCCAAATCCATTTTCTCCATAATGATGACAATTCTGCTCGTAGTAACTTTTTTAGTTCTTGGGTTATACAATCTATATCCTTTCACATTATCTGGATACCCAACTAAAATTAATCTGTCAGCCTTCTTATCCCATTTTTGTCGTTGTATTTTGGGAACATGCACCGTTACTTTACTGCCAAAAATTCTAACATGGCTGAGATCTGGTTTCTCACCTGTCCACCTCTCAAATGGTGTCATCATGCCTAAACTGGCGGCTGGTGTTCTGTTCTTTAGGTAAACTGCAGTATTAACTGCTTCAGCCCAAAAACTTTTGTCGAGACCTGCTTCAAACAATAAACATCTTGCCCGTTCAACTATAGTTCTGTTGAACCTCTCTGAGAGTCCATTCTGCTCTGGAGTGTGAGGATTGGTCTTCTGATGGACAATACCTACTTGTTTTAAGTAACTTTCCATCTCACGTGAACAAAATTCACCTCCATTGTCGGTTCTCAGTATTTTTATCTTGTTTCCAGTTTGATTCTCAACTAAACTTCGAAATTCTTTGAAATGTTGGAACACCTGGTTCTTTTCCTTCAAGAAGTAGACAAAAGTCATTCTGCTGGCATCATCCACAAACAGAAGAAAGTACTTCGCCAGACCAATTGACTTGGTCTCCATCTGCCCGCATAAATCTGAGTGTACTACATCCAGTAGTTTTTCACTTCTATGGTTTGCTGATGGGAAAGGGAAACGTGATTGTTTTCCCTCACAGCACACTTCACAATTCTGTATCTGTATGTCAGCTTTCTTGTGAAAAGAAACTCTACTACTGAGGAATATTAGACCTTCGGAATACCTTTAATATTTTTTTTTATTACCATCGATACTTTCAACTGCAAGAGCTTTCGACTGCTTTAATCCTATCTATGTATACTTTTAAACTCATCTAAATTCTTCTTAAAGATTTTTTTATTAATTCTAAACATCTGAAACAAAATGTAAATCCACCCTCAACCTTCGGAACCCACCTCTAACCCGCCCCTAAATATTTAAATCTATCTATACTTTCAAGTGCAAGAGGAAAGTAGTCTTAATACTTTTAAACTCACCTAAATTTTTCCTAAATATTTTTGGTTAAATCTAAAGACCTAACAGAAGGTCGGCGGCGGGTCTAAATTTTGCTTCAGGTCTTTAGAATTAATAAAAAATTATTTAGAATATATATATATATATATATATATATATATATATATATATATATATATATATATATATATTCCTCCACATATTTCATAATTTAAATTTTTTTTAAGATTGTTGGAAAAGGGTCGTTTATTTCTTTTATTTGAAGGCAATTTCGGATATTTTGTTGGATTTAGTTCTGCATTCAGTATAACGGAAAAGAAATACGTTGTAACATTAAGTCACAAATATCCATATATATTTTTTGAAATTGCCAAATATAAGCAGATTTTACGGCAGTTATATTGAATAATTCTTATCTCAACAATAAATTAATTTCCAAAGTTTTGCCTTACTAAATTTCGCCAGGACTGAGTGACTGCAACGCGTGAAAGTAATTGAATGACCCTTTATTTCGTAAGAAGGGGTTTCCGTCATAGTATTTAAATTTTTGTTTCTCTGGAAGTAGTATAATTTTATATAATAAATGAATTGAAGAGATTTTATACGAAAACCCGGATTTCTTTTCAAATTATTAAGGCGATTGTCTCGAAAGCTTTTGGGTTTTTCATATTCGCCAAAATATTTTACATTCATAATAACAAGAGGAATCAGACTTTGAGGGAATATGTGTAGAGAAAAATATAAAATATGTATATATATTATATGTATGTATATATATATATATATATATATATATATATATATATATATATATATATATATGTCTACAAATAAAAGATAACGGCTTATTACGACTGCGTGCTTATATAATATTTTGATGCTAATTCAATAGTTCTATCACATCTTTCACTAGCTAACTGCGCTGTAGCTATTGGTGTATATCAATGCCGTGATAATTTAATATTAGTTATTCTTTAGTATATAATACAAATTATAATTATGTTTATAATTTTCACTTTTGATGATAACAGCAATTGCGGCTGCCATCGGCGGTAATATATTATCAGCTTTCATGCCTTAAATTGGATGGTATTACGACATTCCTTCCCTTTCGGATGGTACGTCTGATGGTGTTACGAAGCTCCTGCACTTGGTCCATATATTTTGACATGAAGGAGCCTAATATTTTTACAATTTTGATCCGGATTCTCACGTTTTTACCGCTCATAATCTCAAGAGAGTGTTTCGAGACTTTCATTGGTGAATGTAAGTTATTCATTTTACTAAAATATTTTTGGGCTGTGGTATACATTGCCTCTAGACACTTTAATTCGGCGTCTATTTGAATGTTACAGTCGTAGTAAAATCGATATAACTCGTGTAAAAATTGCGTAAATGATAATTCTCACCGGTATTGAGAGGCTTATTACGTGAACTTTAACTTTCCAACTTTTTTATTAAAAAAAATTATAGTTAAACAACTTTAACAAGAATACACTTATAAATAATACATAAAAATATAATTTTGTTTAAGTGTCGCATGAATTCCTCAATCATACATGTATATAACATAAACATATCTACATACGTGAAATTATCTTCTTTGCATAGTCGAGTAGCAAGATTAACATAGCAACATAGAATATAGTTAGATTAAAAAGACGGAATATTTATGTAGGTATCAGTCATGCAATAACAAAGCTACACAATAATTGGACAGCACATAAACATTTCTATTTTCGTATTAAACTTCAATACAGTTCAGGAATTTTTAAACTTATTTCTTTTTCCTACAAGTAAGTGACTGAAACCAATTCCTTCCAAGTCACTCGTATGTAAAATTTATTTAAGCTGTAGGTTTGGCTATAATGCCCTAAGAAATATCTGAGTGTATTCAGCCACGCTATTATACTGACCAAGGATGTAAGGCTCCGGGTATTACTCGATAGCGAGGTAAATTAGGCATGTCACTTATGTTCCGCAGCTTTGCCTTCTCCCCCCTCCCCCCCATACAGTAAATATGAAGAAATGATAAATATGAAAAAGTAAATACATCCAAAATATTGAATATATTTGGCGTTAATTTTGTAGAAATTCATTTTTCACAATTAAATGAAACTACGTGATGTAGTATTATTTCTACTTTCTTTAATTTCTTTACCACGACCTAGGTTTCGTTGTATTACAACATCTTCAGGTGGGATATTAGCAAAGATATATAATATATAATAAATATAATAAATATCCCACCTGAAGATGTTGTAATACAACGAAACCTAGGTCGTGGTAAAGAAATTAAAGAAAGTAGAAATAATACTACATCACGTAGTTTCATTTAATTGTACATCCAAAAAATTTGAATAAATATTAAAGTTTTGAATAATGATAGTTTTGATCTAAAGGAACGTTTACATTAACGTTAACAGACTCGAGATTTTATGTCAGAAAATACTCGTGAATAAGAACGTTATCGTATCGATAATTGGCGGATCTCGGTAGCAGTATGGAGCTCATTATACGCTTATGTTACGAAACGAACATTGTCTTTCAATTAGTTTCTTCAATACACTTCAAGTAAGAAAGGGTTGGCAAGTCTATTCATAGCGGTATTGGATTGCTGAGGACTCGTTATGTTTTATAGTATTGTACGGCTCTGATAATGTCGGTATTTTTATATTGGCTTTCAAGGTTAAACTAATAGAATGATAACTGACACAAATGTCGTTCCAAGTATAATATTTATAAGAAAAGTACTTTAATAACTTTGATTGTCCTATTTTTCTATGAAGCTAGATTTATAGGATAATATTATATAGTAGAATTAATGTTCTAGTATACACACAAAATACTATTACAGTAATAAAGACCAGTGAGATTTTGTTCGCGTGATTACAAAAAATAAATAAAAAATTGTACTTAATGTTGGGAAGTTTACCGAGATAAAATTAATTCAGGTGTCTGTATACCAGGGTACTCGAGCTACCAAACTGAAAGTCAGAGTAACATTAGAAAATCTTGCACATTTACTATTTATGTACCAAATAAAATATTTCTCTTTTTTTTTAATATTTTCCCTCCTTATATTTATGAATGTGTAAATGGGTATATGTTGCTAACAATATACTATGAGATTTTATATCATGGCAAAATTTTAATAATCTACTCAAAAACAAAAAAAATGAATGCCCTTTTGGTAGAGTCGTCAATTTTTACGTAACACTACTTTTGGTTTTATTATTCAGTACTTGGTCTGCTTTAACTTGTATATATATACAGTTAGTTATTTGTTAATGAAGTGACCAGTTTTTCATTTAAAAATACCGTTAACTGAAATTAGACAAATTATTTAGAAAGACCACAAACCCAAAAGGATTTGTGGTTTGTGGTAAGTGAAAGTAACTTTTCCTAAAAACACCATCCAACAGAAATTGTGATCTACCACCATAGTGAACTGGAGTAGAGGTACCAGGCACTTTAAAACAGGTTGCGCCAGATGCACAGAGGTGATATATAGGAGATACATTAACGAGAGACATATGTTTATCTACTCCCTGCCACGCAGTTTATCGGCACCATATCACATCATAAGCTTAGGCAGTTGGTTACTTACGATATGGTATTTTTAATTACCCATATTCCGTTTTGTTCCTGGGCATAACCAATAAGCATGTTTGGATAATAGTAAAAAATGATACCCTTCATAGTAGCTTTAATTGTAACCTACCTTGTCCAGTGAGACACAATTTTTTTTACAATTATTGTATTTGGTAGAACATTTTCTTACAATTATTGTATTTGGCAGAAATATTATCTCAGCACCATTGTGCAGCTATAAAATTTTGGGAAAAGTTACCTTCACTTACTACACGCATTTTAGGGTCGAGATTCTGTCGTTCTACTGAGAATATCGTGTCTATCTTTTTGTTCTATTATCAGACCCACATTTGGTGGGTTAATACCCAAAGTCGGTGGGTTTACGTTTATAGTCTAGTCCTGTTTAGTCGGTCTAGGTACGGCTTTATGATCAGAGCCTGATTACCATCTACAATCCACGTAGTTATCGACACGAATCTTATGAACCCAAACTCATTGAGTCTACGGTCGTTGACCGGAAATTATGTGGTCACATTCCGGATCTATCATCGCATTAACTAATTGATACCTCAGATTGTAATTACATCGACTCATTCGGATAACGGAGAGGGGTAAAAATTAAAAAAGGCGTAAACTACTTGTTGAAATAAAATTAAATAAAAGTTTGTAAAAGTTTGTAAAAATTTTAATTTCCTTTTCCCTATATGTAAATTTACCGTTGACGTAGTAGAAAAAATACAGTATGAAAACTGAATTATATTTTATGATCACACCTAAGTTTAGCTTCAATTTAGGGAAAGTTTATTCTGTATTTTTATAGAACTATATATATGTTTTTATTTATTATGGATAATATCTATTTTTTATTGATATTTATTTCTTAATTTAAAATAATAAGAAAATCAATATATATATCACACTACTTAATAGTGGTTTAAAATTTATGAAATATTTGAAGACGAGGAGTTAAATATTTGTGGATGATAATGTGCAAAGCTGCTTTACCGCACGCTTTAGCAAAGCACTTTTCACGATAAGCTTCCATCTCTTTTTACATGTAAGGAGATTTGCAATATACACGAATCACAAACGTTAACTATAAACACTAAGCAACTATATGTAAATGTATTTATGTTTACGGTGGCTAAACGCAATCTATTTCAGAAACAGGTTGGCAACATAAAATAATACTAAAATCTAATTTATGTTTCTGATTCTATTTTATATCATTAAATAAACGTTAAATGCGGCACCTTAACACACTCACACAGGGGGATAGCTGCCCAGTGCCGTAGCACCCGCTCTCAACGCGACACGTACCCTCTCGCCCGATGTAAAATGCTAATGAATAATTAAACATTTGACAGAGGCTAAATTCATTGCTAATTATCTGTTTTATCGCGACAGTGCCGCGATTATCGTCGTCATAATGTCTTTAAAGGTTAACGGAATTTTGACTTTAGAGTTTGATTGGGATGTAAGTTTGCTCGCACGCTCTAATCGGCGTAGTATGCTTTATGCGATGTAGTATAATTAATTGATGGGACTTTTTGTATGACTATATATATATGTATATATATATAAATATATATACATATATATATATATATATATATATATATATATGTGCATGTAAATTTTCTTATAAAATATAATCTTTTTTTTTAAACAGAGTAATTATTAATACATCAACGGTAACCATATATTTTATAACTTTAAGTCAAAGTCTGCAAACTACCCCTTTATTATTATCTGCAAGTCATAACTGTGTATTGTAAAACCCAGTAGAGTTATCATTTAAGACATTATTCGAAATAAAATTTGATCAGAGTGCGAATCAATTCCATTTAGAGCTTTTTTAAATGCATCTGCATTGTAGTGAACAACGTTCGATTTTAATTTTCAAACTCTTTATTATGTACAACCTTTTGATCTTTTGCCGTTTGTTTATAGATATAATTTCTTCTTCCTTTGGAGAATAAAACTCAGCGGTGCGTGTGACACAGGCATTGCTTAGTAATATAAGCAAAACATGACTAAACCACCCATTATAATATTATACTTTGCGACATGTTTTGAAACCCCATCTGTACCACAATCAAAGCACTTCGGCTTAAATAATTACATACACGCAGAATGAAAATGTATTTTTATGCCATGATGTCTCAAGGAGCTATATGACTTAATTGTGTATCCTCTAAAGAGTATTCATTATGGGTTAACTATTGTAACACATTTACAAAAAAATCTTTCAAAATATAACACGTTTTCAAATGTTACAAGAAAATTCCTTCGCAGTTTTTTATATTTTCGGTTATATGGAAAATTATTATTAAACGTGTATTTTCTTCCATTTATGCGTTTGTCATACTATTATACTTTAATACAAAACAAAAATTTTCTGACACAGAAATTATTCATTTGCTAAAGTTCCCAAATAATAAACACAAGTTGAATAGCGATTTAGGTCGGGTAAAGATGTAAGATCATCTGCTACTGTGAATTCTGCGTAAAGTTTTCATTTGTAATTTAGTTCGACTTTAGTCTGAATACAAAATTACTGCGATAATTTTGTACTCCATCTAAGCTCTAAGTGTAAGCCAAGGCCGTTAGCAAGTAAGCGTTTGAATTTATTTGCTGTGAATCATTTTATTATTTTTTTTATTTATTTAACATATTTAATGTACAATACATATAGCGGACTTATTGCTGCAGGAAGTAAAAAGAATAGCTAGAAAAGTTAGAACATAAACCAGGAGTATATAAACATTAGAAAACAAATATTTACATAACTCGGAATGGAAGAAGGAAAGGACAAGAACGAATAAGGACCAGGATTCTGGAGTGTTGGAAATTTTTCAGTCGATTCTTGAAGATATTTATCGAGGATATTTCCTTGGTGTCAGGATACAGTTGTTTTTAAACTTTTGCTGCTTGGGCAGTATAATTCAATGAAAAATGATGAAACGTTAAAAACATTGCACTAGTTTATATTTTCTATAACAATATAAATACTTGAAATTTAATGCAAAGGAGAAAAATACTTCGCTTCTTTTTTTCTTTTAAGATTTCAATTTTGTTTATTATTATTCAACGTGTATCTTCAACATAGACATAATATATTCGGGAAATTCTCGAAGAGTACATCTCATCTTTTACGAAGGATTGATGAATAAAAATTTCTTATTTATGCGTGATAACACCTAACTGCATACTGTTATAAAGGGGAGTTGGCAAAATAGTATGTTGATTTTAAATAACCATGTTGTTGTCTGACAGATGTGTAATTGTTATATTTCTATCCAATCAGCGTTTAAATGCAATTTGTAAAAAATTCACTGTTTCTTATGTACGCCTTGGCTATTTCATAAATTATCATGTAGAGCGTAACCCTAGACAATTCCTTAAATCTGTGGAGGAAATAATTTGGATTGTGAAGATTTTTAAATAAATTCAAGATAATACATATAATCCAAAGACCTTGGAAACTTTAGTTCTGACAAGGGATTGCAAAGCAGCCTTTTCAATTCAGCTGGACCAACATAACTCCAGCTGGATCCAGTGCGAATGTAGTAATTTTATCGATTTTTTAAAGAAATTATTTTTTATTTTAAATACTTAAGAAATGAATGTATTTTTTCTGTGTCTTTTAAAACTTTTATTATTTCGACCGGTCACTTTCAGTGCAAATCAGTAGACATTCTTACACATTTAGACTGTAAACGTAACTTTGGTACAGTTTTGCATATGAGATAATGAAATTTAAATATTTAGTTATTTTAGGTAATGTAATCTATAAGCCATATAATATCAAATGTGATTATATTAATTAACTTATATAACTATACTATAATTTATATTATAATAATACAAGAATGGATAATCAGTAGCAATCAGTCTTACCAGTTTTCTTTGGTTCTATATTTTAATTATTAGTGTTAGTAAAGTAGTAAGTAATTAGTAGTATGGTTATTTATTTTATCACAGTCATGAATCATTCATCATATAAATACTAAACAAATATTTATTTAACTGTCTAGGTGGACTGAGCAGACTCAGTTTTTCATTTCACTAATTTTAATAACAAATTGTTTAGCCTAGCCTACTAATCACTTATAAAGTTTAAGTTATAAACTCTTATTAGAAATAGAGAAGAGTAGAAGTTTTAAAATATTTGTCTTATTGTGGAATAAAATTTAATTTTTTTGACTCCTTTGGAAGTAGAATCTCAAGAAACAAATGATATTTATGGTGTCTCCCAACATACTTCTTAATGAACTATACATATATTCAGGTGCAGAGAAGGCTCTTTATGTCTCTACGCTTGTTGGTTTCAGGATTATCAAATAATCATAGAATAAAGTTAGGTTTTCACCTCTGATTCCCCCACTTTCATAAATCGTCATTTAATTTTTTTAACATCTTATCTTCTTTCCGTTTCATGAAGTCTTCTTTCTCACGTTTTAGCTGAATTTTCAGTTCTTGTTCCAGTGTGAAATTCAGGGAATCAGAATTATTCATGCTATCTCTTTCTACTTCCATTTCTATTTTTACTGCTGCTGGTTCCTCTGCATGCGTATTTATATGATTCAGCATATTTTTCAGCCCCTGGCGCATTTCATATTTTTTTTGACATTGTAAAATTATAATCAGGCTTTCTACTTTTAACTTCTTGTCATATTTCTTCAAGTTCTGTAGGTAAATCAGCATCCCTGTGACCTCGGTAAGACGCCGTTTTCCGATTCTTTTGCGGAGTGCCTCAGAAAGTTCAGTACTGAAGAATGTGCCGTGGCTTTTTAGTTAACCTAAGCTAAATTTTAGGGTAGCATAAGCAGTCATCAAACTCTACTCTCTTGTACATATAGTTTTAACGGCCAGTTTGATCATTAATTAATGACCACTCGTCAGAGAAGAATTTAGTGTCGGAATCAGTGTCTATTAAGGTTTTATCGATGCAAACTTTTAGACTGTAGAAACGTTCCAACATGTTGGGCAAACTGTTTCACCTAGTGCGGCAGTCAAGAATCAAACTCAATTCTTTGCCCTTCGCTTCCTTCACATGTTTTTTGTAAAACTTATCATCTTTAGTAGATAAGAGTTTTAATAACTTTTCGCACATATTTAAGCAATTTGTTGTATCGCGAAATCACTTCAGGTTCAGCAGCCGGTTGTTGGTTCTGTTATTACTTCTAAGCCTTCATTGGTGTCGGTGTCTTCGTTACAACATTCATCACTTTCGCCTATTTCTGTCCCTTCTTTTTGAGCTTTTTTTGTATATAATGTCTACAACGGCTAACTGTACGCCATGTGCAAAGCACAGTTGCTGATAGCAAGATATGAGCATACCAGTTTTCATCATAATGCTTGCGCTATCAGTAGTGATATCAGTGATGTCGTTTTCAAAGTTTAAGCCAAATTTCTTTAATCGTCCTGACACCAATTCAATGCCATGTTCAGCAGTGCAGGATGCGTAAATTCTGATCAGGCCAAGATTAAAATGAGTCTGTTTTTGGTGCACGTTGAGATTTATATATCTGTGGTTTTTTGGATGACTACTCATCAGAGCTTAACGAAAATCTTTGTCCCTTTTTTTAAATTTGCAAATTCCTTTATTATACGAGCTTCGATATTATTCGCATAATTGGTAATAATCAATTTTATGGTGTTAGGAGAAGTGGGCAATTGGATTGCAATAAATCGGGAGATTTACGAAATGAACTCAATGTAAACCCATCGTTGCACACAATCCTGGTTTCCAACATTGGATTACATTGAATTTTGTTTTACGAAATAGGCATAGTCTTCATAGGCATTAGCTTTTTTGTTCGCCATAACAACTATTTCTAATCATCGTCATTTTTTGGTGCGGTTGCTATTGCTGCCGGAACTATCATACCTGTATTACGAAGTGGTAATTTGCTATTTGCAGAGGTAAGATTGACGCAGTGTTTCTTTTGTAGATAGCCTGTCGTTGATCGGTTACTGATCAGCAAAGGTTTTGAACATGATGAACATTTTGCACTTCGAACTTTATCCCATATTTTAAAATAGTCCCACAAGATTTCTTTAACATCATTATCGCCACAATTTTCTTGCTGAAATGGCTTTGAAAGAAACATTATTTATTATTATGTAGGAATAGGATTATGCACTTATAAGCTTATTATTGTATATGTATTGCGAAAAATTGTCTGAACTGAACTGTTTTGATATCTGAAAAATGCAAATAAGAAATATTTGATTAGCAAGTTTTATAGTATATCATTTTTATACTATAAAACAAAAGCTTGTGTTTCTGTCTATCTCTCTATTTAAAAACATAGGTCATCTAAACTAACTATGCAATAGATTTTAATTCAGGTTTTACCATAAGTTGAAGTATTTCCTTCGAAAGGTTTATGTGTATAACTAATGTATAATTTATTGATATCATTAAAAAAACGAGACTTTGTAATTGTAATCAAGTACTATGATCCTTACGTGGACTTAAACATTTTACATCAAATTAGTGTACTATGTACAGAATTGTAGGTCAATATGATATAAAAGATCTACAAAATGTCGGCTATGGCATGAGTTTACCTTCTAAGGATAAGTCACAATAGTTACCATTTCTTTTTCAAAATTTAATAAATAAATGATGAGATATTTGTGAAGCTATTTTAGACGACATAGTATTAGTCCTTATCCAATTATAAATGCCTGTTTAATTAAGCAACAAATGTAGAACGAAACTGTCGTATCGTCGTTGCATGTCGTAATGTAATACTTATAAATAAATAGAAAATTAGTCATATTACTTACAATTCTCATAACAAATAACAGGGGCCAGAGCGAAGCGAAGCAGACACTTATTAAGCGTGGAAATACTTTATTTAGAAAGAGCGTTAAGTAATCTGAAGATCAAATCAGCAGCAGAGGTCAATGGAGGCAGGTGCGGTGTAGCGAGGGGGTGTTGCATGATCCACAAGTGCGACAGAATGACAACGTCGCTTCCGCCGAGCGATATGTGCACCTAGCAACGTGGTAATATTGGCGACGTAAACTTTCGCGCCTAGTTATTTGAAAAATTAATTACTTGCGCATTCGCAGCGCTGGATCCAGCAGGCCGAACAAAGCACTTAATCTAACTGGAATACTGGATGAGGGATTCAGCAATTGCAATCCCTAGTTCTGACAAATATTAAATTTGGTATAGAGCTTAAATATTTCTGTTTGATTGAAACGGTGTTTATAGTGACAATAAAAAAATTATAAAGTTGAAGAATGTACCAGAGAGTGCATGGCAGATATATGTCATTACCTTTTTGTTATAACATTTTTATATATCAGTCCCATTTGGCCATCAGAGTTTGTCACACTTACTATTCGTGTCTTACTTCCGAAACTAACGTTTGTTGTATCAGTTAATAGTCTCAGTGAATAGAAACTCAATGAATTGTTAAACGATAAAAGGAAAAAAATACTGTATATGTATTTACACGTATAATAATAAACATGTTTGTTCTTAACTATAGGTATATGAAAGCTACCTTTATGTAGATCAATCGCTTACTATCAAACTTTATATAATATTTAACCGGGCTGGTATCTCAAAATCTATGAACACCATTGCATTCCAAAAGTTATACATTTGAGTACGACTAGTTTTACAGTAGCAGATACCTTTCATAGAATCAAAATTTGTGTAATTAGAAAACTGCTATGAAAGTGATAAGGAAAAATTAAAAAATGCTTATTAATTAGGTAACGTAACGATGTACTGTGTCAACACTTTATATCGAAATTGAAATCGATAAAAAAAAAGAGTGGAATCAAATTGAATACTGTACCAATGGAAAAATGCAAATGTGGTTTACTTAATGACTGATTCCATAATTTTTTTCCCTGATGTCTTAATACTCATAGCAAATATTGAATCAAAGTAAGATTTTAATCGAGTACCTTTCAGTTATCACTGAAATAAAAATTAGTTCATTTTACGATTATTTTATGTCCTTAGCAAAATACTTTCTATTAAGAATAAACTCCTCTCAATGTTGGTAATAATTGAGATGAAAAAGTTATATAAATTGAAATATAAATTCATAAACAAGGCATCATTAGGATTAAGAAGCAACCAAAGTACATAAATAATACGTTGATAAAAAGAAATTTTAGAATATTGCAAACTTTGTCTAAATTTTTCTATCATTTATTGGAAACGAACAATATATTACAACCTTTGTGTGAACAATATATTACAATTATACTTATGATATTTCCATTGCGCTTCATTTTATTTATAATAAATATTTATTTTAAAAACTGTACAATTGATTCTGTATATTAGAATATTCATCAACGATAATATCCATAAGTAATTGAACTATTATTTTCAAGGAATAATTATTTTAACAAGTCCAGCGATTCAGTCGTAATATGGAGTTATATCCTTCAAATTGTTACAAAACTGGAACAAGAATTACGTCAGGAAATTGCAATAATTCTTAAACGTCAATAATATCGCACGACCTCTTTCAACCTCGGAGAAGTGTAACCCGATAATATTAAAGACCATACACTTGCTAATATTAAAGACCATACTATATGTTTAGGTCAGCAAAGGTGACGTTGACCCTTTTATTGGGGACTGGTATCGGATGGGAATTAATAATTATGTTTATTGACCTGACCACTGTAATGAGAATTAGCCTCATCAGTAAATAAAATTTTGAAAAATGTGGTTGAAGCATGCCAGCAGTACATTCACACAAGTGAAGCGAGAGTGGTCATCATTAGCTTTGAATTCTTGGACAAGCTAGATCTTGTAAGTCTTTAAATTCAAGTCGCATTTTAAAATCTTTCAAAAAGTTGTCTCCTTTATGTCAATCTTATCTTGTCAGTTAACTATTGTAGATCTTATACAATCGACTAATGAAATCGATCGATAATATTCGACGACCTCGCAAATTATAGACAGCCTTTATTAATGATACTCACTGTCGACTCGGTCGTTTTGAATATTCTTATTCATTTCGAAATCACGTTTGAGTTTGAAGCCTTGTTAATGTAACCGTCGCCTCATTAACGGTTCCTTATTTCGATCCAACATCTACGCAATGAAAATGCTTTTTCAAGGATTTTCACTTTTTACTTACAGAGGAAGAACGTAATTTATACTAATAAATGACTAATGTCAACTGCTGCGCCTATTTTTAAAATGTAGCAGTGATGGATTTTAGCCTTTATTTTTTACCTGAAACAAATTTATATTCCTTTTACGGAAGATTTAGTATCGCATTTAAATTGGACGCTCCTGGAAAATAACAGAAACAGATTGAACTTACGTTTACCGTAGAGTTCATGTTTGTACCATAACTCACATTTAACACTTTGGATTCATCATCAACTTTGTCTAATAATAATACTCATTTTGAACTCAATTACAAAGTGGTTACCTCATCTCTATTTTGAATATATTAATATTTCATTCACGTATGCCAGCTTTACCAAGAGATAACAGACCCGGAACTCACCCGTTATTCATATAACATAATTACTTAAATCGAAAAATTTATAAAGGTAATTGTTCTCAGCACCAATACGTAGTTAATCTCATACAAATTTGAGTGCATTGAATTCTGTAACTCTATGTATTTACATATACACATGATGTTCTCCACAATATAATCTACATGCAAAACAATTTGTGTAGCCACGATCGAGGCGTTTTTTCCCGGTGAATGGTGTGAAGAGTTCTTTGACTCTCTGGTATTGATTTGATATATCATTATAATTAGAGATTGTTATAAGCGTTATGTTCAATATGAATTCTTTCTGTTCCGTACTTGACCAAAGAGCAGAATAAATAAGTAAACGGTAAACAGGATATATCTAATCACTACTCAGGTGCTATCATCAACTTTCCATATCAGTACACTGTTGGATATAGGTTTCTCTCAATGCACGCCACTGAGCCTGATTCTTGGTTCTTCTCATGCAATTGCTGTCAGTTATATCGTAAAGATCATCGCTACATCTAGCCATAGGACATCCTACACTATTCTGCGATATTAAACGTAGTATAAAAGTGTTAGTACTGTTCCGAATTGCAATTAATTGATTAAAAAAACAATTGTTTTTCATAACATCGATTATACATGTGCATATGTTCATAACGTTTATATCGATCACCACAGAATATTAAAATAGTAGATATGTAATTGTAAGTACACCTTAATCTCTATAAAGTTACTAGCAAATATTGTGTTAAAAGTTACTCAACTTGCATAAAGCTGAAGCAACAGAGATAATTTTATAATTCTGCAAGGTTACAATTAATACTTAAATCAAGTAGACATAAAGAAGAACATGTTCCATGCTCCATTAACACGTTTTCTTGGGACAAACTGAAGTTTTCTATAGAGCTACAAACCTCCGTTCAATGGAAAAACCAAAGCTATATTCACGGTTGGCAGCAAAAGTGATATTTTTATCACTTCGCAATTTTTTAACGCTCCTTTTTCATTTGACCGTGACATAATAAGTTGATACTTAAAATTTTGATACAAATGCAACATCAGACAGTGAAATTACTAAAAAACTATATTAATAAGAAGACAGCAAATCTGTGGTTACTTTTGTCAAATAAAAGTTTCAATTATTAAAATGACGATGGAAATCCTTTCACTTCAACAATATGAAATCTTTATCGATATTTTTACTGCATATTCGAAATGTATGTGCGTATAAATTTGTTTTACTTTAGCCCAAAACTTGGCATTAATGCGTGAGTGACTAAAAGTTATTACCAGGTATGCCTCTTGGATTCCTACTTCTTCAACCTCAGTATGCTCGTAGCACTTCCCAGTATCAAGCTGTTTCAAATTAAAGATGGAATTGCAATAATTATTCGACTATGTATTCTCATTTCTGTTTGCATTAAAGTGTCATTGTAACACGAAAATAATGATCTAACTTATGTAAATATGTTATAGTATCCCACCTTTTAATGACATGAGTAATTTTAACGTCATTGTATTTAAATATTTTTCTCAATATTTTATTATACAAAATTTGAGTATTAAAAAAATAAAAAATAGTACCAACCATTTGCACCGAACGTTTGCACCTAACAGAAAAAATATATGTGTAGTGCTGATTTATGATTTTATGAATAGAGGGATGGTTTAATGCGTTTTTATTTCTTTTCGTGCTAACGAGTGTATTCGTGTAATGTTTACAAATATTCTCTAATATTTAAATAGCCATACAATAATACCACTCACCTGTGCCTACTCTGTACTACTTTCTATTCTCTACCATCTCTTACAACTCCTTACGGTTTACCTTGAACTAAAAACAACTCAATAACATGGACGAGAGTATGAATTCCGATTTCAAAGCTTTCCTTGAAAATACTTTCTTTATGGCCGCGGTATGTCGACGAGAACATTCAGCCTACTCCGCCAGTATTTTCAACAAAACTTAAAATTTTATTCCAAGTTTCAAGCAATTCTGCCAGCTTCAGATATTGCCTAAGGTACTTTGATGTGCTAAATAAATTTATAATGTGAGTTAAATTATAATGTCATTATATTATTAATATTCCGAATCTGGAAATAATTCATCTTTAGATTTGTGGCTTTAAATAATAGCTAAAACATGGCGTGCAAGTACATCGCTTATAATTATCTGAGGAAATTAGTTTTGAATTTCACTGGAAACAAATTTTTAAAATAAAAAGAAAGCATATCATATGGCCAACAATTAAATGAAACTACATGATGTAGTATTATTTCTACTTTGTTTAAGTTCTTTATCACTACCTAGGTTTGGTTGTATTACAACATCTTCAGGTGGGCTATTAGCAAAGATATTAGCAAAGATATCTTTGCTAATGGCCCACCTGAAGAAAGTAGAAATAATACTTGTTTCATTTAATTATGAATAATGAATTTCTACAAAATTAACGCCAAATATATTCAATATTATATGGTGTCACATAAAATACATTACTTGTCTCAATTCTCAATGGTAGTAGAGAATGCTTAATACCTTCGGCTTGTAGAAAAACCGCTGTAGGTGTATCTTTCAGTCGCTGCTCTAAACTCAAATATTTGTAAGTCTCAATCAATATTTTATCTAATGTAATTTATTTTAAAACTGTTATTCAATAAAAGAAAATAAACTGCTACTCCATATCACTCTGTATCACTTAGCAAGTGGATATATAATAAATGTAAGGAGATAAAATTCATTACCTAAACCAGGATTTAAATCCTGTGTAGGAAAAAAGAACGAAAAGTTCATCATCTTTTGAATTTTCGTAACCTCATAGTCCGATTTTAAAAAAGTCTACCAACCCGCGTAAATTTTTTCATTCTCATAGAAATTTTTGATAAAATTAGCACTGCTGACAAGTGAGAGTACGTACCACGGCAATCACTTAATGCCCAACGTGTTTCCCTCTTCAGTTTTCACCGTTTTATATTATATTTATATATAAAAGCCCATTATCCCTCACGTATTGCCTGACTAACACATATCGAAATCTTCAGAACTATAAAGCATACGAACTTGACTGGCAGGTATGTTATTCTTGGATTTTATGCATTTACTAAGGCAGGATTTTTTAAAATTCAACATCTAAAAATACATGAAAATTTGTGTTTAGTTCCTCACATAAGAAGCTCCTACTTTATCGTCTTTGTAGATATCATGTAAAAAGTGAATAGAACAAAATGTGGTCATAATCTTCCTTTGTTCGGACAAAGCTTGAACTAGCAACTAGTTATTGAAAATTTCATGACGTAACATAATCTATATGGAATCAACGATCCGTTTTTAAGATTCACACAATGGCTAACAAGGATTCAGTCGTGGAAGAACAGGCGAAAGACTACGTAAACAGGATAATTGAGAAAGAAACTTTATTTCTTGGATTATAAGATAGGAAAAAGTTACCTACAAGCGAGTTTATTCTTTCTACAAAGGCTCACGTTTTCCGTGAACCGTAATTTTAAAATGCAGAAAATTATCAATAATTTGATTTAATAGGCAAAAGTGATGCTATTTCGTTGATATTAGATCACATAGACATCGGAAATATGAAAAATAGCACGAAGGAAGCCTGGCGGCAACACGTTTCTTAATATTTATTTATTTCAGTTTATGGATAACCTAAAACTGAAATACAATGATATTGCAATAACAGGATGTAATTAGGTTTGTAGGATTACTGATGTAAAGAGCATTTCCGGGCATCGTGAAAAGTGGTGATAGATCGCTGCAGTATCTCTCTTCCAATACACTTCCTTACTCATCACCTTATAAAACCTATGATTCCTTACAACAATTTATTTTAAAATTATCTCTCCGTCTATTCTTTTTACTATTGGTAAAAATCTTCTTTCTATGTAAATAAACATTTTTTCGTATATTTTTTTTCCATTGCACACAATTTGAAATAGATAGTCTAATTTTACACTCTTTTACCACCAATTTCATTTATTTTAAAGTAGGTAAGGATTGAAACGTCTTTTTTAAGATCATACTTTTCTTGAAACGGCACATTGATATGTGGATATCATGTGGTCCCTAAAATTATTACAATATTACTACAAAAATGTTATCAATAAACAAATTCAATTGTTTTAACTCCATCTGAAAACTCATAACTTTACTTAATAAAAAATAAGTTAATAAAATAGTCTAATAAAAGAGTGTTTCGTGTTCTTTTTTATAATAATCTACCAAACACCAGTAGAACTAGTAATACGAAGGTTCCGTATATACTTAGACATAATTACAAAAGTTTAAACGTTCGAGATATTTCCATTACATCTTTATAAACATAGATTTTACTTTTCACTTGTACCTTTATTGCTCACCACATATTTCACAGACATTAGACAAACAACCTGATTATGTACACCTTTTTCATTTTTTAAATCAAGTTGACCGAAATAATCCTGTATTAAAGAACTTGCTGAATGAATTTATGCTAATGCTTCTCCAGATTATTAACATGCGTGGTTAAATGTGACCAGGGGATATAATTTTTCTCTAATGCTCCCCATTAGACAACAATTATGAGACTCGTATGTCGCGAAGGGACGCCCAATATATTTCTAGAGATTTTCCATTACATTTTAAAAGACTTCTTCAAAGGTTTCATACCTTACTCGTTGGAACCCACGAGAACAACAATTGTTAATCCCCAATATGAAAAATGTATGGGTAGGTATATTTTCCATCGATTTCTTTCATTTTCTTCAGTACATTCTCTTCTTCGTTTTGTTTGATACGAACTCAATTACATCTCTATATAATATTTTACCACGAGAGATCTTAAACTGAAAGGGTTGTGATGCTTCGATACATAGACCGACTTAACGAACTTACTTCCATTTTTTTCATTTGGCGGCAGTACGCCAAATAACATTATTTTCCAAAGAAATTTTCAATTTATTGATATTTTTCAAGTACTCTAATGTTAATTTCTATAACTATTTCCTCGTTTTGGTGTTTTCAAATAAAGGCGTACTGTCAATTGTTTATCTTGGAGATAATGACCGCTCGTCGTTTGGTTTCCTCGTCATTGTATAGAACCAAGATATTAGGTTAATTTGATGTTTCATGATATTTAACATTGTTTATCGATTTTTTTAATATGTTTTTGTTTCAATCCTACATTTCCAAATTATCCGTTCCCGATTTTGAAACGTCGGACAATAGCAGAACATCGACATGATTATTGTGAATAAAGCGAGAATGCGTTCGGCACGCTCACTGGGTCCGTGCTTGCCAAACTTTTAAATACTCTCAATGGCGAGTTTTCAAAGTTGAAACTTTTGACCGATTCAGTCGGCAGCAGATGTTCTGTCAATAAGGCACTGCGATAAGGGCTCTGATTTATTAGTTAAGTTTACTCGTATTACGACGTGGCTCTAATTGATACTAATTGTGAATTTATTTTCTAAAAGGTTGGCAATACTTCTTTTTAATTTAATCTAATAATTAGAAATTTAATTAATTTATATAATTAACTTCCGTAATAAATATGTCACTTCCATAAGAAAGTAAATAATACACGGCAATGCAATTATATAAACAGAATTTTTGTATCCACCTGGATACAACATTTCTGTTGGATTGATTTTTCTAATGTAGTATACGATTTCTAATGTAGGTTTCTAATGTTTTTCTAATGTAGGTCAGATTTTTCTAATGTTTAAAAAACTTAATGCATTTATATAATTTTTAATATACTAGAAAGTATGAAGCTTCAAAATCTTTATATTGGTATAGATGTATTGAATTAGAATATTTTGATAATATTATGTAATAATAATTAGAATTTAAATTAAAATAACGAATGACAGTTTTCCCCAGAAGTTTCCCAAACAAATTATTTCGCATTTTATATCTATTCCTGCCACTTCAGTATATTTACAATGAGTTTCTCTCTGTAAGGAACATTAAATCACACGAAGCATAAAACAAAATTGCTATATACCAAGGTTGATGATTAATTGGTATTGCAAGACTTTTTAAAATTGATCTCGTAAATTGTTCCCGTAAAGCTAGAATGATATATAAAATGTTTTGATTTTTAATAAACATTTTTGTTCATCTTCTATATTTTCTTGATCTTAATTACACTTAAACGAGTACAATTATTGATTAAGCATAATTATACTGAAATGACATAATGATCATAATTACACTAAAATATTAAAATATGAGAGAAAATAATAAAATATAAAAGGAAATAGATGTTACCTGAGACTTCGTCTGCATAATAAATTATTTATTAAGTATTTTGTAATTATTATAATCGCGTAATGAATATACAAATTTTATAAATGGCCGAAATTCTCAATTAGGGAGTATAAACTACGCCATATTCTAAACAACTGTTTTGATCCGCAATTCCCCTCTTACTGCCCATAATTTGCCGTGGTATTAGTTGCAACCCTAGAGGACGGAATTTTTTTTCCTTTTTGTTTTTAAAGTACTTTTTATTTTGTTCCATCACTGAGAGTGTCATTATGTTGCCAAAATTATATCAAAATATAATCCCAAAAAATGTGGGACAAATTAAATACTTCATTTTTTTATAATTTAAGACATTAACCATTAATTATATTGGATTTTTATAAAATATCTCTTAACAAATGGTGATATTAAATTGCTTGTAACTGGAAAACTATCTTTCATAAATTTATATTCAGGATAAAAAGTTAATTTTTTTTCTTTAAAAACCTATTATTGTTTTAATAGGTAATACTTTATTTAATTTTGTAAAATTATGGAAACTGTCTCTACAAACTATAAACACAATACCATATTACAACCATCTTCTTATTTGTTTCAGGTTTTACCTTGAAATTAGTTATGAAGCAGTAAATAAGGCAGCAATTTTTTTCGGCGCTGTATATAATCTTAAATAACATTAATTAACTAATGCAAAAAAATAATACTATGTTTTGTCTTGTACCTAAAGGATCTGTCAATGAAATGATCTGTCTTAATTTTTTTATGTTTAAAACACGTATTTCCACAAATCGCTCGTCACATTATCACATGTAAAACTTGAAACGATACTTTCGTCTTCTAACAAACATCTAAAACGTTCTATTTGAAAACCTATGTATTTAATACACTCATTCACCCTATCGCTTCCTGATGGCGATGTATTTTCTATAGTGTAAACTATAAACAATAAATCGATTTGAATAATAATCAAACACTGAAAAGAGTAAAACTATATCATATCTCACTCCGCGCATGTCCATGCGTGGGTAAGTTTTTGTGAATTTTCCGATAATAATTTGATTGAACTTAAATTATTTTATTAAAAGCTATATTAAACAAATTAACAAAGGAAAATTAAATTGAAGAAATTATACATTGGATAGAAAATAAAATAAAAAATATCAATATGCTTAAAATATTATTCTCATCGTCTTGTCATTGTACAACAAATAATCTAAAAATTGTCTTATGTACTTTAAATTTTGTGCGGTGTATTTGCGCATGCAGAGGGAAGACGGAAAGATAAAGGAGGCATGCTAGGCGCGAAGATAACGCCAAGCGAAACATATCGCACAATATTATTATATTTTTGTTAATTAGAATAAAACGCAGTATTACGGTATGCGTGAAAGTTAATAAATATAATAATAAAAATATAAATCAAAAACCATAATTAAAAAACTTAATTGTACTCATACGAAGTCCGAGTGGGCCGTTTTTTATCTGAAATTGCCCTGTATCTATTAATCAATTACACGTATTGTTGATGTAAAATAATAATCAGCTATACGTAACATTTGTTGATCTTTAGACCCCAGAAAATCTATTTTTTTAATGCTTAAGCAATATTATTAATGGTTATTAAATATGACGTTAGAAAAAATGCGGCCTCACTGTGTGCATCATAATTTCTTTTACGATTAATACATTTTATAAATTCAAGAAGGTTCTTGTAATTTGATATTGTAGTCATAGTATATTAAGTTATTTTTTAGAAATGTTTTGTTAAATAATAAACAATTTAAATTGTTGTGAAAGAAGAACGTGTTCTTCTTTTTAACAAGTAATAAATTTAACAATTTATTACTTGTTAAAAAGAATCTTATCAATTTTTTTTTAAATTAAAAGAATCTTAATAATTTTTTCAGATTTATTTAGCTTGAAATTAGTTATGGAGCAGTGAGGCAGCTATTTTTTTTACTTTGTAACTAACCCCTAATGATATTGATAAACTAAAATAAAATAACAATATTACATTTTTCTTGGGCCTAAAGGATCTATAAATGAAGTGCAACGTATACTTTCTTGATTTCTTCAAATTTGAGACACTGACTTCTGATGATACTGGATGTATATATATTTATAAGTCCCAAGAAGACTTGTGTAGTGATATTTTCACAAATCGCCCGTCAATTAAACTTATAATACATTCACGCTTGTATAGAAAAAAATCATTCGATCCCTTTTTAATAGTGATATGTCATTTGTAGCATAAACTCAAAACATACATATATTAATAATAATAATCTACCACTAAAAAGAGTGAAATGATGTCATATCTTCACTCTGTACTTCACGTTTCGTGAATTCTCCTCACACGGACTTCACGTTTCGTGAATTTTCAAGAAATATATTTGAATAAATTAAAATTAATTTAATAAATCCTAACAGACAGTTTCCAAGTTCTAAAAACTTTATATTACTAATCATCTACAATATTAAGGTTAGATGTTTACATAGTTTGAAGTGAAAATTAATCTGTCAAATAATAAATGGCTCTAAAAACGTTTCCAAGTTCTAGAAACTTTATGTTACTAATCATCTACAATATTAAGGTTAGATGTTTACGCAGTTTGAAGTGAAAATTAATCTGTCAAATAATAAATGGCTCTAAAAACGTTTCCAAGTTCTGGAAACTTTATATTACTAATCATCTACAATATTAAGGTTAGATATTTACGCAGTTTGAAGTGAAAATTAATCTGTCAAATAATAAATGGCTCTAAAAACGTTTCCAAGTTCTAGAAACTTTATATTACTAATCACCTACAATATTAAGGTTAGATGTTTACGCAGTTTGATGTGAAAATTGATCTGTCAAATAATAAATGGCTCTAAAAACGTTTCCAAGTTCTAGAAACTTTACATTACTAATCATCCGCAATATTAAGGTTAGATGTTTACGCAGTTTGAAGTGAAAATTAATCTGTCAAATAATAAATGACTCTAAAAACGTTTCCAACTTCTAGAAACTTTATATTACTAATCATCTACAATATTAAGGTTAAATGTTTACGCAGTTTGAAGTGAAAATTAATCTGTCAAATAATAAATGGCTCTAAAAAACGTTTCCAAGTTCTAGAAACTTTATATTACTAATCATCTACAATATTAAGGTTAGATATTTACGCAGTTTGAACTGAAAATTAATCTGTCAAATAATAAATGGCTCTAAAAACGTTTCCAAGTTCTAGAAACTTTATATTACTAATCATCTACAATATTAAGGTTAGATGTTTACGCAGTTTGAAGTGAAAATTA
Source organism: Druceiella hillmani (assembly GCA_039881145.1). Lineage (NCBI taxonomy): Eukaryota > Metazoa > Arthropoda > Insecta > Lepidoptera > Hepialidae > Druceiella > Druceiella hillmani. The sequence continues at coordinate 2,007,351 of JAYKKI010000091.1, forward strand.
ATCTGTCAAATAATAAATGGCTCTAAAAACGTTTCCAAGTTCTAGAAACTTTATATTACTAATCATCTACTATATTAAGGTTAGATATTTACGCAGTTTGAACTGAAAATTAATCTGTCAAATAATAAATGACTCTAAAAACGTTTCCAAGTTCTAGAAACTTTTTATTACTAATCACCTACAATATTAAGGTTAGATGTTTACGCAGTTTGATGTGAAAATTAATCTGTCAAATAATAAATGGCTCTAAAAACGTTTCCAAGTTCTAGAAACTTTACATTACTAATCGTCCACAATATTAAGGTTAGATGTTTACGCAGTTTGAAGTGAAAATTAATCTGTCAAATAATAAATGACTCTAAAAACGTTTCCAACTTCCAGAAACTTTATATTACTAATCATCTACAATATTAAGGTTAAATGTTTACGCAGTTTGAAGTGAAAATTAATCTGTCAAATAATAAATGGCTCTAAAAACGTTTCCAAGTTCTAGAAACTTTATATTACTAATCATCTACAATATTAAGGTTAGATGTTTACGCAGTTTGAAGTGAAAATTATTCTGTCAAATAATAAATGGCTCTAAAAACGTTTCCAAGTTCTAGAAACTTTATATTACTAATCATCTACAATATTAAGGTTAGATGTTTGCGCAGTTTGAAGTGAAAATTAATCTGTCAAATAATAAATGGCTCTAAAAAACGTTTTCAAGTTCTAGAAACTTTATATTACTAATCATCTACAATATTAAGGTTAGATGTTTACGCAGTTTGAAGTGAAAATTAATCTGTCAAATAATAAATGGCGCTAAAAACGTTTCCAAGTTCTAGAAACTTTATATTACTAATCATCTACAATATTAAGGTTAGATATTTACGCAGTTTGAAGTGAAAATTAATCTGTCAAATAATAAATGGCTCTAAAAACGTTTCCAAGTTCTAGAAACTTTTTATTACTAATCACCTACAATATTAAGGTTAGATGTTTACGCAGTTTGATGTGAAAATTAATCTGTCAAATAATAAATGGCTCTAAAAACGTTTCCAAGTTCTAGAAACTTTACATTACTAATCATCCACAATATTAAGGTTAGATGTTTACGCAGTTTGAAGTGAAAATTAATCTGTCAAATAATAAATGGCTCTAAAAACGTTTCCAAGTTCTAGAAACTTTATATTACTAATCATCTACAATATTAAGGTTAGATGTTTGCGCAGTTTGAAGTGAAAATTAATCTGTCAAATAATAAATGGCTCTAAAAACGTTTCCAAGTTCTAGAAACTTTATATTACTAATCATCTACAATATTAAGGTTAGATGTTTACGCAGTTTGAAGTGAAAATTAATCTGTCAAATAATAAATGACTCTAAAAACGTTTCCAAGTTCTAGAAACTTTATATTACTAATAATCAACAATATTACTAGTCATTTTAGTTAATTTGATATTGTTGTCGCTAACTGATGAAAAAATATAAATTAACTTTTATATATATATATATATATATATATATATATATATATATATATATATAATATAATAAGTTTATTTGATATTGTTGAACTCTTTATAACCATTAAAATGAAGAAATTGACCTCACGCAAAAAAACAAATACGTGTATTTGAAGCATTACATTCCCATATCATATGTCAATATAGTAAATCAATAGCAAACAGTTTTGATTCCCCGTGCTTCCAAATCATCTAGGAAAAATTATTGTATCAGTTGGTGATGATAGCAATATTTTTCTAAAGCTACCCTGTCATACATAGATAGTAGAGAATTCAGTGAAATGGTGACATAAACCGTCTTTATGCGACTAAAGATCAAGAGTGGATTAATTTGTATCAAACTGAGTTGAAGATAATTTAGGTTATTTTTATGACAAACTTTAGATTATTACTATTGAGGTCTCATTTGAAAGCTTTGTGGAAATAAAATTAATGTTCCATTTTTCACTTTTCAATCCGTTTACGAGATCTTAAGCTTCAGAGGAACGTGCAAGGTAAAACCAAAGGTAATTTATTTTTAACACATATACAAATACGAAGCCTGTTACGTGTATTTTAATAAGCATTTATTTTAGTTTTATTCAGCAATACAATTCATAAACTTTATAACCAAATCTGTAGCAATATGTTGTAGAGTTGTAGCGAATATTACATTCGGCCCTTAACCAAATATCCGGCAAAAGTCCTGGCCGAATAACCGAATATTCAGAAAAATGTATTGCATATGGTTTCAGAGTAGAGTGTATCATAATGGTAATTATTATAACGTCAATGTATCCAATCTTGAGCGCAATTTTCAAACCTACGACTTAAAATTACATTTTAAGACTTGATAAACAATTTATTATAAACATTAAATATTCCTGAATACATGACTTGACAGGTCTGAACATTTCGACGTCTAATGGTTAAAGTTGGTGTGTTGTGTGTGGTGGTTGCAAACAATGCCTAATTGTGAGCCTAATTGATTCTATAGTAGCACTAGTGCTCTTGGGTTTTAAAAAAAGTTAAGTAATAAACTTAACTTTACCCTAATAATAACTTACCAGGCAACCCTTTTCTTTCTTTCATTTTCATTCTACCTAGAATTAAAACTTAAGAATGTTTGCTTTTATAAATTCATAGATACGTTTCATTACTTTTACACAGATGAATCTATATCGCATTTTGCAACAATCTGTGATGTGCTTGTTTAAAAAGGTATTTTTCTTCTCTTGAAAATACTTGATATTATGCATGTTTAGAGCGAAGTACGTTGGGAAGCATAATGTTTCTTAGGAGTTTCTTTAAGAATTTTCATAATGCGGTTTTCAAGAGTTAAATTTTATAAAATTAAAGTTTTTTAGCATTGTATAAGAAACTTATAATTTATAATTATAATTTTATTTAAAATTAATTTAATTTATTTTATCCTGTATACCAAAGTTTAATAAATAAATAATTTAAATATAAATATTCTTTAATTTGAAAGAGATATTTATTTAATTTTATTTATGTGGCGTAATTATCAAAAATAATTAATTAGAAATTATATTTGATTCGTTTTTAAAAATATCTTATTTTTCAAAAATAACGCATTGTGTTCTTGATTTTCTAACCGGTAATTTTTCATCTATCACACCTTGCATCGCAGAAAATAACATCTCTTCGATTAGACCACCAGTCCTTGTTCCCTTTTTCTTTTAATTTCTTACCATGGTCCTAAACAAAAGAATGTTTTTCGATAAAGTAAACTGTAGTTTTAAAAAATGACATGTATCCGTGCGTTGGTAGCTCAGAATAACTAATTATTTTTTTGTTTTTTTCACCTTAAAAAATAACGTACATCATTATACGTGCAAATTATATACCGATGTGGGTATATAATTTGCACGTATAATGATGTACGTTATTTTTTTCATAATTATGCAAACTTGTACTACGTTAAATATGTATTGAAATAATTATAATATTTTATATATTTATTTTCAGTCTATTTTAATGCACTCAAGTGTAGTACATCTAGTTTGCTATGATTGATAGGAAGTTAGAAGAGTTTGGATTCAAATCAGGGTTGAGGCTTTTGGCAGTTTACACCATCCAAACTTTATAATTATAGTATAAAAATTACGATCTCATGGATACTAAAATATTTTATTTCATAAATATGGGACGTTTATGTCGGCAAATCACCTGATGGTTCTTATAATGTCGGTATATCCTTTGGCATTAATTACGCAATTTAGTATTATTATTTACACGTCTGTAATTAATTTTATCTGTAATTGTTTTATCAGTAAAGCCAAACAGAAATAACAAATTCTTACTTATAACGAGTATGGGTGATAATGGATGTTAGAGAAAGCTGGAGCAATTATGTTTTACGATACCATCAAGTGGTTTTGTCCCCGGAAATTAAATCTGCGAGAAGTTCAAGTGGTGATACCACTGGAACTTCACACAGGTGGCCTATGGTTACTTTTTATAATCTAATATAACACTTACTAATTGTTATTCTACTAATATGATAAAGAGGAAAGTCTTGTTTGTTTATTTTTGAGGGATTCCGCAAAAAAACACTAATCCTGTTGACATGTAACTACGTTATTTGATAACTAAGAGCTTCCAGATTGCAATGTGGCGTATAATATGAATATATGCTGTATAATTTTCGAGATATTGTTTATAATATCAACATAGTCGAAGAAAAAGTGGCAGATTTAGATGCTTTCGTTGGCCAAACTATTACAAATACATTAATAATATGCAGGGGCAAACTATACGTCTTTTAAGCATTCATTTATCTTTTATAAATACAACTGTTTTCAAGTTAAAAAAGGGCGTGGAACAAAAGTAACGGTGTTAGAGTCAATTTATTAATAATTATCAAAGATATTTAACGCGTTTTCGTCATATTTAAAATGATCCGTTACACTTTACGATTCCGATTAGTCGTATGGTAGAAATGGAAAGGTTTAATGATGTTCTGTATTCGCGCGCACGAAGAGATAAAATGATGGGGAGGACGACGTAGCCACAAGGGTATGTCTCACCTTAAAATGTGCCCATGTCAAGCTGATGCAATCCAAATGTAAAAACAGTTGCAAAAACGTTTAGTAACTTTTTCATTTCATCTCATAAATCTTCGTATAGGAAACGGAAATTTGCGAAAGCCGTTAGGGTAAAGACTTTGCATTATCTAATAACAATAAAGTAGATCGTTGCACATATTCTTCATTAAAAAAAACCGTAACACACGCAACAATTATATAAGATGTAAAAATAGTTCGGTATGGAGCATGCAATTGAGATTTGATATTGCTAAGGTCATAGAATAACAGAAATAACAAATTGTAGAAATAACATATAGTGTTCTCATTAACATTTTAGGATTTTGGAAATTTTGGACAGAAGCGTGGACCACCGCATTATGCGAATCAATGGAGGCGAATAAAAGTTCCACAAACACTCAAAGGTTTACATCACGTCTGTATTATTGATAGTTTAGATACAGTCACTATTCGTATGCCATCCTTATATGAAGCTGCCCTTCTCTCTCCTACAGTTAATTGCCATCGTTTCAGTAATTTAGATAATATTGAAAGCTATTGTTTATTGATGAATGTTATCTAAGTAACGTATTTGTCGCATAGCGCAAAAGTAGAAGGCGCGCATTACGAGCGTTCTGCTCAATCACTCTCGCCCTATTTTCATTTATGAAATCAACATACGTCACGTTCGTCGGTACGCATAAATTAACATTCGATTCGCATCTCCGCTGGCGCTGTCGCTCCAGAGCGTTATTCAGATTTTACACAAACCTTTACTCCATTATTTAAATATTTTAATACGTATTCCGAGGTTATCACTGTCTCACCTCTGATTCATATCTTTCAAAGATAATTTTCATGAATCTTCCATTTCCAATTTAGCTCATAGCACTAAATCAGTTCAACATTCCCTTTTATTTTCATAATGATTGGATTATCATTTAGTTTGAGTTACCCATAGAAAACTTGTATCATTTTTATATACAAGATAAAGGTTGTTCTCGTGGCTATTAATACTCTATCTAAAACAATCGCGGCTTTTTTTGATTTACTTTTTATAAATTCGTCTACTTATGGTATTACCTTATGGGATAAATATTTTTAATAATATTTTTTAATAATTTTGCTCTGAAAAATGCCTCTATTACAAAAAGCAGACCAAAATGCCACATGAAAACACGTCTGTCAGAATTTTTTAAATTGTATGTGAATGTAATAGACTAATCTTAATGAAATTTTAAATAGAGTGAGTTCTAAAGTATTTGAATTGGAATAATACTTATTAGCCTCACAGCTTTGGTTTTAGTACCTTTTCTTCAAATACTACTTACATCAATGAAAATATCTCAATATAATCTTTAATAAACCTGTAAGTACGCTAAACATTTTGCTAGATATTAATTGACATTTCAGTCTGAATCCTATACATGCTAAATTTTGTACACATACGTTCACATAAAACTTTAAAAACTGCAAAGCTCCGACAGATTGGCGTACGGATGGATGAAGTTGCAAGAGTGCCCTGTTCCGCATCCTTACGTTATTTGACTACGGAAAACTGAAAAACAAAGTGCAATCATACTTGGTTCTAGCGAATAATAATTAATACATAAATATTTGCTTTCATAAATAATAGTAATAAAGAAAAATTAATATATTATGATTTTGAGGCAATGTATTTTGAAATGTTAGCTATTTAGTTTTAGAATTAGCTATGTAGTTTTTGAAATGTTAGCTTGTTATAGACATGGGACCCTCAGTTTACGGTTGTATTTAACACTTGATCGTTTTTATTCTTATGCAATTATTAAATCTTAAGAATATTAATAACTGTACCGCGTAGTGTTGCGACTAAATACTTTCAGAAATAAAAAAATATCGGAAATTTTCTCTTTTATTTACTGTTTAGATGGTGGTCTAGAGATCTATGAAGACGGAGCCGTTAGTTTAAAACACTTGTAGACGAAAGGTATTTTTAACTCAACGTTGATTGATTTGAAATGTTAAGTAAATTGATACTTAATATTTAAATTATTAATTATCTATTTCAAAGTGGACAACCATTTGCACTGTTTGGAGAAAAAAAAATACTTCTTTAAATTCGTTTTACATAATGAAAGACATCATTAGTGGTTAACTTTGAGTTCTTGGTACGCATAGTCAATTTTGGTTCCAATTTGTTTTTGAAGACAATTATATCTGTTAAATGTTGACACATAAAAAATGATAAGCCATCTATGAATCCTCCCAGAATGTTTAGTATAAAACTATGTTAGTGTCATTAAAAAATATAATCCAGCCAGTTTATAGTAGAGGATGACCCGTAAAACTCTTCTTCACATTATAATTGGGAATACTTTAACACCAAGCCAACACTATTTACAATGTTAACATGTACAAAATTGTTCCAGTGTAACGTAGAGAGGGATATATGCAAACACGTAAGCGCTGGTGTGTTAGCGTAATTAGGAGGATTGGCTCTGTAAATGCTTATGAGTGGGGCAATTAGCGGTCGGGGTACTCACGGAGTGACTCCCGACTCCGTCGTGCGCGCCGGAAACTATTAACTCGTCAAGCTTAATGGAAAACTTCCGGCCGCTCTTCCTTCTCGATTGTACCTTTACGAAAATGTTGTTTGTGTGAAATCAGGATAAGCTATTCAAAATATTTACGAAGTAGAAGATTTTTTTTGGAATTCGTTATTGCCCTATTTATAATATATTCATATTCAGAATAACTTCACTCAGCAGATACCTGATTAATTAATAATATTGTATTAAACTACAATCTAAAATTAACGTTCCTTATAAAATATTAGAATAATTATAAATATGTATTTAGAATATTATATCATCTAATGGTTAATGTATATTTGCTGTTGATTCAGTTTTCTATTTCCATTACCTGCCATTCAATTTTAAATTCTTATTACTAAATAAATATTTTTTTAAATTTACTGTGCTACATTTTTTACGTAGCATTGATATGTAAGATATCCAAGTTACAATTATGGCAGAAATTTTATATTTAGTGACTTGGTGATATGTTAATTTCTGAAGACGTGGCAGTATTTTCATTACTACGATTTTGTGTCAGGAATATGATTATGTCCTAAAGTAGCTTCTAAGATCATAAGCAAATCTTTAGTTGTATAGATTTTATTAAAGTTTTTTTTTTAATTTAATTTTTTCTTTTAAAAACAGAAAAAATCATCATAAAGTTTCACAAGCTAAGAATAAACCGAAAAGTTTCTTAGGACATGCTGGCTACATATCTATTCTACTTTCATAACATAATTTTATGTGCTTTAGGTTTTCGAACGAAAATGATTTATGTGACTGACATGAAGATTTTTCAAGAAAGAACAAAAAACCATTACTTCGAAGCTATTGATTTTTGGGAATTAATGTTTTTTTAAATGACATAGCACTATGTTTACTACCGAAACAATTTTTTTAAAACCTTATAAATGGGCCACCATGTATTAATAATAAAAATCATACTTTTGTCTTATAAATCCAACGATATGCATAGGAAATCCCATGTAGGATTTCCTATGCGTATTTAATACGGTCGGTACAGATGCAGTTCGATGGACTTATTAATATTAGAAATTAGACAAAAGTGGAGGAGTAACAAATTATGTTCATGCGTGTTTTCTATATTTTTCGAACTGACAAACTTTTGTGCTCAAACTTAAAACTGTTAAAATTTAAAAAAAAAATAAACTTTGCAAATTACACTCGGGAAATGCTTTTGAATATTACTCTAAAATCCAAAAAAAAACCATGACAAATTCTACTAATTTAGATAGAAACTTTAACATTTAAAATATCTAACAATTCTCAACTATGACTTTAGTTGTTTTTGATAAGAAAAGACTTTATTTTTGGTATGGAATGATTTACTCAACTAAAAAACGCGCTGCGGAAAATTATTCAACTAAAATTTCTAAAAATAGTGAATAGCTAGCAATAGCGTTTGTAAAGCCGGACGGTCGCCAGGCAATAGACAGCCAGTAGGAAAATAACATTTTATTCTAAAACATCGGCAACTTTTCTGAAAAACCACAGTCATCTTGATTATGTATTGCATTTGTCTCGATGATGAAGTACACAAGTACTGGTGAAAAACTGTACATATATAGTTGAATTATTCTATTTGAAGATTTTAAACATTATTATCTTACAATTACACTTTAAAAATACTACTAACTTTAGTTTAAGCCCTAATAATTTAAACGTCGGATGAAAAAATAGAAAATAACTTGTCATAAAGTATGATTATCCCCACACGTACTTTTGAAAACACAAAGCGAAAGTTAAAAAATTTTAAATAAATATATGAATTGAACTTTGCCTCCCAACTCAAAAAATTCATTTTTCTCCTGTACTATTTTAAAGAGCACATGTCGGTTCGATTATTTAAGACTTTGCAAAACAATAAATCTATATGTACTCAAACATACTTATTTTGAATAGTGCTATTAACTTAATATGGATTTCTATTAAAACAGATCGCATCAGTGAATTTCATAGTACTTTAATATATTAAATCAAAAAGTAATATAATAGTGGTTCTTGAACATAATTCTAAAGTATTTTATAATATAGTCTCATCTGATATTTCTACATTTGTGTGTTTTCAGAAAAGAAGTTACAGAGAAAGTAATGTTCCTTTGTTCGTCGTTCTCCATTAGATGATTGAATAAAATACTCGAACGAACCTCTCGTGGATGGTAACGGGTCTTAGTTACATACGCCTGAGGAAAAAGAGAAACATAAAAAAACTACTCTTTAAAGTTTATTATGTCCGCACAATTATCGACGATATTGTCTCCAAAAATTCTAAATTTCACCAAATATATAAATATTAATATCGATACCTTAAATGGTTAAAATGTTCAAACAGTTTATGTTAAATTTTAGTTATAATGTCAAAAACTGTCATACTTTCATATACTGCAATGATAATGATATCAAGATTCAATTACTCTGTTTTCAAAGTTTAAGCCAAATTCCTTCAACCGTTCTGAAGCTAATATAATGCAATATTCGGCAGTACAGGATGTATAAATTCTGATCAGGTCAAGATTAAAATGGGTATATTTTTGGTGCACGTTGAGATTTATATATTTGTGTTTTTTTTGGATGTCTATACATCAAAACTTAACAAAAATCTTTGTCCATTTTTTGTAAATTTGCAAATTCCTTTATTATATGAGCTTTGGTATTATTCGCATAATTGGTAATCATCAACTTTATAGTGTTGGGAGAATTCGGCAATTGGAATCCCCATTTTTGCAAATAGATATATGAAATCGGGAGATTTACAAAATAAACTCAGTGTAAACCCATCGTTGCACACCATCCTGGTTTCCTACCATGGCTTTCATTGAATTTTGTTTTACGAAATATGCATAAATAGTCTTCTTAGCTTTTTTGTTCGTTAAAACACCTACTTCCTGATTATCATAATTTTTTGATGTGGTTGCTATTGCTGAGCGAACTATTGTATCTGTATTACGAAGCGGTAATTTGGTATTGGCAGAGATAAGATTGATGCGGTGTTTCTTTTGTAGATGTCCGTTTAAGCCTATCGTTGAACGGTTATTGATCAGTAAAGTTTTTGAACATAATGAACATTTTGCACTTCTACCATTTCCAATATTTTAAAGTATAAGATGTTTATCAACATCCTCACCACATTTCTCTTACTGAAATGGCTTCGAAAGATACATTATTCATTATTCTGTACGAATACGTATTGTGCAGTTATTAGCCTGTTATAGTATATGCATTACGAAAAACTGTCTGAACCGGTTTGAAACCTGAAAAATGGAGATAAGAAATATTTGATTCATAAATGTCATTTTTATACGATAACATAGTTCATCTAAACTAACTAGGCAATAGATTTTAATTCGGTTTTTACCATAAGTTGAAGTGTTTCCTTCGAAACGTTTATATGTATAACAAATATATAATTATAATGATATCATTAAAAAACCAGACAGTATAGAAAACATGGAGACTTGTTAATTGTAACCAAGTCATAAAAAAACTTCTCTGGCGCTTACGCGGATTTGAAACATTTTACATCAAATTAGTGTTCTGTGTTCAGAATTATAGGTCATAACATAGAAAGACCTACAAAAAGTGGGCTGTAGATATTTGTGAAGCTATTTTAGACGACATAGTATTAGTCCTTAACCAATTAAAAATGCCAGTTTAAACAAATGTAGAACGAAATTGTCCTATCGTCGTCGCACGGTGTAATAAAAAAAATCAGTAATATTGCTTACAACTCTTACAACAAATAGCACGGGGCCAAAGCGGAGCAAAGCAGACACTGGTTTAGCGCTGAAATACTTTATCTAGCGACAGCTTTAAGTAAACTGACGATAAAATCAACGGCAGACGTCGCGGTGCGGTGTAGAGAGGGGATGTTGCATGAGCCGCAGGGGCGCCGGAACGGCAATGTCGCTCTCGTCGAGCGTTATAGCAACATGGCAACTTTGGCGATGTAGACTTTCGCGCCACTATTTGGAAAATTAATTATTTGCGGATTCGCAGCACTAGATTCAGCATCGGTTGCTGGATCCAGCAGGCCGAATAAAGCACTTCATCATATCAGGGATCCAGCAATTGCAATCCCTACTTGGTACATTCGTATCTGTGACCTCCTTTACAATAGAGCCAAAACGTAAAGGTTATTTTGACATCATTTTCATGAAAAAATTTATATAAAATTAAAACTATTTTTAACAATCAGATTGTCATTTTTATTAAGGAAAAATTTTACACTTTGGAATCAAAATCAACTTGACAATATTACAATGATCTACAACATAAAAAACTTGAACAATAAAATAAAAAAGCGAAAAGAATTATTAGTCTGAATCCTAGCACACCTCGCATTCATAGACAGGATTTGTCGAGCATTTGTTACACATGTCATAGATCCAATTTCTGCAAATGATACAGCATATCCAGTCTGCAGAAAAAACAATAGAATCGGAAATCACACCTATGTATGTAAGAGAGTTTGTTATCTTTCTTCTCGCCCTGCTTTCTTCCTTTCTTCCGGGCCTTCTGCTGGACCACCTGCACAAAGCCAGATATCTTGATTGGAAAATACCTGGCTTTTCGCGAGGGATTGGTGCAAATATCATCCTCGATGGCTGGGTCAGTCTCAGATACAAACACATAATTTTCGACTTCTGGGGAATCATCGATTGTCTCCTCTAAAGCTGGCTTCAAATTTTCGAAAAACTCTTTTATTATTTAGGACCCACTAATACTTTTCAAGTCTTGATATTTCTGGCCAGTCTCTGCGTGAAGTTGTTCCGAACTGTAAAGTTGTTCACAAAGTCATAGCCCGGCAAGTTCTCTTTCCACTGCTTTACAACTCTACCTTCCTGTTGATAAACATTTGACCGGATGCCAGCTTTTGTGCAAGAAAAACTCTAGTCTGCTAATATACTCAAGGTATCGGCTATTAATTTCTTAATCTGAGGCGTCAAAACAGTGGAATGTGGCTTCCCTTCATGTCTCGTTAAGAATGGTGGTGCTGTTTATTTTGTACTTCTTGGCAGAGACAACTTGGCTAAGTGTACCCGCTCTCACTTCTGTAACGCTCTTTATAAGGTCTTCGTCGCTCTATTTTTTATAGTTCCGGGTATTTAATTTTCTTTACTATGTTTTGAACATTGTGGTTTATTTATGTATACAAGGTTAACACAAGGATGAACACAAGGTTAATCCAAAAGAAATTAAAAAATCATGTATACCACCATGTAAGCCACAAATGCACAGATATTTATTTTAATATATATGTATATATATATATATATATATATATAAATATGTTAACGTAAATAATAAAATGAACTTACCGAAAACTGAAGATCCAAATAGAATTACGCCGTATTTACGCACTACACCACAGACACCAACGATAAACACGCTGGATCTGGTCGGTGAATCAGGCGATTGCAATACTACCCACTTCCCACACTCGACACCCCGCCACGCGAGTTTGCTAACACGTTTAAATCGTATTTCGGCATTCTGTTAAATAACTCAAAAACTGTCAAAGTTACCCTTTACGTCAATTCAATACTATTTTGCGGCACATCCCAAAAACTTAAGCGGAAAGACGGATATTTTTTACTACCATAAATTGAACATTTTTTTTAATATCCGTTTTGTGTTAAGTGTTTTTATTTTTAGGAAAAACGGACCCCTTATAAGATCACTCACGCGTCTGCCTGTCTGTCGATCCACAGCCATTTTTCTCGGAAACCGTTTGAAAATCCGCTTTGAAATTTGGCGTAGAATAAAATATAGGTATTAACATGCTTAAATAGGAAAATATTTTTTTTGGAAATTTTATATAGGGGACATTTTAACGACTTGATTTTTTTCATTCCCATATATAGTGCAAGATATCGTTCGGGATTGTTACTTATAAAGCCTCAAAAATTATTTTCGGATTCTTCAAAGTTATAAAAATATGCAACAAAATATGGCCCTCTCCACTTCCGAAACTAATCAACCTAAAATTATGAAAAAAATGTGAATTTTAACAATTTGGATTTTTACTCGAAGGTTGTCGAAAACTATAACGAAGTTATAGATGCCATAGCTTTTTAAAGATACATCGTATTTTATGTCTACGAAAGATGTAGTAGGCAATATACTTATGTTTCTTTATTTTCAGTCAATTTCTTAAAATTTGAAGTTTTTGTAGTAATACATAGTATTAACGCACACGCTTTGCACGGACTAACTTTTTAAAAATACTCATATTTAGTACCATTATAGACCCCCGCTTTATATGTATAAAGGGGGGTCAATAATGGGTACTAACATTTTTTTTTTAATTTATATGTCATGTGAGACATTATTTCGAAGGACTCGTTATGGGAAGTACGAAAAGATTTTTTTCATAATTTTTAATTGTCTATCTTAAAGATATTCCAAAAGGTATGGGAACATACCTTATTTCGAAAACTACTGAGCCAGTAATTATAAAGAAAACAGCATTGGTAAAATATGACTAGGAGGTTACAGGGAAACGGTATCGATTATACTAGAACTTATAACTTTTTAAATGTATACCATTTTCTAGGTCCATGAAAGATATCTGTAAGAATTATATTTTTAAATAGTTTAAAAGGAAGAGTATTTACACTTAAATGTTTATAAGTGCTTAAATATGCACGGACCCTTCTCGTGTTGCGAATTCTACCCATACATGAAAGTTTTTTAAAGTCGCGACATTACGCTTAGGGTTGTCTAAAAGGAGAAGAAATTTCCCTAGTGAAATTTAACAGAATTAATAAAAATATTACTATTATATTAACTATTCATTACTAAAATATGTACATTACAAAATATTGCTTGACTTAATGGAAAAGTCTCCAGTTTTTCGTTAATTTACATGTAAACTAAGGAAAACGCTCTGCAGTCACTAAATAATGACCGCAAAAAATACCCTTTTATATTGAAAAAAATACCCATTTATGTAGTTCAAACCTTTGCCATTGACCGTGGTTTAACGCTCAATACTGTTACTTTAGTCTTGCTGTTGAAATCTGGTAATAAAATCTTTGTAAGGGTAAAATCATATGTTGAAAGTATAATTTTGGTCCCAGTTAAGTAGTTGTATCCTAACTTTCAATTGATATGATGATAAAACTTAAATTTATTTTCTGTGAAAGAAATTTGGCAAACTTTTATCTCCAGTTCGATACAAAGTAAATCTTTTGTCTGGTGCCACTGAAGTATTTTTTTAAACGAAAAGTTGTCGGGCTGAAGGTAAGTTGGAATATGACACTTATTTTGTTTTTTGAATTTATACAGTTAACGTTAACAATGAAATTAGCAATCGTCATGCTTATTTTTGGATTCCGGTCAAATCATCCGTGTTCTAAATTTAAGAATATTTCTATTCCCATTTGACTTTTGCATAGACTTAACGTAGTATACTAATTCCATAGACCCTTGCTGCAAATACAGTTTTATTACATGATACGAGGTAAAGATAGTTTACCTTGGTTAAAGGAATTGTAATTTGTCCGAGATTGATTGTCGACGTACTTTAAGGTTATTTTTAACATAAATATAATGTAACTAAAACTTGTAAATTGTTTAAAGGAAGCCCCTTTGTTACCCACATAGCAGAAGTTTTCCCAAAAATAATTAAAATATCACGTAAAACTGGATCAATACTTAAGTGAAGGTAGTTAGAAAATATTTAAAAATTATAGCTCTTGGATAAAAAAACTAATATTATATTGGAAATCAACTCGATATGTACACCAGCTATCGTATGTCTAGGATATAACTGCCAACATTAACGATGAAAGATTGTAATTGTTTCACTTGACTTTAATTCTGTAAGATTTACGCCGAAAAAAGCAATCAATATCGCAGAAATGCAAAGTAAGTGCAACGGAGCTTAGTCTCTGGATGGCACATGACAATGCATCATCGTATAATTTTTCCGAAAAGGGCTTCTGATAAAAAAAACTGGCAAATTTTTTGATGTCCCAAACTTTTATTCATCTCAAAAATTACATGAATTATGTAATTTTTAATTTCCAACTAAACTGAGTGATGGATAATGTGTACGTAAATGTATTTTATTTTCATATTTGAAAATACGCCTCTAACTTATTGTCCTTATAAATTTATGAAGAGAGTTGTTTTCAACTTTGTTTAATTTTCGTCTTCAGCTTTTGTATTCGAAATTGCACCAAGTTGAGTGATTAAATTTTGATTTGAGGATATATTTTATTGTTTAATTATTTTGATCGTGATTGACAAAGTAATTAAATAAATCAAAATCTGTGATCAAAGTACACCAACGGATAAAAGAATTTAAGATATACTAAAAATGGTTATGCACAAAACTACTGTACTTCAATCCTTTTCTAATATATTGGGTTAATTTGAATTTATGCGTATTGTTCCCGTATCCACATTGGGCTATTATATATCATTTGGGCTATTATCTCGGTAACTACCCAAATAAAATGCTTTATAATACGCTGTTATAATATTATTTTTACGACAATTGTAAATTATTGCATATAAGTTGCAGGAAATACTCATAATCACTATCGATAATATGCGGTTAATAGGACAGAAGAAGTAAAAATTATAATCTTCAACCAGTGTGGTAATATTTTTGATGTTATTATGGCTTTTTGATTAGATTTCGTACAAACATCATTCACAACATAGCCAAAAGTAGATTAATTGTTTCATAATCACAATCCTCCTAAACTAATGACGAAAGAATGTCAAATATAAAAATAATTACAACTCTACAGAAAGTAATGATAGGAGCTCCACTCATACTCTCAGGAGATTTTCGATAAACACTTCCAGTTATCCCCAAGTCAACAACAGCAGACGAAATCAATGCATGCTTAAAAAAATCACATCTCTGGCCACACATACGAATACTATGACTAAGGAAAAATATGAGAGTTGAACTATCAAAAGATGATACAACAGCCTATTTGCTTAAAAAAATTTACAAATAGGCGAAAGCATATATATCCGACCAACACCAACACCGACCTCACTGAACTCAACAGTGATTTCTGCAACATAGCCAATACTGAGAACGAACTTACAGGCCAAATTTATACAAACATTGTTCACAACTATACTAATCCGAAGTGGCTATTTCAGAGAGCAATTATGGCAACTAAAATAATATTGTCGACGATATCAACTTTAATATCCAAAAGAAATTCCCGGTTAAGAGAGAATATACAAATTGATCGACACGATGGTAAACGTTGAAGAATGTGTGAATCCCTACAGAATTTTTAAACTCTATTCTTACATTGCCTTCTAACATTGAAATCTAGTTGCCAGCTGTCCGCATCAATAGAGAATCTTTCAACACCTAGAGTATCCAAAAACTTCCATTATTACTAGGCGTAAAAGTACGAAATGATGTAGAAATATAGTGTTTTTGGCATTTCTGAACATTTGCGAACAGCTATTAATAAGCACTCTAAAATCTTCCCACCGGATTTCAAAACAAATTTGATTATTCTATTTATATACACATCAATTCGGAATGGAGTCGACCCTACACCTCGTTTTAGTACAATCATGTTTTGCCATAGTTTCTCTTAATAACTTCAATTATTAAGCTAAGGAGTAACTCTACGCTTAATTTTGATTAGTTTTAAGGGAGCGTATTTACCGAGCTATTTATTGATGTAACGGCTGAATGCAATAACCATGTCGTCAACCATGAACAAATTCAAGGATGGAAATTGTATTGTATTTAGTGGATTGGGCACTCTCGAGAAAAGATGATATAAATGTCGGTACGATTGAAGCACACGATGCCTAAACGATAAAATATAGTTAAATTTAAATTACTAATCTAAATAAATGTTCTGAGTGAGACGTGAAAGTGAATATTTGACAATACTTTAAAAGTAATGAAGAAAAACATTCAGCCCAGTTCAATTTTAAAGATTATAATTTTCCAACAATATAAAATAAAATATGTTTACTGTATGTGTAATAAGTTCATCTGCTCGGTAACATTACACACATCCGGTAACATTACGAGAATATTTCCGTATCGCGTTCAACAATTATTCATTTTCAAAATTGGCTCGTGATAAAGTGAATTATTTCGGTTGTGACCGATTCCCTTATAAATATACGAGTTCCTTTTAATTTTTTTTTGAGGCCGAGCTTTGTAAAAATTGTGGGTCTCTACGCTGGACATTACCCATGCCCAGGATATAACATGTATCCAGGCTAAGTTCAATTATTGTCATTCAGTAGTATTGCTTCCGCTTGGCGATAATGTTAAAGCGGCTGCTGTCGGTGATGCTATGTTGTACTCTTTCACGTTGTGAAGCAGATGGTGTTACAACGTCCTCTCGCTTTCAGCTTCTGTCATTGAAACTCCAAGTCCATGTATTTTGACACGAATGAGCCCAATGTTTCTTCAATTTTTCACTGAAGTTCACGAAGTCATTGCTTAGCATCCCGATGGTGGATTTTGAAAGCTTCGTTGATGCAAGTAAGTTGTTCAGTTTTTTTAATTATCTAGACTAATAGAGAGTATTACATTGGATACTGTAATTCGGCGGCCATTTAGATTTTTTTATCGTAATAAGATCTATAAATCGTCTGTAGAATTTACGTGAATGACAAATGTTATCAATTGTTGAAAAATTGATTACATGATCTTCAAATATCCAATTTTTCTTATTTACAAAAAGGAATTTTTTTAAATTATGAACCTTAATACTACTCCAGATTTGGCTTTTAGTAAGATATATTTATAACAAGTAAAAAAGGGATATAATAGCGATGCAGTTGTTTTATCCGCCACAATTATCAACCTGAAATAACACACATACACATTTGTATAATTTCACTATAGATAATCATACACTCGAACCTTTAATTGTCACGAAACTGTAAAAGAAGACACATACAAAAGTAGCATATAACATTTTAATATTATTTAAGTATGGTACGAACTTCACAAATACATGTCAACTTAAACACATATGCTTATATGAACAGTGAGGCACAATTTTAATGGTCATCATTAGTAATTGTGGCGGATAAAACAACTGCATCGCTATTATATCCCTTTTTTACTTGTTATAAATATATCTTACTAAAATCCAAATCTGGAGTAGTATTAAGGTTCATAATTTAAAAAAATTCCTGTTTGTAAATAAGAAAATTTGGATATTTTAATGGATTTCATTATTTCTGTTAAATTATCTTCTTTACCTAGTTGAGTAACAAGATTATTGAAGGAATATAAACCATAGTTAGAGGATAAAGAGGGGTATGTATGTATATCGTATTGTCGAATTATTCACTAACAAAGTTATACAATTTTTGCGTAGCTCTTTGAATTTATATCTTCATATTCAATTCAATATCTTTCAGGAATTCTTAAACCTAATTAAACTGTCGATTAGCGTCAACAACCTGAAATTTCTGGATAAGTCCACCTGGTATTGCGAGAACGAAGGCAGTAAGGGGGCAGGTATCACACTCGATAGCAAAATAAATTGGGCACGTCACTTCGTGTTCCATAGTTTTAATTTCTACTCCCGTAACTGCAAATGTAGGTAAAAATATACCGAATGTAACAAAGTAAGTTTATTCGAAATGTGGAATACATATTATAGTGTCGAATAATGATAATATTTAATGTAAAGGAACGTTCATCTGATGATAGACTCGAGATTTTGTGTCATGAAATACTCGTAAATAAAAATGTTATGGTATCGATTATTGGCGGATCTCGGTAGCAGTATGGAGCTTATTATATGCTCATATATAAATTATATAATTATATAAATTATAATTAAGTTAATTGTTTAAGTGAATTTCTAGCATGCTTATCTAACTACGAGGTGAGTGAGGATTGGATTGTTATAAAGAAAATTGATGTAGTAATATTTGTTATAATTTCTTTGTCGAAAGCCCCAGAAATATCAGTTTCAGCAACCTTTGATAATAATTTAGAACCAAAATTGTTTAATAATAATAATGAATTAAAGACATTTTGCAGTGAAAACTTTTCAAAAAAGATTTGTAATATTGAAGACATTTTCTCAGTACGATATCCAATCTTTAAAAATCAAAATACTAGCAAACAATCTTTTGATGATACTTGTTTTAGTTTTGTTGATATGTTAAAGTGCGCTTCTGTAAATTTAGATTATGACATCAAATGTAAAAATGTAGATTTTTGTGTGAACAGATAACTGTATTAACAACAAAAAAAGAAAGACTTAGATAATCTACAAACTTTTTAATTTATCTCTGTCTATTATATTCTATTTCACCTCATGCTTATCGTTACTTGCGCAGTATTGCTTTATTACATATGCCTTATCCTAAAACTCTTCAAAACATTTATTCGAAATACAACTGCAATCCAAAAGATGAACAGTCTCACTACAATTTTCTTAGATACATTAAGCAAACGTTCAGCCTTTTAAACCAAGCAAATCATATTGTTACTTTAATGATTGATGAAATTTATCTAAACCATATTTTGATTATAAAGCAGGTAATATCGCAAGCATGTCTTATACTAACCAACAGGCTGCAGAATCAGGATCATTCTGGAGAAGTAAATGATTACCTATTCCCTATAAAAACACACTTTTATTCGCAAAATGAATATTGTTTAATAATATAAAATAACAAGTAAAGTAATTCGAAATTATGTCGTTTTAAAAATTACTATCTATTACTCTATTGTTATCTCCGCCGAAGAAATTAGCGCACAAATTGGAATGATTGTAAAATAAGGCACATAAACGGTGCAGAGGATGCGTCGATAAAGCGTCTTTAAGACTTCGTGGGTAAAAAAGAATTCGCTACGGTTCGGTGGGTTTACGCGCCGCCTTTTCAGTTTAAATTTCTTCTATATTTTCTTATATTCTGGCATATTTTCTTATTATCTGTATTTATACTGCATTTGATTTGAGAATTTCGGTAAATATTTATGTTCTGATCTCTTTTTGGCAGCTGTCAAGAAATATTGACACTTTTAATTTCAGATTAATTTAAACACAACTTTATTTAATACTCATTTACTATATTCTGAGGCGATTATTAATTACAGTTTTAACACTCGACATAAAAGTCGTTAAGATAAAATAATTATGTGTAATTTATTAACATAGAAAGTGATTTTTAAATAGTAGCGGTAGGAAATGTTTTCTTAAATAGAGAATGGAAGTTATAATTGATAATTTTGCATTTCAAAAAGCCATTTACCTGCATAATTTAATCAAGTTTAATTAAAATAAAAATAGTAGTTTTTCTATATATTAAAATATTTTAAGGTTCCTTGTTAGTGAGTATTACCGTGACATTGCTTTGTTGTTACTGTCTTTACCCTCTTATACTTACGTTATGTTATTTTATAATAAATCTCATCACATGGAAAATTATTACAAAACTTCTCATGCGAGGTAAAAGTAAATATGGTACATATGAAAGATATTACTTTACCTATCGACTTAAAAATCATATTTACAAAAACTGTAGATTTTATGTAAAAAGATTGTCTATGGTAAAAATGATTTCGTTGTCATTTGTCCAAACTTAGAATCTGTTGATGTCTCACCAAGCAAAATTACAGGACAAGAAAAACAGTCTTTGTTATGACGGCTCGAATTTATAATACATTGCATATATAATACATTAATAATGACGGAATTTATAATACATTGCTCCGGCGTTATGGTTAGTTTTGGAAATAAAATAAAGCTATATTACCACGTACACTTATATCTACGGATAGAAAGCAGAGTAGTGTGATAAAGGACGCGCTTGTCATTTAAATTGCAAAAGTGTGGAAGACGTCATATGCCACCCGGATTTATATAAGAGAGTCAAGTTAGGAAATCAGATTATAGTCATTACAGTTTAAACACGAGCTATAACAGTTCTTCTGAAATCCAAAGTTAGGCCGGATCTAACGTTACAGCTAGTACATGCCAGTTTGGATACAACCGTTATTGCTTATTTAAGAATTCCAGACATAAAGAGAGAAGACATGTCTCTGGCACGAATAACCTTACAGATAAACTTCCACGAAAGAAATATATCATTCTTTTGGTGCAATTTTTTTACAAATAAAAATTTAGTTGCGTGACCAGAAACAAAATTACCTCAAAACCTAAAATTGTGTAATTAAAGAATTATGATTTCAGAAGTAAGGAGAAGCATACAGACAGTGTATAGTAATTTCGAAAGTGATAACTGGTATTATTTATTACACTCATACAAAAGTAAACCTTTACGGGAAAATATTACAATAACATGCGCTCTTTGCAATCGACTGTAGATAAACATAGTTTACTAATAAAGAACTAATAAAGGTAAACATGTCAGATATATCTAACAAAATAATTTTAAATTATGTCTGCCTTCTTACCACCATGTGATATAGTCATTGTGACTATTATATATCTACTTGTATACACTTGTATAAATATTTATATATGTACTAGCCACAATTAAATGAAGCTACGTGATGTAGTATTATTTCTACTTTTTTGAGTTCTTTACCACGACCTAGGTTTCGTTGTATTGCAACATCTTCAGGTGGGCTATTAGCAAAGATCTTTGGTAATAGCCCACCTTTTGATTAAACTCACTTAGGTTACACAATAATTATTTCCTGTAATTGTGTTGGAACCTGTCTTTTTACTTATTGGTCTCAACGTCATGTATAACTCTTCATTCTCATATTTGTTGAATATGAACTCCAACATGACGAGGATTCGTTCAGAGATGTGTCTTTCTCTGTAACTGTCTCTATGGAATCTAATGTGTTTCGGAAGCCTTCCGAAGCGCAAGATGTATCTGATTCACACTTTGACCCCGTGAAATTCACTGGAATTTGATTTCCTTGATTTGATATTTCTGAAACACGTTTAACGACGTGTTTCATGTTTAACGACGTGTTTCTGTTTAATGACACGTTTAACAATCGCTTCTCTACTTTTTATTGTTTTTCTTGAGTTGGGTATAATAAATCGATATTATTGTGTTTATTTGTGTTTTCATAATATTCGAAAAAGATTGTCTTCCTCGATCTTTGCTCATATTTCTTTACCATTTGTTTTGGGAGATGAATCATCGCTTCACACCCGAATACTTTCAGATGACTGATATCTGGTTTCTTCCCTAATCATACCTCTTCTGGCGTGTTATGTTCCAGTGTTCGTGTTAGAGATCTATTAGTGAGATAGGTGGTCGTATAAGCTGCTTCAATCCAATAGTGCTGTAGGAGACTGACGTCGAATAGTCAGCATTTTGACATTTCAATAAGCATTCTGTTCATTTAATGTTTAACCCCATCGTTTTTATGTATTCTTCTTTATTTATGTATTTGAGCTCGACGCGGAGACATTTATATCTGCGATTGAGTTTAACTTGGTTCTTTAAATCTTCGAATTTCTCCAACGCTTCCGTTGCAGGAAATAAGAAAAAAGCTTTTTTGAAAATTGAGCTATGAACGTTATAAATTATTTCGCTTCACCCTGCAATGTAGCTACTGTCGGACTACAAATATCTGAATGCACTAAATCCAACAACTTTGTGGTTTTTAATCCTATATATTTACGAGGTAATCGCATTTGTTTGTCTTCTAGACTTGTTGTTGTTGTTGTACATTTAGATCTATCTTGGATAATCGAATACCGCCAGTAATTTCTATAATTTTTTCTAGATCGTTAAAATTCAAATGATCCAGAGGCTTGTGCCACAAATCAACATCCGATATGTATGTAACATTGTTATATGTAAAAAAGGTTGCTTACCTTTATTATTAAACTTTATTTGACGATCATTTCTAATGACTTAAACGTTATTGATAATAAATTTGTTGCTAATTCTGGCACATACAATATATTTTTAGGTATGATTTTATTGTACTAACTATCGTTACAAACATTAAGATCACTAGTCCATTATTGAATGTGGCTTGTCATCTGCCACTTTTACCGTCTTGATGGACGACGCCGTCCCTGCCGCTGAATTGCGGTGGCAATTCGTACTCTCGTGGAAAATACAGTTGTGCTTTGTCACGTTCATAAAGGCACCCGAATCTATGTATCATTCCTCGGTATCACTAGCCGAGGTGGAGAAAGCAGTAGCGTAGCTAAAATGCTCGTTGTTTAAGTTCCTTTGTTTTCGCTCGAATATTCACTATTTTCTTATATGACCAAATTTGTTATAGTTGAAGCTCTGGAGTTATTTATGAGGATTGTTTTGGTATATATCCTTTTTAAAATTTCTGTTCATCGCGAACGCGTTTGTTACGTTTTTTAATTATATAGTATGTTCATAAAAAACACTACTTCTTTATTTCGTATCTATATATTTAATTATATCAGAATACAAGTAACTTCACACATGTCGAGGCTTCAACTGCCACTCTTTCGGTCAAAAGTTCTTCCATGAAGGAACTCCATGTCCCGCCGTTATTAATTTAATATGTTAAATGCATTGAAAAAACTTGTATTTCAAACCTGCTTACTTCCATGTATTTGCTATAATAATCTACAATAATGAGATAACAATTTGAGATAATAATTGAATTCAGATATAATCGATCGGAAACTAGTTTTACCCAAGGTAAATTAGACACGTTATGAAACATTATTAGTTTCTTTGAATTATTTACTGTATATATTTGGTACGTTTAGCAGTTAAAACAAATATCCTTAATTTTCGTTTCCTTTCCGGCCAAAACTGTATTATATTGGTATAAGTATTAAATCCTAAATTTAAAACAACAAACTTTATTATATTGGTATAATTATTAAATCCCAAATGACCGTCATGAATACAGTTTAACATAATTTTTATAGTGAGCTTGGTATTAAAATTGAATTGTTCTTAAAGATTATCTCACCAACAATTGTCAAATCATGCCGATAATTACAAAATGGAGTTACAATATTATCCATTTTACGTTTACAATTAGGTCCACCATTAATAAAACAATTTTCAATTTGCTAAGTACAGGATCCTCATCAGTCTTTAATTAGTTGTCTTTTTTCTTCTGAAATAGGTGAGGAATTAAATGTAACATTAACATGCCATACTATTTCTTTAAGTAATTTATTGTCTACCATTTCTAAAATCTCCTTATGGGTATCATTTTCTGAATAATAGGATCTACTTAGAAAATCCGAAATATACATCTCTTTACCAGGAACATATTTTACGCATAGATCATAAAACCCTGTACTTTTAACATCATTCTTTCAATTCTTATTGATGCTTTGAATAAAGGTTTCTTAAATAAACTTTCTAAAGCTGAATGATTAGTCTCAACAACAATTCTTTTTCCTAGAATATACTTATGAATTTTAACACAACCATACACTATTGCTTAAATGTCTCTTTCTCACTGAGCATAAGTATTTTCGCAGTCACTTAGTGCTTTTGATGCATAAGTTACTTAATATTATATGATTTATTAAAATATCCAATGCCATGAAACACTTGTTATACACGATATTATAAACAATTACTGATAAATATACATTAATTGTTTATAATATCGTCCATGTCTATACTCAGAACATTTTTATGGAATTTTTAGTTGTACGATTCAAAGTAACGCACGATTTTGAACCTGATATTGTAGTACAATTAGTGTTTATAATCATAAATAATATATTATCATATTTTCCATTTGATAAATAACCTTAATAGCCGAGATAACTTTAACAGATATCAACTTATCATCCAATGTGGTTAACTTCATTGGTTTCTTAATAATAAACGTAAGATTTAATACTATGTTTTTATATGTGCTAAAATACATGCATTTCACTTGCGCATCCGTGTCAAGTTTTACTCTAATTGTAATTTAGTCACCACTCATTGGTATTAGCTGTGACTAAATTACCGATGAAAAAGCTTTATTCACATTCTTCTACCTGAGCAAGTAGTTAAGTTGATCGTTTTTCGTTGGCATTGTTTTTCTTCCTACACATTTTCGCTAAATGATTTTTGCCTTTACAGTAGTTGCAACTTACATCATTGGCAGGACACTTATTTGTTGAAAACCAAGAATGTCCATATTTAAAACATTGTTTAATTTCCTTTTCGGTAAATTATGATGCACTAATTTTTTTATTTTACGATGCACTAATTTCTTTCATTTGCTTCTGTGACAATTCTGGGGCTTTGCAAATTAAAACAGCTTTCTCATTTGTTAAATCAACTTCTCTTAACAATAATTATGTTATGGACCAGTTCTTTACGCATGTTGTTAAATTGGTAGTTTAGACTTTTATTTTCTAAATCGGTAAGAAAATTATCAAACGATTCCTGTGGCTGTTGACTTCGTATAAAGAAATAATATCTTTCTATTGTGATATTATAGGAATAAAGTAATTGTCAAAAGTTATTAAATGTTGCTTCATTCTCGAAATTAAATAAATTATAAATTTATATACCTTTGTCAGCGAAATTGTGTAACAACTGCTTTGTTGTTATTTTTCTCATATCAGTAACTTTTTCATAGTCTCCTACAGTTATAAAAAATTCAAATTTTTAGTACCACAGTTTCCAAGCCAAAAAAAATATTTTTCCAATAACATATAAATCATGTCCTTGACGTTGTGCTAATGCACCATTGTGATCGGTCACATACCAACGATTTGAGTAAAAATGGCGTAACTACGACTTGAGTAAAAATCTTGGAAATAGATTTTGATCTGTTTCCGCCATTTTTACTTAAATCACGGTCACGTTTTCAGCTGCCAATTGTATTCAGTACTCTAATAATCTTTGAATCTGATAAATTATATTAATTAGCTTTATTCTGACATCATGTACGTTTTTTAATTGTGTAGTTTGTTCATAATAATTACCATTTCGTTTTTTCATATCTAAATATTTATTTATTTAGAATACAAGTAACTTCATACATGTCAATATTTCAACTGCAGTTTTTGTCGTAGGGCCACCTCAAGTGACCAAGTCATACCACTTCGTCATCTTATAACAGCTCTCACTATCGATTGTTCTGACATCGTTAAAATTTTGAAATTTGGCTGAATCTACATTTATTTTCGTACCCGAGCTTTCAATTATTATGATAATTGGCTTTTATGATTTAGGTAGAACCGAAAGCAATATTGTTCCTAACTATTCTTCGTCTACAGAAAATCTGATATTTTGGATCATTATTCTGCTGACTTAGTCTTCGTAATTTCAACATACCGCGAGAGTTATCGTACACAGGTCTTTAAAAAATCTAAAGCGTCGAGATAGCCCTGAATCAATAAAAGCACGTGCCAGATTATTTTAG
Source organism: Druceiella hillmani (assembly GCA_039881145.1). NCBI lineage: Eukaryota > Metazoa > Arthropoda > Insecta > Lepidoptera > Hepialidae > Druceiella > Druceiella hillmani. The sequence continues at coordinate 2,033,776 of JAYKKI010000091.1, forward strand.
AGATTTTCGGAATCTGGGCTTCTTGAATAAGAACAAAAATCGATGTGTCAAAAAAAATTATTTTTGTTCTCGCCTCAAATCATATTTGGAACCGATCGTTTTACTACTTTCGACTCAATTCAACAATTTTTCATATTGCAGGCAGATTTTTACGCCTTCCTGTGGAATAATTATGACGACCAGTTAACCTTTAAATTAAAGTTAGTGAATTATTTAAAGTCCTTTTTACCTTGTTTCGTTGTTATAGTTTGAGAATTTGCACGTTCATAGGTTATACCCTTTTCACAGTTTCCTTGTTTTTAAGTATCGAACTATTTCGATCCTAAGGCTATTGGGCTCATAGTCTACTTAATTAATTTTAGGTTAGTGAATCCGTAAGGATGATTGTTTAGATATTTCTTGATGAGGAGTTCATTTTTGAATTTAATACATTTTTGAAGTCTGGACAAATAGCTAGTGCAACTTTTGATATCACCGAGCAGAATAAGTAAAAGAGAGAAGTGCAGTGATAGAGTTACGGTTTATGTACCCCCCCCCCCCCCCCCAACATAGATTACAAGGATTATATCGGAAAGGGCGACATGATTATTGTCTAAATATTTTAAAAAATAGATTACCCATAACTTCAAAAGTGGCTCTAACTTTATCGCAAATATCTATACTCATCCTAATATCCATTAGGATGAGCATAGAGATTTGTGAGTTAGGACTAGGATTTTATGCTTTATACTCAAGCTATTAGGTTTCACTTGGAGTTCAGTCCCTCTTCCGCTGCCTGGTGGGGTGGTTTATGGGACAAATTAATTCCAATAATTTTGATATTACAAATATACGTATACACACACACACACACATATATATAAATATATATATATATATATACATATATATATATATATATATATATATATATATATATATATATACATAGGAGAGAGTAAGTCCAATATAGGTTTATATTGGACCACTTTTGATAGAATGGCACATATCACCGAATCCTTTCGAGCTATAAAAATGAAGCATGACTCACAATATAGCTTAATTCATTGATTAGAAAATATCAATCTCTTCATATTGTATTGTAGTCACAACTCTAAAAAAATAGTCATTTATTTAAGGTTGTCCTTCGGTCCAATTAATACAATCAGTATCTTAAATTGGACCATGAGGATATTAAATTGTACCAAATAAAAAAACATGTAATTATCTAAAAATATGTACCGTTTAGGATTATCATTTATGTTTATTTTTTAAACGTAATCGGTATTTCAAATTTCAACAATATTACTTCAGGAAGTCTTTGGAAATCTTACTTATAAAGTTATTATAAGCTCAGAAATACAAAATAATCAACAAGAATACCTCTTCTAATGATAATAATATTAACTTAACTAATTACCGCATATGTCAGGGTTTGTTGAACAGGTCTAATGTAGCCTCTTACATCGCACGCATTGCAATCACTCCACTTGGGGTCCACTTTTGTCGAAGTAGTGTTTACAGCACGAAGCATACACATTTTCATCATCATCATCGTCATCTAGTTCGATTATAACATCGGTATCATTTAAACATTGTTTTTTAAAAATTGTTTTTTTTCGTTTCATAGTCTTCTTCACTACTTTTCTTACTTTTTTGCTTTACCAGCTTTTTATTTTCGTTGCATACTTTGTTTTAAAGCTAATTTATATGGAAATGATGTTATTTCAGCTGCTTTTTTTACAACTCTCCTTTTTGCTCTATTTTCTGGTACAGGTGACAAAATTGCGGCTGATTTTCATCATTTTATTTTTCTATCTTAGAACTTGAAGCCCAACTCACTTTGATTTTCTCTAAGGGCATCTGCCGCTTCAAATAGATGTGATGAAACACATTTCTGTCTACTGGTCAAACTTCAGCACAGCGGAATCCGTTCGTCACATTGTTTATGGTAGCTGCGGTAACAATTTTGCAATTTGATATTGAGTAGTCTTCCGTGGTTTATCCGATGCCATCTCTCTATTCCTTGTATATGGAAGGTGCTTAATGGCTTAAAGAATGACACATCCAAAGGTTTCAAGAGTTGTGTGGTGTGTCCAGGAAGTTAAACCATAATCATCCCATTTTCTCTTGCCAGCGTTAGAGCTTCAACGTTTCTTGTGTGGGTCGTATGCCCATCTAACAGAAGCAACACCTTTTTGGCATTAAAATGGCAACGAAATTCTTAAGTGATTCTATATATAAAACCAAATTCACGTAACCAGGGGCCAAGATAGTGACAACCCTGTCGGCCAGGGGATCATCAGCTAATTTTAGATAATTTGTTTTTCTTTTGAAAATCAACATCGGTGAATAATTGACCAGTTGTACTGACACAGCATACTGCAGTTGTATTCATCCCGTGCTCATCACTTGTCACCGATCCAATTTGTTTTTTACCTTTTAATCCCACAAATTTCTAGGCTTTTTTTGATGTTTGCTTTTTTTTATTGTATTGATGAAATACCTGACTCCTCTACATTAAAAATGCTGCTGGTCTGGATTGAATTATTGTCCACAATCTTCTGGAGTAAATCGTAAAAACTGGATACGTTCTCACGATTAAACCCTTTTACTCTATTAAGTGTTTGACTAAGGTTGACTTCTGAGTGTCTTTTCTTAAAAGCACAGAACCAACGCTTACTTGCTATCTCTATTTCTCTATTACAGGAATGAGGGGTTTCATTGTGTTCTGCAATTTGGTAAGCTAACCGCCGCATATCATTAATCCTTAACCCACATATTTGGGATATGTGGTTTTTTAGAAGCAAAAGATGGTCTACAAGTTTCTTTTCCTTTTCAATTAAAAAAAACTGTCGGTTTTCCTTTATATGTGTCAATTTTATTAAGTTACTTAAAAAAATTTATTAAGTAGTTCAGTGTGAAGCAAAATTGCTTTTAGCACTTGATACTGTCTGGAGACGGCATTGATACCCATTTTTTGGTCTTTCTAAGTCTTCTTTATTCCAATTATAATATTTCTTTTTACTCTCGCCATCAGCAGGTGCCATAAAAAATTATTAAAAATTTAAATGTAAAAACAAAAGCGGTTGCATAAATTGAACCGGTACAACTTAGGAACTCAGGAGTGGTTCAATGGTAGTGACATCGGATATATGACGTCACTGCTGATATGCTGAAACGATGCTGTTAGCCATTTTGTTTTGAATAGCTTATCGGGTTTCATAACTTTACGGACTTCATATGCGAGGTGTCAACAAATAAATAGCAAATTACGAAACAAGCGGTTTTGTAGCGTGCATGGAATCCAACCAAGTACAAAAGTCCCTATAAGGTTTATCCGTATAATTGTCTGTATGTAGCAGCTCCTTTTCAATAATAGGTCGACATGGAACTTGAATTTTGAAATAGTGATTAAACATATTAGCTATTGACATATTAAAAACACAACATTTTTATATGGAAAATTTAGAGGCAATTAAAGTAACTAATTTTTTTTTGGATGTGTGAATTTACTTTTTAGGGCCAATATATATTGAAAGGGCCGAGTTGTAATGACGTTTTTTTCAGAATTTGGTAATAAGGTAGCTCTTACATCGAAATATTGCTTAATATGTGCATAAAAAATGCTATGATTATTTAAAAACTGGTAACATCAAATAAACAAATAGTTTTATTTAGGGGAAAATCTCTAAAAATATTGCTTTTTTTATGATATTTGATTGATAATACCTTTGATAAACGATGCTATACCATCTGCTGCCTTCATAGTACTTTATGTTTTTGCACTTTGTTTTCTATGAACGTTGTAGATTCAATTCGATTAATAAAAGGATCGTATTTTGTCTCGCAAATAACTACATCGTTTTATTAAAGGTCATCAAAAAAAGTAATACTTTTAGAAATTTATCCATAAATGAAACTATTTTAGTGATTTAACATTTCGTCGTGTTTGAGACATCGGTATACTTGACAATCTATTTATGTGGTGAAGAACAATATTTTTAACTAATTAATTAAAAATGTTAAATACACGCATCCCAAGCGTGTACGGAACACTCGTAGTGAGTGTTCTACTCGTACTAAAAAGATTTTTATTAGATTAATGTTTATAAATTATATGTTTCCAAAATATTTGTCAGGTAAAATTAACTTATTAATTTAACTACTATAAAAATGTAGAATATTGCTAATACAAAAAAAATTGAAAAGGCATTCTGACATAATATCTCTTCTTATGTATCTACTTTTATAATGGTTTAATAGCCGGTTAAAATGAAAACGTAACTAATATTACATATACATGCAAATAAAATTTGAACTTGTTTATTTATCTCGATTCTTTTGTATCCCAGAATGGAAACGATTTCTCTCAGAATTAAAAAAATACACTGTTAAGAAAGTGAACGTAAGTATGTACTTGCAATAATATATCATGGCAATATGTGAGCCTGCGGTTATCTACTCCAGTGCCACAGGCTCCTAAATTTTTAAGCTATCTAAGCTAGTGTGCATCTCATCGGAAATGGCTGCGTATTATTTCCAATGCTAGAACACGATATTTTCACATGAACATTATATTTAAATTGAACTACCGTTTTCCCGCTTTTCATGTGAGCATAGCCATGAGTCAAAGTAAGTTTAATATAATGATTACTAAACATAAATCCGGATAAAGCTTATCATTTTGAAATCATCCCCTATTCGATTCAATAAAAATATAAACAAAAAAACTAGTTTGGGCGCCTCAGATAAACCAAGACAGTTACATCACAGTATCTTCCCATTTCACTTTTCATGCCTGGAAATTTTCAATTAAGCGTGAAGCATAAACGTCTAATAGAAATCTTACCAGCATTTCGAGATTCAAAATTATTAACTCCAAATAACTATAAATGCTTTTATGTTGTTTTTTTGGATTATACTATCGAACGTAAAATAATACTAAAATCTAATTTACGTTTGTGATTCAATTTTATACTATTGACTAAATCCTAAATGAGGCACTCTAAGATACGCATATGGGGGGGTGTCGCCACCCGGTTCCATAGTGCCCGCCCTTGTTCCAACACGCACTCCTCTGCCCTATGTAAACAGTAATTAATTATTAAATCCTTGACAGATACTAAATTCATTGCGAATTGTCTATATTTTACTGAGGCGGTGTCGTAATTATTATCGTCACAACTTATTAAGGTTAATGGAATTTTGATTTCAAAATTTCCTTTGGGCTGTAAGTTCCATTGCACGATATAATTGGTGCAATACACGAATTTATCGATGAAACTCTTTGGTATGAAACGTTACTTAATAAATAATTTATAAGTACGTAACGAAGTAAATGTAGTTTAAAGCCAGTGTTGCCATAATAAATGGAGTACAGGGGAATATACTCACTCGCGATTAGCTTACTTTGCTCAGAAATATTACTCGTTTTACATATATTATGACTGCATTAATCATGCCTTAATCGCGGCACCTGATTGACTAGACTGCGACAATAAACATGGCTCGATGATTATTTAACGTTTTGTACAGGAAATATCAATTTGGTAACAAAACAAAATCTAGCTTGTTATTTACAGGACAGTGTGATTATTTACACAGTAAATCGTTTTACTTGATATCCGTTAACTTTAAAACACTATCTATATATTTTTATTTGGATTATTATTTATTAATAAACGTTATCCACATGTTTCAGATTCTAAAGACTATTTCTTTACTATTATCTACCGTTCTGTTTATAGTCAACGCGGATTGTATAAATATTGTCCTTATAATTAATAAACTCATTAAGGCTAACATGTAAGGATATCATTCGAAATCAAATTTGACCATAGTACGAAATCAAATTAATTGATTAACAGCATGATTAAAAATTTATTCAAATCATTTGGTGAAATTGAAAAGGAAAATTTTATAAACATTAAGTGGAAATATTTCGAAGGTCACCAAAACCTTAAGAACTTTCATAGAGCAATGTACATATATATATATATATATATATATATATATATATATATATAAATATTATAAAAGTATGTGTATAATGTGCATATAATGTGGGAGTTATATAGTGTGGTAAACCTCTGTCCCCTATACATAAAGAAGGTTCCCGTTTTTACCTGAAGGACGTGCTTAAAGGGTGGAAGTTTCGCTCTCTAGAAATTTCCAGAACAGTCTAGAACATTCGAGAGTATTCGAGAGTATTCCACGACATTCCAGAACAGCCCGGAATATTCTATATTTGAGACTGCCAGCTAAGATTTTAAACGATCAGTATGCCTAGACTTTAACTTCAATAATAGGTGTTACAATACTATTCAGTAATATTTGGTGTACGTCTGGCAGACAAATTGTGGAAAGGAGTCTGTTATTCCCAATCGTAATAATCTGGGATTTACTTCGGTTGATTAACGGATGTTTTTCTAAGCTGCTGGCTACAGATTGAGACGTTAAGATTAAAGATGGTCGTTGAAATAGTAGGGAGGCAGAGTTTCACTCTGGATAGTACATGGTGTAGTCTGTGAGATTTGTAGAGTGCATGTAAAACTTTCATTAAAAAAAACAAAGTATCAGTGCATTCACAAGAGAACGGCAATGAAAACCGCTACCAAAAGGTATTTCAACGCAAAATACTAGGCGAACATTAAACAACATGACGACATTTAACGCCATATAATGAACAAAATAACTTAACAACAATCGCCATTTATTAAACGCAAATTATAATATTTCAAATTTTATTGAATGTCAAAATAAAATGACTCATCAAAACTTGAATACCACTGGAATTTTGGAATAGATATATCCATTATATTGTGGGTATTTGGGTATATTAATATCAATTTTGTAGACTGTTAATTACTTAAAACTCATAACAACATTTAAATAAAAATTATAATGTTACCAGCCCGGCTTCGCTCAGGGATTTGATATAAGATTGTGTGGAATAAAAGGATAAACTTTAAAATATAAAAGGTAAACAATTTTTATTGAAAAGATATTCTAACTATTTACAATAATTTTTTTAAACACCATTTTTCATTTTATTATCCGGGGTATGTATGTACAAATTTTTTGAATCTCCTCGAGAGCAAGCTAAGTATAATTGACCGTGATAAAAGCGGATTCCTTAAGGTTGATACCACAATGTTTTAAAATGTTTTCCTTGCGCTTTGGTAGTTGTAATGTTATAGGCTAATTTAATTGGAAATTGCAGTCTTTTAAATTGGAATGGCAGTTCAGTAGAAATCAATGGTATTCTGGGGATAAATACCGTGTGTCCTTTGTCCTTTCCAGTCATAAGTTCGGCTTCGATGCTGTTATTGGATAGCTGTTTAACGATCATCCCTGTTCCATTACATAGTTCTGGTGAGTTGAGATTTCTGAGTACTATGATCGGACATCCAATTTTTAGTTGAAGGCAATATAATGGCATTCCTGGTACTTGCAAAGAGTTTGAAAATTCTGTAGGGATGTTGACACTTTCTTGAACGTTTACCATCGTATCGATCAATTTGTATATTCGCTCTTAACCGGTAATTTTCTTTTGAATATTAAAGTTGATATCGTCGACAATATTATTTTAGTTGCCATAATTTCCCTCTGAAATAGCCACTTCGTATTGGTATAGTTGTGAACAATATTTGTATAAATTTGGTCGATGAGTTTGTTCTCAGTAGTGGCTATGTCGCAGAAATCACTGTTGAGTTCAACGAGGCTGATCGTCTGGTATTGGTCAGATATATGCCTTCGAATGTTTGTAAAAGTTTTTGAGCAAAATGTGCTGTCGTTTCCGTCTTTCGATAGTTCAACTCTCATATTTTTCGTTAGTCGCAGTATTTGTATGTGTGGCTAGAAATGTGATTTTTAAGCATGCGTTGTTTTCGTCTGCTGGTGTTGACTTGGGGATAACTGAAAGTGTTTGTCGAAAATCTCCTGAGAGTATGAGTAGAGCTCTTCTCATTACTTCAGAGTTACCTCGCAAGTCTTGTAATATTCTATCGATGGTTTCCAGTGATTTTCTATGTGCCATTATGCATTCGTCCCAAATGATAATTTTAGCTCGTTTTAGAAGTCCACTGTATACCGATTCTCTTGAGATTTTACATATAAGGGATTGTTCTTCGACTATATTCAACGGTAGTTGGAGGGCGGAGTGGGCGGTTCATCCTCCTTCCATAAGTGTGGCGGCAATGACGAACGGCCAGTGCAAGTGCGATGTGTTGTTTAGCACGTATTTCTGCCAGAAATAGATTTATTAGAAACATTTTCCCGGTGCCACCTGGTGCGTCCAAGTAAATCATTCCGCCAGTATTGTGCGAACAATGTATTGAAGTAGTTCTTTAATGTTATAGTTTTTTTCCTTCGTAATTTCGAAGTTTAGCACACTGAAAACATCTTAACGTGGTGCTGACATCAAAAGTTGTACAAGGTCTAGTTTTTATTGCTTAACTTTTAGGCGAATGAATATTTTATTGAAGACGTCGTCGTTAGATTCGATGGCCAGTTTGGATGAGCTTGTCGGATTTGATACAGTATGTCAACACTCATACTCTATTTGAAGGAGTCCCATAGCTGTTTTGGATTCGATGGGTTACATGTTGTTAGTATTATGGCGAATCAGTCTCTGATTTGTTCAGCTGAGGCTGTGACTGAGGCTTCTTGTAGTGTTAATTCCCAGTGGTTATCGTTTTCCAGTAGTCCTAAGCATAGGCATGCTTCTCTGTACGTCTGGCATAGGTAACCGTCAACAGTCTTGAGATCTGTGAAACTTGTTGGTCCCCGTATTTCGTGTAGCACCATCCGAAGATACAAACATTCAGCGTTCTTCAGATTACGTTCTTTAAACGGGTAAACGTTCAAGAAAGTGTCAACATCCCTACAGAATTTTCAAACTCTTTGCAAGTACCAGGAAAGCCATTATATTGCCTTCAACTAAAAATTGGATGTCCGATCATAGTACTCAGAAATCTCAACTCACCAAAACTATGTAATGGAACAGGAATGATCGTCAAACAGCTATCCAATAACAGCATCGAAGCCGAACTTATGACTGGAAAGGACAAAGGACACACGGTATTTATCCCCAGAATACCATTGATTTCTACTGAACTGCCATTCCAATTTAAAAGACTGCAATTTCCAATTAAATTAGCCTATAACATTACAACTACCAAAGCGCAAGGAAAACATTTTAAAACATTGTGGTATCAACCTTAAGGAATCCGCTTTTATCACGGTCAATTATACTTAGCTTGCTCTCGAGGAGATTCAAAAAATTTGTACATACATACCCCGGATAATAAAATGAAAAATGGTGTTTAAAAAAATTATTGTAAATAGTTAGAATATGTTTTCAATAAAAATTGTTTACCTTTTATATTTTAAAGTTTATCCTTTTATTCCACACAATCTTATATCAAATCCCTGAGCGAAGCCGGGTACCCCAGCTGGTAACATTATAATTTTTATTGAAATGTTGTTATGAGTTTTAAGTAATTAACAGTCTACAAAATTGATATTAATATACCCAAATACCCACAATATAATGGATATATTTATTCCAAAATTAATATTTTGCGTTGAAATACCTTTTGGTAGCGGTTTTCATTGCCGTTCTCTTGTGAATGCACTGATACTTTGTTTTTTTTAATGAAAGTTTTACATGCACTCTACAAATCTCACAGACTACACCATGTACTATCCAGAGTGAAACTCTGCCTCCCTACTATTTCAACGACCATCTTTAATCTTAACGTCTCAATCTGTAGCCAGCAGCTTAGAAAAACATCCGTTAATCAACCGAAGTAAATCCCAGATTATTACGATTGGGAATAACAGACTCCTTTCCACAATTTGTCTGCCAGACGTACACCAAATATTACTGAATAGTATTGTAACACCTTAAAGTTAAAGTCTAGGCATACTGATCGTTTAAAATCTTAGCTGGCAGTCTCAAATACTAATTAAATAAAACTTAAGAATTCAAAATACTTTCTCTAAAGCGACTTCAACAATCCCATTAAAATATAAATTAAAATCTATCATTGATTACGCAGATCCAGACTTAGAGATAGCATGTCCATATTTCATTAAAACCAATTAAGCAATTGGTTTTAATGAAATATGTTAAATATGCATTAAAACCAATTGTTAAATATTCAGAAAAACCCAGAAAAGCAGTTTTTCTGGGGAATAAAAACTTCACTCATTTTATATTTGTCTTAGAAAATATGTCCAAAATATGGTCATATTTTTAGGTCTCATCTTAAGATAGAAATATGTGACCGGCGTAATACCTATTCTATGCTTTTTTTTAATATTTCGAAGGATTCGTCCAGTCGTTCTATTTTAATCCTAAATAAAAGCTACAGATGCCCGTGAACTTGAACTGCATTCTGATTTCACTCTCCTTTTTCTTAATTTGTTGAGTTTATAATTTTAGGGGAAAGTTGTTCTTCCAGAAAGTATTGTACCAGAAGAGATCGTTTATGTTGAAATAAGTTAGCCTAATACACGTTGAAGTCTATAATAAATAAATAAAATGAAATTTTCTCTCTCACACTTAAGAAATGGTCGAAAATAAAAAGAAGATATCAACTCGGCAAAATTTCTTATAAGTTTGGGTTTATGCAGGTATTTGTTAACGTGGGCATTGTTAATTATAAGTCTAATAAGATTAAGTTATTTCTAATCACGGTAAAATTAAGTCGCTTGATACGAATAGTGATGAAAGCTGTCTCTTTAATATGTTATAAACAATATATGGTTAAGGTCGTTGCGGTGCGACATTAGATTACTTTAGTTTTTATTGTAGAATGCTACAAAGAGAATAGTAATACTTATTGTCACACCCCTACCGTATATTTGTTTGTTATGCATAAAAGTTAGAAACATTTAACTTATGATTAGAAATATTGTATTTATTTATTTATTTACACACATACATTTTTCGTTACATTACAGGAAACCTATTGGTACCGATAAGAAATTAATAGTTTAACAAATGTTTAAACTTTTAGATTAAACATAAATACAAAATACACAAGACCTACAAAAGATAACGACGACACATTTCCACAAATCTACTTTTAATCAAATCACATTCTGGTGTCACACGATTGAGTAGTTGACTACCGCGGAAAACTGGAAAGTATCGATATAATTCCGGTATAGGGAGCGGTACAGTAAAAAAGTGATGATTGCATGAGTGGGGAATATTGTCAGGTACGAAGAATAAAAATTTACGCAATAATACGGGGCATAGAATTTTTCGTTTTAATAACTGGAAGATAAATTTCATAAGCCCAAGGTATATCCTGTGTTCCAAAGAATGGAAACTTAGCATACCAAAGAGAAAATCAGTGGAAAATAGAAAGGGAAGGTAACCATACTCTCACATATACAGATATCGGAGGAACGTTTTTGCACATGTTCAATCATCAAGCTATACTTGGCTTCATGTGGGCTCCAAATGATGAAGTCGGTTTCTAATTGACTGCCCACTAATGAAATGTACAACAGGCGAATTGATGATATGGAAAATCCTTTGAATTATCTAAATATGAAGGTCGCACGTAGGCATACCGAATCCAAGTTTCCGAAACGATTTTTTGCTACGTTCTCTATATGCCCACGAAACGTCAATCGCGAATAAAATCTGACTCCCAAATTAATGACCTCATTCAAACGATATAGCGGGATCCCTCTGACCGCATATTTGTATTTTTAAAAGCGTGTGCTCAGCTGTAAAAGCGTGTACTCGGCTGTAAAAGCGTGTGCTCAGCTGTAACTCACTATTGAAAATTTGGTTGCGTTAAGTCGTAAGGCGCTTGCTGCGTATTCTACTACGGCACTGCAACCATTCGCCATCTATCGCATCCTTGACTACTGTAAACAGTTTCGTGTTGTCCGCGAATAACAAAAAATACGCAGTCTTCATCGCGCAACCAATATCGTTTATCAGAAAAGTGTAAAGTAGAAACCCGGGATTTGAGCCCTGACTCACTCTCGATCGTGTAAAGCCAATCACGGACATAAAGTTCACTCGTAGGTATTGCTTTCTATTTTACAACTTACTTCTTATTTTCCTGATTCCCATTATAATTTTATGTTTTATTATTTATTTTTTTATTTTATGTTGATTAGTTATTTAATTGTTAATGGATAAATATTTTAGTTTCATGGAATTTTTACAAGATTGATTTTAGTATACACTTAACTTTTAAAAGAATAGTAAAATTTGCCAAATAAATAAACAGAGTACATATATGATCATGATCGCACACTAGAATCTAAATAGTCAAGTCTCGGGTAAAACAAGTTACGGCAACGAACATTTTCTTGACTTAATTAGGTTTAAACTATAAAATTATGACATGATATTTTTATTTTCTCCTAATGCTAAATTTTGACTGCGCTGAATTTAGTAACCTTTTTATTTTCAGGCATAACGGACAATACAAACAATTTTGTACAATTTTATTAATAGTAATTGAAAATTCGACACCGACGATTGATGTCGTTTGGCAAACAGTGCGGAGACGTTTAGTGACTGGGGTATTGCAAGTCGGTGGAAACAACATAATTAAGATAATTCTATGCGAATAAAACTGCGAGGCACACCTAGTGTACAAAATATGTTTCGCGACGTTCCAGTAGTCGATAGGAATAAAGTTAAGTTTAAATACGATTCGCGTCTCCGGTATCGTTATCGCTATCTTTAAGCTATCTTTCAGTTATCGCTGTCGCTGTCTCTGTTTCTACTGTCGATTGACAGCAACATTAGCTGTCACTGTCCCTGTCAATCGGTACGACAGTGAGATCGAGAGCGGAATCGAGGGAGGGTTTGAGTCATTTAGAGAGTGCACCAAATGCGTTCTTGAAAAAAATGAGGACGTAAATGACTCATTGTGAAGGGATAGTCATCAAGACTGTTAGGTAGAGGTGCTCGATGGTAGGTATGGAATACTAGTAGGGCCCCTTTTGTTATCTTCTGGGGAATGTTAAGATTTTCTGGAGTAGTCCAAAACAATTCGGGTGGAATATGGGAATGGTGTGTTCGTAGTCGCCGTTGTTCCACAGTTTTATTAAAGTTTTACGCAAATCATGAAGTTATAACTTATTATGAAGTTATCACTGTCACAAAACTTATTCAAAATTTTCATAAATCATTTCTATCAATCTTCGATTTCCGATTTACCTCATACCATTATATTAATTCAATATTCCTTTTTATTTTCATTATGACCTTATTCTCATTTTATGTGAGTTAAGAAACCTTTCACCGTTCTTTCATACAAGATAAAGATTATATTCGTGGCTCTTTAGTATTTTACCTACAACAGTTTAAATTACTTTCTTTCATTTAATTTTTAGAGATCCCTCAACTGATGGTTGCACTTCCTGTGATAAAAAGAAATATTTTTTAATAATGTTGAGACTAATTTTTTGAACGTATAAAAAGGAGAAAGAACTTCTTATGTTATCGTCATGCAATTTTTGAAATTCAAATAATCAGAAATGCGATAGACTAATTTGAATGAAATTGGAAATAGAGTGAGTTATTAAACATTTGAATTTGAAAAGTACTAGCTGGTTTGATTTCTATGGTTTTTTATAATAAAACATACTGCCTGTTTCGAAATATTAATATCAATAAGAAGAGTAAAAAAGAAGTAATTTAACCGTGAATAAATTTTTGCTCCTTCTCCGCGCATACGGCGAGGTACAGTAAATTTTTCTGAATATTAAATAAAATTTTAACCGGAATCATATACATGCTAAATTTATATAAATACGTTTAAAACCTTAAATATTGTGAAGACCTTACATCCGTACGAAGTTGCAAGGGTGCCTCATTTCTCCGTGGAACCCTAAATAACAAAACGTGTGCATACTGCTTGGTTCCAGCGAATAATAATTTATACGTAAATATTTGCTTTCATAAAAAACCCATTCTGCTTCTGTGCTTCTGAAGCGAAATATAGTCAATATCATGTATTGATATTTCCTATATTATCTTACGTTTCGCTCTGATTCTTGTACAACTATTAACTTTTTAGTACAATTACAACTGCACCCCCAATGTTTCAACCAAACACTTTAGAACTAAAAATGTCGCGAATTTTCCTTTAATTACTTATTAAGATTCAAATGCCGCCATGGTCTAGAGGCAACTATTCGAATCATAAAGATGGAGTCGCCAGTTATAAAAGTTTCAAAGCAAATGTATTTTTAACTCAATGGTGGTTTTTTGTATTTCATATTGATTAATAATTAAAATATCGAGTTGATAGCAAAATTCACTTAGACTATAATTTCCACCACTGTTCGAAGTCGCATAATCAGTGAAAACTCTTTAGAACATGGATGATATCTTCACTGATTAACTTTGGGTTTTTGGTACATCTATTGGTACATCATTTTGGTTCAAAGACAATAATGTCTGACAGATGTTGAGAAATAAAAAAACATAAAACAACATCCAATTAATACTAAAATTCTTTGTAGATAACTATGCTAGTATTATTAAAAATGTAGCCAACCTTTCAAATGTAATTCAGAATGGTTGAATTACATTAACCAGCAAAACTCTTATTCATATTACAATTGCAAATAAAGAAAGTAGAGAGGTACATATATATATATATATATATATATATATATATAAAAAATATATATATATATATATATATATATATATTATATATATATATATATATATATATATATATATATATATATATATATATTGGAATCTAAAATCTCACACGGAATAAGCTAAACAATTTTTGACATACTTGCTGATTCAGCTTTCTATTTCAATAATGTTTTATTCAATTGTAACTTCACGTTATTTAAAATATTTCTTTTAATTTGCTACGTTTCTATTTATTCGTTTATTCTATTTCTGTTTATCTTTGCTTTTTATGTAATATAATTATTAGACCACGAACATAAGACCAGTTTAATTTCGCGTGACATTTCTAAGTTAGGTTATATCAATAAAAACGCGTTTGAAATCAACTAAGTACTTATTATACATGCTTGTAACACAGAATTGTTATATCTGAAGTCTATAAAGTTTTGTAGACGAGAATTGTAGACGAGAGCGGCGGAGTAAAATATTTACATTCGTATTTTTTATATTTCAAAAATATTTACGACATGTGAATTACATTCGGGAGCTGCATGATGTCTGAAGTATGTGAATAAATTATAAATTACTAGTAATATAACATTTTGTAAGCATATGACGATTTTCCTTGCGATTCCAGAGATAAACGGATTTTTCATACCAGTTAGATTAAACACTTTTCATAAAATAATTATAGGTCATCCGTTTCCATGCTAAATTAACTCGCATGACATATTTGAGCTAATAATGGTGAATAAAAGTTGTATCAAGCAAAAAATGATCCTTAAAGTTCGAAAACGATCCTTAAAGTTTATGAAAGTCAATTTTCAGCCCACCGTGCAGCAGTATTTTCAAAAACATCTGTTGTTTCAAAATATCTCCTATTTTTTGAAAGATTTTATATTATAGTATATTTTTATTTCTCCAAATATAGCCAACCATGTTAATTGTAGAAAGGTAAGATTAATAAATTAGACCGATTAATAAATTAGATTGCAAATATTAATAAATTAGATCGCTTTAGTATTCACTAATATTTTACTGTATTTATTAAAAGTTGAAAACAAAATTACTGTAGTACTTACATATAATTCTAGAGTATTTTAAAATATACTCTCGGTTCGGTCAAAGTTTTAGAAATAATCCCTCCGTTGCAAAAGTGATTGAGGGAGGATAATAGGGGTTAGTATCGTCCCCTGGGGGGTGAAAGTAAAAAAAGAAAATTTACGCAATAAAACCACAAGTTTTCGTGTTAAATATGTTCGCATATTTGTCGACGATGATTTGCTTAGAAATCTCATTCAAGATAATTCTAGTAATTTTTGAGTTGATTCTGTTTTTAATCAGAATGCAATTATACACTTATCATTCGTGACAAGTTTTACAAAAATTACTATGTTCAAGTGTAGGATATATACGAGTAGGTAAATTAGATATAATATACATTATTATGTTAGAATAAATACCACATAAATTTTCTTAATTTTCCAAATTTTACCATGTACATAAATATTAATATTTGTAGCTTAAATTATAATTATTTTGAAATACATTGTCTCAAATTTTGGATAAAATTACAATATATAAAAAGTTGTGACACTTTACAAACTGATAAGAACCGTAAAGATTTAATATTGAATTTTGCATGCAAAATTCTGACGACAAAAACGATTAAATTATAATTTCTCCCACAAGAAACGATAAAACGAAATAAAATAAATTAAAAAGCAGTTTCAATTTTATCTGGATAAACCTACCTAATGAAATATTTTTACTTAAAAATAAGACTTTTTAAATTCTTCATAACTTTTGATTTTTGCAAAAGTGGCTTAAACTTGATTTTGTTTTTTAATATTCACAACCTCAATTTGGAACCCATTGCGTAATAGGAATTTGGATAATTGCAAAATGGATTAAAACATGGACTAACACGTCACTCGTTCGCTCGTTCAAGCCATACACGAAATAAGTGTACGGCTTGAACGAGCGACATACAATTTTTCGAAATGTTTGTTATGTGTAAGCGCACCGGACGACTCACGCAATTGATAAACGCATTGGAAATCCATAACTTGTTTCTTCCCAGAATAAGTTCAAATTTTGTGGTGTAAGGAGTAAACACAGATTAAATTCATTTTTCCGTTTTGTGATAGCCGGTCTTCATGATCTTATGTCTAATCAACATCAGAATGCCCACTCCATTTTTCTTACTTTTTTGAGTTCCTTCTTAATGTATTATACCACTACGCATTTGTCGTTTTTTTTTTCGTAATGGAACATGTTTATTAAATCGTTTTTGTTAATTAGTAAGTTGAACTTCAAGCAAGTTGGGCTAATGTTCTTTTAGTTCAGTATTATTAGAATATTCGAGGTTATAAAAATAACAAGCAGGTCATGAATATAAACTCCAATAGAAATACATTGTTTCCATGATAAATTATACAATGCGTAACGAAACAATTTTGAGAATATTAAATTTCTTTTTATGTTATCAAATTACTTGTTTCATGCAAAAGCTAACTACTTATTGATTGAATATTGGCACATCTTTATTTGACATATTTAATAAAGAATAACAAAAGGTTTTTAACTTAATTATTAGTGTTTCGTAGATTAAATGTAAACAATGGACTCTTGTTACATCACTCATTTGTCCGTTTGTCGACTAATATATCGCATTTGTTTTTATGAGAAACAATTTAGTGTAGAAACTTCAAATTTGGCTTATGGATGAAATATATTATTAGATCAAATGAAAAAAATTAACTGTTGTTAGATAACTCATTTGTCCGTCCGTCGACTAATATTTTACAGTTGTTTTCAGGAGAAATGATTTAGCGCAGAAACTTCAAATTTGGCTTAGTGATAAAATATATTAATAGGTGAAATGGAAAAAAATGGGCTGTTGTTAGATCACTCATTTGTTCGTCCGTCGAGTAATATTTCGCAGCTGTTATTATGAGAAACAATTTAGCGTAGAAACTTCAAAATGGGCTTCGTCATAAAATCTTAATAGTAAACACTCGAAAATATTCATTGAGGAATTTTAGACGGGAAAAGAATGGATTAATTTTTTTTTAATTTTATAAATTCAATTCGAATTAAAATAGTGATTTATAAAAACTGCAATCAACTTTACGATTTTGTTTAAGTTAATTCTAGAAATGTTGCTGAAAACGGTCAAAAATTTTTTTTAGAAACTACTTGACGTAAAAATTTTTAATTTGCCACAGTGATGAATTATATTTATATACATATCACTGTGATATGCTCTCTTCTCTCCAAAACTACAAGTAAAAATTATAAAAAAAAATTAAAATGTAGTTCCAAAGTATAAACATAACGTTCATAGTACGATTGCTACTCGTACTTAACAATTTTTATGACAAGAGAATGAAGGGATCAAGATTCAAGAGAAAATTTATAAACGATCATATTAGGGAAAGCCGTTATTGAAATATTTCTGTAGGAAATAGGATTAAAAAAAATATTAGATGCAACAGAATATAGTTTCGTTTAGCAGCTAACTTTGCAATTCGTCTTTTTTTTCTAAAAATCTCATGCTGCGATAAACTCGAACACAAAAATGACATCCTTAAAGGCCTTCAGGAACGAGGAATGACACTGACACACGCAAGCTATTGAAGGAGAACATCGTAAAAGGGTACTGAATTAATGAACATTGGCAGACTAAATTCGGAGGGTATTGTTTGTGTTACATCGAGTGACGTGAAAATGATGAGCGTTGTGTGTGAATTTAAAACTCAACAGCGCTTTGAAATCTCAGTAGGGTTTGGTGAATATTTTATTTATGTTCTTAAGATACTTTATGGACAAATGAATATACACTCACTCATTCCAAATACATTAGCTTTAAATTTTTCCATGTGAGAGACGTATCAGTAAGTAAGAAAAATATTCGACTTACTTTTTTCTATTCTTCTGAGGTGAAAATAATAATAATTTGTTTTTTTAATAATTTGTACTATCCTTATTTAACCCAGCATTTTTTTGTTGCCATTTGTGGGCAGTCTATTAAACTGAGGTTAATTATAATATGTCTTCCATATTTATGGATTAATTACCTTTAAATTTCCGATATGAAAAACTTGTATCTTGATGTTGGAAATTGCTAAGTAGGTTGAAATGCATAAAATCGAAAAAATGGCGTGAGAAAAACTAGTATTATGGTAGAATATAAGAATATTGTATAATATAAAATAACATAAATGTTTGATGAACATTCTCCTTGAAAATATTTTACCAAGTATGAGTAGAAGTCGCAGTACGAGATTTACGTAAATGCTTAGGTAGCTATGTACAAAACTTTGAACATTCAAAAATAAGCTTTGTATATTTATAAATACTGATATTATTTTTCACCATATAGATAAATATATTACTTGCCGTACCTTCCACAAACGTAAGACTGTATCATATATATATATATATATATATATATATATATATATATATATATATATATATATGTATATATATATATATATATATATGTATGTATATATATATATATATATATATATATATACATGATTAAAAAACAAATGATTCAAATGTATTGAATCAATTTGATTGAAATGATTCTGCATTGTAGCATTGTAGTATTTTCATAGCCGTCGTCCATCGGTCACATTTCCTCTTCATCAAGTAAAACTATCGAATTACGTTTGAATTACGTCATTTGAGTTTTCGAAAACTTGATTAACAAAATAGGTGTTTCGCCAAATATCTCCCAAAAATGTAAACAGCTATTTCACATTGCTTATCTATTCTTCCCACTTATATTACAATATTTACAGATTTTTTTAAATATTTACAGAATATTAATTGACGGGAGCCACGAGTCGGCAAGTTGGTGGTGTTAGAATTATAATTTCTTACTTGTTGTTGATATAGTGTATTCTTATTATGTATATTAGCTATTATGAGTTCCCGAGGAACTCAAATTTGGCAATAGGCTATTCCAATTTGCCTTACAACAACGTGCTGTGTGCTGCAAGAAATATATGGGGAATATATGGGAAATGTAATACTAGTTGATACTCCGTGATAATAATTCGCGCTGTTTACAATATAAACACCTTTGAGAAATAATATACAGAGAATTTAAAAAATGTAATTAAAAAAAATCGTCTTATTGATTTGCTTTGCGTCATTTAGAGGCTATGTATTTAATATGTTGATATTTTACAATGGAAAATCATTATTGCCTTCTTTCTGATATAACCTTTAAATAAATACCGGTTCACTAAAAATACACTAGAGATAACTTTCAATGTGTTTCTGGTACAATTTTATTCATTCCATAAATATCGGTTTGCTAAGAATATTCTATACAAATTACTAGAGGGTTGAAAAAATATTGAAAAAAATATTGAAATAACGATTTTGTTTATAAAATTATCACTAAGTAATCAAATTACTACAACTATATTGTCACTTTTAAATTAAAAAAATAATATATTTATTAATTTCACTACATTATACCCATATTTAAACTTTGCTTAGTAAACATTTTCGCCCAGTGTTTCAGGTTCACCGCAGTACCACTTAGAAAATAACAATAAGAAAATTTAAAATTTTTGAGTCTTAAAAAATTAGATAATGGTACAGGAATTTGAGCGTCTTAAGGACCGTAGCTAAAAATTTAAAACTAAAAAATTATATGCACATTTAATAAACCAAAAAAAGGGAAACATGTAATTTAATTTAGTAAAAAATTATATGTTGTTTAAAAATAGACGCATTGGAAGTAGAATTTCGTAACTCGCATAAAAAAGCGAATAAATTTTCATGTAATACGATCTGGTTTGTTGAATACGCCAACGTTGATTTTATAAAAGATGAGAGGGTTGCTAAATGAATAAAATTAGTTATGGACTAGACAAAAAATGATCGTTAACAAGTTAATTTCACGAAAATGTATCGAATAGATAACTCGCGTTCGGTTGTTCAATTAAATGGTTTTTTATGAAACATAATATATGAAATTAGACATACATGACAGAATGCAAGAAAATATTCTCGCATGCAAGAAAATATTCACCGTCTTATTAGATGTATGACATGATGATGTAGAGAACTATTTTGCTTAAATATTTTGAATATTTATTGACTTTATAGTTAAGTGTGTTGTATGTGCTCTGTTTGCAAAAACAGAACACTAATTTACAGCGTTAACGCCATCAATGTTTGCACATGTCACTCAATCGCCAATATAACTAAAACTAAGAATATTTTCAAACAGAGTACCAAATGTATATAAATTTAAAAAGTTAATATATATATATATATATATACATATATATATATATACATATATATATATATATATATATATATATATATATATATATATACATGTACATATATACACGCAAACTATTGTGCGTCCAACATAGTTCTTTTTGCATATAATATGGCGTCAACCTGCTTTGGCGCTGTCGCGGGATAAAATACCTTTCATATTTAACCGTACTTAACGTCCGCACAATGCTTTGCAATGAGACATTGCCACATAATGCAATTTATATTCATCTGCCTACATTTTTCTCCCATTTGTGGGAGATGGTTTGTTATTATTTTGTTAAGTATTCAGGTGCGCTCATTCGTACACGTAACATGATATATGACGTCCGTTATTTAATCCAGTAAAATGCTGGATAAAAGCAGTCGTAATGTGAAATTAATTATGTTAGCGATAGTGCAAGTAAGTTTTAAATATTTTCATTTTAGCGTTTAGTTAATCATAGGTGACAATATTCGACTATGATCTATCAATATCTGCGTAAGTGGGTGTAGATTATCTACTGATTTTATATTTACCTTACATAGTTATCTAGTTACGTATTATTCTGTTGTCACTACGTATTGATTTTTAGACAATATTTCACTGAAGTATTTTGAAACAGATCGATTGGTTGCGATGAGACAACAGAGTGGTCGGCACGGTCAGGGAAATTAAATCTTTCGACTTTTTTTATCGGGGTTACTACAAGGAATTACTGTAGGCTAAATAAATACGAAACATGGGACAGTTGGAACACAGTTGAAAAAGAGAGAGAGTTGGAACACAGTTGAAAAAAAGCAAAGGAAACAGCAACCACTCTCAATTTATTTATTACCACGTTTAATTACACTACTTTACAAATTTCAACTTATTTTATATACCCCGAAAGAAATGTATGTATATATGTTAAACTACCTTCCTTAAACCTAAAAGTATCAGCAAAAATATTCTATCACGTCACAATTTCTTTCTACAAAAATTTATTTTTTTCAAGTATCCTACAATGTTGACGTCAGTTTAATGTTCATTAATTCGCTTCAAACGGCAACTATTTTGTTTTAAATTAAATAAAAATGTCGAGCAGACAGTGTAGACACAGTTCTGATAATTTTTGCTACGTTTGTGGACAGTTTATATTTTCAAAAAAGCGAAGACCCATTGTAGATGCGTTAAAAAGTGCATATCTTTTGGATTTTCTATTGCAAACCAAGATAAAAAGTGGGTGCCGCATGTGTTTTGCAAAAGCTGTAGAATCGTTTTACTCCAGTGGTCATCAGGGGAAAACGTACATCTTCCATTTGGTTCACCAATGCTATGGAGAGAATCCAGTAACCATGAAAATGACTTACTTTTGTGTCACGAAGACGGCGGGATATAATTCAAAAAATAAACAGAATATTATGTATGCCGAAGTTGCGTCTGTTACAAAGCCTATTTTACATTCGAAGGATCTGCCATATCCAGTTTGCCCCGGTAGTTCGAGTTCAAATTTACAAGCGGAGAAGGTGACTATTGTTATTGCACTGACATCCCGGGACTTTTTAAAGTAAGGAACCAAAAGTATGACAAAACAGAGTGACGCTTTTTCGTCGATTCTTTGAAATATAGCCTAAAAACGGTATTATTACACAACGGAAATAAGAAACCGTCTATACCAATTGGCCATGCAGTGAATTGTAAAGAGTCCTATGAAACGATGTGCACTTTATTAAATTTAATAAAGTATAAAGAACACCAATGAAAAGTGTGCGGCGATCTCAAAGTCATCGGTTTATTATTGGGATTGCAAGGTGGCTACACAAAATACTGGTGTTTCCTTTATTTGTGGGACAGTAGAGCAAGACAACACCATTATGTAAGAAACGAATGGCCTATTTGAAATGAGTATATTCCAGGCAAAATGAACGTCAAACACGAGTCGTTAGTAGATCCAAAAGATATTACCCGACCCCCTTTACACATCAAATTGGGACTTATGAAAAACTTTGTCAAGGCGCTTGACAAAGACAGTGAGGCTTTCCGATATTTACAAACAATATTTCCAAGCATAACTGAAGCAAAACTGAAAGAGGGAATATTTGTTGGCCCACAGATACGTAAAGTTAGGAAAGATCCTGAGTTTGAAAACCTTTTATCTATTAATGAAAAAGCAGCTTGGAAATCATTTAAGACAGTCGCGGAGGAATTTTTAGGAAATAAAAAAAGTGAACATTATGAACAAATTGTTGCTGATTTATTGAAAAATTTTCAACAGATGGGTGTGAATATGTCCTTGAAGATTCATTTTCTCCACTCGCATCTGAGTTTTTTTCCAGAAAACTTAGGAAGCATTAGTGACGAACAAGGGGAACGTTTTCACCAAGAATTAAAGATTTTCGAAGAACGACATCAGGGATTTTGGGATGAAAACATGTTAGGGGATTACTGTTGGTCCATTATAAGAGAAACCGATGCGAGCAAATATAAAAAAAAGGCAAAAATCAGTCATTTTTAATTTTAATTTTGTACTAGTATGCCTATTTTTTAGATTTTCAAGTAAATAAATATTTCGAAAACCAGATGTGACAGATTATTTTTATTATTTTTCCTGAATAAATCTTACCTAAATATAATTACATATATAATATAATATAATAATAAATTAACAAATTTGGCTGGGGTATAAAAACCGTGTAAAGTAGTGAAAAGCAAAGGAAACAGCAACCACTCTCAATTTATTTATTACCACGTTTAATTATTAATAACCACGCTAAATTTAGCGATTAGTGGAAATGAAATGAAGAATAAGCTTTTAGTTCTAGGGAACTCACGAAAAATAGAGAAGCTAAATTCTTAATAACTTTAGGTATTTTGAATTATAATAAAAGTATGTATCAATCTTTATTCTTTTTTGGTATTTTTTTTATTTATTGGTGAGATATTTTACGACCAAACCTTTAAAAAATCAGGGTAAACACAGGGATTTATAAAGACTTATCATTCTAAGAATATAACGAACTTTATGTTTTAATATTATCCAGGGGGAGGTAATGAAGCAAGAAAACATATCAATTATAGTTTTAGATATGAACTGATAGACAAAGGAGTCATTACCCTATGATCACCAGGCTCACCAGACAGAAAGATGTTTCGTAGACTCGAACTATAAATATAGCTAGTTCGTTTTTATGTCACATTTATTAAACATTAATTATAATAATTGCAGATAATGAAGACCCTGATACCTCGCCTGGAAAAAATTAGTCTAAAAATAAACCTCACACTAATTATTCCATAAAACAACGGCCGACAGCCATTGGTAAATACTTTGCGATCCATGTCATAGATAACTAATAGATAACTGTCATCGGTTGCTAATGTTTTAATTTATGTTTGAAATCCTATTAATCTTAATTGAAGATAAACCACCTAGCAATTAAGTCCCATACAAAATGTAAATGAACAAATTTTAAAAAGTACACCTTATAGCATACTTTTTTATCTTAATCAATTATACATGTTAATGTCGTCAATTGTATAGCTATTTTTAATTTTATCATATTATCGCATTTTATTGGTAACTTAGTCAAACAAGCATTTTCTGCTTTATCTTTATAAGGAATATAATATTGTACAAGCCAAAGTTATAATGTCAAATTCACGACATGGAAACCTTTAATGAAATAGGATAGGAAAACAAAATAAATCAATTCTGTGTACTTTTCAAGATATAGAGATGCAACTTTCTATCCTACATCAATGGAGTGGTCCAGTACTTCGAGTGATAAAGAAGAAACGATTGATACTTTAAGCGGCGTTGAGCGTCAAGTTCAATCAAAACAACATGGCCTAGATGAGTTTCAGTTATAGTCTGATGTAGTCTGACACATTTTTACAGAGGCTCTAACTTGATAATTTAGTCTATTACTATTTTCTACTGAATAACTTGATAATATTTTTTCATGGAATATTTAAAAATATTATTCTTATGAATAGCCATAGGGTAAAATTCTATGGCTAAAACACAGGTCTATTCATATTATATATTGACCCTTGGAGATAGTGAGCACCATATTCGGTGATATGACTAAGTTTTGTTTTTTAGAATTTTGCGACTAACAATGGAGAAGAAGTTAATATTTAGCTAGTCACATAATGACATAATGGAACCCGTCATACAAAAAATTATATCTTCTATATATCTAAAAGTAAAAACTTCTTACTGATTTACGTAAAAAAGGCAATTACATAGTTATGGTCGCAAAATACGTTAAACCTATAAAAAAAGTAACGTTTATTCACACACAGGTTATTTCCCAGGTGAAGAATGCTTAGGTTTTATCATCCGAAACTTCAAATACCCAAGTTGATGCACTAAATTTCATGTTACGTTATCTCAATGTAGAGAATATGCTGAAAGTAGAGGTATTTCTTTAAATGAGACAAGATCGCTTATTCTTGGAAGCCAAAAAATGTCTATTAATTTGTGAATATGCAGTATATATGTATTCATCTTAAAATCGTTCAGTATATATGTATTCATCTTTAAAAAAAGCCTTCATTAACGTATTTTGCGAAATATGAAAGAGTTTAGGCCAGAGAGATTTAAAATCTTTTTTTCTTTGAAGAGTTTTTAAATCTCACGTTTTCCCATTATTATTTGAAAATATGCAAAATAACAACAAATTTTTCCACTAATTTATAAAGCGATACAAAATATTATGCATTTCAAATGTGTCATAGAAATATTATATTACGATCATTTATACGTAATTTGCATTTTATCGTAACATACAACATAAAACTTACACTGTGTACAAGCCGTGTACGCGTTATAAATCTATGGTACAAGCTGACATAGAGCAACCGAACCAAACGTCCTCACTGTTTGCAAGCGCAAACGGTACTAAATTCAAAATATGCACGAGCGCCGGAGATAATAATCGTTTTTATTTTCATAGAAGCTAGTATAGAACATTTGGGCGCGGAATGCCGTAAAAATTCGGCAAATTTGTCCTAATACCAAAGACTTCATATTTATGGAACCAAAAACAAAATTACAAAAATTAAGGGTCGAATGTATGCGTTGAAATATTTCATTTCTCACTAATACACACACGCGCGGGCACCGGCCCCGGCCGTGCTGTGTGACTTTTAATAATGTGTGTTACACGAACACGCTCGGCACAATGGGATCGATTGAGACGCTTTTAGACTAATTATTGAAGTAAATGCATGAGCATGATTTTTCTAGTAAAACACGTTTTATCGCAGCAGACTGTCTTTTATTTTAGCAAATTGTCATAGACAGACAGTTTCTACAAAACGATAAGAGATGGCGCTACTATTCACTAATTACATATTTTGATACAACATTATCACACCCCCACTTATCAAAATAAACAACAATTTTATTTAAGTACAATGCCCAATTTACACATAAACTAATAATGCTTAATAGTACACAGTCCTTTAGTAAGTAAATCGGCAGGCATTTTCTCACTACACAAGTACATAACTTTAATATATTTATTTTTAACAACATCTCTTACATAATGGAATCTCACATCTATGTGTTTTGATCTGTTGTGACTTTGGTTACTTAATGACAACTTTAAAGCACTCTGATTGTCACAATAGATCTGTATTACAGATAAGTTACCAGTTATTTCATGTAACAGGTTTCTCAAATACACTCCTTCGCGAGCTGCCTCAGACAAAGCAGTATATTCTGCCTCTGTACTAGAGAGCGATACGGACTTTTGCTTTCTGCTTTGCCATGAAATGGCAGATCCCGACATAGTAAAGCAAAAGCCCGTGTAGGATTTCCTATCTATGGCATCGCTGGCCCAATCGCTATCTACAAAGCCCTCTAACTTGCTACCGCCCTTAAAATATTTTTTTTTAAGGGCGGTAGTTTTTGTACATTGTAAATATTTAAGAATGCGTTTAGCATAATGCCAATGTGTAAGATCATAGCAACTGTTAAATTGGCTCAAATAGCTAACAGAATAGGAAATGTCAGGCCTGGTTAATACTGCCAAATACATTAATGATCCAATTAACTTCTGATATGGAACATCAGGTACACATTTATCAGGTTTCTCTAAATTTAATTTACATTCTATTGGTGTTTTATGCATTTTACAATCCAACATATTGAACCTAGTTAATAGCTGATCAATATACTGCTGCTGATCTACAGTAATTACATTTTTACTAACATTTATTCTCATGCCTAAGTATTGCCTTACAGGTCCTAAATCTTTTAGCTTAAATTTTGATCCTAAAGTATCTTTTAATTTTTTACTTTCAACAGGACAATTCGAAAAAATTAAAAAGTCATCCACATATAAGGCCACAATAATTTTAGCTTCACCTTTAGTTTTTGTGAACAAACAAGGCTCATACTGACTGTTTTTAAAATTTAATTTGCATAGTAAATCTTTAACTCTGTCATACCATGCAAGGGAAGACTGTTTTAACCCATAGATTGCTCTTTTCAATATTAAAACTTTTCCCCCACTTTTGTTCATAAAACCTTCAGGTAATGACATGTAAATAGTTTCTCTCAAAAAACCGTTTAGGAATGCGGTAGTAACATCCAAATGATCAATACTCATATTCATCTTAACACTGAGAGCAAACAATAATCTGAGCGTTGAATGTCTAACCACGGGAGAGAACGTGTCCGTATAGTCAATTCCAGGTTTCTGCGAGAAACTTTTTGCCACCAATCTAGCCCGAAACCGCATATTATTGTCCACATCAAACTTCTTGTTAAGCACCCACCTGCACTTCACAATTGTCACATCATCGGGGTTGTCAACGAGCTCCCATGCATCGCTGTCCTCAAAAGACTGCAGCTCGTCGGCCATGGCATTCTTCCACTGTTCACTCTCAGGCCCTGCAAGAGCCTCTGAGAACACTATCTCCTCTAATACTGAAACAGTGTTGGAAAGACATGTAAAACCATACCGTTCAGTTGCTTTCCTGGAACGCTTTTCAGGTAATTCTGGTGTCTGTTCTGGGGTTGATGTCTTCTGGACTTCTGTGTCTAATATGTCTGTGGTTGGAGATGAAGTTTCCGTTATTGTTTCATTACTCTCCTCATACACTGAAGAATAATCTGATGGGCAGTCTTCTGTCTCTGAAATATGAGACGATTTATCCCCCACTGAAACTGTGCTCTCTTTTTCTATGTTATCTGCAAGTATCTCTTCGTTAGGAATCCAGATAGCTGACTTGTTGCCTGTTTCTTTGAGCTCTGATTCATTTTCCATCACGATGACATCTCTACTTATAACAAGACTCTTCTTCGTAGGATTATACAGCCGGTAACCCTTGACCTCTTCACCATATCCCACTAAAATGTGCTCCATGGCTTTCTTATCCCATTTCAAACGACGTTCCTTGGGGATATGCACCATGACTTTACTTCCAAATAAACGGATGTGACTGAGATCTGGTTTCTTCCCATACCACAATTCGTACGGAGTTGTCTGAAGTCTTAAAGCAACGGATCTATTCTTCAAATAGACAGCAGTGTTAGCTGCCTCTGCCCAAAATCGTTTATCCAGCTTTGCATCATACAATAGACATCTAGCCTTCTCCACAACTGTACGGTTGGCTCGCTCACATAAACCGTTCTGTTCAGGCGTGTAATTATTTGATTTTTGATGAATTATACCCTTTTGTTTCAAATAATTATCAAACTCCTTATTGCAAAATTCAAGTTCATTATCCGAACGTATCATCTTTATTTTCTTATTCAAATAATTCTCAACCAGTGTTTGGAAGTCTTTGAATTTGCTGAGCGCCTCACTTTTATTCTTGATAAAGTATATAAAAGTCATCCGACTGAAGTCGTCTACAAACAGTATGAAATATCGAGCACCATTCAATTACGTGGTTTCCATTGGTCCACAAATATCTGCGTGAACTCTTTGTAATAATTCTGTGCTTCTCTCACCAACATGCGAAAAGGGTAATCTTGTTTGCTTTCCCTCGCAACAAGTTGTACACTGATATTTGGTTATGTCAAAATTTTGTTCATATGACAAACCATTCACAATATTTCTCATCTTGTTCATGTCTTGACTATTTAGGTGTGCTAATCTTCTGTGCCACAGATTTCCACTAACTGCTGGTGCGGTCAACATACAAGTCTGTGTTTCTAACCTCAACTTGTAAACACCATCTGACAGGTCGGCAGTAGAAATCAAAACATCTTTCTTGTCTCGAATGTAGCAGTGTTTTTCATCAAATATAACATTATTTTCGTTTTTAATCAGTTCACTCACGGATAATAAATTTGTTGTCAAACTGGGAACGCACAGCACATCCTTCACTGTAATTTCAAATTTCAGTTCTGAAACAATGTCGACGTCTCCGGAGCAAACTACTGGCACTGTAGATTCATTTGCAACCACTATTTCTGGTAAACACGGTGATCGGTTCATGTTTTTTACCTAAGATTCGTTCACCGTCATATGAGCGATGGCGCCTGAATCCACGTACCATTCAGTTTTATTGAACTTTCCATTCAGGAAAACGACATTAAAACATATTTACTATTGTTTTTCTTCAATAAAGGGCACTGATTTCGATAATGACCATTTTCTTTACATTTGTAGCATGTAATTATTTTCGATGAATCTGTCATTGCTGCTGTCATTTTCTTGTTTGATACTGACGTTGAAGGACCGGGACTGCCTTTCTTTGACTTATTGAACGAATGATTATTTCGCGCTGCAAATGCAGCACCTGCGTCATTGTCTCTGGTCACTTCCATGTCGAGCAATTTCGACTTTATGACATCTGCAGTTATCGAAATGCCCGAATGTTCAATTGCCATTATCATGGGAGAATAACGATCTGACAAACCTGCTAATAATAATGAACCCACCCATTCATCGGTGATTGTAAAACCTGTGCTGTTCAACCGTTGAGCTGTCTCGACCATTTGAGTCACATATGTAGCCATTGAATCACAATTATCTAGCCGAATAGAAATCAAATGTCGCAGCAATGTTATTTTGCGTGAGAAACCGGAGTCATCAAACATGGTCTTCAATGTAGTCCATAATTCTGCTGCTCTCTTGGTATTCTTAATATGCACATACAACTATGGGTCCACAGTTAATATTAGCTTTGCCTTCGTTTTTGCGTCGTCTGCTGGCTTAACTTCAAAACTTGCCGTTGGCTTGATGTACTTGTCCATTCCTTCAAGAACCAACAAATTTTCAGCTGCGAAGATCCACTCATCATAATTTTCTCTTCCTTTTAGTTTAGGAACACTGGCAATATAGTTCGTAGTCATGTTTCCGCGATATAACTTTCACAAATTATCTATTTTCACGAAAATAACTGATAATTTAGCACAGAGTACGCCCATAACCTCTAGTAAAACACGTTTTATCGCAGTAGACTGTCTTTTATTTTAGCAAATTGTCATAGACAGACAAACAGTTTCTACAAAACGATAAGAGATGGGGCTACTATTCAATAATTATATATTTTGATACAACATTATCATAATTTTTCTGTTTTAATGTCTTTGCAAATCTCTTGATACGGGATACGATTCAACCTTGGTTGGTTTTTAACTAAATTTGGGGAATATCAAAATAAAAAAAATGTTGCGCATATTTTTTATGTATAATCCTTTTGTAAATTAGTATGGCAAGCATAGACTAAGTTAAGAATAAAATCCCTATAAAAATGTTATGCAAATTATGATAAAATAACTGCAATATCATACATTTTGTTGAAATATTTTTTAATTTTTTTATTGGCCAATGATAATATTTAGGCATTACGTAGGAAAAAAATAAAATTGACCATTTTTTTCTTGTACTTATGGATTGACTTCCGTTTGTATATTGTAGACATAAAGCAGCACAAAAGTTATCGATACAAGTAATAAAATTATAACAGAACGAATTTTATACATTGAAAATATTTTAAAAGAGTGATTAATTTAGCATATAGAATTATAATAGAAGTCACAATTTTTGTGCTAATATTATATACCCATAAGCAACATATAAAAGAAAAAAAAATCCTAATTACACGCGAATGAAGACTTAGGGACATGTAGTATAAATTGATGTAATACAATACGAAGTAATGCTAAAATAATAAAACTACGTATGAAAGAAAACTTAAAAATTTATTTGTAAATAAAGAAAATAAAACCTGTAAAGGTATTATCCTATAAAAGTAAAGCCTGTAAAGATAATAAAAATACTTTTAAAAATTATTAAAAATGAAAAAAGCGCATATAATGTTTCCATTACGATGTTCCGTGAACCAGTGGTATAACAAGCGTCTCAATATGTAATAATTTATTAAAAGATTATTTCAGTAATTTTTGAATTTTATCCAATTTAAAGTGTTAAATCTATAATATTTTATAATTACATACCACATGTATATCAAATTTATGTTTCAAGATTTAAACTTTAAGTGTGCAATCAATAGTTACGATTTCAATTGTTACGAATTACTACAGACATATTACATAGTCGAAATTACGGTCAAAATATCAAACATGGAAACAGCACACGCAAGCACACATACACACACACACACACACACACACACACACACACACACACACATATATATATATATATATATATATATTTGCAAATTAATACACACTATTATCCTTTGATTCACTATGCGCTAACTAGACCTAGAACTATGATATGAAATTAATAGGCTTATTCAGATTGGTGGTGAAATATAACACGCAAACATTTTAAGTTAATTCGGGAGTCGGGAGTATCAGACGTACATTTTCTGCCCTAGTACTTGTCCTTCTCCTTCAATTTTACCTCCTGTAACATTATTTTGAATTTCACCTATAGCATGGTTCTTGCAACAATTATGACGATTATTTTCTTTTAATGATAACATAAAATTGCATCACAATTTAATATCAGCTTTCTAAATCAGCGTTCATACGATAAATGGCTGTAAAATACAGACAGACGAACATAGAGTAATAAGTACTTTGTTTTTAAAATTTTGGTAAAATACTAAAAGGGAATCATTACAATATTTAATAAAATACAATATTACTACACTTACAGATACCTCTAAAAAACTTAATTATTAAATATTTTAAAAAAATATACATCTTTACGTATACAATGAAATTATAAAATGTATCGCCGTAATATAATACTCAGTAATATACAATTCTACAAACTTTTTGTTTAGGACACGTAATAATTTTTTTTAAATTGTTGCTCTCAATACCTGACGTCTGTAAAAAATCTTACGTTTTCCCATTATTATTTGAAAATATGCAAAATAACAACAAATTTTTCCACTAATTTCCAAAGCGATACAAAATATTATGCATTTCAAATGTGTCATAGAAATATTATATTACGATCATTTATACGTAATTTGCATTTTATCGTAACATACAGCATAAAACTTACACTGTGTACAAGCCGTGTACGCGTTATAAATCTATGGTACAAGCTGACGAAGAGCAACCGAACCAAACGTCCTCACTGTTTGCAAGCGCAAACGATACTGAATTCAAAATATGCGCGAGCGCCGGAGATAATAATCGTTTTTATTTTCATAGAAGCTAGTATAGAATATTTGAGCGCAGAATGCCGTAAAAATTCGGCAACTCTGTCCTAATACCAAAGACTTCATATTTATGTCATCGGACGATTCCATGGGCAAAAGTTAATTGTTTTTGTAATTATTATTAGACATCACATTATACACACACATGAAATTCTCTGGAATAATCATCTCGTGCGTATTTAAGCCCTGAAATGTATAAGTGATGCAGCCTATATTCCATTGTAAGACTGTCATTATAATACGTAACATTTTGGTTCACTTCATCTTTATTCACGACATATCATAACGAAAAAGGAAAACACAATTTATTGTCTTAATATTTTCTTATTTCCCAAGTCGCTTCATTGCCGTTTCATCGTTTTCTTTTTTACAATGAATAGTACAAACTATGAAAAAAATTATTACCATACACATCCGTCACTTCCGTTTTCCCTTCTGTCAAAAGTTTTTTCTTAGGAACGGTATGTCGTAAAAACATGAAAAGCATAATGATAAAATACGTTGACTTGGATATATTTCAATAGTTAATACTCAGAAATATCGATTTTCAGACAGGGCAAATAGAGTATTTTTTAAAACTTTCATATATCATATCAGACCACATTCGAAACGTCTATAGTTTAAATTATGAATAAATTACCTTGCTGAAATCTGCAAGATTATTTTCAATATCAGTTTTTGAGACATTTACGATTTTATTACGTCTGTAAAATATATACTACGCAATTTGTTTGCATAATGGAAAATTTATATATAATTTTAATAACATTTTAATATAAATATTAAGTACACTGTAATAGTAGTGTCAACGTACGGAACGCTGGTGGCGCGAACGCTACTCGTACTTAAAAAATTTAACATTACGATACCAATTTACAGTTTCCATTGTACTTAAACTTATATACCAATATGTTGTTAAACGATGATGTAAAAATATACTCGAAAGTTACCACTGATCTAGTCGGCGGAGGTTTTTTTGCAAAAAACCCAATAGCCATATTTTGATTTAAATTTATTAGTGAGTAAAACCAAGCTGGTGCTGTGCGGGGGGTGAAGAGTTGGACGCCAACTGCTATCGTTTATCAAAAACGCCTTTTGACTAATAACTTGAGAACGGCTAGTCCTATAAACAAAGTACAAGAGAGAAAAGAAAACAAATTTATTCTTTGTAGAAAAAATAGCTTTAATTTTTATTTGATGCATTTTTTAGACAATCAATATTTTTAGAAAAACAGAAAAGTGAAAAAATTATTCTTTGGGGGTATTGTACATTCCATTACGCCGCCTTAAGTTATACTCATAGTGAATCCACTAGGAAATTAAAATTAAAAAAAACATTGCTGGTTTTTAATCAATTTTGTACCTACTTTTCACCCGGGAAATTAGGTTACACGATGTGTTCGTACTTGAAATGGAAATCGAGGATGTAAATTGAGGAATTGTAAACTGAAGAATATCAATTTTTAATTGTACCCCAAAATACAAAATATTCTTTATTTCAATTTTTTTTTTCTTTTCTTTATGTTTTTGTAAGTAATATTCACATAAACATTAGCAGTTATAAATCTTTCAATGCCTGGGGATAAAACGTTTTTACTTAAATTAAAAAAAAATGCAAATGTTTAAAAGCAGATATTTTGGAAAATCAAAAATAATTTTTTAAAAATCCATAAAAGGGTTTACTAATGCTAATTAATATATAATGCTATTCTCCTTGTTAACTGATCTTTCAACAAGTTGAAAAAACTTAAAGATTTAATTAAACAACCACGGCTTTAATTTTGAAGCAATGGCATTGAATGTTGCTTGAATTATTTTTATTGTAAAACACCGTCATGAAACATTGTAAATCTGTTACTGTAATTAGATGAAAAAGTTGAAAAAGTCATCGGAAATTAGGCAGATGTGGACCTGTGAGGTTGCCGGATGAATATTTAACTTTTGACCACTTGACCAACCGGTGTCATACATACGGACCTTGTCGAGTGGTGCAAGATGTCGTCGAGACGTCGGGAGCGCCAAAAGGCCTCCAAAATAAAAAAATATAGTATTGCTAACATGTAAAAAGCATAACGATAAAATATAAAAAAGAAAAAATATATAAAAAACAATTTGAGATGGATCGAGTCTTTAAGATGATGAAGTATTACTTCCCGTAAATGATATATTTGAAATCTATACATATATATATATATATATATATATATATATATATATATATATATATATATATATATATTTTGCAACTTCAAACACTTTACATCATTAATCATGTGTAATCAATATGTTATTTTTGTAAACAAGTCGCATAATTTACAAAATAATTAAAGTTTAAATTTTGCATGAAAGTATAATTATGTTTAAATTAACACCCTATATATAGTATATAGTAATTAAAATATAAATAATTTTGTTTTAAAATGTATTTAGTATTTACACATACCTAAATTTGATATTCCGTTTCCGTGTTAAGTGTCTTCCCCGTACTTCCCCTTATCACACTTTCGCAACGGACGACAATAATTTTGACTTAAATTATTTACGTTGTGTGTCTGGTATTCAAATTTTGCTTCCTTCTAAAATGAGTTAGCACATTTTGTTCCATGTTTATCGATATTATTGGAGAAATATCACCTGATATCACTGAAATGGGTTATCCTCCTGTATAGAATTGATCGTAACAAGACTTGCTTGTCGGATAACGTTCGGCGTACATTATTAGGGCTTTTATAATGACATTTAGCATACTGATACCATGTTCCATCAGTACTAAAAAATGACATATTCGTAATTTCACTCACTCAATATCACAAATTCAAAATCATTTAACAGAATAAAGTCGCATTAAACCAATCAACCGTTATGTCAATTTAAACTTTGAAACATATTCTAACTTTGAATATGAAATAAGAAATTAAAATTAATATTATATTATTAATAAGCGAATAATAATTTATACAAATGACAAATGAAAAAATATTGTATTAATAGTTATTGTGACAAGTTTATTTGAAAAATCGATAATAATATTTTTTATAACCTTTAATATTTGATGTCAAAGATTTTTAAATGGCATTAATGTTGATTTACGAAAGGTAAACAAAGTTAGCTTTGGAATTAATTTTCATATCCTTTTCTTTTTTTAACTATGATTTAAACAAAATAGGTGTATTGCAATCTCCCCATGTAGTACTATTATAGATTAAAATCCCAAAGTTTCCTTACTTTACATAGTATATATATATATATATATATATATATATATATATATATATATATATATATATATATATATATATATAATATAAAATAAAATATGATATGAATTGCGCAAACTCAAACAGGAATCTCATTTTATTCGTATTTAAACGTGATTTCCGAACATGCGACGCTTTGATACTTTTACTGCACGAACTAGCAAGTACGAAGTTAACAAAGTTAGAGCTGCACAGTTCGCAGCTCTAGTGTTTACCCGCTGTGCGACAATTAACTTCAGTAGTAAATTTTCTTTAAAATGTGAAATAAAACTCGTTAATGCGAGTAGAACATATAAATTCATGATTATTCCTAAGTTAATCACTAATTGAAACACATAATCTTTATCAGTATGTTTTCAAGTTTTTACGTCACACCGATCCTGAAAAACGACTATAATAGATGTACAGGCGAAGTTGATGGACGTGTATGGTAGTAATATTTTCATGATTCCTACTATTCATTGAATTATAGAAAATAATGAAACGACAGTCAAGCAACTTGAGAAGAAGAAAATATTAAGACAACGAATTGTGGTTTGATCGTTATCTTTAAAATGCTCTCACATTTTTGTGTTTCATATATAAAGTAGATTATTATACTAAAAAGTTACATAATAACGATGGTCTTACGAATGAATGAAGACCGTATCTCTCATACTTCGTTATAGCGTAAATAGCGTGATCACCAGATGATTATTGCAGAGAATTCGCGATGTGCGTTTAACGGGGTCTCCAATTATAATTAACGTTCTGTTCTGTAAAAGTCTGTATAATGGGCTAATCTCAATAATTATAACAAGTGTTTTTTTTCGTTTCTAAGTATCAATTAACTCGTGGTGTTGTTCGCTTGAAAAATATAAGAAAAGGTGGTATAATAAATTCTCCAACTCACAAAATAAAAGATCATACGGTCAAAACGTTCCTTTGCAAACCTGTTGTCAAAACATAGTAGGATTAGTTTCTCATTCTATTTCATTTGGTAGATTATTTTCTAAAATTTTACAAAAATATGTCCTTCGATCTCACATATATTTGTTTTTCAATAATCACGTTTTTGACAACTGATATTGTAATGAATTTGATAATTAAACAAAGTTTTCTTTTGGCAGGGTGCCAATTACGAGAAATGAATTAATCATATTGTGGGTATTATATCAAAGTTTTGTATTTATATCAAAGCCAAATAAAAAAAATTGCAATATGACTTCGTGAGGTGAATGTTTATTTCAAAGAGAATGACATATTATCCTACATAGTTGACAAATTATCCTTATAATTTTTTTTCCATTATTTATATATATTTTTAAATTCCTTTTAAACTTCTTGTGTAAAATGGTATTTACGCCGGGTCAACCATTAAATATGTATTTTATTCGCATATGTAACTCACAAATACTGTGATTCAAAAAACATAGAGTGATAAAAAATATCTAATTAAAGTTTTTAAATTTTTTAACGAAATATTTTGTGATTTTTTGTAAAGGGCTACTTCTCGAATTGTTTTACATAAATGAGTCATCTAGTCTGGCGCCAATGGTTTGAATTGGATCGTTGGTGCAACGGAATCTTTTATTAACTGCTAACTGTTACATTGCAACTTCTCAATAAATAATTAAATCACTGAATTGTTTCAAGATTATGATTGATTTTTACTATTTATTACACAATTTTGATCCATATGATTTAAATAATTTCATTCTAATAGACTGATTCATATTAATCTTATAGATAGATAACTGAAGATAATCTATTGACTTTTTCGTCGAATACATTTAAGTTATTTATGATAAAACCAAAAATTCTGCTCTGATACATTAAAATCAAGCATCCCTCAACCTTCTATTTTACGTCTCGACTCGGCTGGATGTTATATTGGCAGTTTTATACATTAAATAAATGGGGGGGGGGGGGAGTAAATTTTGAAATTATCTGTAATATTGACGATGAGAATGCAAAATATGAAAATTTTGTTAAATTAAATGCATCATTATGTGATTATTAAGAAAATAACAAATAAGAAGTTCTTTTTATGCATTATTTTATGCCATAAACGAACAAATACGTCGCCATGGCCCTTCGTGCCTTGTGGCACTACCATTTTTATCTGCATTTTCTGTCGCCCAAACCCAACAAAAGTTCGCGAAATGAGACGAATCCTTTGGCCTATTGCGCAATATTGTATCTGTAGAGATATAGTATTATATATTAAAAATTTTACAAAACTATTACTGTTATTTATATCATGTTGCTATAAGACTATCTAAACGTAATTTTGATAGAAAATTCCTCCTTTTCATATAAATTAATTTATCGTCGTTAGTTCCTTAAAAATGAGTTAAATTCGGAGATCCATTTATGTACATTAATTTAAAAAAATTGAAAATATAAATAGTTATATTTCAATGAAAAAGGGAGAAGTTTTTAATAAAAATAGTTTGTGACAAAAAGCCATTTGCTTTATCGAAAATTCTAGTCAAATTTGGCTAGAGAAACGAGTAGTGCCAATAAAAATCTTGCTTCGTCAGTCTATAGCAACTGAATAGTTATTACTCGTTTGATTATATTTTACTCTTATTGTGATATTGGCAGTTCATAAGATCTTGATGTAATTAAATTAATATAACATGCAATTTAAAAATACCATAAATTTTATTAGATGATTTGCTCTAAGCCGCCGTTCCTCCACACAATCCAAGATTCATAAGCACGACCACAGACTAAGCACCGTGCAATAACGTAGGAAAATATTTTATTTAGCTTTGAACCCTACAAACTTTTGAACCAAAGTTTAATTAACCTGTGAGTACATTCTGTCGGCGATAAGCACGCCACCGTCGCGCCAGATAACAACTTAATTCTCAATCCTTTGGCAAATGATTAATAATTCCTTACGGTTTTACGATGGGATTGACTCGGTACGTGAGCGTGTTTAAGCAGTCTACACATGCTTCACGTTAATACTGCATAATCTCAAAAATAATAAGAACATTAGTGTTTTGTTTATACAAATGGAGCAACTACAACAGACTCGTCTATAAAGTCAAAAGATATTTTATCAAAATTGTGTCGTCGTGTCGTAAATCTAATAGGAAAGTGAATATTTTCTTGTGTGTGCCTGCAAGGGCCTATATGTGCTTTTTTATATTTAAACAAGACTTTGTATACCATGCTACTGTCATGTAACTTATATTTAAATAAATCGCTTGGGTATTGGATATTATTTCTATTGACTAAATTGATCAAAGTAAAGGGAAGATAAACATTCATACACACACTAATATATATATATATATATATACATATATATATATATATATATATATATATATATGTATATATATATATATATATATATATATATATATATACACGCACACACACATTTAGTGTGTTTATGCATGAGTTTAGTTTTTTTTCATTCCATATGAAATTAGCGTTAAGTATTAAATTTGCTTAAACTCATATTCGTTAATGTTTTGTATCTTTTGTTTTTATATACAATATTCTTAATTGTTGTTCATAAAGAAATCAGTCATGGTTAATTTTCGAGATGTATTTGAATACAAATTATTTATTCGTTGTAATTGAACGGGATAACGTTCTAAAAACTATCTATTCGATAAACTGTCGTTAAGTTGAATTGTTAACAATGATCATTTATCTATTCCATGACTGCAACTATATATCTGACGTTGATATTAGGCCTAACTTTTCGGTAAAATTTTTATGAAATCTTTCATTTAATTATAGATTTAATTTCATCACCTTTTAATGAACATGTTCTTTATTTTACGAATAACATTTAAATTCCTTAAAAATTTGAGAGACAAGAGAAATTATCTTGAAATGTTCACAGATAAAGGGTTAAAATATGAAATTTAACTCTCGAAACTAAATTATAAATGTAAATGTTTAAACTTATTGTTAATGAAATGAAATGAAATGCATACTGAATGAATGATGAAATGATATTTTATTACTAATGTATTCCAATTAGGAAATGTTTTTCCAAATAAACGTTATCTAAACATTTTTTCTAAGAGCCACCTACTGATTTATAAGTGAAATTGCTATCAAATCGATAGAAGGAACAATAGTGTATTAATAATTATATTGAAAGTTATCTGTAGTTTATAGAATATATAACTTTAATGAACCGATATTTATTTAAAAATAATTTTTTATCAGCAGAAATGAGGCATTTCATAAAACCATTTATTACAAAATATATATACCTTAAAACATATCCTATAATTGACGTAAAGTAAATATACAAAACGAGTTTACGAGACCTTGGGAAAAAAACTTATAAAATAATACAAAAACAACTTCTTCTCTTCAGAATTGAAAAAAACAGCATATTTTTCAATTACTCAGACTCCCATACACATACACACACACACACACACACACACATATATATATGTATATATATATATATATATATATATATATATATATATATAACATTTAAACTTTTTATAAGTAGTCAATAAAATCAATCGTTAAAATTATATAAGCTATGAACACCGTCAGCATCTAACACTTGTCACCAACTTGCAGGTAGAGTGAAAGTTCCGTCGTTGTAGACATCTTTGGGCCTTTGACTGAAAAACCGATGAAGTTCGATCTTGATACGACTTTCGTCTTTAAATTTTCTATCGCGTAAATTATTAGACAGAGAGCGAAACAAATGGTAATGAGATGGCGAAAGATTTGGAGAGTGCGGTGAGTAAAGTAGCATACCCTATCCAAGTGAAAGTCGTTTATCATGCATGATCGAGTGTTGTCATGTAAAAAATAAACAGTGTTTTGATTTGAAGGAAGTTTAGCAGTGACTTGGCTCAATCGTTCACAATAAATCTTAGCTGTAATGGGAATGTTAGCTTGAAAGAGTTCCCAGTGAATAACTTCATTTATACCCCATCATGCACTCAAAAGTATCTTTTGTTCAATATTGTATTTTGGTCTAGGTACATTTTTCTCTCCAGCTTCTAGCCACTGGCATTTACGCTAAAAATTAACAAAAACCACCCACTTTTCGTCTCCCGTAACCAGATAGTTTGGCCTCTCGTTGATACTATGGGAACTCAGTAGCACAAAGCACACATTAATTAGTTCTCTTCTGAAGTTGAAAGGGTGTAAGCTCATGTGGTAGCCAAACGGAATATTACCACTTTTTCCTCAAAGCATGAAATTGTTTACCATTGCAGAAATTTAATCTATGAATAAACTTAACCTAAGGTCTGTTTCAATAAGCCTTTTAAATTTTTGTAAATCAATTGTAGGAGGTCGTTTTAGATGAGGTTTATCGGACAATTCCCTTCTTTGAATTTTTGGAACCAGTGCTTGGCTGTGTCGTAAGAGAGTATACCTTTACTCATAGTTACGTATATATTGCGTAATGCTTCGCTGATTTTTCGTCCTAATTCATGAAGAAAAATCCTGTAAATTCACTTCGAATTACTTCCATTTTTAATTTTTTTTTGTCTACTCCGATTACTGAAATACAAACTGAACAGAAGTTCGAATTCTAGCAGCTTCTATAATATTCCAGAAATAGTTCGAAAAAAGTGAAGGTTTTATAAGTTGCCAATCTAATAAATATATATATATATATATATATATATATATATATATATATATATATATGCGTACCTGCATGCGTGCGTGCCTGCATAAGTGCGTGCCTGCTAAGTGCGTGCGTGCATGCCTGGGTGCGTATGTAGGTGCGAGTGTGAGTGCGTGTATACGTATGTATATAGATATATATATTTATTTAAATAGTAAACACTGAGAAATTCACTACTTTTACGCCTACGAAATATATACTATCCAAAATATTTATATCATTAAAAATAATATTCACATTTGTAAATAATTTAAAGAAAATACTGTGTATCCTTAAATGGTTAGTACCCTTAAATGATTTATTACATTGTGAGAATTTCATACACATAAATGTGTATGAAATTCTCACAAT
Source organism: Druceiella hillmani (assembly GCA_039881145.1). Taxonomy (NCBI): domain Eukaryota; kingdom Metazoa; phylum Arthropoda; class Insecta; order Lepidoptera; family Hepialidae; genus Druceiella; species Druceiella hillmani. The sequence goes on from JAYKKI010000091.1 coordinate 2,075,550, forward strand.
GTGAATTTTATTCGCATTTTGATAGTTTTATTAAAGAATATAATAATACGGAATACAAATAAATAATTCAACGTGCAAATTTTCGTTTTAGAAAAGCGTAAATTGCAATTTCTGACGATAATTTGACATCGCGTAAATGTCCTGATATAGGTATACTTACGCACATCGATTTAAAAATGAATAATTTTATGTAAGAGAGCGTAACACACAACTATCATTTCGAGAAACTGCAAGACGATGACGCAAACCACAACTTGTGGAATTTTATAATAATTTTAATTCATGTTGCGAAATGCTTTAAAATGTTAGGCAAGTTGATTCAAATAAAATAAAGTCTGATTTTTAATTTGACTTCCCTCTTTAATACATTTTGTTTTCCTCTCTTACACTAATAATAGATATATTTTACAAAGCCTTAAACAAAACAAAAAAGTTTTTAATGATATTGGAATAATATTAATCTAATAATAAAAAAAATTGAAAAAGATCATGAGGTTAGCTGTATATGTAATTAAAATAGTTCATAATTGAAATGAAAAATATGTTTAAAAATATAATTAAAATAAGCTTCAAAATATTTTGCTGTCTTCATTTCAGTGTAAGCCAAGAAACTTTTTTTCTGCAAACTTTTTTCTCTGTTGGCTGCTACTGACAAACATTTTACAACTTTGAAACTGTTAAACTTTCCGGTATTTATAACTATTTCTTTGAAATCGAAGGATAAATGGACTCGAAATAGCTTTTTAAGGCATACCAAACATTACAGCGTAGATAATAAATTCCTACAGCTGATTGTTTCTAACGTTGGATGTTATTTATTCAGGATTTCTTAGGGTTTATAACCTTTTTGTAAAATTAGGGAATGACGGGTAATTTATGGCGCGAGTTAATTGCAGGATGAGTAATATCGTTTTGAGTTATATCGTTTTAGTATTCGAGTTCATTTTTAAAAATATTGTAGTTATTTTGCTGTGAAATGGACATTATTGCATTAGATAATTCAACGGGGAATGAAATTATTACTGCATTGTTAGAAAAATAATACGTTATTAAAAATTAGAAAACGGATTTCAAAGTTTTACAAGATACATTTTTAAAGCCATATCCCCACATTAATATCATGAATGCGAAATTTAATTTTCCGCCTAGTTATTTATGACTTCTTTTCGACTAAAATATTGAAAACAAATTTTAATTGTATTTGGCAGAAAAAATATTTATCAGAAGAGCAAAACGTAAATGTCGTCATTATATTGAATGTCGTCATTATATTTGAAATGGAATATGGGGAAGGTCACATCAGGTTAGCGGTTTGTATGCGTCCTTTGTCCTCTCGTTTATATGTAAGGTCCTTATGATATGGTTATAAAAAAGGGTTACATACGAAAATATATAATTAACCCGATTACGGACAAGTATAAACTTATTAACATGCATTTTCACGAAGCACTATTACAAAGTGTCACATTGAGAAGTAAGTAATGAAATAAAGGCGTATTTGCTAATTCCATCTAATATGATCTTTCATTTTTATGCATTTTCCACCATAAATAATGTAGTTTTTAATATATTAATAACATTTTATGAAGTTTCCAACTTAAATGACCCTCCAACAGTACAGTGGATATAAATTAGGTTCATATTTACAAGGAGGCGGAGGAAGTGTAGGTGGTGCCTGCATGTGATTTTGATGGGCTTCGATGGAGCATAAGTCAGTGTCTGTGCTACCTAGTTGTAGGGTACTTGCATTTAAAAAAATAAAATGAAACCTTGAAGTACGAAGCTATGTAAAAAATTAAAAAATAATTCTTTGATTTTTAACACAGTTTACACACTGTGTCCGAGTGGTTACATTCATCATGGGGGTATCCTATACTTGTTAACTTAACGGAAGTATAGGATGAAAAACAAGGATATAATATGCTTGTGTTGGAAAATATAGCATACCCTTCCCTTATTTATGTATAAACCCAACAGCATTTCACAGAAGATAATAGAGTAGTTGACGACGTAAGTTTAAACATTTATAAAATTGGTCAAATTTTAAAGAATAGTATTCTAAAACCCAAGTATAACTGGAAAATTGTAAGTGAAATTTTGGCAGTAAAATATTAATGTTAGGATATAACAATTAACGAATGTTAATGGCAAAAGAATTTCTACGAGAAAATAATGTATTGAACAGCATGACTGCTAATATAGAAATATCAAACACGGCAATAGATTAATCAAAGTTGACGTCTACTCTGAAATATCTATAATGTGTACTAAAATAAGATAAGCGTCTCTTACTTATTTGCTTTACACTACGAAGACCGAAATATAAGACAAAGAAACTATAAGTAAAAGAGTTAAAATAGAAACGATTGAAGAGCATGTATTCTTCTAAAAGATACAAAATCTGTCTGTATCAGCTATAATGCATCAGTTTAAGACAAAAGTATTGCCCTTAGATCATAATTCTGCTTCTGAAACTATAGAAAATGGATCTCAATTATTTTATGGCTATTGGTTGCAAAGGTATAATTACGATAAAAAAAATTGTTTTCGTGGACTGTTCAAGAAAAACTTTCAACGACAATCAAATATCTGTATGCTGCATTTGAATAAACTACCTCTAGGAGATTTATTTAATGGTCTTGCTCTGTATATTGGTCTCATTGGTGAATTATTAGATGATTCTGAAATACAAATGATAGTGTGATTTGAAATGTCGCTGGCTCAAAAAAACGAAACATTATCGTTTATTTTCATAATTCTTTGTCGTTTATATTACATATTATTTTCCCGTGTGGCATATACATATTTGCATAGAGTTAAAATCGATAAAAATACGGTAATATGGGAAAATTGTTAGTAGTGTCAAATATTGTATAATTCAAATAGTTGGTAATTCATTACCAAAATTATATTTTAGTTATAATTAAAAAGTAACAAAGTAATCTTGTTTCTCAACTTCTTCTTTAAACTGAAAAGTCGTCGGAAAATATTTTAATACCTTAATTCCACGAGTGTTCAGAAAAAACATCATTTCTATGTATTTTTTCCTCTCTGTCAATCGGTACCGACAAACAAATTTTTTAAATTTTTAATTATCCGTTTGAAATCTGCGGAAATAGATTTGAAGTTGCTATTTAGATTACAATATAATACAACTCTCTAGATAACAAAATTATAATGCCAATCGTCATCAATATAGGATAAAAAAATGTTATCCTACATTACTTAAACAATTTTTACAAGACGATGGAATAACAGATTAGTTTTGTTTCGATTTAATTCTATTTGACTTGAGATTGAAACATTATTGTAGAAGACTTTGGTTTGTACAATGTTTTAGTAATAGGTTTCATTTCTCAAAATTGTATAGTTTCGTTGTTGTGAAATATACATTATAGCATTAGCTAATTTAACAAGGGATCAATATCGTATAACGCATTATTACGAAATAAGAGATTGAGGTTCAAACTTAGGAATGAAACTTTTTCTCGTATCCCATCGATTGGTATATTATTTAAGAAGTTTTTTGAAATATCAGTTTTCCTGAAAGTAATAAGCGTTTTTAAAAAAAAATATCTAGTATTCTCGAGAAACTTTTTATGGTCAAGTATACGAAAAAACGTATGGCGTTTTCAAAAGTCATTTATAGATTGACTATTAACGAGGCAACATCAAAGAATAAAGACGAGTAGGAACATGATGGTGCCTGCGTTTCGGGATTAGAGATTTTATTTTAAGGGGAAACCTTAGATAGGGTTAATTGGTTGACTAGGTGATAATGACAAATTAAAATTATAAATTTAAAAAAATCCAGAACTTGAACGCACGGTCTGGCTACTCAGCTTTAATACTTTCCCTGTAAAGTAGATAAATATTTACAAGAGTTAGGTAAGGCACAAATATAGCGAGTCAGGGATCAATTTAATTATCGTACAAAACTTTCATATTTTCAGAGTAGCTTCAACTGGTTCGACCACTTTATCTCTGGCGATAAGAAGTGGATTGTGTATGTGAATTATACCCGTAAGCGCCAGTGATTGAGCCAAAACAAATTCAATAAACCGATGCTAGAAAAAGAAACTCCATCACAAATAAATAATGTGCCTTTGGTGGAATTTTAAAGGAAACCTACGTTACGAAATACTTTCTAGTATTACCGCAACAATATCAATATTTAGGACTTGCAACACGTCGGAACCTATCATAATACAACAAAGTTTTCTTTCTGAATAATACTCGCATATTGCAAGAATTACTCGAATAAAATTATTGGAGTTGGGATGGGAAATTATTTCACATTCTTTTAGTAAAAAGATCTGGCACCCTCCGACTTTTATCTATTTAAGCCAATGCTTGTGTGAAATAACTCTGACGATGAGTATCATCTCCGAGAATTCATTGATGAAACTTTTAACACAACAAGTGAGTTTCTATTTTGATACTAAGTTATTCTTTGCCAAAGAGATGGAGATGGGAATTCAATAATTATGGTACATGACATATGCACGTTATACTCCTTTAGGAATACCAGGTCGCCGATCCGTAGCAAAGGCTGCCGACGACGTCACTTGCTATGCGATGCTGCAGTTCCGCCAGATGCTGCTTGCGATGCTGCAGTTCTGCCAGGTACTCACTACTTCATCTGAGTCAGAAATGTCATCTTAATTCTTCAATGTGCTCGTACCTGGTTGAATGGTTGGAGGTTGGTGCTGACGGGAGTGAAACGAGAGGTTGACAAATTAAGTAGTGCCCTGAAGTTAAGGGAGATAGTCTGTCAGGAACTGTCTTTAAAGGAGTGAGTGAACGGGAATTAAGGACATCCTCTATCTGCACGAACAATGTTTCCAATTCCTCATAGCTCAAATTAGCATTGCCCGTAATACGTTTTAAATAATATGTTGTTGAAATTACGCCTGCTTTCACCTATCATAGAGAATACGGAGAATACGGGGGAAAAAACGAAAAGTTAATGCCTTCTAAAACGAAAGTGTTTATCGCTGATTCAGAGGACTTGAGAATTCTACCCAATTCATGATTTGTTCCCACAAAATTATATCCATTATCACAATGAATAGTGAGAGGTTTAACTCGACGTGATATGAATCTACGCAAACACATTATAAATGCATCTAAAGTTCGATCACTAACCAACTCCAAATGTACTGCATTCGTTAATAAAACATAAATAAACTGACGTAACATTTTGATAATTTATTGCCTCGTCCCTTCTTATTTGACATTTGAAAAGTGCCCGCAAAGTTAAAGCCACATGCTTGAAATGGAAAGTCTTGTCTAAGCCCATCGGCTGGTAAGCTACCCATTAGTTACTTCATAATCTTACCACGTAAACGCATACAAAGTACGTACAGTTTTACTATTTTCGCGCTAGAATTCTACCCTTCAAAAGCCAATATTTCTCACCCATAGTACTAAGAATCAATCGTGGACCAGCATGTTTCAGTCATATATGTTCATGTTATCAAGAAGGACTGGATGTCCTTTATTGTATTAATAGTTTGTGTTGATAAGACGACCATCAACTCGGAGCACGCCTTTCCCGTCAATAAACGGTAACAACGGTAATAAATACGAATTTGGATTTAATTGTTTTTTTTATGTTCAAGTATCCTTAATTTATTTAGAAATAAATCTCAAACTATTTTAATGATTTCTGCGTACATGGTGAATCTCACGATAAAGATCTCTTAATTTAATATGGACATTTTCTGTAATTATTAATTAATGAATATTTACATAAGAATTTAATTTAATAAATTAACATGAAATCGAATAATTTTCAAACATTAAAGATTACAGAAAGTTATCATGATTATCATAAGTTATCATGATTATTATAAGTTATGAAGATTAGATACAGAAAGTTATCATGATTATCATAAGTTATCATGATTATTATAAGTTATGAAGATTAGATACAGAAAGTTATCATGATTATTTATGTTTAATAAATTATTACTTCCCCTTTTTTCTGAAATATTTATACTTATGTTTTTTGTTTATGTTTTTATTAAAATTGATCTCAAAATTTGAATTGGCCCAACTACCGACCAACTAAGTTTTGAATTTTGTAAGGTTGGTTAATTTGGTCCCAATAGGTCTAATAAATTTATAAAATATATCCGCTCCTAACATAATGTCAATATCAGACGACTTAAAGAATTCAGGATAAGCTAGTTTAATCGAATTTGGTATTGACAGTGATTAATTTTAGAATGATGTTGACGGGTGTTTGCGCTATTCTTATTAAAGTACGACGTTTCAAGCATATCTGCGCGATTACGTAAAAATATTGCGAAATAATTTAAGGAAGGATATTCCTTCATAGACCCTTTATAATACAGCGTTTTCTAACTAAATCTCTCAATAATCCTTTTTCTTCTTCATTTTATGATACTCGTTTAATTTATTCATATTCATTGTTAAAGCTGGATAGATAATGAATTAGATAAATAATGACAAATATAAAATCGAACCGAACCCAAGTTCTCGGTGAGTAATCAACTACGCCGCTCGAAATCAGAATCGAAATTAAATAGCAACTCGCGTGCAAGTTGGTTGTCAGCACCTGCATGGCAGGCCTCCTTAACGGTGGCGCGAACTACTTCCATTGCACTAACTTCTTCCTTAACATTCTAGTATAATATATTTTAAATATCAAAATCATACTTTTTTCCCGATTTTAATAATTACGCATTCTAGTTTAATCTGTTTTTTTTCTAGGAACCTTTTGCGCAAATATTTCTTTACATTAATATATGAAGATGCTTTTATTAATGATCATACTCGTTTATTCTATATTTATCAAATTTATTCACAACGATGTGAACATTATTTTCTAGTAGCCTACGGAAGTGCACATTTTTGCTATACATTCATCTATTTGGCGAAACTTCAGGTGAAGTACCTGTTCTCCTTTATTGCTGCTTACATCACCTCGATACGAGATACCTTTAAACAAATTACTTCACACAGATATACATATAGAGACACTAACAATTTTATAAAAACTTCATTGAACAACGAAAAACATTTCACACGTGGAAAAATTAATCATCTTTTTGCTCTCGATCATTCCATTTGTACATGCATGAAAGGGACAAAATTTTGCCCACGTATTATTTATACTGGGGATACTGCTAAGTAATTAAAGTAAATTAAAATTTAATCGTTATAGGTCTACGTAGTTTATCGTCATGGCGTAATTGTATGATATTAATGTACAAATTGTTTTTTTAGGAGGGATAATTTTTTTATTTCGTGAAGTAGTTGCTCATTAGGTTTGTTTAACATATTCCATTCTTAATATACGTAGTTATCAGATAACACAACGAACTGGGCATTGTTGTTGTATTAGTAAGTTTTGCATTGTTGTTGTATAGTTGTAATACATTTACTGAATTGGTTACATTATATTTAAAAAATTAGATGATGTTAACATGAAGTATCATGAACACAATCCAGCGCGATTAATGTAGATAGACTTTTAGAGATAAATGTGACTCTCTTTTAACATTCTGAAAGAATAATATGAGAGTATTTTAAAATGAATATAATCGTTAGAACGAAAGGTAATCTCTAATAAGAATATATTTGTCCCTAATCAGCATATACATGCATATATTTTTTAGAGATGGAAACGTTTAGTTAGATATACTTAAGCAGCAATGGTAATTAAACAAATACTTTTTTTCTTTGGCATTACTTTCAATTAAATAAACTTCTACCTACGAGTATAATTCGCATTACGGGGACTCCGTGCACACTTAGGTGCACATAAATATTTAAGCATACGTTGTATTTCTATTCAAATATACAAAAATATTAATAGCATTTCTCACCATGTAAATGTATAAACATTGTTGAATATTTTTATTTACGGTAATGTCACTCCTTCCTGACTAATCCTTATAGTTTATGGTAGAGGATATATAAGCCGCAACTCCGATATTGCACTTCCTCTTTAATCTATACGGTGACATCGAGAGCTCAGGCATGAAAATAAATACGAACTCTGTCAAGACAAAAATTCTGCAAGATTGCAGCATAAATTATAACGATAGCAAGGCATTTGTAATAAATAAATTTTTTAAAGGGTACAGAAACGATTCTCAGAAAGGACTCCGGTGTTTTAAATGCAACAAATTCGGTCAAAGAAGAGTCGAATGTAGAACCAAGAAAAGAGCAGAGTACTTAAACAATGAGAATAAGAGCCACACCAGTGCTTTTATCGTTACGACCAACAATACCGCTATACGGTACATAGATCTGGGTGCCTCCATGAACATGACACAGCAGGATTATCTTTTTCACGCAGGCACGAATATCACAACTCAGCAACGAGGACGGTGCCACCTGTTACGATGATAAAAATAGCGGATGACCAATCATTTTCAGTGAAGGGCTCCGGTCATGTGAGTCTTGACTACCTTGATGGAAAAGTTCAGTACAACAAAATTATATTAAGGCAACAAATCTATTGGCGATCACTCAAGTTATTAAAAATGGTGGCCGATTAACACCGAACGGTAAGGATTGCTTCATAATAAATAAAAACAATGCAACTGTAGCTACCGCTAGTTTAATCAACAACATGTATAGATTGAATACATATAGTAATGTTGCATGCACATCAAATGTTGATAAAGCTGACGTTTTTCTGTGGCACCAGCAACTGGGTCATCTTAATTGTGATAACCTTAGTAAATCAATAGAAATAACTGAACGGGTGCTTATCCAAGAAGGATAACGGTTTTAAAAGCGTAACAACATAGAGAAAGCAAACTGACGCGACAGCCTCTAAGATGTAAAGGTTCTAAGACCACAAAAATGCTATCCTTAGTGCACTTGGATATTTGCAGTCCGGTGGAAATGGCTCGGTGAAGCAAGGTACTTGTTGATATTTATAGATGATTACTCGAAGTAGGTTTTTGTTTACTTCCTGCAGAGTAAGTCGGAAGCATTACAAGTATTCAAAGAATTTAAAAACCAAGTCGAAAATCAATAAAATAGTATAATTAAATATCTACGTACAGACAACGGGGTTCTAATGTGTAAATAGAGACTTTTTGGAGTCCATGAATAGGGCTGAAATTATACATTAGTCAACCACCCCATACAAACATGAATAAAAGAGAATAGAGAAAATAATGAATAAAACAATCATCAAAAAGTCAACGCGCCTCCTGGTCAAAGCCAATTTTCCAAACCAATATTGGACTGAAACATTGAATTAGGCTACCTATCTCACTAACAGAAATCCGACACGAACTCTAAAATATAAAACTCTGAGGAGACGTGGTCTGGAAGGAAGTTAATCTTCAGTCACCTGAGTTTATTTTGATGTGAAGCAATTTCAAAGTAATTACTAATTGTAACATGATTGTTTATGTCTGAGTGAGCCTATTAATGCAATATCTGCTAGAGTAATTTTAACTGTTTGCCAATCTAAAATGTATATTACATGGGTATTTATTTAAACTTTCTAATAAATCAAACAGTATCTCATTTCCTCGCAGAAACATACATACGTAACAAAGTTGAAAAAAATTAATTCAATCTTTGATAGTCACACTGTATTCATGTAGATTTAAAGTAACTAGTAGTGTATAATTTTATTTTTAGTGTAAATCAAAACTAGGCATATTAATTCTTTGACCACCAACAAATTATAAATTAAACTTGTACTGCACACCACGCTGATTTTGTGGCGGAAAAGGAAACGCTGCGCCGATTGTTAAAATTTTATTAATATTAGGATATCAAGTATTGTGAGTGGAATTCAAATTTTTGTTTTTAAAGTCGAATGAAATTTACATTACAATATTTACATATATAAAATCTTTTCCACTAAAAAAGTATCTTATACTACACGGTATGATGACTTAACCTTGAAATTGGGTGGACAGAAGGCAGGGCCGATGAGTGTATTAATTAATCATTTGGCGCCTATTGTCTGTGCTTGCCCCAAACATATAAACGTTATGTTTAAATGAATAAATATTGTAATAAGACAATATATTTCTGAAAACAGTTGCTCAAAAATATTAAAAAATCACGCACAAAACTAGAATATGAAATATAATGAAATGTACAATGAAGTGCCCGCTTCAAAAAATTACGCAACAATGTGCTTAAAAGGAATTTTAAACTATAGTCAAATCAAGAAATGCCTCTGCTAATACTGATATCCATTAATGAGTAGGTAAATGTAATGAAATAAATTAACGCGTTACACGAGATGCAAATAAAAATGCAAAAATGTATCACAGATAAAAATTAATAATAAAATAATATAATATAATATTATATATATATATATATATATATATATATATATATATATATATATATATATATATATACATATATATATAAATATATGTATATATAAATATATATTTATATATATGTATATATATATATATATATACGATGTACGATTTAATGAAATATTATAATATGGTGATACACATAGACCCCATCGCCTGCCTTCAAAGTTATAGTTTTTTTTAATGGCCAGGGTATAGTTATGCAATAATAGCGACACAAATTTTATTAGTTTTTTTTTCAATTTATTGTTTCCTGTTGCTATATAAACGGCAGTTTAATAGTTTTTGTGATTTTGGAATTTACCGACCATGGGCTAAGGTTATAGTTTAACTTGAGCATACGACTATGATCATAAAAGATATCACTATGATTTTTTGAATATCGTAGTGGTATATTCCGCATAATCTCTGAAAAAAGAGTACTTGCTGGACAAAGGAAAGACCGCTGTGTTCGGAAACGCTAATACATTGATTAATGTGATAAGGTTTTTAATCGGAAATAGTGTTAACATTCCTGGAAGGTAAGTGCTAAGCTGGAGAGAAAGCTAATATCAGCTAGTGTGTATGTGGATACATTAGCAGTACGTGCGGCAACAACTTCTGGAAATGGACAGTTAACAAGATACGTAAAAAAAACTCTTAATATTTGCTATGAATAAGGAAAGGCTGACATGGACTAAGAAACACAAACATTAAACAACAGGCGACCGGGAGAGATGCTAGGCATACTTATTAATTTTTTTATAAGTGAAAAAATGTAAATCTCCATGCATTGGTGCAAATTTACGTTTCGCTTAACGTCTACGAGTAAAAAGGACAGCCAGTAAATATCTCAGTTCATACTCTACATACAATATTGTCTACTTTAAAATTAGCTGTACCCGTGACTACGTCCACGTGGACCGTTGAAAAATATTAGTAAACAGGTAAACTGTGAAATTGAAGGTTAAAATATACCATAAAGCAATCTGTAATAATTATAGAATTTAACTTTTTCCGTATATGTTAATTCACATTGTGTCGAAATGTCAAATTACCGTATCTTATTTTTTCTGTAGGTTGATTTCAACGAAAAATGCCTATATGTTAAACCCGGTCTAACAAAAAGCACCTTCAAAAACCCCATTAATATCTTTTCAACGGTTCTTTTGTAATGCGCGAAGAAATAAACAGGCTCACAGACAAAAATGCGAAAACTATATTGCTTTTATCATATGCCTTTTTTAATCACTTTTTCGTAAATATTTTCAATGCTCTGTGCATTATTCAAATTCGACATTTTTATTACATGTATAGATTTTTGGTTTATTGCGATGTCCTGTAATCGATCTAGCAAGATGTGATCATATGCCTATGAAAAAAAAACTACACGTAAAGTTACGTACTCACACAGAAGGCATAAAAATCTAACGGATATTACGCACTTTGTACTTGAAATCAATGACACAATAATTTTATCTATATGTTTGCTAATTTTACTATCCAACATAAGTAGATACAACATCAATGTACAAAAATATGCTTGTACTTCAAATTCTTCTCCCGAATCGTCATCACAAGTTTGCAGTGCTGTCGTTCATTTTTAATTAAAATATTATATCAAACAAAGTGTAAGAAGAAAGTGTAAGAAGAGCTTAATACGATTTATTTATATAATTTTGACGGATTTATCCGGCATCGGCGCCATTATGAACTGAATGGACAGAATACATCCGTCCGCTTACCAATACGTGGTATGCGGATGGATGTATCCGCTCCTAGCATTATGACCACGTCTTTTTTCAGTTTATTACCTTAATTAGAGACGTATGTTAAGCCAACCAAATCGATATACATATTTATCGATACTTTTCTTTATTCGATAGGAGTTGATATTAAATTGAGTAATTTTAATTTATTAATTAAAATTCAAACTCAAATTTAGTATAAATTTTATTTAATAGATGATGCATTTTTACCGTTACATATTTTCCTTTTATACATGGAGCAGCGTGTTTACAATTGTATTTACAGTTAAAAATATTCCTAGAAATGAATTAGAATCGTTTTAAAATTGCGATAAATATATTAAAATACATTACATCCTTTTGGCACTCGTGAATTTTTAAACACATACATCGGAAATTGAACATAACACCTGGTCTTGTAATTATGTTAGACAAAGTTACTATTTCTGTATATTGCCTGTTGTTTTCCATATTTACATTCAGCCTAGTAATGACATGTTAGGTTCGCATAAAAAACTTATTCATTAAAGTTTAAACCAATTCGTTAGCAAGCTAACCACATCCAACACAATTTAAATTGCTCAAGGGCACATAGCGTCGATCAATAAAGTCGACTTGTGAACATCACTATGCGACTAAGTACAGGCTTTCATCATGTGATATTTGCGGACCGTTATTTTTGACAAATTTTAGGAAGAATGGTAATTTTATTTGACTATTTCTGCCGTAGATCATTTTATTGGTTTCATTTCGTAACAATACGATAGGATCACGCTATTTTCAACTTACAAATGATGGATGGAAATATCCGTCAATGGTGTCATAGCCATTTTTTCATACGACGGATATATCCGTCATTGGCAGTCAAAGGCTAAAAGCAAAGTCAAAAATTTATCTATGTAAGAACACAGTAAGAATTGTAAAATAAAATTGTAAAATATGAAGTATAAAATGTAAAACTTTAACACAAAGTGTGATACTATAAAAGTGCGATAAAAAGGTTAAAGCTTAGGAAAAGTTGGTTGGTCTTATGTATAATTGCAAATTCAAATTGTTACTTGCAATGTGTAAAACTTATACTTAGGTAAAGTTAGTTGCATATCCTTGTGCACAGGTGTAAATGTGAAATGTTTATGTGAATCTCAAAGTCAATAAAACTGGTTGCCTATCCTTGTGTGATAATGAAATGCGATTTTGTTAAAAGATCTTTAGAGGCATATAAAACACATGAATTGTAAAATACTAGTTAAGAATTAATACACATATATGTGTATATATATATATATATATATATATATATATATATATATATATATATATATATTTAGATTAAGGTAAAACACATATAGTGTGAGATATCAATTAAGGAAAAATTAGTATTGCTATAGATGTACTTAGAATAAGATTCACAATTTAAGTGGTATAGAAATGTTTCTTTTTTCAGGAAGGTTCTAATTAAGGGGGAGAGTTGAATGTTTTTGTTTATGGTAAATTGACTAATTCCTATCATTGCACCTCTACTTTTTTATATAGGTGACATTACTAGGAGCGGAATCTATTTGTCCGTATTCCTCACCAATACGTCATTCCACCAGCGCAACAAATATATTGCTGCAACAAATATAATTCATCAAATATATTGCCCAATATGTTTTTGCTAGACGTAATAAATATGAATGTATAAATACAAAGTTATGAATATTTCGCAATAGGGTACGTGAGAATAAAAAAAATTACGTCGACTTTATATGATAACCTTAAAAAGTTTTTTTGAACATTTTATTTCATTTCTTTGTAAGCGTTATAAATATGCAAGCATTATGGCATTAATATCTTGCGATTAAAACGGCTGTGACACATAGATGGACATGGCGATACTGCATGGGTTCTATTTTTTGAATATCTTTAATACTTAAATTTTGCATGATAAATACTAAAAACATGTCATCGAAGTTGAACATGTCGTTAAATATATATATATATATAATAGATAGTATTTTTCCATACTTATAGCTCCATAGAAAACGCTCACCGTTCCTAGCTCCATAGAAAAATGGCATATTTCCCGCAACGGCATGTTAATGGAGTACATGACTAGTTACCATTTGTATTAACTCAGTTTGAATTTCAACTGTAAACTTTTCTGTATAGTTTCGGTTTTGTGTACCTTGAGTAACTTTATTGAAATAAATGCGGATAACAGATGAGGTTGTATTTTGAATAAAGCATAGCATTTGAAGGAGACTTGACAAATCGATACAATACTTATTATTAACGAAATATGTGCTAATCACTTCATGGTTATTTGGTACTTAGCTTCTGTTTACACTCACAAGTATAACAATTTAATATGTTTTAAACAAATTTTGGTTTTTAACTAGATAAGTGTATAACTTGGAACACTACCAACAGTTTTATACTAGGTTTAATATCGTTTAATTTACAGGAGGCCGTGTAGTGTAGGTACTGTAGGATACTCTGTGGCTAGATGAAGCGACTGTATGTGTCGGGTAACTGGCAGTAAATACATGAGAAGACTCAAAGATCCGGCTCAACGGCAAGCATTGGGAGAGGCCTACTTCCACCAGTAGACTGATACGGACTGTTGATGGTAACACTGCAGTAGTATATAAAATATAATCTATGTTATGTGGTGATATGTACGGCGATTTTATGAGCACTGAAAAGGTCTTTAATTATTTCATTGTCGAACTCTGGGTCCCCTTCGCTTGTGATTTCCATTAGAATTCCTTACATGGAAATATGTTTAATAAAGGTTTTCGCAACATGAATCGAAGTTTTTGCTGTAATGCTTATAGCCTGAGCTAATTTTGTAAGCGTCTATTTTTGTTAAAAATGCCTGTCCTTCTACTTCATACGAATCGATGTGAATCCGTTGTAAGGGTTTAGCAATTGTTTCGGTAATCATAAGCGGTACTGTTCGTGGGTGTCTGTCATATTTAGTCTTTTTACACTTATCGCAATTATTTATGAATATTTTTATATATTCATAAATAATATAGTTTCCTGCATACCGGGCCAAAAATAGTTTCTTCTAAGTTTCCTAGTCTAACCGTTTCTCCTATACGTCTGTGACTATTTTTTTCCTCATGATAATTTTTTTCTATATTTATTTGTTCCTCCTTATCCGTAACATTTATCACACGTTTTGTATATTATTAATTGTGGACCATGTGGTGATTTTCAAACTAACAATAGTAATTAACTTTACTTTTAGTATTTTCTTTGAAGAATTGATTAATGTGTTTACTTCTTTCCGTTACTATTTTTATACTTTGTTTATCATTTGATTCATTTTTAATTTTTAGGTTAGTATCGAACGAGTTTTTTATAAAAAATTGAGGTGTTTTTTTATCTATCGCTTCCTCTAATATGTGTATGCCTCGCATGCCTACTTCATTGGAGGATGGAATGGGCAGTACTTCGTTTTGTGTATTCGGAATTTGGTCATTAGAATTATTAATGATAGAATTTTCAACTAAAGCATTAAATTCAGCCTCATCAATTTGTACAAAATCCTCAAAATCTAAAGTCGAATCTGAATTAATAGCTAAAGATTGACCATCCGTATCTAGTACGTTTATTTGTATTCGCGATAATTCATCCGCATTAGTATTTTGGGATCCCTTTTTGTATACAATGTCGTAAATCGTACTCTTCTAATTTTAACCTCCATCTCGTTAGTTTTGAATTTAATTCTTTGATTGAGTATAACCAAGTTAGGGGTCTGTGATCAGTATAAATCGTAAACTTCCGCCCGTACAAATATGGCCTGAGATATTATGTTGCCCACAATATTGTTAGCAGTTCTTTTTCTATTGCGGAGTACTTTTGCTCTGTACCACTGAGGGTTCTACTGGCATATGCTATTGGGTTATCCATACCGATTGTACCTTGTGATAGAACTGCTCCTAAGGCGACATTCGACGCGTCCGTTGTGAGTATAAACGGTTTTTCGAAATCTGGATACTGTGATATTGGACGATTTGTTAATAGCTGTTTACCCGTATTAACTGCGTTTATGAATTCGTCGGTGTGTTTTATAGAACGACCTTTTTTTAGAAAATTTGTTAATGGTTTTGTGACTTTCGCAAAATCCTTTATAAACCGTCTATAATAACATAGAAGTCCGAGAAAACCTTTGATCTCTTTAGCAGTTTTACGTATTGGGTAATTGATTATCGCTTTAATTTTGTTTTGATTAGGTCTCAATCCCTTGGCTGTGATTTCGTGCCCTAAATACGCTACTTCTTTTCTTAGGAATTTGCTCTTATTCAACTGTATTTTATAATTTGTTGGTCTTAACCTGTCAAATACTTTTTTTTAATTTACTCACATGTTCCTGTAATGACATGGAATATATGATAATATCGTCAAGGTAAACTAAGTATCTCTCTGTCTGTAGACCACGTAAGATATTATCCATAAGCATTTGAAACGTGGCCGGCCTCTTTTTCACACCAAACGGAATTCGTTTAAATTCGTAATGGCCGCATCTGTTAAAAAAGCAGTTTTTTCGAGTCTCCGGGGTCCATTTTTACTTGATGGTATCCTGAAGCCAAGTCTAAGGTTGTAAAGTATTAACTTCTGTCTAATTTATCTAGAATATCATTAATATTCGGTAAGGATACTTGTCTTCAATAGTCTTATCGTTTAATTTCCTGTAGTCTATTACCATTCTGTATTTTTGATTTCCCTACGCGTCAATTTTTTTTTGTACGATATAAACGAAAAAACTCCAGGGTAAGGAAGATCGCTTTATTGTATCATGTTTTAACAGGTGTTCTACTTGTTTCCTAATTTCTTCATTTTTAAATGGGGGTTGTCTGTATACTTTTATATAGACAGGGTCATTATTATTTAATCTTTATGCTTGATCTGATTAGTAAACGTCAGTGGTAATTCTTCACAGTGGAAAATATCTCTATGTTCAAGGCATATATTCTTTATAGCTTTTTGCTCTTCCTTGTTTAAATGATCTATTCAAAGTTTATTTAAATTTCGTTTACGTATCTCATCTACGTCGTAATTAATATTATTTTTTTCTTTTAGCTCGTAATTATTTATTTCGCATCTAGTAAACCTTTCTACTTCTAAGGGTTCATGCAACGTAATCTTCATATATTTTTCCGTGCTATTAATTATAGTAGTAAAAGTTCTGTAATTTTCGACTGACACTAACGCGGTAGGCATTGTTAATCCTTGTGCTAACGTGGTCGAATCAATAATAGCTTCTCCTTTTTCATAATTTACAGGAACTTGTATTCTTTGCTCCGTCCGTGGTAATATTTTTAAATTATAAGAAAATAATGACTGTTCGTGATGTATAGGTATTTCTGGATGTGTTGTCTTTAACGATTTATTTTTTATGCTAATTTCTGCGTCAATCCGTTTAAGTAAATCTATCCCAATGAGCCCGTCGTATTTTTTGTTAAATTCAAACACATGAAATTTATGTCTGATGGATGTTTTAAATGTTCGAGGTGGTTGTATTTCAATAATGTAGTTGTGGTTCGTTATTTGGTGGGCCGATTGTATCTGAAAGGGGGGAAATTTCATAAATTCATGAAAATATTCAACCACTTTCTTGGGGATAATGAAAGATTTGGTAGATTCCGTGTCGATCATCAATTTTGCTTTTATTTCAGGTAAAATTATATATGGCGATTTTAAACAACTTTCGTTATTAAACTGAATTATTTCCTTTCGTTTTATCCGGTATTTTCGGGAAAATCCTTGTGGTATTGTCCCTCGTTATTAAACTCTAAAGTATCATAATTAGTGTTATCGTGGTAATTACAACCAATGGTTTCATCCTGATAAAATAATTCTTCTGTGGTAGGGTGTGGTCTATTTTTTGTGATTGTGCGCATCGTTTGGTTCGATTTTGAGGTATTCACTAAAGGCGAGGGCCCGTGCGAAGGGCCAGACCTAGGTTGCCAATAATTGTTATTTTGTGGAGTTCTAAATCGACCTGAATTACCACTACTAAAAGGCCTAGTATTTGTAATAGTATTTAATTGGAGTGAATAATTTAAATTAAAACTTCTTGTGTTGGAGTTATTATTAAAAAATTGTCTACTAAATTGCTGGCTAAACGATTGATTATAAAGATGTGGAAATCTATTAAAAGTATTCTTTTATAATTATTCAAGTATTTGGGATTAAAATCATTTCGAGGCTTATTAAATGAATGGATGTAATTTTTCCAATTAATAAACTTCTAATGTTTTTGACTCTTTCCACAAACTGTATTAACGTTTCGAATTTGCGTAATTTCAAACACATTAATTCTTGTACTAGACAATCTTCATTTCGATTGTCACCAAAATGATCAACTAACATTTATTTTACGACCATGTTGGGTTACTATTACGAGTACTAATAAGTGCCAATGCTCTGCCCTCAAGTTTACTAATCATAAGTCTATTTAGAAATCCATTAATCGGATTTGACGACTTCACTAAATCGGCATATAACTGAATCACGTATTCACAGGCATCTATAAATACGGATAATTTATCGGATTCACCGTTAAACTCGGGATGATATTTATAACGTTTTGAGGAATATCTTTAATCTCCATTTTGTTATAATTTATTCACACAAAGTAATCTAAGTAAAATGTTTCACTATATAATTTAATAAATTAATAAGTCTAATAATTGTAATTAACTTAATTTAATTATCGTATGAGAACAAGAACATTAAGAATATAAAAGGATGATTCGATATTGAGAACCTGTGGGGTCTTCTGCAGCACGCCCATTGATTACTGTTTTGCACACGTATTTTTCCTACCGAAAATATCTTATTTATTTAATTGGTTCTAATTTTCGTTTAAAGAATTAAAATTCACGGCGTTCAAAAGCTTTGAGAATCTTTGAGAAGGCCTAACACAAAACTACAGACTACGCCAGATATGTATCGCGAGATTTCGGTATTTAAAAATTTCGGTATTTAATTTAATTTAAATACAATCAAAATACTTGTTAACTCTACTAATGCCAGAACAGTAATGAATTGATTATTACATTGATACATAAAAGTAAAGTAATACAGAGTATCATAATCCTTCGTATTCGCATCGTTATTGCTGAGGTGTTCCGGGTTCCCAAGCGTTGTGTGGTCTGATGCTGGCTCATCGTTTTCGTTTGGATGTCGTCTAGCTGCGGCAGTGTGTTGTTATGATATCCTGTGACTGCTGATATCGTAACTCGGGGAGTGCGGTACTTACCCGGAGTGGCGATTTGGCGAGCCGTTAACGCACGCACACCAGCTCACGCTAGCCTTTCGCAACCACTACATATAGATTTTCTTTTATTGAATTTACTGAACAGCTGGGAATCAATGTAATAATAGCGCCAATTTGATCACGTGAAAGAAGATAATATTGGTATTTCACAATACACGCGCTGTTACGTATGTAAAAATTGAATTGAATTTATTTGTTAAATGACATGAAACATAACTATTAAAATCATAATAAATTATATCACTAATGGACTTCAACTATATTACTCATGTTGTATTTTTTTGTGAAATGTTTTTAAGAATATTTCAATTAAATTTTATTCACTTAATTTTCCCTGAAAAATTACTTCACTTAATATTCGATTAGACTTAAATATGATATTTTCAAAATATTAACCGTATTATTGTAAATACAATAGCACTCTCCTGATTGTCGACTTAATCAGGTTATTAACGATTTGAGTATTTCTCTTAATTGTATTAAAATTTTGCTAGTCCTTTCGCGTAAAGTATCTTCATAGGTCGGTCGATAGATACAATAAAACTAAAGACTGAACTATAAAATGAGTAAAAGTATTTATCTCCAATTATCTTCTCGCCTATAAATTGTAAACACATGAGAACCAGAATAACCCAAAGTGAATACTATTAATCCGTATGCAATCTGTATCTCAGCAGGGCATTATTTTTCATATACTTAAAAACATTCCGAAATATTAGACATAAAAATGCGTTTAAAAACACATTACAATAAATTAATTTTTTTTTGGAGATCTATATAAAACTTGTTACAGGCTTAATGTCCCACAATGGTGATAGATTAGTGTAAACGATATGACAAAAAAAATATGAATTTAAATTTAACTACACTCCGAGTGTATATTTACTAATATAAAGCGAATATTTAAAAAATCTTACTATAATAAGCGAATATTTAAAATATAAATACGGGTACATAATTAATTATTAAATTTACAAAAACAATCTAAATAAAGTTTAATCACTAATGAATATGCTGAAAATTTATTTTATCTTATTAATTTTAAATATTTAAAAAATTACAATGCAAATAACGATACAAACTGTCTGGCAGATTATTGGCTTAAAATAAAAAGCCAACAGAAAACTAAAATGGTGGACTACTTATCTGCCAAATAACCTAAGTAAATATATGTTTAGTGAACAACTTCAGGGTATCAATTTTTTATTGCATCGCGCCAACTTCACTCTTTATTTTTAAAATTTCACACTCATAATTTTTTTCCTAATGCGCATAAATAAGTATAACTTCAAAAATAAACTATAATAATATTGAGAATAGTAAGTGAAATATAAAATTAATCTACAAAACAAAAATAATACAGCTAACAGATTATTACGAGTATATGCAACAAATAATATTGAAAATGTTAACTACGTTTGATATAATGAATAATAAAAGGAAAAATAATACTTATAACTGTGGTATAGATAATATTAGGATTTGTGATCTATGCCTTCTTCACAATTAAATGAAACTACATGATGTAGTATTATTTCTACTTTCAGTAGTTCTTTACCATGACCTAGATTTCGTTGCATTACATCTTCAGGTGTGCTATTAGCAAAGATTTTTGCTTAGGTCTTGGTAAAGAACTTAAAGAAAGTAGAAATAATATTACATCATTTAAGTGTGAATAATGAATTTCTAAAAATTTAAATAAACTAAAATATAATTTGAATTATAATGAATAATAATAAAGATTTCAGCTACTCTAGTCTAAGTTAATGTTCCTGTTTTTATCAATTGTTATTATATTATCAAATTCAGCATAAACTATTCAGTTGATAGTATTTTTAAGACTTTCATCAAAACATATTTCCATTCTCAAATTAAATGTTAATTAAACCACCATGTTTAATTAAATTCTATTTTAATGTTAAATTTGTTTGTAAATCTGGTGTTAAATCAAAAGCTAATAAACAATAACTGTTAGGATAATCTTCTCTTGTTATATCATAACCTTCATTTAGGAAATGAATACCAGTTCCAGAAAAAAGTGTATGATATAATAGAGGTATAATTATTATTTTCTACAAAGTTTGGTTGTAACGGTTTGGAAGGAACTTGACCATTGACATAGATAAAGGAAGTCACCTTATAATTATTGAAATTAAATGGATTTTTTTAGATTATCGTTGAATGCACTATTATCAACTAAACCTATGATACAACGTTTTGGAAGTTGTCCAAGAAAAACATTATCGACTGTCTTACTTTGAACACCTGCTGGTATTGCGAGTACTTATTTAGCAGTGATATTTAGCAGTAGTTGTAGATAACGCCTTTGAATATGTTAAAAGGACACTGGAATTTAAATGCAATCTTCGTATCATTAATGTAGTATCAGTCATGTGAGATTCAGGTATGAGTTTATCTACATCCGTCATCAAGTTAAATGTATCTTTCGATCGTATTAATTTAATTTGAGTTTCTACACCATTCAATATGAATTTTTCTTGATTAAATATACCGCCGTAAAGATGACCGCTCATTTCAATCTTATTACTTTCCTTTCTCAACGATACTCTTTTGAAATCCATTGTTATTCTCATTCATATGATTCAAATGGTTTGCTCTATCACTGTACCAAAGACTACATGATAGATGAGAATTCTTTGTAGAAGGACTATAATTGACTAATGTTTCTAAATAAGCTCTATATGTATATGTATTATTTTGAGGTGATATGAACTTTGATTCAAATAAATATCTAACTGACTAAAATAATACAGAAAGTGTTAATATCTATAATTTTAACACTGGTTTTTGCATCAATATAATACTCTAAAAAACACGCTTCTTTTCTTCAACTTTTACAAACATTTTTCACAATTACTGAAGTGTTGATTACAATCAGTTGAACATTGTTTTAATATAATCATTATTACATCACCAACGGAATTTTACTTTAATTATTACTTCAAAATTTAACAATTATCAATATTTGTCAATTATTTCATTGATATTTCTATATATAACATATAATTAAATATTGGATTCTACATTATTTCTTAAACTATGATCACCCCAAGGCTACTTTATTAATTTTTTGGGTATAAACTGTATGTTAAATAGATCTAAATCTCAGCGTTAAATTATTTATTAGATCACAAACAATTTTTGTAATGTTCTAAAGTTAACTTTCTAGTAACAGATTTGTTTACCTCTTTTTCCTTTGTCATTAAACCACTTTCAACATTCATTGCATACATTTTAGTCAAACTAATATACCAACAAATTCTTTAGATTTTTTACAATTATTTTCATCTTTAAACAATCCAATTTTCCAGAGGTTATCAATATCATAATTAGAGATATCGAAATATGTTTTAAGATCATTTTTGATATCTTCATATAAACCATGTATGAAAATTTGATATACTAAACTATTAGTGTCCGTGTACATAAGCTTAATATTTTTATTACATTTGTTCTTCATATACTCATAATGAGAATTATACATTAAAGTCTGAAATATCTAAAATACAAAATCCTAAGTAAATTGGTTTATTGTAGAGTAGTTTTGTTTTGTTTAATTGAACTGCAATTAAATGTTCTGCAATACATTTTTTTTTGAAGTACTGTCTCCTTTTGAACTACTATTTATCTTTATTTATGTGTATAGAGTTAATATTTCCTTCCAAGAAATGAAGCTCTTTAACTATAAAATGGGCATCATAGTTGGTAAGATTATAAAATAGAATTTGTATAAATGACGGGACTTTTTTAAATTATTGTTTCAATTATTATGAGCAGCACCTCTAAATGATCCTGTAAGTGGATCATGAAGTTGTATACAATCACCATTTAATTCATCACCACAAATAATGCATTCGATTGTGTTGAAATAATCCTCTTGCTAATAATTTCTTAAAGGTTTATTTTCAATGGGTGAATATGAGGAATAATTTCAGAAATATCCAACCTCAAATATTTCATAAATATGTCAACACAATTACTACAATTATATATACGGAATTTATTGAATTTTAAATTATGAGAGCATTTAATACAATGCGTAAAACTATGAACTTCATGTACTTGAATATTTTCAGTAGAAGAAAAACATGGATCAAGTTGACACGAATCGACTGGTTTAAAAAATTATTCAAAATCGGCATAAATGACAAAGGGTAATTTTTTTTTTTTTTCTTTCCTAATTTATCTCTCTTCATAGCAGAACTAGGTAGTTCAATTCGAATACGTGCGCAATCGTTAAGCATATGATCATTTAATTTTTCCTCAGTATAAAAATATAACAAACAACTATTACAAGTTAAGTTTATCTTTAATATAACAATAAGTACTACTATTACCATTTTCTAAATATAAACAAATTATATGTCTTGATTTCCTTTTCTTTGTTTGAAAGAAAGGACCTATTATTATATGCTGTTTTCGATCTTTATTGTACTCTAATGCAAATAAATTATATTATTCAACTCCTCAACTATAGGAATATCTTTAATTTTAATCGAGAATTTACAATTTTTCAAGTTGAGACTGTTTACATATTGATTATATGAACTAGGACGATGGAAATTTTTTTGAACGGGAAATAATGTTGATAATAAAGCCCATTTTAAACATAAATAGTAATCGGTACGTACATTAATTATAGCTTTTTTGTCTTTTACATCCCTCGGTAGTTCTATGTAGGATCCACTTCTTAAGGGTATAAATTCATTTATATTTAGTTTTGAATATGTCAATTTCTACAATGTCCAACAACTAACTTTATGTTCGAATTCGCCTAATTTAACTTTAAATGTTTCAACTAAAGAATTATAATATTAATTTAATTTGTCACTTTCGCTTAAAATAACATTTGTTGACATAAAATCAAAAGTCTTCTGCACATCTGTTGTAAATTTAATAAATTCACCATATAAAATGCAATTAACTTTTAAACTATTGAACTTATTTATGGAATCACCTAGTAAAAACATACAATTTTCTTTTATACCATCACATTCATCAGGAAGTGCAAGATTGACTGTAGCATTAATACGATATGTAATTATTCTCTTTTGAATAGCTGTATCAATTATTTGTACATTAGGCATAAAACTTCATAAACTATTCTTTTTATGTACCTTCAAAGAAAGATGATTAGGTAAAAACCTATGAATTGATATATTACATACATCATATAAAACATGATCAGAGTCCTTAACCGAAGTAAATGGTTGAATGGGTCCTCCAATGTGACCCGCGTTTGAAGTGGATGGTTAAAATTAATCCTAGGTATTAGAATTTACTCTTTTACGTTTGTTATCACCATCAATGTGATTATAGCATATTTCTTCGTTGTCAGAATCATCGCTGTACATTTTTTTAAATTTAAAAAAAAAAAATTTTTTATTGTATTATTGCAATCTGTCATTTGAGACATTCAGCAATTGGTGCGTATGTTAGCATGTCTTGTACTGAGTTCGTCCTTTTGAACTCATTTCATTTTGCCCCTATATAAGGTCTTGGGGAAGTTTTTTCTTAAGCCTTCTGGGTGCCGTTATTAGGTTCATCAGGTTTATAGCCAGTGGATTGGGATGATTAGCGATTCGGTCTCTGTATGTCTGTATCATCTCTGAGATTTCTTCTTGGACCAATTTTATGCCTAGCTCCAAATGGAGTCTGTTGTTTGTGACATACCAGGGTGCACCAGCTATCATTCTAAGCGTTTTTGATTGAAACCTTTGTATTATTTCAATATTTGATTTTGCCGCGGTTCCCCACAGTTGTAGGCCATAAGTCCATATAGGCTTGATCGTGCATTTATAAATTAATAGTTTATTTTCGAGCGACAATTGAGAGTTTTTGTTAAGGAGCCAGTACATGTTTCGCACTTTTTGGCCCGCTGCACACCGTTTGGTCAGGATGTATTTGGGCCATGTCAGACGTCTGTCGAGATACACGCCAAGGTATTTCGCGTAATCGGCTTGCGGTAACTGTACTACATTTAGGTTTACTGCCGGACACGTATCTCGTTTAGTAGTAAAAGTAATTTGTATTGATTTGATTTCGTTAACTTTGATTCGCCAATCTTGCAGCCAATGTGATATTTGGTCAAGGCTTGTTTGGAGTTTTTGTCTGGTCGGTGGTCTGCTGCGAGAATTGCTGTGTCATCAGCAAAAGTGCCCGTAACAACACCTTCTGTGACTGGGATGTCGGCTGTGTAAAGCAGGTACAGTATTGGGCCCATAACGCTTCCCTGGGGAACTCCTGCTTGGATCGGATAGAGAGACGTAGTTTCAGTTCCCTGTTTAACGTGGAAGTGTCTGTTGTGTAGATATGATCTGATGAAGTTGTAGTAATTTATGGGTAGGTTCTTTTTAATTTTAAACAGCAGTCCCTCGTGCCATACCCGATCAAATGCCTGGGATATGTCCAAGAAAGATGCAGAACTATATTGGTTTGACTCAAAGGCATTATGGATATTTTTGACCAGTCGATGGACCTGCTCAATGGTTCCATGTCTCTGACGAAAGCCAAACTGGTGATCAGGCAGTAGATTATTATCATAGATATGTGGCATTAATCTTCGCAGAAATAAAATTTCCATAACCTTGGAAGTAATTGGTAGCAAGCTAATAGGTCTGTAAGATTTCACATCAACAGCATTTTTGCCCGGCTTGAGGACCATTATTATTTGGGCCACTTTCCACTGGGGAGGAATCGAACACGTACGTACGATTGCATTGTACAGGATTGTGAGGAATCAAATTCCTTCCTCTGGGTACGATTACATTGTACAGGATTGTGAGGAATCAAATTCCTTTCTCTTTATTGCACTCCCCTCATGTGCAGTTCCATCAGGGTGCATTGGGTGGTAAGTCTTATAGTTTTGTATTTGGAAATAACTCTTTTTTGTAAAGTGGGTTTTAGAGACTAGCAAGATATCAATATTATGTATCTGCAAATACGATTGAACCTCAAGGGTGTGTTGATTAATTTTAATTAATTAATTAATTTTAATTTAATTTTTTTTTAAATTTATTAAAAATTCATGTGGGTCACAATGTGACACTTATGAAGGTCAGTTTACATTTACATTTAATGCCTGGTTCACAACACAACAGGTATAGCTGTGAGAAAAAGAGCCAGGCAAGAAAACTCACGCCACTCTTTTCCAATCGCCAAATTACAATGTGAGGGTTTACAAATTAGACAAAGTAAGGAGCTGCAACCAATACACCGAGCATCAAAATGGTAATAACCTATGAAGAAACTACTATGGTATGATGTATTGGGAGCATCTACCAACAAAAGAAAAGGCAGAAAATGATCACTTTGTGGTCTTTATACAAATGTAAATTTTGAAAATAAGTTAGTTGTAGATTGTAGACCTAAACAAATATGCAAACACACGAATATGTCAACCTGCCACCAGTGATCACGAATTACCTCTTGTACAACAATTAAATAACAATTAAGGAAAACAATAATGACAAGCTCAGTGAAGCCACCCTGAGATGAACCCCTGCAAGGAGTGAGCTACTAATTCCATTTATCTTTATCATTTAAAAAATCATTTATCGAATAGTAACCTCTTTTCATTAAATAATTTTTAACTGTAAGCTTAAATTTGTGAAGGGGTAGGTCCATAACGGTAGCGGGTATTTTATTGAATAATTGAACCCCGAGACCTGCGAATGAGTTGTGTACTTTGTGTAGGCGGTGCTGTGTACCTACTAATTTGTGCTTATTTCTTGTGTTTATTGAGTGCACATCGCTATTCTTATGATAAAGATGTAGATTTTGTTTAACAAACAAAACATTAGCATATATGTATTGCGATGCCACCGTTAAAATATTTATTTCCTTAAATAGTTCTCTAAGAGAAACCCGTGTGCCTAACTTATAAATAGCACGTACTGCGCGCTTTTGGATCACAAAAATAGTTTGAATGTCAGCAGCGTTACCCCATAATAGAATTCCCTATGACGTTATACTATGAAAGTAACTAAAGTAGACTAACCTGGCAGTGTCTACATTCGTAAGCTGTCTGACTTTATATATTGCGTAAGCTGCGGAGCTGAGCTTTCCTGCTAGAGATGATATTTGGGTGCCCCACTGCAACCTGCTATCCAAAGTTATTCCCAAAAATACACTTGACTCTATAAAATTAACGGTTTCATTATTAACCATTATATTTGTGCTCAAACTTCTAACATTAGGCATGCTAAACTTAATACATTTAGTTTTTTTTAAATTTAGAAGTAAGTTATTAGTTGAAAACCGATCCAACACCTTCGCGAGAGAGGCATTTACTTCGTCAAAGTTTATTATTTTACGGTCCACTTTAAAAATTAGTGACGTGTCGTCGGCAAATAGCACAATATCGCAAAAATTCCGTACATAGAATGGTAAATCGCTAATATAGATCAAGAAAAGAAAGGGACCGAGAATAGATCCCTGTGGCACTCCCATGGAGACGGATGACCCGGAAGACCTAACACCATTTATATCAACGTATTGTACTCTATTACTAAGGTGAGCAAATCAAGTGCTGTACCTCTGATTCCATAGTGGCTAAGTTTCCGCAAAAGCGTATTGTGTTGAACGCAATCGAAAGCTTTTGAAAGATCACAGAATACACCAATGGCATCTTGCGATTTTTACCAGGCACTATAGATATGTTTTAAAAGAGTAACACCTGCATCTATTGTGGAGCGACCCCTAGTGAAACCAAATTGTTTACTATGTAGAAGCTTATTTAAACAAAAATGTGATTCTAATTGTTGTAACATTATTTTTTCAAAAATTTTGCTTATCGCTGGTAATATAGAAATAGGTCTATAGTTACCGGGATCGCTTTTTGTTCCAGATTTATAAAACGGTATAACCTTACTATATTTCATTAACTCTGGAAATACACCTTTATCAATACTATTATTAAATGTTACAGACAAATGTGGTGCTATATCAGTAATAATGTTTTCTAATAATTTAACAGATATACCCCAAAAATCTGCTGTTTTTTTGGAATTCAGTGAACATTTCATAATGTCACTGGGGTTTATATATTTAAAGTTAAATAAAACTCCACACGCCTTCACATTACTTCTAATTAACGATTCAGCTTTGACCGGGCAAGAATCTAAGGAACTTGTTGTATTTACGGGTATGTTAACAAAAAAGTTATCAAGGTTTGGGCCACTTCCACTCCAAATTGCTTGTATGAATTTTACCGTTTGAATTTAATTCGAAATCATGATCTTGTTGTTTAGTGCGCCCACTTTCAGCACTGATCATATTCCAGGTGGCTTTAATTGTATTATCGGACCCCTTTATCTTACGACTTAAATATAGGGACTTAGTAGAATTACAAACTTTTTTAAACGTTTTTGAATAATTTCGAAGGTATAAAATAAACGAAGGATCAAAATTGTATTGCTTCATACCATACAATTCATACAAATTAGCTCTACTTTTGTAGACTCCGATTGTTGCCCAATCACAAAACCGAACCTTTGTATTCTTAGAGAAGGTTTTACTTTTGAATATGTTATTATATTTGGAATTGATGATACCAGATACAGATTTATATAGATTGTCCGGATCATCCTGGCTTAAGTCTATATTTGATACTCTTGTAGAAATATTATCCTTAAATTGTTTAAGACGAGCAACGGTCACCGGCCTACTGGTTATTCTATTTATTTTCTCTGAGGACCCTATAGGAAATACGGCTTTCTGCCCACAGTGGTCGGATGTTAACTCGCTCAAAATCGACTTGCTTAGAGGTATACAATTACTAAATATATTATCTATGCATTTAGCAGAATGCGAGGTGATTCGGGTCGGTTCTTCAAATAAATATTGTAAGTTAAAAGACTTAAACAAACTAGTAAATCTAAGATTAGTTGGTGACTGGTCAAGAATATCTATATTAAAATCACCACAAACTACTACATGCTTATTACTATAGCTTAAAAGTTTTAACACCTCTTCCATTGTCACTTTAAATACATTATATTCACTCTGTGGTGGCCTATAAATGGAAACCACAATTACTTGCTCCAGTTCAACACAGGATAGCTCCACAGAGCGCTCAAAAGAAAGATTAACAATATCATTACGTTCCCTATACTTCATACTATTACAAACAAATACCAGAGAACCACCACGTTGAGCACTCCTTCTAACAAATATACTACCTAAGGAGTAATATTCATTATTGAACAGTAATTCTTGACTTTGTAACCAATGTTGAGTTGCACAAAAAACCTGAACATTATGTTTTTTTTTTAAAATAAATCAACTTCTAATTCCTTGCCGGATAATCCCTGTAAATTCTGATGTACTATTGTAACAGGAGATGTCTGCTTACCCTTTGTCTCATCTATTAGTTTAAACTAACAGATGTGTCAATAGGACAGTTTATATTATTATTATTAAAACTATAAGAATTAGTTATATTTATAACCTTGTCTAATCTATGTAAATTATATGCTAATAAGTTAACAATTTGTCTTTTAAACCTAAATGGCAGATACATGGTATCTTTAGTTAATTTAAAAAAAGATATAAACTTATTTATATCAAAGAAAGATATAAAGTCACTATGACTATGTGTTAAATTGTATAGGCACATATTAAGATTGAAAATCTGCCTATTTTGATCTCCTGTATATTACATATATAAGGAAAAGTCGATACAATGAACTTAGTACCTGTATTCCTATGCAATTCTAGCAGTCTATCTATGCAATGCAAAATGTCCTTCTTTTTTACCGATAAGCTACCACCATACAGAATTGTTATGGTTGAATTGGGGCATAAATTAGCAGAATCTATACTTTTAATTAATTGTAAATAGGTGGCTCCCGGTTTACAATTATTATAAATTTTATAATTAGGACCAAAGCACTTATTCAGTAATGGCCCAAAATCTTGTCCAAATTGGTCAGACATTACAGTTGTATTGTTAACAGTTAGCTTTATGTTCTCAGGTACAGGTATGTCATTCTGTAACGGTGTGAAGTGAGATGGCACGGTGTTAGAATGGATCTGAGGATTAAAATTCAAGTAGTTACAAAATGACTTCTCATTTATCCTTGAAATATTATAGTCTTCAATTTGTATTCCTATTGTCTCATTGTTGGGTGAACATTTAAATTTATTGAACAAAGTAGTGACCCTTTTTAATTCAT
Organism: Druceiella hillmani; assembly: GCA_039881145.1. Lineage (NCBI taxonomy): Eukaryota > Metazoa > Arthropoda > Insecta > Lepidoptera > Hepialidae > Druceiella > Druceiella hillmani. The sequence goes on from JAYKKI010000091.1 coordinate 2,106,100, forward strand.
CTTGCAGGCTTATCAAATTGCACTGCAATTGATGAGTGTCTTTATCATATAAGACTTTACTCTCTGCTAAATCTTCTTCGTATTTGTTTATGACACTAAATAATTGTAGGTATTCCCTTTTTAATTTATTGCAGCTAATAGATAGATGTCTTTTAATTTGTTTCTTATTTATTAGCCTTTTAAGTTTTAATTATTTCTTTAATTGCCTATGACTATTAAATCTGTTACTAAAAGTGGAGGAATCTAGATTACTACCTACTAGTTCATTAAATAGACTATGTGTATCACTTCTGTCGGATAGAGCTAGTCTTTGCTCCGTAGATAACAGAGATTTACGGGTCTCATAAAGGAGAAATATGACTCAAAGCCTCCTCGTAAGTATCATGGCACTGTTTCAAAGTAGACACCTCTTCTGCTAACCTATCTCGTTCACCTATAACATCTACATATAAAGTACTTAACTTGGCAAGTTCAATTTTTAATTCAAAGTTTTTATTGTTAATACAACTGATATCCTCCTCAATATCTTGATGCTCTTTCAGCAGTTGACCCGTTAACTCTTTGGATACCTTAAGTTCTTGAAGAGTTGCTTCCAATTTCACTTCAAGGTCCTTAACATAAGCCCTGCGGGTCATCATCTTGCTTTTCAAAAGAAAAACAAATATAACTAGGGAATACAGTGACACTGATTTCAAAAGTCGGTTTACAGATTTCAAAGTTCGACAGGTCCGTTTGCAATTTTCACTCTAAGTGAATTTGATTGCTTCAAATGCCGTAAATTGATTTAAACCTTATATTAAACTATTATATAACACAATATACACACTAAGAAATGTATTACAGGTTTAATTACAATATTATACAATTAATTTTAATAAAAATCTTACGAGCTAACACAATTACAACTTATTACGGCTGGGTTGCTAGCCAAAAAAAAAAAAGTTGTGGCAGCCCATTGGCATTCCATAGAGCTATTTTTAAGCAATCTATTTTGAGAGATTCGTCGTGAGTGCTATTATTAGGTTTGTCAATGTAGTCAATTGCTGCATCACTTGTTTCAATAAGTCCATTATTTCATGCATATCATTTATACGTATGTCGCTATTTTGTGGAAGTTGATGTCCTTTGGTTAATACGTCTCTATATGTTTGTCGTATGGTATTCTGAGAGTTCTCTTTATGAGCCCTCGTCTCATTGTACATAATCCTCTGATCACTGCACATAAAGAAAATGTATATAAGCACATATTGCATATAAAAATATCAGAATATTTAAATATAAAAAAAATGTGCATGTGTACTTATAAGAATGTGTGTTTGAGATCCAGCTCAGTAAATTTAAATAATTCATTTACTTCTTCTTGATAATCGGCAAATTCACATTCAAATTTTGAATCACAATATTCGTCATTGCTATGGAAAGTACGAGAACTCAATATACTCAATGTAGCAAAATAATATATAAGATATAGCTTATGAGAGTTTCTTAATAGAAATTATACCTGTAGTAATATACTTTTCTTGTACATTGGTAGGTAACCTTATTATAATTGGGAATGTCATTATCAAATATCATTATTATAATGACTGTCAAACCTATTAGTACACTTTCACTTTAAAACGAGTGTCTCAAATGTAAATATATAAATCTAGAACTAAGTAATTTTCCAGTAAACATTTTATTATAATTAATAATTAATATGTATAATTTCAAACACCAATTTACTTGTATAATAGCTGATTCTAATGGTTGTGGTAAATCTAATTTCGTCACAAATTTTGTTTTTAATAAATTTTATAATGTAACTTTCAAGAAAATAACTTGGTGCTATGATGAAATGCAACCTTTATACAATTTGAATCCTGTACATTATCATCAAGGTTTACTAGTTTTAATTTTATTTGATGGATACTCCTCAGAACTTGTAACCTTAAACCGATGAGAGAATAGTTAATATGTTCCCAAAAGTTAGTCATCACAGAAATTTAAGTGTTTTCTAAATTTATTTCATCAGGGTCATGGACAAGGAGATATTTCTTTAACTGCTAGTTACTTAATTTATTTTAAAAATCCGAGAGATAAAAGGCAGATTCAACATTTGGCATAACAAGTTTTTCCAGAAAATGCTAAATTTATTCAAGATGCTTATAGAGATGCAACAAGTATATAAGTAACCAATACGAATATTTTATGATGGATCTTAAACAAAATACACCCGAGTGGAGTCGATTCAAGATATCAGTGTTGCCCTCAGATGAGTTTTCTTATGTATATTTACCAAAAAATGGACTTAAATTCAATGTTTCTAAGAAATATTAACTATTCATAAAGAACAATGGTTATAACAAATAGTATCAAAATGCAAAGAAAATGACTTCAATTTAAACAGAGGTAATCGAGAGGTCACAAAATTCCACGAGATAAATATGTTGTATCAAAGTACTATATGTTGGCAAACTGATTTATCAGATTTACGAATCTGATTTATCAGATTATATTTTGTGTTATTGACATTTTTAGTAAAACATTATTTGTACGTCCATTAAAAATAAAAATATTCAAAGTATTATAAGAGCTTTTCAAAGTATTTTTTCAGAATACAAATATAAGACAAAAAATTTTGTCGCGGGAGATTATGTGAGAATAAGTAAAACTAGGTTTTTTTTTAGAAAGGTTATTATAATTGCTTAATAACAAATTGGAGTGATGTAATTTTCATTATCTCCGCAATTTTAAAAAGTCACCTTTTACTTTTTTATCAGATAAATTATTTAAATAATGAAAATATTAGTGGTACTTTTCATGAAAAAGAATTACAAAAAGTAAATGTCGACTCAAATATGTCTCATAAAATAGATAAAATAATAATGAGCCGAGAAAAGGTGTCAAAAAGAAAATTTGATGAAGTGGAAAGGTTATTCAAATAATTTGAATAGTTGGATTCCTTATTTTGATTTACAGCAAATATGATAGTAAGTGATTTTTACATTACTTTGTCAAGTAATAGTTCTATGAAATATTTCCCTGACAATACAACTACCGAGTTCATAACTAAGTTACCAAAAACGATAAAACTGGATAGGCACTGGTCTGTCAATATTGTTGAATTTCAATATCCATGTTCTATGTTAAATGTACAAGAAGGTGAAAATTGTATTATATTCAGGAAGAAAAGGTCATTATTATTAAAAAAAATTTCATAAATTATGACGAAGGGAATGTTATATATGAAAATTATTTTAAAATACCTGCCACTAATTACAAAAATATTACAGATCTTATAGAAGTACTAAATTCAAACACCAATTTAAAAGATAAAATTATATTTGAATTTAATGAGGTGACGAATATTGTTCAAGTAAATATTTTAACTACGTCATTTATGGAGTGTGTTACTTTTATATTCCTCTCAAATAAATTAAATCTTCAATTAGGATTTGATCCTGACACAAATTTATTTCTTGATTCAAACTTTAATTCATTTCTTTATCTTGAAATTTATTTCTTTATTCATTGTAAACATTCTCCTAATATACAATTAGGTTTACCTTCACAATTTTTTCTTTATTGCGATATTATATGCCCCAAGTAGTGTGTGATATTTTAGCACCATTATTGCAAGTTGTATCTTTAGATACTTCAAAGTATATTTATGGTACAAATATAATTAATACTTTTTCACCGCCTTACTATATACCTCTTATGAGACGCGATTTTAATATCATAAAAATAGATATAAGAAGTGAGAAGGATTCAAAATATTAGTCACTGTCCGCACGAAAAATATTATTTACAACAGGCTGGATCTGGATTTGATGCAAAATATAAAGGAGCGCCTTATCAACGTGGTCACGGAATTTGTAGTTTTCTCGGTGGATTATTTAGATCTATAATTACATTATTATCGAAGGGTGCTAAAACCATTTGGAAAGAGGTGATGAGATCGAGTGTGGGATTAATAAATGATATGGTAAATTCACACCCTGCAGATGAGTCAAAAAAAAGTCTTCATGAAGTAGCTAGCAATCAAGAAGGTAAAGCTGACAACAAAATAGTAAATATGATGAAAGGCTCTGGCTATAAAAAAAGATAAACAGGAATGACTAAATTAATTCACGCATCACCTATGAAAGTGAAAGGTGGTAAAAGAATAAAAAGAAAAGAAAATTTTGAAATTTTTTTCTGAATAAATAATGTCGTTTTTACATAATCAGTCATGTGAATACTGATTATGTAAAAACTTTTTATTATGTGAATCTGAAATAGATTTATTTGCTCTACCATCAACGCAAACGAGTATTGAAAATAGTCAATGGATCCACTTCAAACCTTATTTCATCATTAAGTGACGATTGACTGATCGAATTTCTCATTCCTGGTGCTGGTGATGAATATATTGACTTATCGCAGATAATGTTTCGTATAAAAGCTAATATTTTAAATAACAATTTACTTAAACTATATCAATGGCTCCAGCCACTGATATAGTAGCATCTGTTAATAACTGGCTACACTCTTTATTTATTCAGTTAGATATTTATTTGAATCAAAAGTTGATATCACCTTCGAACAACACATATGCATGTAGAGCTTATTTGAAACCATTACTCAATTATGGTCCTGCTGCAAAGAATCTATCATGTAGTCTTTGGTACAGTGATACAGCAAACCATACTTTGGTACAGTGATACATGAAACATATGAATGAGAATAACAATGGATTTCAAAAGAGTATCGTTGAGAAAGGAAAGTAATAAGATTGAAATGAGCGGTCATCTTCCCGGCGATATATTTAATCAAGAAAAATTCTTAATGGATGGTGTATAAATTCGAATTAAATTAATACGATCGAAAGATACATTCAACTTGATAACGGATGTAGATAAACTCATACCTAAATCTCACATAACAGATGCTACATTAATGATAAGAAGATCGCATTTAAATCCCAGTGTCCTTTTACACAACTACAACTACTGATAAATATCTTATCACTCGATAATGTTTTGTTGGACAACTTCCAAAACGTTGTATAGGTTGTGTTGATAATAGTGTATTCAATGATAATCTAAAAAAAAACAATTAATTTCAATCATTATAAGATGACTTCCTTTAGTCTCTACGTCGATGGTCATCAAGTTCCATTCAAACCATTACAACCAAACTTTGTGGAAAATAATAATTATACTTTATTAAATCATACCCTTTTTTCTGGAACTGGTAGACATTTCCTAAATGAAGGTAATGATATGTTAAGACAAGATTATCCTAACGGTTATTGTTTATTAGCTTTTAATTTAGCACCAGATTTATCAGCAAATTTAACATCACAATGGAATTTAATTAAACCATGTTTAATTAAATTCCAATTAATTAAGTTTTGACATGGTACCTCCATTTCAAAACTTTGTTTTGATGAAAGTCTTAAAAATAGTATCAACTGTATAGTTTATGCTGAATTTGATAATATAATAGAAATTGATAAAAACAGAAATGTTAACGTAGACTATAGCAGCTAACATCTTTATTATTATTCATTATAATTCAAATTATATTTTAGTTTATTTAAGTTTTTAGTCTAAGAAATGTTTGATGAATTATTTTTGATATGTGGATGTAACTATTAAACTCTGTTTTTATTAAAATCTTAGATATTAATGTTTGTGTTATAGCTTATATTAAAATTAAAAGCATATACTTTTACGTGAAGAGTTATTTTATGTTATAACTTATGAATTAAGGAAATATGTACACAATAACAAAGAAATAGTTAAGATTTATTGTAAATTTTTCACGTGATAACGTCTTATAAATCGATTAACACCGGATGCACGCATAAAAAAGTGTCACGTTCTGCCTGAGCCTGAGCGTGCAAGGATGAGCGCGGAACAAGTGATAGAGAGGCACGATCGGCCCAAGCGTCGGAATTTATCTCTATTCTCGCGTGACGTCAGAGCTAGCAGTTTAAATAGTTCTGCTACTGGAACGCCGCCACAAATTGGAACGCAGCCATAAGCTCCGCCCACCTCGACGGAAGCCATTATCTGCAACAAGCGTTGAATACGAGACAAAGTGTTTTATGTTTTTTTCTACAATTTAATAAGATTTAATTGATTTTCTTCATAATTTTCAGTCTGATTTCATTTTGTTCACCTCAATTAACTGTATAAATTTTTAATAGCACAAAAAATATTTGAATTAATGAGTGTAAATAAATGTTAATTTATCGAAAAAATTGTAATATTCAATTAACTCCTTCATTGTATGATACAAAACTAGCGTGACCCGTGCGAAGTCTTCGCATTATAAATTATTCAACTCAATTTAATAAATCAAAATTGATTGCAGGTATTCAATTCATTTCTAATTTTGCACACTGCTTATTACGTTTTTATTCCATTATGAAGCTCAGATGACAGATCAAACAAATATTTTACTAAAATTGACATATAGAGGCGCAAGTATCAAAAGCATTGAGCTAAAGCGCCACTTTATTTATACGTGAGTGGATTTGAATTTAAACAAAAATTTTACCGACCGTCAATCATATTGATGTTGAGCCGTTAGATGGCAGCATTGCTGTTTTGTGTATATAATTTTAATAATTAATTAATTTGCAAAAACAATAGCAATAATAAATTTTTTAGTTGTGGATGCCGGTAGAGCAAGCAATTATCTATAAAATGATATATAATTTATGTGGATTAGTTGTGAGGTTTTTTCTAAAAAGGGAGAGTAACATCTTAACCTTAGCGTATTAATATATATGATGATGATGATGATAATAATAATTCAGTGATAATAATTCAATTTAGTTCATAAAAGTATGCAATTTTTCATCAATGTTTCTTTATGACGTTATCACGTAAAACTATCGTCCGTAAACTAACTTTACAGACAACCAATTTTTTTACAAGTTTTTCGATCCGATATCATATCCGTCATTCTAGCTAAAATATTTTACTAGCCATGAAAACTTCAACATCTGAATCTTTCACAACATATTTAGCTCTTATATAAGCACATATTCATTTTTCATCTGGTGATACCCCTTCAATCTTCTTTTTATTGGTCATTTCAATTTTTATATCCATCATTAGTATCGTCTGTTAAGTATGATAATTCATCTTTTATGGCTTCATTATTGATGAGCTTATTATTTGTTTTCTCTTTTTTAGCCTGATGATGAAAATAGTTATTGATATTATTACCATATCCTCACCATATCCTCGTAAAGCATCTTGTCCATCGTAAAATGTGTAGATTTGAGAATCGTTATTTTTACAATTATGCAATAAAATAGAATATTAATATTAATTGAGGTATATTTATATAATAAAATAAATGGAGTTTAGTAAAATTAGAATGACCATGAAATGACTTACCGACATCATAACTTTTCAAATAGTCGAGTATACTGGATGAATAGTCGTGATCTAACTTGACTCGCATGATCCAAATGCTTAATTTTTATGCTATTTAGTGAATGGATTTGAAATATTTAACAGTATTTGTAATTATTCTTAACTAACTAATTATATTATTTGACTAGTTATTTAATGATATTCAATTAAGTTTACTAGTTATCGGAAATATTTCATAATTTCTACATTTCTTAACATTGTAATTAACTCACTATTTAAAAAAAATATCTAATTTTATAATTAGTGAGTTAATATTACAATCTTAAATTTTATTTTGACATGAGTAATTACTTTAATTCAAAAATATATACGTTCTTTGAAAATTAGCTAACTAATTATAACATTTAATTAGCTAGTACACCTTGTTAAGTTAAATTATGTTTGATTATGTATTTAAAAATGACTTATAAAACTATTTTCTAATAAGAAGAATGCACATTAGTGTCACTGATTTTCTCTCTATGTATTAGGCAACATACAGCGCGGCTCACAACATAGATGAATATTATGTTGTATGAGTGACATGTATCCTTGATTTCTTATTTATATTCAGTTAATATTTTGTTTAAATTAGGTCATATATGGAGGAGCAGACATGGAGAAAACTATTTAACAATTTGTTATTAATTTTAGGATTCCTTTTATTAGTCTCATATAGCGGAGCAGTCATGGAGAAAATTATTTTATAGTAAGTATAAACGTTAGGTTAAGGTAGATTAGGAAGAGTGTTCTAGAACATTTTGGTTAGGATAGATTATGTTCTAGAACATTTAGGGTAGGTAGGTTGAGTGGCTAAGAGTGGGCCAGAACATACAATCACTACCTACTTTTCTTCTATCTATAGAAAACTTTACAATTTTTAATACTAATAATTTTTGTTTATAATTTTCAAAAAAGCAGACAAGGACAGTCATATTTTATAAAAAGCTAGTTCCTACTTTTTTATCGAAAAATTAATACGTCAATTTTTATCAAGGTTTAATCTAAAGGCTTAAAAAAGATAATATTTGGTATTTGTACGTAGATTTATTCAACCCGTATTATATTTTACATTATACAGTTTTGTACTAGTATTTGCAAATAAATTATTAATATTCAGTATTATATGTATAGTTTTATACCAATAATTGTGTACTTTATCAAGATAAATGCGTTTTTTTCGGAAATTTTACCAACGTTTTAGAATAAAATTTATTTTCCTCTATAATAAGGTATAATATTTTATGGTAATATAATCACCCGGCTTTATGTACGCTATTGTCGGCAGTTTTTCGATCCCTAAACATTTTAGTTGAATATTTTTCCGCAACGCATTTTTGCTAGTCAGTTTTACCCCTATAGTCTCTCATGGGGCTGTGATATTCAAGTGACATATGACAATATTTTTTATAATTCTTTCTCACACCAAAAATATAAATATTACCATTCTCAACAATGTATTTATTGAGAATGGTAAATTATTATATTACCATTCTCAATAAATACATTGTTGAGAATGGTTAGATATTTTGCATATTAAAATTTCCAGCCAAATGTATAAATGTTATATAAATAAACATAGTTTACAAAAATATTTTTAATTAAACACACATGCTTACTTTTGTATCTCCCCTAGTTAAATTGCTCCGGATACGTTTATATTTGAACGATTCCAATATAGAATTACAACAATTTCCATATTCCACTTCATAATTATTTTAAACAGACCATCGAGATTTGACGCAAGTCATTTTTTTTTAAAGGAACACTCCAGAAGGAAGAGCGGTCCGAAGTTTTCAATTAGGCTTGCTGTGTTAGTAGTTTCCGGCGCGCACGGCGCGATTGAGAGTCGCTCAGTGAGTGCCCCGACCGCTAATTACCCCATTCACGGAGCTGTTATTTTTAATTACATTAGCACGTCATCATCGACGTGTTTACATATATCCCCGTTCCACTTGAATAATTTGGTACATATTAACATCGTAAGAAATGTTTGTTTGGAGTAATTTATTCGCAATCGTAATATGAAAAATAGTTTTACAGATCACCCTACTATAGAATGGTTGAATTATATATGAAAGGGTTGATTACATTTTTTAATGAGATTAGCATAACTTTAAACCAAACGTTGTGCTATGATTTGTAATTTTTTGTCTGTTTTTTATTTATCAACATCCGTCCTTTATAGTAAATTAAAACCAAAATTGACTAGATGTACCACGAACCCAAAGCTAATCACAGAACATGTCTTCCGTTATGTAAAAAGGATTTAAAAGATTAAAACTTTTATGGCGATACTGAACAGTAGTGACAATTATAGTCTAAATAGACACTGCTATCTATATTCAATAGATTAATTATTAATCAGCTTTGAATGGAAATTATTGATCTTGAAGTTTCTTTAACTGACGATTCCGTCTGCATGATTCGAATTGTCGTAATTACCTCTTGACCGAAGCAGCATTTCAATCTAAACAGTAACTCAAAGAGAAAATTCGCAACATGTTTAGCTATAAAATCATTTAATCGCAAACTGGGGATTTAAGTATAACTGTTTTTAAAAATTAGTAATTTTATATCAATAGTAGGATCAAGTGCAAGATGGAACCATAAATGGAGAGTAGTATATCGATAATGAATAACAATTAACTTTAAACTAAATGGTTTCATAAACTTATTTAGTGTCCCTACTACTGTTTTAATTTGTTGACCTACGCTTGAATTGGGCATTGTGCTTGTGATTTTGATATTGTTTAATCGACTGCGTTGCGAATTGCCTCAGACTTACACTGCTCGTGAATATGCAGAAATGTATTTCATTTACTACCATAATCGTGAATGCTATCCCGATCACAGAGTTTTTCTTTGTGTAAATAAGGCATATTTAGAGGATCGAATTCCTAGAAATGTAGTTTCTGAAGGAAAACCTAAAAGAGTTGATGAGTGTCAAGTGCTGGCTGAAGTGGAAGAAGCGTTTAATTTCTATGTTGCCAATTAGGCCTAGGATAACAATTTTTTGTTTCGTATGTGTAATAACCCTCTCTATGACCGACATTTCGTTAATCCACTCCTTACGGGACAGCCTGTGTGTGTATATACATACATACACACACATATATATATATATATATATATATATATATATATATATATATATATATATATAGTACCAGGTGACCGAGCGATGCTCGGTGTATTTCAAGTTTCCTATAGGGAAGTGAAATTGCTTGTTTCATGGTATTAGATTTTGTTTCCCCTTTCCCATCCCTTTCCCCTTTGTCTTGGTTTTCGGTTTCGGCCTTCGGTTTCGCCTTCCCGTTTACTTTCGCGTTCGCGTTCACCTTCGCATTTTTGCCTTTGCGTTCGCGTTTGCTTTCGCATTCGTCTTCGCGTTCGTCTTCGCGTTCGCCTTCGTTTTCGCCCTCGCATTCGCCTTTGCGTTTGCCTTCACGTTCACGTTCGCCTTTGCCTTGGCGTTCACGTTCGCCCTCCCGTTCGTCTTCCACTTTCCCTTCGCCTTCTTCGCCTTCCACTCCACCTTCCCATTCCTCTTCCCCTCCCCTCACCTAACCCCCCCCTCTACCCATCCATCTTTACATACCCCTTCACTCCCTCTCCCACACTTTCTCCGTCCCCTTCCACTTCCCCATTCCCTTTCCTTCACCTTCCTCTTCCCTTCCACTCCCTCTCCACCTTCCCTTCCCCTCACCTTCTCTTTACCTCCCCCTCCCCATCCTCCTCCACTTCTACTTTCCCTTCACCATCACCTTTCCCTTCCTTTTAGCTCTCCCTACCCTATCTCTCCACCTTCCCTTCCCCTTACCTTCCCCTTCACTTTCCTCTTACCTCTACCTCCCCATCCTCCTCCTCCACTTCTCCTTCCCCTTCAATCATCACCTTTCCCTCCCCTTTACCTCCCCCTACACCCACTTCACCTTTTCCTTCACAATCCCCTTCCCCTTTCCTTGCACCATCACATTTCCCTTCCCCTTACCTCCCCATACCCATAACCCTACCCCTCCACTTCCCCTTCCCCTTCAGCACCCGCTTCTATTTCCGCTTCCGTTTCTCCTTCCGCTTTCCCTCCCCCTCCTCTTCCCCTTCCTCTCCCCCTCCCCATCTTCCTATCCTCCACTTCACCATCACCTTTCTTTTCCCCTTACCTTCCCCTATCCATACCTCTACACACCACTTTCCCTTCTCCTTCCACTTCCCCTCCCCTTCCCCTTCCCCTTCTCCGCCCCTTCCCCATCCCCTTCTCCGCCCTTCCCCTTACACTTCACTTTCCCACCCTACCCTTTACCACCCGTTTTCTTATATTTATTCCATCCAAAAGTTATTGTCTTAGAGTAGTGCTCATGGTAATTTTGAAAATTTTAAATGGCTGCCATTTCCAAAATAATTAACCGACATGGCTCATCTATTATATGGTAAAGGGTATCTGTCACCCACGAAATAAATATTATATTCCTAATAATACGTGTATTGTCATCTATACTTGTTGTAAACGGAAATTTTTTATTTATCTTTGGTATATAGCAAATTTGAGTGCAATTCCACGATCGTTCTAAGCTTGAATTTTCTTGAAAGACTCTAATTTCAGTGAACTTTATTACAATTTTCAACGGATTGTATCTGTCACTCTTAGTCTATAATATTTCTCCAGCTGATTCAGTGTAAAACATATTGGGAAAATTATTATCGCATGTATTATTCGACGAGTTATAAAAATAATACCATTAACACCTGTAACCAATAAAATATGTACCGACATTGTAAGGAACATCGGGCAGTTTTCCATCATAAACATCCATGTTTTGTGTATAAAGTATTTTAGGATATGGATCTTAATTAAAGGCAAAGCGCAACTTTTTATACCATATTTATTAGACTTTGTACATACCATATATACCACTTACAGCCGCAACGTGTCATAATAATATTTCATAACTACCTAGCGTTGCCTGTTTCCTATTACTAAATCCAAAAAATATTACAAGGCCTTTTGAAAAAAAAATGTAATATGATCATTTAGCCAAGTTACTTTCAGCAACGATGATAAGGCGCCAGTACAAGTTTAAGACACAGAGCCGGTTGGGTTTAGATGAGAGCATTATTCAAACAACGACTGACCAAGTGAATCAGGAATTCACTATCACCGGCAGTTTCTCCGTTATTATGTTACAACCATTGGATCATTACCTTTCTATATGTTTTACATTTTGAGGTTAACAACAGTTTTGTCCAAAAGTTTACAGAGACGCGTTTACACAATCCAAGAGAGCAAAACAAGCTGGCAAGTCAAGTTTATATACGGACATTTTTTTAAAAAAATGAACTTGGAAATATCAAACAAATTACAGAGATGAAGAAAAAAGATCATGGAGGAAAGCCAGAGCTAGATACATGGAGTGGACGGAGATTTGGTGTCGAATACAATCCCAGTAATCTAAATAGATATAAAAAACTGATCAAGACTGATAACATAATGAAACTTAGACTGGTATAAGTTTAAAAAACCGTTCTGCACGTTGAAACGTTTGAAAAATCTGTTATCCATTTCCGATTTCCGATAACCTTCTGTTTCTGTTGATTCACAGAAAGCAATAAAAGAAAGTTTGTATTGGTTAAATTCAAAAAGAAAAAAAATCAATTTTATTTTATGTTAGATAAATAAATTTAGATACAAAATCCTATCTCCAGTGAAATTAAAAAATATTTAAGAAAATTAAAAAATTTAAGTATGTCATAAAGACTTATTCTTCTTGTGAACCAAGTTGTATGTTTTTTATTTCTTTGTATTATTTTCAACGATGTCAAAATGTTTTGATTTTGTTTATATTACTTGCGATGTATTTACTTTCCTGTCAATGGAAATAATTATTTAAAGTATCTTTTGAGGTATTTTATTCTAATGTGTGAATGTAGTCCACTTTATATGATGTATCCCTAAATCTTCTACAGAAGTACACCTTGAAAAAGGCACTTAATTGCAAGGCATTGTACAAATTCATTTATAGATTATTTTTAAAACTCGTTCGTATTAAATAGCCATTAATAAAATTTTTAGACAAAAATGCGAAGCCACATGTAACGTTTCTAACTTAAACTATTACATATTGAATATGAATTCACATAAAAAAATGCAAACATTTCCTATAAGAGAGAAATTTTAATGAGCAGTTCGAAACAAAATTTAAGGAAGAAATATTTTAAATATTTAAGTAGACAATAGTTGGGTTGTACGAAAACAAATATAAAATTTGTCAGAAAAAATGATGTAAAGTATCTTGGACGCAAATTTGGCACAAAATAATCCTCATCTGATGTTTTGTTGCATCAAGACAATTTCACTGAATGCTCTATGCATGTACGACATCCTAGCTTTATAAAACTAATGCTATCATCTGCTTGATAACAATAATTGTCTCTGATGATTTCGAAATATGGATGAATGAAACACTTTTTGTTATCAGTTTGTTATACTGATATATGATAAGAGAATGTGATGCTTAAAATACACGTAGTTGTCTTCCTGCCTGCGGTAAATTTCTTCATTTTAAATAGTCAAAACGAGTTTTCTAGTATATTTTTCTTCATAAGTTACATTCGACGACAGATTGACTGTTATGTTTTTAATTCTTGTAACAGTTTCCTACTAATCTGAAGTTTCTGGAACTTTACGAATTTCTGGAGCTGTTTTTACATGTTGGATGCATTTTCACTTCAAATTTTATAATAAACTAACTTTTTTCAAGACTACTATTTACGTGGATATATATGATTAAATTATTGCTTAATACGCAGAGTTCACACAGATTCGGAAAGCAATTAATCGTTGAAAAGTTGTCATTGAAGGTTTTTCTGAAATAGTCTACGCCACTTAATTTTCAGTCTTTGTAATTTAATAACTGCAAGCAAAAACCGGATTCTGAACGAATGAAAATACAGATACGAAATTTTTGTAGCAACGAAATCTCTTGCTCTTTTTTACATAACCTTTATTCCTTACATAATCACGCTTAAATTATTGACATCTGCGAGAACAAATCTAGAATGAAATCAACAAAACACCAAATAGGTTTATTATAACTATTTACATAAAAAAAATTAAATTTACCGCGTTTTTAAAACGGACTAAAAATTTTAAAATAATTTCTCCTCGCCTCATGAAGATTTATGACCCGATACAGATTTACAACTCCATACGTATTGTCTTGGAAATTTGTTATCGTGAATTTTTAATACGTGGTTCATGAAAATTCTTCCAAGAACTAAAATGAAAACGTGGGGCGCAAATTCGCCTAAGTCACTAACAATTTTATTGCACTACAATTTGTATGGCCTGTTGTTTGAGTTTTCTTTACGACAGCTAGCTCCTTATTATTATTTATTGCATACGACCCGCCTTTTTTGTATTTTTTTAACTATCAAAAATCCACAATCATGAATATTCAGGATAATATGAATGGGGTATCTACTAAATAATTTCACTTTCACAATTTTCTATGATAAAACTTTAAGAGCTGAATTATTTATAAATACAATAGAATAAGAAACAATTTTCTTCAATCATTTTCCATCTTTTGGGATACTGTTGCTGCAATTTCATAACAATAGTTATTTATTCTTGCTTCTTGGTGTTTCCAATCGTTTCATTAAATATTTTTATTTATTCAACGCTTCCATAATTCCATGGCTTACATGGAATTTATATGGTTGTTCGGAAATAAAATGTATAATAACCGGAAATAAAACACACAAAGCGGGTGATAATTGCCGTTTTTGGAATGTCTTCTTCACGAACCGAAAAATTTGTTGGTATGCCCTGAACAGATCAATTGATGAAAATATCGTTGAACCACGTAATAAATAGCTGCAATCAGTCAAAAATGGTAAAGGGTACCTGTCAGAGATGGTCACATTATTCAATGCACTGTAGTGTCTACAGGGCTTCCAATTGCCTATTTTTTTCATGGCCAAGTGTAAAGGGCTGGACCAATTGCTCTTCGAAAGTCTGCATAATCCGGTTTGAAGCACGAATTAGAATTCTTTTCTTGCTGTTTTGAGTTTTTCTGCCGATAATCTTCGGACTTTAGCAAAGATGGGAGGACCTTTAGTCTTTATGAAATGTTGGTTACTTTAAATTTCAATAGATCTGGGAAGATGTCAATTATATCATTGTACGGTCCTTGAATGAGATTTAGAATAGGCACTTGATTTTCTTCCACGTTATTTTCTGGCACTTTATTGCCTCTACGATAAAGAGTTCCAATAGTTGTAAGCAAGGTTATACCATCAATCAGTTTTCGGTTTTTAGAGACCACGAGGAGGTTGAAGTTGGCAAGAAAGTCTATTCCTACGATTGGCTTATTTATATCGGCAATTATGAAAACCCAGTTGAAATAACGCTGGAGGCCTAGATCAAGCTTCAATCATTTTTGTCCATATAATTTCATTTTCGTACCATTTCCGGCAAACAATATCTAACTTCGATACAGCTTTCAGATCGAGTGGCATAGCCGAATATACAGATATCTCTACTCCAGTATCTATGAAAAATTGTGTGGCTGACACTCTGTCTCTGACATTTGAGAACTAACAGAATTCAGCTCCTAAATCTTATCGGCCATATCTGACAATTGTGTGAGGTCATCCTTGGTGGTTGATAAAATGCTGCGCATGTGCAGTGGCAGTCGTTGTAACAAAAGGGTTTTTAGGAAAGCATCAGTTACTTTATCGCCTACCAAGTTTCGCATTTCACATAGCAGTTGCGAGGGTTTTTTATCACCAAGATCTAGTTCACCCAATAATTTTTGAGTTTTTTGGATTTCAGAGTCTGCATAAAGTGATATTAATTTGGTTTTAATACCGTCATATATATCAGTTTCTGGAGGTTTGAGAAGCAAATCCGATACTTGAGATAAAATGTCTGTGTTAATAGAACTAAATAAATAATCGTATTTGGTTTGGTCAACAGTAATATTAGCAGTTCTAAATTGTGTTTCAATTTGCAAAAACCAAATAAAACCAAAAAGCTCTGCAGGTCACCAATAAACTGTGTTGTTTCGATTATTGTAAATCACACACACTACTCTGACTCCTAACAAATATTATTTTTTTAGTAATTTAGCCTTTTTAATATATACACGTTTTTTAATTATTCTGACAGATGGATTTCTTTGAACAGGAAGCATTCCAATAAAAAATAAAACGTCAACAAGTTATTCTTTTTAAAACATTAATTCGTGTTGCCAGTTCTATCATACTACAGGGGGATAGGGACTAGAAAATAGCATACAGAAGACCACGTAGTTTATGGAAACTCTATTATTGAGAATTTCAGCCACTTGTAAGATTAGTGTATTCAATAAGCCATTCTAATAATAGCAAAATGATTATCAAATATTTTTGATCCGAACGAAGTTGCGGGTAACATCTATTTTTTTATATATCTTTCTGTTCCTCTGCGGTTCATTCTTTTCTTTTACCTTTAACCAGAATTACACAATAAAAACTAAAGAAACAGAAAAAATGTTAAATCAAGGGTTACGATTTTTTGGAGTAACGTTCCTGCATAACACTAAAATAATCCCTTATTCCAAATAATCCCTTATTGTCGTTTAATATTAAGTGTTGGGAGTAATATTTCAATTGAAAATATGTCGGTTATATTTGGTAACTCAACATTTTTATAAGCGTCTTATTGACAGAATATCTGATGCTGATTGAACCGGTTAAAACGATTAGAACCAAAAAGTATTTAAAAGTTTTGCAAGTACGAACGTGTTCTCGTTTTATTCACCATTATCATGAAAAAGTTCTACCTTCTTGGATGTTTTAAAATCATGAAACGGAATGTTTGGAAATGTAAGATCGAAACAACAATATCATAAAAACCCCGATAAACAATGTCAAATATCATAAAAAGCTTAAGTCACTGATGAGGACAATAAATGCAAATAACTCAAGAAACGTAATCCGATAGTTCTACATGATGAAGAGATAATGTGATGATGTTTTGTGTAAATTGAGTTGTCACATCTCATATTACTAATTTTTCTAACTTTAACACGCGGTAGAGACCCATTAAACTCTATCGAAAAAAAAAACATAAAATATCAGATTCGTTTTATAAGTGATAGAACCGAATGGCAGGTTGACGCGTTTACTTTTCAAAAATCGGAAAATAAGAAGCACCCTAGTATACATATACATATTATAAGCTTTATATTATGGTAAAATAAGGAAGTATATCAGTATTGAATGATTATAGTGATCTATCATCACGACCTGCCCTAGAAAGGTTTCTTTTAAAAAAGCAATTTTACAAAACTAATGACTTGTTATTATTGCAATGTTAGATATACGTTTAGCTTACAAGTACGGCGCAGTGAAAACTGAAAAGTGAAACACCTTTAGGTATTACCGTAATCTTTTTTTTCCATTGTCAGTAGTGCTAATTGAACAAATACATATTTGCTAATTAACAAATCGATATAAAGGATCGATTTAAAGGAATGAGTTTATTTTAACTTATTGAATAGAAGTTCCATCATAAATTACATTAAATGAAATCTGGATTGAGAGGTATAGATATTTGAGTTTATAGTAGAGTAACTGAGGAACACCGGGAGCGGTAATTCTAAGAACAACGAAAATTATGCATTGTCCGGTAATATTGAGAGTTGAGACAAGTAACATATTTGATGTGATTATATGTGTGATTTTTTTTCAGTATTAAAAATTGCCTCTTCTGATATTGGAAAGCAATTCCTAGGGAGTATTTATACATCATGTTGTAGTTATTATTACAAATCGTAAACCTAACAATAAAACATTCTCAGTTTCCGAAAGAGCTACAAGACGTGAATGACGTGAATGGCTTCCCCGAGGCAATAAGTGGCGCTGGCGGAATTGGTTGAAACTCTTAATTTTCGCTAACAGGAAGAATATTTTGTGGGTTTGGGGTTGAAATGACCAGCATAGTAAGCTGAGTGCGCTCATCGACATACCGCAGCCGAAATTGTTTTCTTCGAAATTCTTTTCAAGGAACGCTTTGAAATTGGAAGCTTTCAGAGTGAAAATTGCTACTCTCGTCCACATGATTAGATTATGATTAAATTATTTTAGATTATGTTAAATTGTAAGAGAGTAATAAGTATATAATTTATTGGAAGTTCCATTAATATGTGGTTATTTAAATAAGACAAGGTATTTATAGTTATTTTACTAAGAACAGAGGTGAACATTTTAAATCTGACGACACTTTTGCTTATCATTTAATTAAATATACAAGGACCTATTTATTTGTGTGATATTTGAAAGCAAAAAAAAACTGTGAGCGAATATGGATAATTCCAGTTTGCCACTCCAGTAAATTCTGAGTCCACACAACACAAAGAAAACAGTAATGAGTAAGTTTTGAGTCAGAGGCGATTTAAATATTTTTGATACTTGTAATCAGTGATAAACCGTTTCCATTTAAAATATACACATTTGAAATGTATCATTCCAAAGAATACCTCGACAATAAACTTTCAAAATAAGTAGGCTTTTCGCTTGTGCACACACCGTCCTACATTAATATTTTATTGACATAATAAACACAAATCAATTCTGTAACGTTTAGAAAAATTATAACTCATAAACTACTAGTAGTATTCCTACTTTAGACGATATACGATCTTGAAACTTGCTATTGGTAACGTATTATTTAGAGTTTCGACGTCCGCTGAGTAACGTCTCATTTTGAAATAGTTCAAAAATTTCGGTCAATTGTTTTTTAATGATATACGATCCTAAATAACATTATAAATGCGAAAGTGAGTTTGATTGTGTATTTGTTCTGCTTTCATACCTTAATACCTTTCATATCGCGATTGTGGAACGGGCGGTTAATTTTACTCTGACTTGAGGTAGGAGTCTAACTGCGGCTCCGTTGAGTTGCGAATTTGTTAGCAAAAACCGACGTATTTTGGAGATCGTCACTGTTCACTGGCAGTCCAGATGGATCTCCCCCATATTCAAGAGGGAAACCACCAGGTTATTTTTTCCCGATGTGTCTGAGCATCTAACCAATTGGTTCAATACCGTTTATTACACTTCACAGTTTCTCATGGAAGTTTAATAAGCGGATCATGACGGGCGCCTTATAGTTTAATAAGCGGATCATGACAGGCGCCAGGCGAATACATTAGCATGGAAGACATGGCGCTTTCCGCGCAAGCTTATACAGATTTACTTTAAGAAATAGCTCGGTGTGTTTTTGTGGCTTCGATATGCAGGATACGAATCATGTTTTATTCAACTGCAATGAGCATGGTGATGTGTGTAGAGAGTTCTGATTGAGAGCTTGCGCCAGTATAGCTGTAGAGTAGAATCACGCAAATCGTTAGGATAAGGTATCTTTAGCCACCGGGACTTGGTTGAGTGTGGATCGATTTTTGAGACATTTAGAGCGTTTGCCAAAAGCGTTCTAGAGAAAATGGTGGTACTAAATTGTTCAATTGAGTAGAAATAATACTTAAACCTGTTGAAAGCTTTGTGAATATAGATATGGGACACTATTAGGAGACTTTCGAAATTCTCCTCTTTTGTATGAAAGGGAGGTTTCGGGTCCCAGGAGTGGCGCTGTGATACATGGGTTGAATGGCGGGAATAGTATCGCCTACTTATTGATTAATGTCCTGTATGGGAAAATCTAAACAGCATGTATTGTGTGTTCATTTACCCACAAAGTTATTAGTTTTGAGGACATAAATAAAATATTCACAAAATTCTGCTGAAATTTCAAAGCTCATTTGTGCTCACTCATGCTCACTTTATATTCACTGGTAGGATGAACAAGTAAAAATCTTGAAGGACATCATTTTTGTTTTCGAGTTTATTACAGCTTCATTTTTTTTAACAAAAATACATTAACGTTTCTTAAAGCTGGTTGGTTTTTGAATATTTTTTGAGCTTGGAGATAGCGTTCTTCAGAAAGATTTTCAATAACGTCGTCATATCGTACGGTTTTTCCAATTGTTATAAAAAAAACTTTAAGTGCATATTATGACAGTTCCGTTTATAATTTCGAATTTATAAATTCGTAATTATAAACAACTATATAAAACTTTTATTACGCAAAATATGAAATGAAAAAGAAATCGAGTTCTTTTTCTTCCTCCATAATCTCCTTACGAATATTTTGGAGATTAACTATTGGAGTACATCCAAATTACTATCGAATAGGAAGTTTTTCTTATGATGTATCATTGACAATTGAAAAAAATGCCCGTGCTGTTCATCACGGGGATTTGACCTTCAGTTGTAATCGATTTAACCCAGCCTGGAAAACCCGCCCCTTGTTCGTCATCAGCCAGCCAAGGGACGGTAAAAACTCAAACCCTGCCGGCCCAGCGTGTGGTACTGAGCCCATTCGCCCAACCATAGCCTTGTTAGGCCCGGCCTAAGACCCTGCCTAACATCACATTTTCATTTATTTATCTTTTAATAAAACTCAAACCCAACTTAGAGATTGAAAAAAGGCATTAAAAATGTGCAAGCACACAAAAAACAAATGACTAATACGGCGTAGTACAGTAGAATACATGAATCATAAAAAAATATAAGAAAAATTTATTTTTGCGTTCTAAAGCGGAGTAGACATTAGATCGCGAAGACAGAAAGCCATTTACGGGATACATATTTCTTTTTCAGAATAAAAGTATCCGTAGACATGCCAACAAACAATAAACTTTTGCTATGTCGATTTCAAAAGCGAAGTGTATATTTCGTGCCTGTATTGGTATCAAAGTAGAATTAAGAATAAGATTAAAGTTACTCATAAATATATATGCATGTCTGATGAAAATTACTCATAATTACTCACTTTATGTTGTTCCTTTAATTCCTCTATGTGTTTAGTTAACTTCCACTGTATAAAAAACCTCATACAAAATTAAAAACGGACAAAACACATGAAACGGACATAATCTATATAACCTTATTCTTCAATATTTGAGTTTATTATAAAAAGAAATTATTAAATTAGTTGTAGTTTATAAATCCACTCTGGCAGAGTGTAATTGGACCCACATCGTTTTACGATATCAAAAACAACGTGATTCATATAACTATTACTTTTGAGAAACTGCAAATCTCTAGTCGAAACCAAGTACTATCGTTTAGTTTCATGAAATATTATCGTTTTTATAGCAGTTTTTTTTACCTTCACGTTTATTTTACCATTAGGACAAAATAAAAGTTCGATAATACCTTCGTTACTTAAGAAATGTTACTTTTTCATCCGAAAAGACGTAACTAAAATTTTCTTCACAAAACCTGTAATCGTAAGTTTTCCGTTTTGAAAATGAACTATTCACATTTGAGTCTTTATTGTATTATTCATTTTATAATTAGTGATTGAATTCAGGTCACGAATATTAAATATGAAAAACGGGTTTAATCCACTTTTTGTAAAATATTTTAATATGCAAATCGCGCTTTTGCATTTATTAGAAATTGGTTAACTTATGAACATTTTAAATTATGAAATTATTTTTATTATGATATTATTTTTCAATAAAAATATTTTGATAGGTTAATGCAAAATTAAACCTGCTTGTTAATTTTTTGGCCCTTATTACATTTTTGTTTTCCCCTTCACTACTGATTAATAGATACCTTTTTCTTACTTTTAAAATCAATAATAACTAAAATGGATATATCGTATGGGAAAACTACGAAATGTCATAATCGCTCCATTGTATTTATTTATAGTTTATCAGCTTATTTTCAGAATTTAACATGACCGAAAATATTTGAACCATGTGCAAATGATCTTTATTATTATTATGATAGTATTTAATTAATAACTTCGAAAAAATAATCAAAATTATTGAAACATTTTTATTTAAATAAAAAAAATCAAAAACAAATTATTAATTAGGTTAAGACTAATTATTCAACTAATTAACAAATAATTATTAAAATTATATTTAAGTTACGCTTAAAAATTATAGAATATTGTTGCGTTGTTTTCTTTAAACTGCAGCCACAGAGAATTATATTGATGCCTTCACTTCTTGAGTGTTTAGCCGAGAAACTTATTTTCTTTGTATTTTTTCTCTGTTGGTATTTACTGACATAAACATTTCAAGAAAAAGTATTGTCTTCTAAAGTTGTACAACATCGAACTTATTAATAATTTTTAAATTTATGAATTATTCTAAGTTAGTTTTTAGGGCACATTCTGCATATCTGTATAAATAGTATATTTCTAAAGCTGATCGTCTGCAATCTTTTGTAGTTTAAATTGTTTTTTCAAAAATCGAAATCAGAGGTCACTTTTAATATCATTTAATTCCATTAGGATTGAGATATTATTGCGAAATGAGCTTGAATTATTTGATATGTTATGTAATTTCTTAAAATTTCATTGTTTCTTTGTTGTGAAATCGAAATTCTCAACATTACGACGTTAGATAAATAAACAAGCAATCAACATAAGAAGTTGAACCAAAAACTAAGGAATGATTTTTTTTCACGGCATAAAATAAATTCAGTCAAGTGGGATATCATTAAAGAGATCCCTTAAAACAGATTGACTAAAAGAAATGATAAATGCTTATTATTTTTAGCCAAACTAATATTTCAAAGGAGAATCTAGATCTAAACTTCAAAAATATTTTATAGTTGAATGTACATAATTGATTTTTTTTAAATTTCATATATACTCGCATCATATAATACATTATTAAAGATTCGGTTAGTAGAGGTTAGTAGAGTTAGTGTAGAGATTCTGGCGAGGAAGTTCCTCGCCAGATTATACGACTGGGATACAAATAACAAACTCAGCTTTGGCCCACAAATATTAGAAACTGTCCTCTTCAAGGACAGGCCGGAAAGGAAGCCGTCTGTACTGATGGCAGGTTCTAGGATCGGTGTGCGGGACAAAGTCATATGCGTGGATATAGTCCTCGATTCACATTTCAGCTTTTTATTTCAAGTGCGATACATCGGAAAAGGATTGCGTTGTCTTCCACGCCATGTCACGGCTTATCGATGCCGGCTGGAGGCTGAATACTTAAACTTAAAACTGATGTATAGGATAATATACCTAGGTATATTGACCTATGTGCTACCGGTTTGGGTTACTTCGGGTACGTGCGTCGTGCATCGGGGTTCAAACAAGTTAGACGGGTTGTGCCTAGGTCGCAGAGCGCGCCGTTGTTGGCTTTGACTAAAACTTGCAGAACTTTCTCAAAATATGCGTTGCATATTTTGGCAGCTCTTTTGACTTCTAACCTTGCGATCGTAGAACGTGCGAGTGACTTCATTTTGGTACGTAACAAGAGATTAGATGTGGATCTATCATCTTTTTCCCGATGTGTCTGAGTGGTTAAGTCAAAACTAGCTCGTTAGCGGTTATTATACTTCGCAATTTTTGACGGGACATAGCGCATTCCGTGCCAGTAGATTTGCTCTAAGAGTTAACCCAGCATGTTCCTGCGGTTTCCCAATTAGGGGACATGAATCACATTTTGTTCCTCTGTAGTAAGCACGATGATGCGCGTAGCGTTTTGTTGGAGATCACACGTGTAAATAGCAGAGTAGAATCACGCGGAGCTTTAGAACGTGCATATTTAGTCACCCTGACTTATTTGGGCGTTCCCATTCGCATCGCCATTCCTATCGATCCGTTGATCGACCTTAATTTTTGAGCATTCGCAAAGTGTGCTTTTGAAAAAAGTGGAAACTCTAAATGATTCATTGTGAAGGAATAGTTTCTAACCCAGTTGTGCGAAAGCACTCGATTGCAGATACTAGACACTTTTAGGGGATCTTCGGAGGTCCTTTCTTATGTGTGAAGTTTAGAGCATTCGCAAAGTGTGCTTTTGAAAAAAGTGGAAACTCTAAATTATTCATTGTGAAGGAATAGTATCTAACCCAGTTGTGCGAAAGCACTCGATTGCAGATACTAGACACTTTTAGGGGATCTTCGGAGGTCCTTTCTTATGTGTGAAGGAGTACGGGTCACTGACTAGAAGACCGGGTATAGTCGAATATACATAAAGCGTGTCGCGTTCTGCAACTTAATTTATATATTTTGGATGTTGAAGACGAAAACATGAACGACTTTAAAACTCACGTGCTTTTATAAATGTCAATCTGGTCATTCTGTAGCATAAGCTAGAGGCAGGATATGTCAGAAAGTATCTCCCGATACTGTCTTTGAAATTATTACTACACGATGGTCACGAGGATCATGAGTTAGGCAAAGTGCAGAAATAGTGAACCAGAATAAAATTAATTATCGCGTACAACATTCACGTCACTGCGTATATTCATTTTTGGAAATGAAACGCGTTGGATGCGTGAATTTTTCATGAAAAGGTTGTATGCGTGAATCATAAAGATAAGCGATAGTGTTTGGTTTGACCGGGATAGGGAAAATCAATGCCAAATAAAGAAATCTGACCAAAAAAATATAATATTACGTGTTTGATAGGATATTAACGAATGTGAAATACTTCTAATAATACAATTATTATAGAAAAAGTGTATTGCACAATCGCAATATTAGGAACTTGAACTTCGTCGGAAATATTTACCACATAAGAAAGTTTTCTTTCTGAATTACTCTCGCAAGTACATTCGTACATTGCAAGAATTACTCGATTAAAATTATTGGAGCTAGAATACGAAATGATTTCGCAGTCTTTTATTCATGACTTTTGTCTGTTTAAGTCATCACGACTTGCTTTGCATGCAATGACTAATGATGGGAACTATACCTGAGAATACGTTGAGAAATTTTCGATTCAAAATCAGCGCGTTTCTATTTTGATGGTCGGCTATTCTTTGAAAAACAGATGAAGATGGACAGTCGGTACTGATGGTATATATGTTCTGATTATTTAACTTGAATAATTATTTGCACCTTATAATTAATGAAAATAAACTGACATAAAGTTAACATTTTTATTCTTTTGAAACGCTATTTATTAGCAAATCCAATATAATCAAAACCAACTCTCAACATAATAGGATGCAAAGAGTTGTTGTAGCTCCCCAATCAAAACCTTGTGACTGCGGATGTAAAAACATCTGAAAAAATCAAGATAACGGTGTTTATTAAGTCCTTAAAAATAAAAATATTTTCGTCCACTTGCCTTAGTAAATTGAGACACATACAATTTATGTGTTATCCGCCTTCTCCTTAATTTCTGCTTGCTACTACGTTTTCTCCTCAAATTCTGCTTCTCTTGCTTCTATGCTTCAAGGGACAAATGACACCACATGTTGTTATTGACATACATATACAGACATAAACAATTTTGTAAAAACTTCAAAGAACAACGAAAAATTATTCGCAGCATTATGTGGCGTGTTACGTATGGAGACGCTTCAGTAATAAAATATTATTTGACCGCGTGGGCATTTCAGAAATGAGTATACTATAATGAAGTTTCGAATCATTTATACTCGGGATAGTGCTAAATAATTTAAGTATTTCTTTTTTAAATTAGTTGCAATCTTTGTATTTTATCGATCTCCGTGATATTATGATATTAATGTATATATTAATTTTTTGAAAACATTATATTTTTCCGTGAAGAAGTTGCGCATTTGGTTTCCCTGATATATTTATATTCTTAATATAATATTGCAAAAGTAGTTATTAAATCTACCAATTGATCATTGTGAGGGTATTGGTATGTTTATTAAATGAACTTAATTGATTTCGGTAAATGTGAAACGAATATTAATTTGCTTCCCATTAGTTAACAGTACTTTGTCAATTTTCTTGTTAGCTTTACTTTTATTATCCTTTAGCCTTTTAATTTTTAATAGTATATTATATTTTATTATCGAAAGGTTTAGAGGAAATTGATACGAATTATCAGGCACACGATCAGCGCGTTGAATGTAGAGGGAAGCCTCCAAAGCTATCTCTGGAGGGTTCTAATCTAGGTGGGTCGCTTTTCTCAATCTGAAAGAATATTGTGAAAATATTTTATAATTAATACACTCATTAGCACGAAAAGTAATTCTAAATAAAAACACATTTACACACCTCCCTATATATAATATCGTAATATTTAAATACCGGTGGCAATTAACTTTAATTCTTTTCTGTCCGACGTCGTTTTAAATTCTAATTATTTTCGTATATTTCGAACTCGTATATTAGAATCGATATGGTATATTCTGAAAAATTAGTCGACATGTTGCCCTGATGTGAATATGTGAATATCTTGAATGAAGTTCTCTTTCAATTGAACCATAGTAGTTCGAATATTTTCTTAAACTTTTCATTTAGGATAGTCTCACAGACAATAATAATTTTGATATGAAATCTGGAGTTGATGGAGTTATTCAATATCTCCCATTTTTAGTATGAGTTTTCCTCAATAAGTATTTCAACAAATCTATGGACTCAGTTTTAATGTGGCCGGTTTATTGAAACTAAATTCTACGGTGATTGAAATTCGTGTAAAGTTGGGACTAAGAACTCCATCGACATGTACAATATTTCTTTAATCCCACCGGCTTCCCACAATCTCTTTCATCTTCGAAAAAATACATCTCTTTCCAATATTGCAGTGCTCACAGTATAGAGAACGTTGACTCTTTTGACGGGGACTGATACCGAATCAGAAATTACAATTATGCTTACTGATGTCTATTTTTACCATTGTAGTAAAAATTTGAAGTCGTCACTAAGCAAAATATTGAAAAAAATCGTGGAAGAATTCAATCATTATATTCACAAAAGGTTTATTGAAGATGAAATTGCATTTTAAAATCTTTTAGATAGTTGCTTTTTGATGTTCAAAGACCTGGCTATTTTTCTAAGTTGATAATTGTGGATGTAATTTAAACGACTTACGAACTGGATTGAATATTAGACGTCCTCGTAGCTTGTGGGTAGCCTTTGTTAACACTCGTACTTCTCACCAACAACTCGGCAGTTTCGAGTATTCTAATTCATGACTTAGAGCATACATGTATATATATATATATTTATATATATATATATATATATATATATATATATATACATATATAAAATGCACGCAAATATGTGAGTGTAGATGAAATACGCCAGCTGGGATATGGCGCTTGTGCAGCCGTGTGTACCTGCTCGGGCGCAGGTGGATGCAGGCGCGAGCGCAGGCGCATGTATTAGCGTACTTGAGTGAGCAAGTGAACAAGCGAGCTAGCGTGTGTGTGTGTGTGTGTGCATGTATATACTTTTTGGATAAATTTTTCGTTTTATTCCCTTTACATATGTTTACGTTAGTTACTGACATTGAAAAATAAATTCTCCTTACCTTTAGATGTAAAAGTATTTTTTCACTGAAATAAGATACTCCTAATGTGAAACTATTTTTATTTGAGCAATAACTTTTGGTATCGCATCATTATATGTTTAAATTTATTACTAGTGAAAATATCGAACATGACAAAAATAAATGATAACTGCTGAAAGGGTTGCCGAAAGGTATTCGGTTAAAGTCTTGCTTTGATTCAATATTGTTTTGTTCAAGTATAAATATTCTTAATAAATATCAATTTGATATCATTATTTTTGTTATTTTTATCAATCTTCATTTCGGTATATTATCGAGCCAAGTATATACACCACTACATTATCAAATTTTTTTATTTATTCTTTACCGTTATCATAAGAGCAACTTTCATGGTTTCAGACTCACACACCCATTTTTGTGGAGCCATAAAAATATAGCGGTTTCGATTTACAGCTTCAAACTTCAAGAAAATTATCTCATAGTTGACATTTTAAAAATACTCGTATTGAAGACAAGTATTACCTTTTATTTTCTCTTCCACCCTTTCAATCTGAAGTATGTTAATACAGGGCGTATTAACATACTACAGTTTCAAATTGAGCTATGAAAAAATCGCGGCTGATACTCGATATGCATCGTAATGTTATTGTCGCACATATACTTCATATTTCGTGAAAGTATACTTTGTATTTTGTAAAGAAATACTTTTTTTCACCTACTATATAGCTTTCCAGGGGTTATTTAAGTATTCGCAGTAAAATATTTGCAAATACCTTGAACGTAAAAAGAAAACAATTTGGCCAATTTTATCAGGTGTTTTGCAAAGGGTTGATTCGAAATACAAAGAGTAGAACGCATGAATTGTTACTTATATTCTTCCTATTTAATAAAAGTTTCACAATCTTTCTGTATGTTGACTCATAGCAGGATCCTACACATTTAACCGCATTTATGTCCAGTTATAACTATATTAGACATACTGGTATGGTTGAAGTACGTCCCACGTTTTAAATTACAAGCAAATCTTTCTCGCAATTATCCGCTATGCACGCGTGCGCTTTACGTTGTAACGTGTACGTTTCGTAGACGAGATAGAGGAATGCGGTTCTCGCCCGGAGCCGAAGGTGCCTCGTTCAGTAAATTCAGTTTGCACCCTATCGCGTTACCATCAATCATTTTACGAGAAGGAGCGCTACCTGGCTCGAGTCGGTACGCCCTAGTCCCAGTATTCATGCCGGAGGCTGCGAGCATTTTATTTTAGATCACGAGCTCGACCGAGCTTCTTGTAGATTACGGTTATTTTCTTGAATTTTTAGTCAACGCAAGTATCGCTTAATAGTACTTGTGATGATATTTTAGTGACAATAAAATTGAAAATCGATTCTTCCTATTTTTCATTTTAAATCATTATTATATACATTTGCAATGTATTCGTGAAATACTAATATTGTTTTTCTTGAATGGGTTTGATGATATTATATTTGTGTGCTATAAACGCCTTGTTCAAGGGATTGAGTTTTAAATTTAATTTAAAATCTATATTTGTAAGCCATTTTACCACTGCTTTGGCCATAGAGATTCATCTAGGTTTTAAATTTCAATTCAAGACTTTTCTAGATACACAATTTTGGATTCTATTAAAAGGCATTTCCGTAAAATTGAGTTATGGAATATCAATATTAAACCGGTTAGTCGTTGCATCATTCTGTTCGTTTTTTTGGTGGTAAACGAGAGTCGCAAATATTCTCATTTCTACGATAATAAAAATTTATTTTTATTTACTATGCGTATATAAAAATATAAAGTAAAATGCTTATTTATTTCATTATTTAATGATTATTTAGTTTCATTTAGTGATACATTATCATTAAAAATTATTTATAGGCAAAATATGCAATATTTAAATAAATTAGAAATACCTAACATAGTTTGTGTAACCAAATTTAACGATTTATCAAGATTAATATTTCTAACGACATGGCATATTGGCCTTGTACAGTAAAACATATTCTCATTAATTTATTAAAAAAAAATTAAATTGTATTTAGACTAAAGTCCAACTACATTACAAATGAAGACTTTACGCAGAATATACAGCAATATATAGTCTACACTTTTACCCAAGCTAAATCACTACTCAACTTGTGTGTATTGTTTAGGATGATACTTTAGCAAATATATATTTTTTAGGCCAGCAAGCTTTTAGTATTAAAATATCAGTGGAGGTATAGAAATGGAAGAAAATATATCGTTATTTGTAATTGTCGATATGAACGAAATAAAAAAACTGCAAAGGAATATTATGTAATATTTCAAAACCTATAGTTTTTAATTTTAAATATATATTTATTAAAAATAAGCATGTAAATTTATTGATAATAGTAAATAACAGGTTTAAACAAGTGTATTATAAAGAAAATGTGAGCATATTGGTAAACTGTCGAACAGTAAATAGTTCAACTAATCAAACCTTAATCGTATATTTTTTTGTTTCAAAATCATATACTTTATTCTGCTGATAGCTTAGATCTAAACGTCGCGAAACTATTTCAGCAACCCACAAGCGGATGCCAATAAAAAATGTAATTTCAATGAATTATAAAAAAATTTAGTACGTCTGTATTCGCCAGATGCTGCTAGCTCGCTAATCGTTCATACAGACTATCATAAGGACAGAAATTGCTTGTAAATATTCTAGCTCCTAGACATTATGAAAATTGTTGGTAGATGGAATATTTAGTAACTTTAGAACAAGTAAGTATGACATCAAAAATAATCATTTGAGGAAATATACCAAGTTTTCGTCAGACTGTTCTGTCTACAATAAAAATATTTTAAAATCTAGTACTGTGTCGAGTTTATTTTCTGTATCAAACTTCTAATTAAATATACAGTGAAGTTAAAGTAAAACATTTTTTCTATTGAATACGGAACTTTAAACTTAGCAAGTTCTTTACATTTATTAGGTATTTAAAATTCCACGTTCGTAAAAGTAGGTTTGTGCCTGTATGAAGTAATTACTAAGTATAAAAAATGTTAGCAAGTTCACTCCACAGTATTATATTGAAAATATGTTTTACTTTGTCTTTTTTTTTATAAATTAATAATATCTTTATAAACGTAAATAATTCATTAATTATACTTTTATATGCGTAAAGTTATCGTAAATATTTGAAAACCTGATAAATTTAGAATCGTGGTTGTAGTATTAGAGTAAACTTTAAGTTTAACTTTTAGTACTGATGTTATTTACTTAATTTTGACTTTACTAATTGCAAAGGGAGTAGGGACAAATTTTTGTAGTAATTTTTTCAACATTTTATGCGTGTAGTCTGCAAAAAGTAGTTTCGGAATTTTGTAACTTTACTTGATACGTGAAGTTTGTAACTTTACAGATCGATTAAGTTTTCAGTGTTAAGAGATATTTTCTAGTCAAATCAAATTTATTTTTACTTAGAATATATTTTCAGTATGTAATGTTCTTTTATGATAGCATTCCTACTTATCTTTAAATGTATAACGCATATGTTAAGGAAATCTGTTATAATTTATGAAAAATATGCCTGTAGTACGGGTGAAGTTTAAATAATTTTAATACGGTATAATAAACAATTCAAGACATTGCAACACTATTACTGAACAGTTGCCATTTTAGTTTCATCTTCATTATTCTACATAAAAAAACAGGTAAATAATAATACCATATCGATCGACTCTTAGTTTACTTGCTCTACTTGCTCTATGAAAATTCTTAATGTTTTGGTGACATTCGAAATATTTCCACTTAATGTTTATACAATTTTTCTTTCAATTTCACCAAAATGTTTTGAATGAATTTTTAATCATGCTGAATCAATTTGATTTCGCACTATGGTCAAATTTTATTTTAGATTATATTCTTAGATGTTATCTTTAATAGTTTTATTCAATACAGTTTACCATGTAAAGATAATAATAAAGGAATGTAGTCTATGGAATTGATATAAAACATTCCATATGTTTTATATCAATTCCATAGACTATACCGTGTGCTTATAAATAATAATCCAAATAAAAATATGTGGATCATGTTTTAAAGTTAACGGTTGTTAAATAAAACCATTTACTGTGTAAGTAATCATATTGTCCACTAATAACGAGTAATAATAAGTCCAGTAATAATAATTATTATTTATAATACGAAATTGATATTTATTGTATAAAAATGTTAATTATTAATGCAGTCATTATATAATTAAAATTGATGTGTAAGTAATCTCACTGTCCAGAAAATGACAAGCTAGATTGTTTTTATAACGAAATTGATATTTGTTGTACAAAAAAGTTAAATATTATCCAGAAATATTTATCGCTGTTGTCGCAGTCTTGTTAATCAAGAGCACTATATAAGAGATTAAGGCACTGATGCAGTCAATGCAGTCACCATTTTAAGTAAAATTGTGTAATATTTCTGAGCAATGTGACATAATGAGGAGTGAATATATTCCCCTGTACTTCACTTACTATGGCAACATTGGCTTTATACTATATTTGCTTCTTACGTACGTATGGGTTATTTATTAGGTAATGTTTCATACATCTTGGGTATAAATCCTCTATAAATTTGTGTATTGCACTAATTATAGCGTGCAATGAAACTCAGACTCCAATGGAAATTTTGAAGACAAAATTCCATTAATCTTAATATATTTTAACGACAATAGTCACAACATCGTCAATATGGACAATTAGCAATAAATTTAGTATCTGTCATTGACATTTACATAGGGCAAGAGAGTGCGTGTCGAGTCACTAGTGATGAGTTCATATAGTGAGATGTACTCAGCTTCTCCACTTGAAAAATCAACAGTCCATTGCTTCTTGTTCTCCCACGTAAGAGCTAATCCTGACATTACAAAGCAATAGCCTGTAAAATAAATTGTGATCTACAGTATTACTTGCCCAATCGGTATCAATATAACCAACAAGTTCAGTGTTATCCCTTTTATATTTTAAACAATAATTCTTAGTTTTCTTAAGATACCGAAGTATTTTTTTTTCAGAAATGAACTTTTCAATCTTTTCCTCATTGCTACTTAAATAGATGAAAAAATGGTCAACATATAACGCAGTATTCATTTTTACAGTATTATTCATTTT
Source organism: Druceiella hillmani (assembly GCA_039881145.1). Taxonomy (NCBI): domain Eukaryota; kingdom Metazoa; phylum Arthropoda; class Insecta; order Lepidoptera; family Hepialidae; genus Druceiella; species Druceiella hillmani. The sequence continues at coordinate 2,138,948 of JAYKKI010000091.1, forward strand.
TTGAAAACACGTGGCTCTAAGCGACACTTTCTAAATCCTAATTTACATAAACATTGCTCTATTCTTTCATACCAGGATCATTGATAGATAATTACTTTAACCTTGCTTATTTAATTTAATAATAACCTTTTTCTTGTTAATATCACAGTTAATGACTGAAAGAAATTAATATTTTTCACCATTTAAATTTCTTCTTTGAGATAGCCATTTAAAAAAACTGTTTTCACAACTAAATAAGTGATATTAAAATTTTATTGTACAGATAAAGCAAGCAATAATTTTAGAGTCAAATATATTAAAATTGGGAAAACAGTCTCATCGCAATCAACGCCAAAACTCTGATCAAAGCCCCTTAGCTACCAAACGCGGTCTATATCCCACTGCGCCCTTATAACTAACTTTTCTTTTAAATACCCGCTTGTACTGCACTAATGTCTTATCTGAAGGTTACTCATTCATTAGAATCCACGCTTTGTTTTTCTCAAATTCATGCAGCTCCTACTTCATTGCCACAATCCATTCTTCTCTGTTTGGACTCTCCGAAGCTTTTCGGATACCGACTGGATCACTAGTGACTTTTGGACTCATCGTTATATTTGTACTTTTTCGTTACTTTGTCTTCTCACTCGTTTCGTGATTACTGGTTTCTGTGACACTATTTCTTATCCTTCATCAAGCTTAGCTCATCTTTAAACAGCCGTAATGTAAATTCCAGGCCAGGGACGTCCTCTGATTCTGAAATGTTCTGCTCAATAGAACTAGAAACATGTTCACATTTTATTTAATTACTGTATCTTCTGCTTGAATATTTCCAATTGAAACTGGTATAATCACTTACGTTGTCTCTTCGTATATTTTTATTAATAATTACATATCTCCTAGTTGTTACATATTTGTTAATGGGGTCATAGACTCGTTACTCTTTGGCGTTCTTAGAAAAACTAACTTGAATGTGCTTCTTTGATTTAGTGTCCCACTTACACCGCTTCCCTTTGGGCAAGCGTACCATTATTTGATTGCGAAATATGTGAACACGGCTTAAATTCGGTTTTTAATTTATCCAGAGAAATGTTTTTGTTTTTGCTAACTTTTGCATCCCGAAAACTTGTTCTTTTAATTTAAATTACACAAGAAAGTAAATTCATACGACAAAAGAAAAAAAAATTCTGTTACTTTATTTGATTCTAAAATTGCCATACAAGTATTTTTTGTTTTTACTATGCTAATAGCTAATATCCGTCACCATATGAACACTCGCGCCACACATTATAGAGAAAAGAGTAAAAACAACAATAATCTAACACATTAAAGAGAAAACAGTATAATAATTATGTCAAATTTTAAGTTTCCACATCGAATTATTCCTAAAAAAACTATAACATGCAGACAAGTAGATTCGCGAGTAAGGTTCGGAACCCTAATCATCATCATCAAGTTTATACTTTATACTTTTATACATTATTTGTAATTTAATAAATTTTACCTACACATAAAAGTCGACGCGCGAATTCAATGCAAATGTTGCACACTTGCATTTCCACTAGAACGATCGCGACATGTCTATACATTGACTGTAGTGTATCCACTGCAGTCAGCTATACTCTGTACCCTTCCCTACTGCTGAGAGGTTTTCTGTTATAAGGAAAAAGAAATTAAATTTTAGGATTTTTTACATCACAATAAATGGGGCAAGTCCACGTTCATTTGCATTTCATCTAAAATGACTCAGCAACAACTAGCCGCATATGATGATTGACTGTAATGTAGGCTTCTACTATTGACTAATGAGAGAGCCATTAGTTTTTCGTTGGAAAATGTTACAAAAATAATGAAAATATTATAGCAATTGTAATCAAACATTTAAGAACAAAATAATGTAGCTTACTTCAAATATTTCCTTGCTAAAATTGTTTGCGTAAATTGTGCCGTCAAATGAAAAATTTCAATTCTTTATATTTGGTGCCGTGCCTTCAGAATTGTTCAGCTATCAGTACCAAAATTTTCCTTTTTCAAAACCAGGCAGCCTTCAATGAGAATATCTGCGCAGTCGCCGATTGCACGTTATGAATATTTTCTTAGTAAGAATTTAATGAGCCAGAAAACGTTTTTAAGCACAGCTTTATAGTTTCACACTTTTGCTTATTAAGAAATTTATAATTCTCTCTTGACTACGCAGACAAGCTTCTTTTGTTTTATTTTATTATTTCTTTAATTTTTATTTTGTTAATCTGTAACCTTGGGGGCACTACTTTTGGTCTTTATGTCAATTTATTTTGTTCCCTCGGAGAATGAATATCATGAAGCGGAGCAGTAATTTACTGGCATCAAGCGTATATATGGCGAGATTATAAAATATTTTTGCTGGAGTGAGAGCTCTCTCTGAGTCACTTTTGTAATTATTGTACACTGTCTGTATATTTTTCTTTACTTCTAAAATCATATTTCATTAATTACACACTTTTAAGTTTTGACGTAATTTTGCTTTTGGTCACACAACCAACATTTTATTTGTAAAAAAATAACCCAATAGATCATCCTTTATTGAATATATTTGGCGTTAATTTTGTAGAAATTAATTTTAACTTCATTTTTCACAACAAAATGGAATTACGTGATGTAATATTATTTCTACTTTATTTAAATTCTTTACCATGGCCTAGGTTTCTTTATATGACATCTTGAGGTCGACAATTTGTAAAGATTCAATTCAATATAAATTACCCACCTGAAGATGTTGTCATGCAACGAAACCTACGTCGTGGTAAAGAATTTAAATAAAGTAGAAATAAAACTATATCACGTAGAGTATCCTTTTCTGACGGTTGACCTCTAAGGTCCATCGTGCGAGGAATATGTCTCCTCTCTTTATGCCCGGAATTCTTAAATAAGCGATGACTGTTGCACCCAATTTGGCATGTGTTAGCCATAATATTGGATGCAGCCTGATTATTGGTTTCAAAGGAACTGTTATAATTTGTGTTTAAACTATAGTGACTATAACCTGATTTCCTGACTTCATTCTTAGATAAGTCCAGGTGTCGTATGATCTCTTCCATGTTTTCACAATTTAAATGACAAGCACGTTATTTCTCACATAACTCCGCTTGCCATCCGTATATATACGTGCATTTAGTTTGAAGCAATACGTAAGATCAGTTTGTGAGCCGAATGTTTCATAACACATAGTTTTTCCTCGTATTCTAATTTCCCTTGATGAGTCAACACATTTTAAGTTGAAACAAATAATAACGAAATAATTTTTACCATAAACGATCCTTTTTAAATTGAATCTATAGTTTTTGTAAATATGATTTTCAAGTTAATAGGTAAAGAAATATTATTTTAAGTACTATACTTACTTTTACCTCATATGAGAAGTTTTGAAACTATTGTACTTGTGATGAGATTTATTGCAAAATAACATAACGTAAATGTAAGAGCGTAAAGATAGTACAAGGTCAAAACAAGGTCACACTAATACTATTATATTTATATATTATTAGAATATTATTGAAATACAATGGGCTTTAAAATATTTTAATGGATAGAAAAACTACTATGTTTATTTCAATTTAACTTGATTAAATTATGCAGGTATTATATAAATTATGCAGGCTTATTGAAATGCAAAGTATTCAATTATTTCTTCCATTCTCCATTTAAGATAACACTTTCTACCGCCACTACTTAATAATCACTTTCTATTTCATAAATGACAAATAAATTAGTCTATTTTGAAGCATAATATTATAACGATAATTATAACTGTAATTAATAATCGTCTCAGAGTAAATCATGAATATTAAATAAAGTCGTGTTTAAATTAATTTGGAATTAAAAGTATCAATAATTCTTGAGAGCTGCCAACAAAAGAACAGAGCATAAATATTTGTCAAAATTCACAAGTCAAATGCAGTCTAAATACTAATAATAAGAAAATATGCAAGAATAAGAAATTCGAACCGAAAAGGCGGCGCACAAAACCACAGAATCGTAGCGAAGTTCATTTTACCCACATAATCTTAGTCTCTTCATCAATGCACCGTTTGTGCACCGTTAAACACTTTTTGTGCACCTTATTTTACAATCTTACGAATTTATGGGCCAATTTCTTCAATACAGATAACAATAAAGTAATAGGTACTATTTTTTAAAATGACATAATTGCGAATTACTCTACGCATTATTTTATATTACGAAATATGAATGTTTATTTAGCAAATAAAGCTGTATTTTTAGGTAATAATTGCTAATTGTAGCTAAACTACATATTAGGTTTAAACGTGATCATAAAAGTTGTTTGAATTGAAAACCCTTTCAAGTTACGATTAAAGCAATTTGAGAAGAATTTGATTTTTTTTAGAAGAATTTGATTTTTCTTTGTTTTGCAAATTTGCATCTAAGAAAAAAAAATTTATAAGCTTTATCTTTCAATCATCTTGTACGGGTGGTTTCTGCCCTCCTCAACATTTTACATACTTCCCGTTATTCGATTCGGCCGAAATATTGCATGTATATTAAGGTTTAATTTAAAGTATCGTGTTGTAGCTAGAAGCAGGCCATAGGTTCTTCGCTCTGACGAACTATACCTGCTATATAGTTTGGGCTCGTTATATTTGTCTCAATGAGGGTTATAGATGGCGATGGGCGTCTGATAATGAAGTAAATGTGACATGATGACAGCAATACTTCAAGCAGAACAACAAACGAGTTTCTGGTAACACGCCAACTCACATTGGACAAGCGTGGTGGGTTACAATCTAAGCTACTAAGAAGACTGTAGTTTTGTTACCATTACCCAAGATATGGTTATCGGTTATGTTCAGGATTTGAATGGCGTAGAGGGTAGTTAAATATACCGTGTCATTAGTAAAAACCTAGAATCGCAAGCAAGTGAAGTCGATATGTCACATCGCACAAATATTTCATTTTCTAATTTATATCAATTTTTTAATATGTATGTGTCTCCTTGTATAATTTCAATAAAATACAAAGAAATGTTCGAGTGTATGACGATCTGCAGTGAAATTATATTGATACGTATATTGTTTCAAGTTGGTAATTGTTGCAGGTAAAACAAGTGCTTCGATTTTGTCTCTCTTTTTTATTAATAATAAATATATCCTGTTAAACGGAAATCTAGAGTAATATTAAGCTTCATAATTAAAAGTTTTGCCTTTTTATAAATAAAAAAGGTAAGTTGAAGATCATGTAATAAATTCCTCACCAATGATGACATCTGTCATTGATGCAAATTCTACAGACGATATATAGATCTTATTACGACAAATTAAACATTTAAATGGACGCCGAATTAGAGTTAATGCGTTCCATCGGTCCAGATAATTAAAAAAAACTGAACAACTCACTCGCTTCATCAAACTTTCGAAATCCACTATCGAGATCCAAAGCGCGGAATTCGTGAACTTTTGTAGCAAAATCGAAGAAATGTTGGGCTAATTTGTGTCAAAATAATTGGGCTTGGAGTATCAGTGACAGAAGCTGGAAGTGAGGGAACGTTGTCAACACCATCTGTTTCACAGCGTGAAATAATACGACGTAACATCAACAACATCAGCCGCTTTAACATTATCGTCACGAACATAGAAGCACGGCTACTCTGCAATAGTTAAAGTTAACCTGGATGCATATTATAGCCTGGGAACGGATCATGCCTCATGAAGTTGCTCGTCGAGAAAACATTAAAACGAAAAATCGTCTCAAAAATTATTAAAAGGAACCCGCATATTTATAACGGAATCACCCATAGTGTCACATAGGAATCGTTCACTCTAGCACGAACCATTTTGAAAATCCATAATTGTTGAACGCGAACCGGGATGATTATTGTAATGTTACCGGGTGGCTGAACTTGTTCCACATATATTAAAATATATTTTATTTTACATTGTTGGAAAGTTATAGCCTCGGTTACAATATGTGCAATCTTTTAAATTTCATTACTTTAAAATTTTCGTGTTTTATTTTAATACTTACAAGCTTACTATTTCCACGTATCATTCAGGAAATTTATTTAGAATATGAACATAAATTTAACAATATTTTATTGTTTATGTATTATGTCCTTCCACCGTATCGAACTATTATCTTTTGTTGAGGGTCCTATAGTTACTGAACTATGAATAGTATCTAGTTTTTATTTCTGTCTGCTGAATACAAATTTTTGCTAATGGATACTTACAAATCCAAAACATAAAACAATTTTTTTTCCAATCCAATACAAATTCATGAGAATTGGTGACTTAAGTATTAATACTATTAAATTAATTATGAACATTTTGTCTCCAGTTATCATCGACATTTGTATACCATTTGGTAACTGCTTTACTTTTTACCTTTACTTTGGAATGAAAAAAATATATACAACCTATTTATAGCCTGTACAACCTAAGAATTTTCGACCCATATCGATTATACTACTTTCACCTAAAGTTTTTGAACTTCTTGTTTATGACTAATTGGTTACTTTGCTCGACCATCTTAAGTCCCTAACTCCCCTTCAATACAGATTTAAAGCCGGTTTCGTATATCAATTGCACTTATTAGTATCACTAATAATGTATGTTTGGCTACGGATTGTACACAAGTTACCATCTTCGTACGTCTTAATTTGAAGTGCATTCATGTCTGTTGAATTTGATATTATTCTGGCTTAATTGAAATATTTTTAAATATTCCAACATTCACTAGAGTGGTTTAGTTAATATCTCTTTGAGCGTGGACAATTTGTTTAGTCTTCATATACGTGTTTTGTATGAACCGATGTTATAGCTGGTGTGCCTCATGTAGGCGTTCTTTCGTCGCTATTCTTCTCAGTATTTTTGATGACATTGTTAAAAATATCAGTAGCAATTATCATCACTGTGCTACTGATCTGCAAATCTATGCATATTAAGACTTTTATTCCATGACAAAAATCATTGACACTCTTAATCGGTATCTTGTTTCAATTGGACAGTGGGTTTAAAGATTGAATCATTTAGTTAATCCCATTAACTCATCAGCTATCTTTGTTGGTAGTCAAAGAGTTATTTCAATAATTATCCTGCTTAATTAAACTCATCTAGTGCTAAATATTACATTAATCCCATCAATAACAACTCTTGAAGACCTGAACCTTTTGTGCGCTCAGATTATTAGTTGACAGCCTAAAGAAGTAGTCGTCTTCTTTTCAGCGTATCAGTTGTCTTGTTTTTAGCATGATACACTTTTTTTTCCAACATTTTCTGTCTGCAAAAACGTAAATATTAGGTATATTCAAACACTCCTATTACTGTTAATTGACTATTAAGATGTAATGTTTCTGAGATTATCTAAAAAAATTTGAACGCCTTCGAGATTTATGCGTCCAGTACATTTTTGGCTTCAGAAAATATTATTATATTACCGAATACAGGTCATGTCTCAAAGGGCTTAAGATCCGCGATTGATACTAACTTCACATAATTCATGTAATTTTTGAGATGAATAAACGTTTTTGAAGTCAATAAATTTGCTAAAATTTAATATCAGTAGCCCTTTTCAAAAACACTACGATGTTGCATCGTCATGTGCCAGGATTAGGCTCAAAATTACTTTGAACTTTTGTGGCATTAATAGGTTTTATCGGCGAAATTTTATAGAATTAAAGTGAAATGAAGTTGTTACATTCTTTCACCGCAAAAACATACGACAGCTGACATGAAAAAATATAAAACACGTCAAAAAATACTTCATAAATTTTTCATTTCATAATTTTTCTGATTTATTTCAACGAATTAATTTCCAGTTTAATATTAGTTTTTATCCAAGAGCTCTAATTGAAGTAAAACTTCTTTACTTGACTTGGGGAGTAAGCTGGTGAATGCGTAACGAGAGCGTTACGAAAAGTGTGATCGGGCGAGGCGAACAGAAGTTGAGAGGGAGATATAAGTTAGTGAAGATAGAAAGAGAGAGAGTTACATTTCGTATATTACTGTAGGGACAAGAGAGAGAGGTGCGAGCATACATTTTCTTTCTCTCTTTCTCTCATAGCCAGTGCATGAAATATATATATATATATATATATATATATATATGTATATATATATATATATATATATATATATATATATGCGAGTTTGCTAGGGTTACACGAACGGTGATTTTTTTATTATTTTGTAATTTTATTTCGTTCTTGAACTATTTTATAAATTATTATTTTGTTCAATACATTAAATATTCTACGTTTAAAGTGAATAAAATTGTAAATTCATTTTAAAGTTCATATTTTGTGAATTTGAAGTTTTACTTCAGTCGTGTGGTCTAAAGCACACTCGTTTTTTTGTTTTTTTATATTTTCTAATTACCTTCACTTAAGTGTTGATCCAATTTTACGTGACATTTTAATTACTTTTGCGAAAATTTTTGCTACGTGGGTCACAAAGTGACGTTGTGTAAACAGTGTGCAAGCTTGTTTAGTTTTTTTATTTCATATTTATGGTGAACATACCCTTAAAGGTTATCGACAATCAATCTCGGACGTATATAATATTTTATGTATTATGTATTATATATTACCTATTATGTATTGTGTATTATGTATTAAAACTGTATTTGCAGCAAAAGTCTATAGACTTAGTATAATTCAGTAAGTCTATGTAAAAGTTAAATTTAGAAAACGGATGATTTGACCGGAATATAAAAATAATCATGACGATTGCTAATTTTCATTATTAAAGTTGATTGTGACCTATGCTAAATTACCCTCGGCTCGACAACTTCTTCCAGAAAATAAAAGTGTTCCGAATCAATGCTTATGCAGACCGAAGAAGGAAATTTAAATAACAAGCCAGTGATTTCAATACTAAAACTTGTACGTCTTACCTGCAACCTCTCAAAGAGAATTTAATGATCTAATAAGAGACCTTAGTCTATCAAATGAGGCTACCAAACTACTAGCGTTCCGTTTAAAAGAAAATACTTCCGTGGCACCAAACACAAGAATTACTTTGTATCGAACTGGAGATAAAAGTTTGCCAATTTATTTTTTCACAGAAAATAAATTTGAGTTTTATCATCATATAAATTTAAAGTTAGGATAAAACTACTTAATTGGGACCAAAACTATATTTTCAACTTTTGACGTTAACCTAACAAAGATTTTTTATTACCATATTTCAACTGCTAAACTTATACGACGGTACTTTGCCGTTAAACCACTGTCAGTGGCAAAGGTTTTGATCAAATTATGAAAAGCTTAAGACTCTTCAATTAATTTAGTAATTAATAGTTGGTATAATACTAATAACTTAGTAATAAAACTAATAATAATAATTTTGGTAATTCCATTAAAATTTCACTAATGAAAGTTCCGCTCATTTCGGACAACCCTCAGCGTAATATCACGACTTTAAAACCTTTGAAGCATGGGTAGAACTCGCATTACAAGGGTTCCGGTAAATATTTACAAATATGATTTTTATCGATATCTTTCACAGACGTAGAAAATGGTGTATATTTAAAAAATTATAAGTTCTAGGATAATCCCTATTCCCTCACCGTTTGCCTGTAATCACCTAGTCATATTTTACCAACGCTGTTTTCTTAATTATTTGTGGGTCAGTAGTGTGCGAAATGTGGTACGTTCGCATACCTTTTGGAATATCTTTTTAGATACGTAATTAATAATTTTGAAAAAAATGTTTTCGTATTTCCCATAACGAGCTCTTTGAAATAATATCCCACATGACATGTAAACTTAAAAAAAATGTTAATACCATGTATCTGATCCGCTTTAAATCGTATATGAGGATTTTTGAAAAGGTAGTCATTGAAGAATGTGTGCGTAACTAATATGTATTACTATAAAGACTCGAAATTTTCAGAAATTCATTAGGAATATAGAAAAATATAAATATATTGCCTACCACATCTAGTACCGTCGCTATAGTTTCCTACAACCTTTGAGTAGACTTTTGGAAATCCACATTTTTTTAATAATCTTAGGTTGAGTAGTCTCAGTTTCAGTATTAAAAGGAGGGGGGGGGACCTATTTTTTTACATATTAGCTCTGAAGGTATAAACCAAAAATTATTTCTGAGACTCTTATAACTAGCGTTCTCAAAGGATATATTACATTATATATGAAACTGAAAAAAAAATCGAGTAAATAATATGCCCCCTATATAAAACTTCCAAACCAATATTTTCGAATTTTAGCTACTGATGTATGTTAATATCTATGTTTTATTTCCATGCCAAATTTCAAAGCGAGTTTTCAAGCGGTTTTCGAGAAAAAACAGCTTTGGATCGACAGACGGACAGATACGTGAGTGATCTTACAAGGGTTCTGTTTTTTCTAAAAGAAAAAAAAACAATACAGGCCGGGTATTAAAATCGTGGAAATAATATTAGATTTATGATAGTAATTAATATCAATCTTTCCGCTTAAGTTTTTGGAATGTACCGTAAATTAAATCTACTTAAAGGATAACTTTAACAGTTTTTTGGACTATATTAAGAGAGCGCCAAAATACGGTTTACACGTATCTACAGTAGTAGTAATATTGCGATCGTCTGACTCACCGAGTAGTCCGAACGTGTTCGTCGTTAGTGTCTCTTGCGTGGTGCGTAACGTAATAGATTTTCAGTTTTCGTTAAATTCGTAGTATTATTTACGTAAACATGTTTAGATCTTGGTAGATTAAGATATATATGTGAATTTGTGACTTATTTGGTGTTATATATTGTTTTCTTAATTTGTTTTAAATTAATCTTGTGTTCATTTGTATTCACAAATATAAATAACGGTCAGAACATATATAAGAAAATTGGGTCCTCGAAACAATAAAAGTGGTAGTGACGGAGACCTTAAAAAAGCCATTGTAGAAATGATAGTTGGTTGCAATTTTTGCTACCAACTATAGAAATGATAGTTGGTTGCAATGGTTTGCTGTTGCAAACTAGTACAAAATTAATAAGGCCACCATTCTTAACAAGATCCATCACAGACATGAAGAGAAGCAGTGCCATCCCTTTATTTAGTTGCTTCAGGATGAGAAATTAATAGCCGATACTCGTACCTTGAGTGTGTTAGGAGACTAGGGTATTTCCTTGCACAAAGGCCGTCCAACATCCGAACGTCGGTCAAATATTTATCACCAAGATTTTGATTATAATTGAAAGATATTAGAATTACAAGATTGATCACGTGCCTATAATAGTACTCCAGGTATATGATATTGTTATAAAAATGACAATTTGATTGTCAAAAATCTTTGTTTTTTTATTTAATTCCCGATATAATACATAAAATATTAAAATTGTTTCATGAAAATAATATCAAAGTAACCTTCACGCTTTGGATCTTTGACATAAGTTGCATTTCAATGCCTAATCAAAGAAACCACACACTCGAAAAAAATTCCCACGCTCTCTAAAACATTGTGCGTGTCAGCTCCAACGCGCAACTGGAGTTTACTCCTTAAGTACGATTGTCTTGGAATGTATAAAATAGGTAACACTGTATTTAAATATAAATATCATTAAATGTAAATGGAAAATTCTTTAATAAAAGATGCAACATTGCAATGACAATATAATTATGTTCAAGTGAACAAGATCAACAAATGAACAAGATTAAATTTATACCACAAAATTAAAAACATTTAGCAACGTCGGACTAAGAAGTTAAAATTAAAAGAAACTTTTTAATTTTGTAGGATAGAAGACACCAAATATTCACACATAATGACATTTAATGATTACATCATGATATAAGCGAACGATAGTAAACTATGTGTGTCACACTCCGTAATTGCGGTTACGCCATAAGAAAATACCAAATAAACATATTAATATCTCATTCTAAACATGCACAGAAATGTTGTGCGGGAGGCCACCTAACGATTAGACTTTTTTTAACGCTTTGAACTTTATACGATCAGAACCTAACGGTTACACTTTTTTTAAACTTCAAAAATATATAAAATTGAGGAGTAGTGGTGGGGCTTGATTTTAGTATACATTTGATAGTCAAAGGGCACAAAAATTAAATTTTGTATGTTAGAAATGTTATCAACAAAAAACTTCCGAAATATATTCAAAGTGACCCTATTTTACGGTTCTTAGTGTAACTATAGCATTTTCAAAATAAATCTTTTATTTAAAATGAATAGAAACTCGTACTACCAAGATGTTTAATTGAAGTTTAGTGGCAGTTTCTTTTCACATTTGTGTTCAACCTATGGACTAAATATATTTGTCGAAAATCTGTTCAAATATTTAATGTAGATTTTTTTCATTTACCTCAATAACAGCTAAAAATCAAAATGATATTACTTTCGATAAATTGAAAAGGGTATATTATAAGGGACAATAATACCTGAAGAATGGTGCGTTACATTCATGTAAGTTCAAAATAAACAAAAAAAACGCATTGATTAAAACTTAACAATCTCAACTGAGAAAAACTCTAGTTTGGAAATAAACATAATGCTATGACTGCAATTTATATATATACAGACGTGTGATATACATTGTTTTCCAGTAAGGCTGATGACTGATCATCAGAGTAATTTTCAATGCATCCAACAACTACTTAAAGTAATTTAATTTTTTCTTTTTATTAAAATTAGTTCCATAATTAACAATTTATTTTTTTCCATTTAATATATTAAGAATTGTCTTAACTAAGAAATTTCATTGAACTACTTAGTGATCTAATATCCGGCAAGTTCAAATAGTGTTATCCTCTTGGGTGGTCTAGTGATATTTTGCGCATTCAAGAATTTGGATACTTTTATCCTGCTGTGATTTTGAATCTTTTTGGGTAAAAACTAGTAAATCTACTGATAATCTAGATTGCTAGAATCTACAAGAAAATAAAATCAATAATAATCTAAATCCAAGGATCACGACGGATCACAGTCACAGATAACGGATACGAACGTACCAAGGTACGTTAACAACACACTTCATTTTGAAATATTTTTATAGCTTGGATATTAGAATTACTAGTGCAGCCCCATAACTGTGTTCCATAACTCCAAACTAAACATAGAGCTTGCTCCTTTAATATAAGCCGGAATTAGCTGATTCGACAATACTACAACTCTTAACTATTTGCTTAATTAACCGAATCGCGTTATAATGTATATTTCATTGTAGCATTTAGAATAGTATTCTGAAAGCATCATGAGCTGAAAGAAATCTTGACAAAGTAACATAAAAAGAAAGATGTAAAGAGAAGGTTCTTACCGAAGCTGCCAGACCCTACAATGAGCTTTTCAGAAGTAGATCTGATTCGTGTAGCACATTCAACGATATTCTAGATGAAAGTTGGACATTTAGAAATAAAATAAAAGATCGTCGATGATAACCCTGATTTCAAAATCGCACTTAAAATTTTATGAAATACCCTTGTGTAAAAATATTAATCTAGTGATTGAAAAACTAAGAAAGCATTTTGATGCGCTGTGCCGTTTCTTTTCTCTTTCTGTTGAGTCTCCGTTAGTTGATAAATTTTTTTAAATATTTGTGACGATACAATAATTCAGATTTATATGAATTTATTAGTACTCAAATTGAAACTTTTTATGCTTTACACTGGAAAATCATAACGCTGCATTAAACCTAAATCAATTTATTAAGTTTATGGAAACAATGTTTTTCATGGAAGAAATTATTGGGTAATTTTTTATTTTTCAAATTTCGCAGCACAAAAAAACAGAGTAATTGAATCTTGATGTCATTATCATTTAAGGCTATGATGAAAGCATGCCAGTTTTTTATTAGCTAACATTAAAACTAAAATTTAACACAAAGTATTTATATATTTTAATCATTTAAGCTATTCATATTAATATTCATGTATTCGGTGATGATATTATATATTTTAATCATTTAAGCTTTTTATATTAATATTCATGTATTCGGTGATGATATTATATATTTTAATCATTTAAGCTATTCATATTAATATTAAAAATTATTGGTAGTTATTATTAAATAATAACATATCTTTTTTATGCTGAATCCAATTCACCTTTTCCTTAGGCGTATGTAACTAAAACCTATTAAGATCCCGTCGAGGAGAGGATCGTTCGAGTATTTAATTCAATCATCTAATGGAGAACGGCCAACAAAGAAACATTACTTTCTCTGTAACTTCTTTTCTGAAAACATACAAATATAGAAATATCAAATGATACTATATTATAAAATACATCAGAATTATGTTCAAGAACCACTATTATATTAGATTTTTATTTAATATATTAAGGTACTACGAAATTCACTGATGCGATCTCTTTTAATGGAAATCCTTAAATAATTACGGTTGGCTATATATATTTTTATTTTTTTTTTAAATTTTTATTGAAACTATTTACATAACGATTAATTTGTTTCTAAATTAATATACTAGGTACAGTCTAAACTAAGATTTTTCCATTGAATTACTTAGTGTTCTAATGTCTAGCAAGCTCAAATGGTTTTATTGTATTCTTTTGAGTCGTCTAATAATATTTTGTACATTTAAGAGTCTCAACGCTTCTAGGTTAATGTGGTTTGAATTATCTCTTAGTGATAATGATCAAATCTACCATAATATAATCTACTCTCCCAACCTCAAGATCACGATGGAGGTCACAGTTACGGACCTACCAAGGCACGTTAACTACACACTTAAGCACTTTGTTTTAGAATCTTTTTATCCCTTGGATATATTAGACTTACTGGCGCAGCCCCACATCTGTATTACATACTCCAAACTGGGCGTAGAACTTGCTTATACAAAATAAGCTTATTGTATGTTGAAAGCTCATAATTACGACCAAGCAACCAATTTATTTTTCTGAATTTGATGTTGAGTTCGTTGCGTTTCATCTTAACATGTTTTTTCCATCGCAGCTTGGTGTCAAAAGTCAAACCGAGATATTTAGCAATGTTGGCATATGGTAATTGACTGCCATAAATAAAGACTGGTTGTTGCCCTGTCTTTTTATTTGTAAAATTGATATGTGTCAGATTGCAAATTTCTAGTTGAAACTTCCGCAGTTTCTCCCACTGCCTTCATTGTCATATCATTTGCAAAAGTGGCACACTCTAATATGATGGCAAAATTTTACTAGAATCCTACTATTTACAAAGTTCATTATCAACAAATCTTGATGTTTCTTAAGCTTGGCCTCCATAAAAGTGATAAAACTTCTTCTGTTGATGTTGACGCATCCAAACTATTTAGTAGTGCACCAACTGCTGAATCGTCAACGTGAGATAATTCTGTTAACCGTCTACGTTTTGATATTTTGTTAAGTTCACTAAAATCCTTTCTTGGTCAACCGCGATCAGAGGAAGACGTACTAGGTTGAGCTAATTCACATTCAGATTTACATCGTTCATCATTTGTTACTAATTCAATACACTCAGTAGCATTAAATCAATCATTATACATTTAAAAAAAATCGTTTATTACAATTCACAAGTTTTACACAAATTAAGCACAGGTATTATCTAAAGGTCTATATTCTCTCTACATTATCAAAATTTTCTAGCAGCACGGATAAAATTCGTTCGTATTTTTCTTTAGCATATCCTTTTACTGAATTCCATAACTCATAGAAATACGTCCTATTTATGGAGCACTTCAGTGAATTACCTAAAAAGAAAAAAAAAACAGTTTAATTAACATTGTGAAAATCTCTTAGACGTGCTACTATAAACATATGCTACGATATATACATAACATAAACAGCCACGGGACCCACAGGCTGTGTTATTTCATATCATCATGTAACCAGCATGTAATAAACGACTTTTCGGTTTATTCTTAGCTTCTGGTATTATATGAAACTTTTTGTTGTTTTTTTTCAAAACTGTTACTTTTACTTAAAAAAACACTAGTAAAATCTCTACAACTAGATATTTTCTTATGATCTTATATATAATGGTAGTCTAGACAAAAAATCGTAATAATGAGAGTATTACAATATCTTCAGAAATTAACGTCATGTAACTAAATCACTAAATGTGAAATATCTGCCATAATTTCAATTAAATTAAACTAACATTTTTGTCCAGATTATAACCATATTCTACGATAGCTAGTTTTGCCGAGCCAGTTATACTGGTTTTACTACAGTGATTTTTTTAAATGTATGTTTTTCTTTTGAGAACAGTAAAAATCAATACAAAGTTTCAAATAATAGCAGAAGCTAAGAACAAACACAAACATCGTTCATTTTATGCTTCCTACATGATTTCTCTACTTCCATAACAAAATTTCATCCGATTCAGTGAAATGATTTTCGAATAAAAGTTATTATTTGGGTGGAGTAAAGATTTTTCAATAAAAAACAAGAAAAATCATAGTTTCTAAACTATTGGTTTTCGCTGAACTTAAGTTTTTTAATGACTTAAGTATTTGTAAACCACTGCAAATTGATCACCTGTATTTTGGAAGTGGTCATAAAACCACGGTGAGAGCGGAGAGCCAAGCCAGCGAAAACGTATATATAACTTAAAAAAAATATATATATATATATATATATATATATATATATATATATATATATATATATAACTTACAAATGTTTCGAGTGTGGTGTTGTGATTCGTGTATATTTGTTTTAGATAAAAGACTGAGACATTTTACGCATCAATGCTACGAAAAAAATGTAGTGCAGAAAATTTAAAGAAATATTTATTTAGTAATAAGAATTTAAAATTGAAGGGCACGTACTTGAAATAGAAAACTGAATCAGCAGCATGAATTAACCATTAGTTAATGTATATTCTATGTATATATTTATAATTATTCTAATATTTCTGAAGGAATATTAGTACCATTGTAGTTTAATGAAATATTATCTATTAAATAGTTATTTCTGAATCTCTCCGAGTAAAATTCGGAATAAGGATATATTTCAAATGGAATAACGGCAATATCAAATTTAAAAAAAATAAATCTTCTGCATCATAAATATTTTCAATAGCTCATCCAGATTTCATACAAACAAAATTTTCATGAAGGTACAATCGAGAAGGACGAGTTACCGGAAGTTTTCCATTAAGTTTGACGAGTTATCCGTTTGCGGCGGCACGACTGGGTCGGGAGTCACTCCGCGAGCGCCCCGACCGCTAATTGCCCTACTCATAAGCCGTTTACGGAGCCAATCCGCCCAATTACGCTAACATACCAGCATATATATTTTTGCATATATCCCTCTCTAAGTTACAATTCGATACATATTAACATCGTAAATAGTGATAGCTTGGTGTTAAAATATTCCCAATTGTAAAAAGTGAAGAAGAGTTTTACGGGTCACCCTCTACTATAGAATGGCTGAATTATATTTTTAATGAATTTAAGATAGTTTTATACTAAACATTCTGGTATGATCCGTACATTACTTATCTTTCTTTAAGTATCAACATTTGTCAGACATAATTGTCTTTAATGATAAATTGCAACCAAAATTTATTAGAAGTACCAAGACCGCAAAGTTAATCACAGAAGGTGTCACCCATTATCTAAATAGGATTTAAAAGATTAATTTTTTTGGCGGTTTTAAACAGTGGAAATTGTAGTCTACTTAGGAATGGTTAATCGATCATTTAAATATTAAGTAGATTGTACTAAGTAGACTGTCCACGTGGACGTTGTATTCTACTTAATATTTCATTCATCAATCAACCTTGAATACAAATTAAAAACTACTATTCAGTTAAAAATACTTTTCCTCTCGAAGTGTTTTAAACTAACGGCTCCATCATAGTTCTCTAGACCACTATCGAAACAGTTAAACAAAGAGAAAATTTCCGCCATTTTTTATCTCTGAAAATATTTAGTCGCATCCCTACGGCACGCGATCAAGTGTGAAACGGAACCATAAACTGAGGGTACCATAGCAATATTAAATACCTAACATTTCGAAATACATTGCCTCAAGATCATAATATAATAATGTATATATTTCCTTTATTATTATTATTTATAAAAGCAAATATTAGGTATAAATTATTATTCGTTGGAACCAAGCAGTATGCATACGTTTTATTCTTTAGGGTTCCACGGAGAAACAAGGCACTTTTGCAACTTCGTACATTTGTACGTCCATCAGTCGGAACCCCGCTGTTTTTAAAGTTTTGAACGTTTGTGTACAAAATTTAGCATGTATACGATTTAGACTGCAATCTCAATTTAACATCTAGCCAAAAATTAGTTTAATTAAAGATTATATTGAGAAATTACCGTTGATGTAAGAAGTATATGAAAAAAAAACAGTACTAAAAACAAAGCGGTCTGACCAGCAAATACTATTCCAATTCGAATACTTGAGAACTCACTCTATTTAGAATTTCATTAAGATTAGTCCGTTACATTCCTGGTTACTTTAATTTAAACATTTCTGACGAACATTTAATGTTTTTGTATGGCATTTTAGTCTGCTTTTTGTAACAGAGGATTTTTCAGAAAAAAATAATAAGAAATGTGACAATGATGACCTCGGAATACGTATTAAAATATTTAAATAATGGAGTAAAGGTTTACGTAAAATCTGAATAACGCTCTGGAGCGACAGCGCCAGCGGAGATGCGAATCGAATGTTAATTTATACGTACCGTTGATTTCATAAATGAAAATAGGGCGAGAGTGATTGAGCAGAACGCTCGTAATGCGCGCCTTCTACTTTTGCGCAATGCGGCAAATACGATATAGCTGCTCTTATACTACACACGAGTTTAGATCAGTCTGCGGTTATAATAAGTTTTAAAACATAGTTTTCAATATTATCTAAATGACTGAAATTAATTGCAGGGGAGAAAGGGGCGGCTTCGTAAAATTTTAATAATAAAGACGACGTAAAACTTTGAGTATTTGTGTAATTATTATTCGCCTCCGTTAACTCTCGTAGTGCGGCTACAGTGCAGTCGACGCTTCTCTCTAAAATTTCCAAAACTCTAAAATTTTAAAGAGTTTGTAAATGTATTTCAAATATTTCTGTAACTGTACGCGACAACTTTCAAGTTAAAAACGGGCGTAGCACGTGTACGCGTTAACAATAAGAACCAACCATAAATGCATGCTCCGTACCAAAGTATTTTTTAAATGTTACATACTTGATGCGTGCGTTACGGTTTTTTAATGACGAATATGTGCAACTATTCACTTTATTGTTATTAGATAATAAGAATTGTGGGGCATCCTATTTACACATTTTACAAAGTCTTTCTCTTAACGTCTTTCGAAAATTGAAGTTATCGACCCTATATGAAGACTTATGAGATTAAATGAAAAGATTCCAAAAAAACTTTTTGCGACTGTTCTTACATGTGGATTATTATACTTGGATTTGTCTTTGGCTAATGCTTGGATTTGTCTTTGGCTAGTGAAAGCATCCAGCCACTTTTTCTTCGATTATGTTGATATTATTAACCATATGTCGAAAATTATACAGCATATATTCATATTATAAACCACATTGCGATCTGGAAGCTTTTAGTTATCAAATGACGTAGTTACATGTCAACAAGATTAGTATTTTTTGCGGGATCCCTCAAAAATAAACAAACAAGACTTTCCTCTTTATTATATTAGTAGAATAACAATTAGTAAGTACTACATTAGATTATAAAAGAGTTTGTCTTTTATAATCTAATGTAGTATAGGCCACCTGTGTGAAGTTCAAGTGGTATCACCACTTAGACTTCTCGCAGATTTTATTTCGAGCATCAAAGTCTCCTTGGTAGTATCGTAAAACATAATTGCTCCAGTTTTCTCTAATATACTCGTTACAAGTATGGGAATTTCTATTTTGTATATAGAAAACTAGAGTGCATTTGCTTTACTGTTGAAATAAGCTTGATTTTTCGACGGTCTCTAATTTCAATGATTTTTTTCATGATTTCTTTATAGTTTTAACGGATTGTACCTATCAAGCTGTAATCTTGATAGGTACAATCCGTTACCTAGTTACCTAGTTACGTTACAATCCGTTGCCTAGTAACATATACTTACCCATCAGTATATGTTACTAGGCTTATTTATATACAATATTATATTTAAAATGTAATAAAAAATTAAATAAATAAAATGCAATATCCCGATAAGGGATATAAATAATAATACTGAGGTTTGTATCCAATTCCAATAAAGATATACCAATATTATAGACAGTTTGTCAACATTAACGTCAATGTTTAGTAAATAAAGTATTCTAGTATCCATCAAAACGTAATTTTTACACCATGTTTATAAAGTCTTTATGATATGTTCTGCAAAAAGCCTCCGCCATTATTTAAATCCAAACGCTTCTAACTTCCCATCAAACGTAACAAACTGGACCTACATTACTTTAGTGCATTGAAATATACTAAAAAAAATAAATATATAAAATATTATAATTGTTTTAAAACATATTTAACGTCGTACAAAGTTGCGTAATTATGACAAAAATAACATACATCATTATATGTACAAATGATATACACACATGTTCCATTTGATGATCTGATTGCCCAAAAGGCATAAATCCCTGAAGGGATATCACAAGTATCCCATCGAATAGGATATTCCACAGGATAGGATCGAGGACCGATCCTTGCGTGCAGCCCCTGGTCAACATTTTCTTTATTACGATATCTCCGTCCTGCAATAACAAAATTCGATCACAAAGGAAATTATTTATAATCCGACCGAAATGTCCGCTGACACTCCTCAGTTATATAACAAGGTCAGTATCAAACGCACCGGAGATGTCCGAAATCCCGAGTATGTATTTTTCTGGGCACGCGTCTACCCAGGTCAAAGCAACAAAAATCGCTTCTGTTGTGGACAATCATCCGAATTGCATAGAGATCCCGGCGAGCGAGACAGTTGAGCCACCAAAACGCGCCGCCAATATTCGCTCAAGCAACTTCCCATAGGTTAGAAGAAGCGTAACGAGTCTGTGTAACTTTGGGTCGCTAGGCGATCTCCCATTACTTTTTGGGATCACTTTAATTTCCCCACTTTCCAGATCTTTGGAAAGTGACCCTTTTACAGGTAGCGATTAAAGGGCGTCAAGATCTCGCATGTTCCCCCATAACATTTTTATAAGTTTGTTGTCGATCAAATCTGAACCTGGAGCTTTTTTAAGTCTAGTTTATTAACAATATCATCCACTTCCGGGTGGCATATCTCCGCATCGAAAATATTACTGCTAAACGAAGATATTCTGGGATTGTACCTGATTTGTCGCTGCTTGACGGTGTCGAGGTCAGGATCATCGTCCGGGAAGAGGGCAGCCATAAGGTATTTAAGAGTTTCACGCGAATCCCAGGTGTAACTCCCGTCAGATTTTTTAAGGGCGCTGAAAACAAAGTGTTAAAGCCCTCTGTGTACGGGTTCCACATATTTCTGTGTACGGGTGACAAAGGAAAGGAAATGGGAACGCCTGGCCTGCTTGATCTTTCTATTAATTACACCGGGCTACTAACAACGCCACCGGCGAGCCTCTAAAAGTTCCCCGTTTACCGTTCCGTGGTCTTTAGCGCGTTGATAGTCACGTCTTTTTTTGCTAAAAGCTCTCCACAGAGCATCCAGGGTCGACCTCCACCAGGGATTCTTCTTTACTGGACCTGGTTGTCTTCTCCCTAATCCCTCGGCACTGATATTCACCCTAGATTAAAAGCCAATGGCCATTTTATTTGGACAAACTAAGCGCTTAGAGATTTTGCTAAAAACATCGAGCTCTCGGTGAAAATTTTCGATTAGTCGACTCCAGTCTTGGCAACCTGTTCTGAATAAGGTGCCGGTTCGCGTCCAATGTCCTAATCTAGGGCATGCCTGGGTCTCAACAGAGAATTAAATTGCTCCATGCTAGCTTGAGAAAACATTCCGTTCGATCCTCCAGTTGCGTACTCCCGTCACAAGTCCTCTTGATATGAAAGTGAGGGCAATGTCACTCTCCCCCAAGACCTGAGTCCATATTTTTTTTTACTAATGACTGAGTCCATAATTTTGTCACTGATGTCTTGATACTCATAGCAGATAATATTGAATTGAAGCAATATTTTAATCGAATGCCTTTCAGTTATCGCTGAAATAAAAATTGTTTCTTTTACGATTATACAGGTGTCCAGTGGCAGATTTCAAAGTTTGAACAAACATAGTTTCTGAACGCAACACATAAGAGGGGCGCGGGGCGCGTCGTTAGAAGCGCCCCGCGGATATTTGCGGATATTTTAGTAACCATGGAACAGTGGAGTGGAGAGCACCGCGCTTTTGCCGTCGAGGCGTACATTTCAAGTGGATTTTCGCTGTCTGTAGCACGCCGTCGATTTAATAATCGTTACAGTATTCGTCGATTACGTGATGGACCATCGATCAACCTCATTCAGTCATGGGTAGCAAGGTTCAGAGCTACAGGATCAACATTAAATAGGCACAGGCCAGGACCTACACCATTGGTAGCCACGGATGAAAATGTCGAGCGTGTTATTTTTGCTGTCGTTGAAAATCCCCGTTTATCACTGTGTACACGTCCATCGATATTGAGAATTCCGAAATCAACTTTACATGTAATAATGCGAAAAAAGCTCAAGTTCCATCTATATAAAATTCAAATTGTTCAAGATTTACACGATTCTGAACGAACTACAGAATAGTCCATCCTTCAACCAAAACACATGGTTCCAGCAGGACGGGGCCACAGCTCACACTGCTAATGTGTCCATGAATGCAGTGCGGCAGTTATTTCCAGAAAAAAACATATCCCGAAACGGTACCGTACCGTGGCCACCTAGGTCACCCGATTTAAGACCATGTGACTTTTTCTTATGGGGATACTTAAAATCCGTTGTTTACAAAACAAATCCGAGCACTGTGATACAACTTAAAGAAAATATTCGAGCCGAAGTCAGTAGGACACCCCAGTCTCTCTGCAAACGCGTTTTTGAAAACGTGCGTGCTAGACTCGAAGAGTGTATCAGACTCGATGGCCGCCATTTGGAAAACATGGTTTTTAGAAAATGAAATCCGCATTTGTTGTTATAAAGTTAAAATAAACCTACTTTGTATTAGAGGTGTAGTTTTTTTTACAATTTTTCAAACATTGAAATCTGCCACTGGACAGCCCGTATTATATCGTTAGCAAAATACTTTCTAAGAAAAAACTTAGAAACTCTTCTCAATATCGATAATAAAGTTATTAAAATTGAAATACAAATAAATAAAAAAGGTATCATTAGAATTAAGCAACCAAAGTACACAAATGATACGTTGATAAAAAGAACTTTTAGAACTTTGTCTAAATTTCATCATTTATTGGAAACGAACAATATATTACGACCTATGCATCTAATTATTTATGTCTATTACAGTCCATGCAACCTCATTCATTTATAATAAATATTTATTTAAAAAATACTGCAATTGAATATTTTAGAGTAATCATAAACGAAAATATCCATAATTGATTGGATAATTATTTCCAGAGAATAATTGTTTTAACAAGTCCACTGATTCAGTCGTAATATGGCAGGGCTAATAAAACCAGATTATAGAGTTATGTCTTTTAAATTGTTCCCAAACTGGGACAAGAACTTCAATGATCTTGTTCTTAAATGATTCTTAAATGATTCTGAAATATGATATGATGTATAATGAGATAATGAATATATGATATGATATGATATATAATGAGATATATATATATATATATATATATATATATATATATATATATAATGAGATAGATAATGAGAATATGATATGATAAATGATAATGAATGAGATAATTTGATTCTTAAATGTCAACATTGTCGCACGACCTCTTTTATCCTCGGAGAAGTGTAACCCGATAACAGCACTGGCTAATATTAAAGCCCGCACAATATATTTAGGTCAGCAAAAAGGACGTTGGCTCTTTTATTGGGGACTGATCTTAGATAACAATATTAATGTTAAAGTAATAATTATGTTTATTGACGTGACTACTCTAATGAATATTAGCCTCGTCAGTAAATCAAATTTTGAAAATGATTGTTGAAGCTGCATGCTTGCATTCAGTACGTTATACAAGCAGTACATTCACAAAAGTAAATCGAAGATGACATCATTCGCTTTGAATTCTTAGACAAGCTGATCTTTTAAAAAACCAAATCGCATTTCAAAATTCTACACAAAGTTTTCTCCTTTATGTCAATCTTATCTTGTAAGTTAATTATTATATCTATATATATATTAGATTGTCAATCTAATATATATATATATATATATATATATATATATATATTAGATTGGCAACTTATAAACTCGTCACTTATTTCTACCGATTTAGGTGCGGCATTCGAACTTCTGTTCGATTTACAATTGAGTAATCGACGAGTAAAGAATAAATTAAAAATGGAAGTAATTCGAAGTGAACTTAGAGGACTGTTTTTTCACGAATGCCATTTAGGGCGAAAAACAATCGGACCATCACAAAATATATAAGCAACGATGGATGAAAGTATGCCATCTTACACACAGCCAACCACCGATTCCAAAGATTCAAAGAAGGGAATTTTGACCTGTCCGGTAAACCTCATACAAAACTAACTCTTATAATTGATTTTTTTTTAAATTAAGTAAACTTAACTATTACAGTATTAAAGAATTATACAACACAATACTAAAAAAAGAAACAATCTCTAGTGTTTTAATGAATTTTCAAGAATTTCTACTTACAGAGGAAAAACGCAATATATTCTGATAAATTATTAATGTCGACTGCTGCGTCTATTTTTAAAACGTAATATAGCTGGATTTTAGCCCTTATTTTTTACCTGAAACACTTTGATAGCCCTTTTATGGAAGATAAAAAAAATTAGGCACTGCTGGAAAATAAAAACAAATAGAAATGACGTTTAACGTAAAGTTAACATTTACCTTAGAGTTATATTAACACTATTAAAGAGTTAGAGAACATTTACCACAGAGAAATTACGTTTACCGTAGAGTTAACTTAACATTTCATAATTTGGGATACCCTGCAACATGAATTTATCATCAACTTTCTTTAATGATAATACTCGCGTTAAACTCAATTAATTTTCTTTATTTTGAATGTATTAATATGTAAATTATAAAAGTATACGTACGTGTAAATTTGTTATACTTTAGCCAATAACTTATAAGTGTAAGTGGCTTCCTACTTTTTCAAACTCAGTATGTTCGAAGAATTTTACAGAATCAAACTGTTTCATAATAAAGATGGGACTAAAACAATTATTCGACGATGTATTTTTATTTCTGTTTGCATTAAAGTGTCAGTGTAATATTAAATTACTAATTTAACTTATGTAAATATGTTATAATAACCCACCTTTTAATGACATGAGTGACTAATGTCATTGCATTAAATCGATTTTTATCAATATTTTATGATACAAAGTTTCAGTGTTAAAAGAAAATAGTACCATTTTTTAATTGAAAATATTGCTGAAGAAAAAATAATTTTGATTAATTATCTCTACTATTCAAAATTTATCTGCCTAAACGTTTGAAACTAACATAAAAAATATGTGTTCATACTGATTTACGATTTTATGCATAGAAAGAAATTTGAACGTGTTTTTATTTCTTTTCGTGCTAACGAGTGTATTCGTGTAACGTTTACAAACATTCTCTAATATTTAAATAGCCATACAATAAATAATGCCACTCACCTGTATCTACTCTGTACTACTTTATATTCTCTACCATCTCTTGCGAGGTTTAACTTGAACTAATAATAACTCAACAACATGGACGAGAGTATGAACTTAGGCTTCCGATTTCAAAGCCTTCCTTGAAAATACTTTCCTTACGGCCGCGGTATGTCGACGAGAACATTCAGCTTACTCTTCCTATCTATTTAACAAAACTTCAAAATTTTCTTTCTGTTGGCGAAACTTAAAAGTTTCAAGCAATTTCGCCAGCACCAGATGTTGCCTGAGGAAGGCACTTTGATGTGTTTAAATTATAATATGTCATTATATTATTACTATTCAGAAACTAGGAGTATTTTCATCTTTTGATTTGTAATTTTAAATGATTGCTAAAACATAGCGTGGACTTCCACGACACTACTTATAAATATCAGAGGACATTACTTTCGAATTTCTACGTTTTTTAATACTGTAGGAAAACATTTCACACGGGTCACATAAAATACGTTACTTGTCTCAACTTTCATTGGTAGTGGAGGACGCTTACCTATTGTAGAAGGAAAACCTACATATTTGAAGTTTCAATCAAGATTTCATCTAATTATATAAGTAAGATAGTAATTTATGTTAAAGCTTTTATTTATTTAGGCAAGCTGACCAAAATAATTCTGCATTAAAAAACTTACTGAATACCGTTATACTTACGCTTATCCAGATTTTTCACATACGTGGTTAAAATGTGGACCGGAGATACAATTTTACCCAATGCTAAATTAGACAACAATATGAAGACTAATATGTCGCGAAGGAGACACAGCCTCAAATACATTTTAAACGACCTTTTCCGTAAAACGTAATGTCTTGATTACATTTTGAAAGACCTCTTCTATGAAACCTCACTCATCGAAAACTACGACAAGAACAATTGTTAATCCCGAAGATGAAAAATGTAGGGTTAGGTATATTTTTCCATCTATTTCTTACATTTTCTTCAGTACATTATTTTCTTCGTTTTGTTTGATACTAACTCAATTACATCTCTACATAAAATTTTACCACGAGAGACCTTAAACTGAAAGAGTAATGATTCTTCGATACATAGACCGACTTAACGAACTTATTTCCATTTTTTTGTACATTTGACGGCAGAACAACAAAAAATATTATATATTTTTTTTGTTGTTCTGCCGCCAAATGTACAAAAATAAAATATAAATAGTTTCTCGTTTTGATGTATTCAAATAAAGGTTTAAACGTTCAAGGGGTACTGTCAGTTGTTTATCTTGGAGATAGTAGATTAATTTGTGTCGTATTTACACCACCGATAAATGTTGACATCCTCAATGACTTCATCGTTTCATGATATTTAACATTGTTTATCGGTTTTTCTAATATATCTTTGTTTCAATCCTACATTTCCAAACTATCCGTTTCCGATGTCGAAAACTTCGAATAATAGCAAAACATTCGACATGATCATAGTGAACAAAGCGAGAACACGTTCGGCGCGCTCAATGGGTCCGTGCTTGCAAAACTTTTAAATACACTTGATGAAAACTCGAAAGTTTTGACCGATTCAGTCGGCAGCAGATGTTCTCTCAATAAGGCACTGAAATAATGGCTCTGATTTATTAGTTAAGCTTATTCTTGCTGTAACCTTGCTCCAATTGATACTATTTCTTTAAGTTTATGGGTCTGCGCAAGAAATGTTAATAATATAACGGTTGGAAATAGATCTTTTTAATTTAAGACAATAATTCAAAGTTTAATTAATTTAAATAATTCACTTCCATAATAGGTACAAATACACGACAGTCAGACAAATTTTCTATTCAAAACGGCATGGATTTTTCCAATCTACGTTACGATTTAAAAAACACCGTGAATTTATATAATTTTTAACATACTTGAAAGTATGAAGCTTCACAATCTTATATTTAATTATTTATTAATATTGGTATGGATCTATTAAATTAGGACCTTGAGTAATTAATGAGCTACATGCACAATTGATCAATATTAAAAAAAATTAAATTAGAATAACGGATAACGTTTCGCCGAAAATTTTCCAAACAAGTTATTTCGTATTTTATATCTATTCCTGCCACTTCATTATATTTACAATGAGTTTCTTTCGATAAAGAACATTAAATCACGCGAAGCATAGAACAAACTTACTGTATACAAAGGCTGATGGTTAATTGACATTGCAAGATTTTTTCGAATTTCTCTCGTAAATATAAGGTGGAAATAATACATAAATGTTACGATTTTTAATAAAAAATTTGTTTATCTCCAAAATTTTCTTAATCATAATTCATTTAAACGCTTCACTATTCTAAACATAATCTTTGATATAGATTCTCCTCCGAGGTATATATATATTTTTTTACAAATATACATTTTTCTTTATGCCTGTAATTATGAAATCCGCTATGACAATTGCACCCAATGTGGTGCAATCATTGCTATCCCTGAATAGAAGTGTCATGTGCTGACATAGTCTTATTTTGTTTTGGAAAATTAATTATAATAGTTGGAAGCAATACATAAATTCAATACTGTGAGCTTTCGTTGCACAGATTTGTTTTCGTCGTCTAATTTCGATAGTGCTTTTTATCCTGAATTTATAGTTTTTATAAATAATATTTTTAAGTGACCAAATAAAACAACAGTCCTTCTGTTGTCACAATTTCTTTTTTCATCGTAAAACAACCTTTCAAACATTTTGACTTGAAATGCGATTTAATCCAAAATAATGTAATGTAGACGCAAGGACGTAAAGAAAATTGCATAAATCCACACTACGCAAAAATCCACTTATCGCTTCTGAAAGATAAGGCGCTTTGCTAAAACGTGCGGTAAAGCAGCTTTACACATTATCGTCCACGGATATCTAACTCTTTTTAAGACTCCTTGTCTTCAAATATGTATTAGTTCTTAAGACGACATGACACTCCCATTGTAACTTAAATTACTTATTATTTTAAGTTAACAAATAAATACCAATAAAAAGAATATGAATAAAAAATATATAATAAGCTTTCCTCATAATTGAAGTTAAACTTAGGTGTAATCATAAAATATAATTCAATTTTTGACATACTGCATTTTTTCTCCAACATCTGTAAATTTACTGTAAATTTACACATAAAAAAGGCAATTCCAATTTTTACAAGCTTTTATATAACTTGATCTCTAAAAGTAGTTTCTGCCTTTTTTACATTTTACCCACTTCCTGTTATCCGAATTAGCCGCAATTTTGCATGTATGTTTATTCCCAATATACTTTCAATTTAAAGTATCAAGTAGTTGACGTAATGATGGATCCAGAATGTGACCACAGAATCGCCGGTCACCGAACGTAGACTCATTGAGTTTGGGCTTCTAGATTCGTCTCGATAACTACGTAGGTATGATGGCGATAAGAGTCTGATCACAAAGCCGGACCTAGACCAAGTAGACCGGACTATACTAAAAACCTAGACCTACCGGATTTGGATACTAAATGATTAAAATGATTATAGATAGATGGTGATCAGTATCTGGTGATGGAACAGGAAGATAGCCACGATATTCTCACCAGAACAATAAATGTCTCTAGCGACCCACTAGCTCACACTGACCCAGGCGGTCGATTATAATTTAAGCTTGGCCCCTCTGCTCCGGTTCTCTTTGGTGGTAGATCACAATTTCTATTGATAATCCTGATAATGAAATTGCAAAAAACAACAAATAAAAAAACTAGAAAAAAAAAGATAATGTGGAGCAGAAATACGAGAGTAAAATGTAAATATAAAATAATAGTGAAAAAACTATTTAAAAACAAGATTTATTGGAATGATTTAAAAAAAAGTAAATAATTGTGTAATTATTGCATATGTAAAACTGGCAAAAAATACATAAATCGCCGTAATCAAATATAATTACTGAAATTTTTGCATCTATTATGGCCAAATGGCTCAAAAGCTTGTCGCGAATAAATAAGGGTCGCACGTAAGTGAATTCAATATATTTTGTCGCATAAATCTTTAATTTTATTAGTTCACTTCGACCGTTTTTGAAAACATTTTTTTACAACTATTGTGTTTGGCAGAAATACGATCTCACTATGCAGCTCTATATTTTTGGGAAAAGTTACATTCACTTATTACACGCCTTTTAGGGTTGTGATCTTTCTAATAAAATTAGGTAATTAAAATTAAGTCTTGTAAGCTTGAAGTCAGTCAAGTCAAAGACAATGTTTGAAGTATCAACACGAAACGCACCTCCTAAAATCCGGGAAAAGCTTTGCTTTCGTTTTTACTTTGAATTAAAATTATTTGTATTCGATGATGTTTCAGTAATGAGCAAATATGTTTTTGCATATCAATTAAAAAACCTTTATATTTTCATAAGTTGTAAAATTACGAAAAAAATCAATTAAATGATAGTAAAACTAAAAAGGCGTTCTCTCGTTACTCACCGTCTCCACAAATTGATAAATTTTTTAAAGAAATTTTCTTTACCAACATTTCGAATTTTTCAACAATCGAACATTTTTTATGCATTATTTTTGCCAGAATTTCTCAGCAAAAAATAAAATAACTGAATCCCAATATCAATGTAATTGTTTTTTGAAGCGTTAAGACTTGTGATTCGCTAACATTTGAAGCAAAATTTTAGGTAAATTGTATGCAAATCTTAACGATTTAAGGTACTGAGATGGACATTTCAATTCAAGTGAAGTTTTTTCCATAAAACTCTCTGAGCGTATGGAGTTTTAAATTTAAGCGGATTATTAATGAATACGGATAAACGCTTAATTTCTTATCCTTTTTTAAAACTGAAACCAGTTTTTAATGGAAATATAATAATGTAATCATTATAGAATAAGATGCAACGTTGTGGTTCATAAAGAAAACCTCTGCGAAAAATCTATTGGGTATTTTATTACTAGACTATTCAACAAGGTCAAAGTATTTTTCAAATGTATGTCAAATTGACGAAAATCTATTTACTGATAACAAGAAAACTACAAATACAGTTGATACAAAATCATTTGAAAATTTACTTTCGCATCCTTGAAACATCTTTTATCATTTTTGGAGTATCACAGGCATATTTTTCTACCCTATTACAAAGAAGCGGAAACGTCGTAAGATCATTTCCATGTGTCTCTACCAGGTCACAAATTTTGAACAGTTGATATTATGTTTATATATTTGATTAAATTCGGGATTTTAATAACTTTTTGATATTTTTTAATTCGCAATTACATATTTTGTATGTCCACTTATAATTCAGAACGACTCCTTGTATGTGCTATAGTTCAAAAACTTAAATAAAGTTAGTTTTAAAATGAAAATCGCATTATTTTCCTCTCCTTTAAATCTATTAGAATCGACTCAAGTATACAGATTTTGAAGTACTTTTTCAATCGAATCATTGTTGACAAATGTGCGAACAAATTTTACTTGGAATCGTCTAGTTTAGTGAGTAAATTTCCTCTTTTACTACTTTTCTTTAGGCGTACACAACTTAACCATATAATAATCCCGTCGACGAGGAGATCGCTCGAATATTTTATTAACTCGTGCAACGGGGGATGGCGAATAAAGAAACATTATTTTCTCAGTAACTTCTTTACTGGATATACACAAGGAATACCAGACTATAGACGACTAACGAGAATATATAGAAAAATAGTTCGGTATAGTGTTATAGCGTGTTCCAGTATGATCAAAAGGTAAGCGATCGATTTGTTTTCCTGTGCACGAATTTTTGTTATTTACAGGCTTGTCAGCGTATAATAATCCCGGTACTGCATCTTCCTTCATTGCATTTAAGTCATTAATATTTAGATGACCCATTCTTCTGTGCCATACTGCACCGCTTACTGCCGCAGAAGATGTAAACAGACAGTGCTTATATTCTAAAGACAACTTGTAAACACCATCAATCTCATTCGCCACTAATTCATTGTTTTTGTTGTAAACATCACACCTCTTCTTCTTGAATTATACTCTATTACCAATTTTAATCATCTGACTAATGGATATCAAATTCGTAGTAAGGTCAGGAACACATAACACATCTTTCAGTGTAATCTCGTATTTACAGTTTGGAATCACTGTTACAATGTCCACATCACCCGAGCACAAAACTGGCATAGCACTCCTATTAGCAGCTATAATCTCCTTAATGCTGGATGTAAACATTCTGTTTTGCAACATGTTTTCATCATGTGTCATATGAGCACTCGCCCCACTGTCTAAATACCACTCATGTTTTCCGTATTTACCACTTAGAAAAACAGCTGAGAAAACATGTGTTTTCTTTGTTTTCTCGGAATAATTAATTGACTGATTACACTGGTTTTTGTAGTGTCCAAATTGTTTACAACGATAACATTTTATATTCGCCTTGTCCGTTTTACCACTTAAATATACCACTTAAAATTCAATTGTATACGCATACTATTATTCTGAAATAAAAATGTATCATATTACAGGATCTTTGAAAAAAAGTAGAACAGACAATATACTATTGGAAAGATTGCCGGGGAAATATATTTTTTTTGAGTTTGAAGACAAAGTTTGATGCCATGTAAACTTAATTAAAGTTACAATTTTGAATATAAATAATTTTTCCTTGAATTTTCAAAATAACATGTGGGGACAATTAATGCATAATTTGTTATTAGGGTTTAACTAAAGTTCGTTACGTCGTTTTTAAGTATAATTTGAAGACTATTTTTAATATTTTCTCTTCGATGTACATGCTTCATTTTTACTAAATGAAATGTGTACTTCATTGTGTTTCGGAAACTTTACCAACAATTTGGAATAAAATATTATTTTTCTCTATAACAAGTCACGCTCTTTTATTACATTACACAGCCTTGAATTTTTAGACGCTTTTGTCAGCAGTTCTTCCGTCCTTAAAAATTTGAAAGAAATAATTTTCCGCAACGCAATTTTCTTAGTCTTTAACCCAGTATTGTTTTCAGTCGTTCACGAGCTTATGGTATGTATAAACGATAACTATCTTTTTACTCTACTTTTTTAATATATCTTAAACCTAAAGTTATAATTGAGAAATATTAAACATTTTGTATGTTAAAATTTCCTACTAAATGATATTCTATATGATGCAATTAAATAGAATTATTTAAAAAAACAATAGAAAAGTGGAATAAATCAGTCCTGGACTGAACTTTACAGACCAAAAATTATTTTTGCCTGTTTTAAATTTGAGCACAAAATTGTATAATTTCAATCAACATTCAAAATATAAATTGTAAGTAATATTTTGTCCCTCCACTTTCATCTACGATTCTAAAGGCTGAGAATCAATCGAACGGCAACTCCATCGATCCATAGGTCCATAGATCCTGCATACGTCTTAAATACTGCTCGCTTGATTCACTTATACCAAAAATAATGCATGTGCCTTATTTTTAGTAACAATGTTTTTAAAGAAATAGCAGAACTACATTTATCATACATCATATGTCTTACATCGGTCAGAGAAACAAGGCAACGAAAATATTATAGAACTAAGGTATGACTTAGAAATGTTTCGAAAGTTCAGAAATATTAAGTGTTCTAACCTAATTGAGAAATGTCGGCGAATATTTAATTCATATTATACATTTGTGTCTGATGAAAGATTGAGATATCTTATATGTCGATGCCAAGAAAAAGTAATTGCTTTTGTATTCATGGTCTGATAATTATATTAAAAACAACTAGAGGTAAATATAATTAGAATAAGCGAGTAAATAAACACATAAAGAAATTAAAGAAATGCTGAGTAAAATGAGTTTAAAATAGAATAGAACGTCATTGAAATGTATTAAACATTATATTTATTTAAAATTCGATCATTTAACACCCTTATATACGCTTTAAATTCATTAAATTTACGATTCGTGAAATTTTAAGCTCATTTCGGGCAAAGTCTTTTCTTGTTAAGATATTATATTTTTAATTACTATAATATTTCGAAAAAAACAAAAAATTCAGATTGTACAGCTCAGTGAAATACTTTTAATTAAAAAATACTTTTAATTAAAAAAAAATAAAAAATATTTTTTTTATCTTTTATGCAGTAAAAATAGAATAACCGAATCTTTATGCCATTCGTTGTCAATCTATGAAAGGGTGACAACTTTTGTTGTCAGCGGAACAAAAATATATTTGGATAACATTAAATATATTTGCATAAAATTAATTGCTTTAAATATATTTGCATAAAATTAATTGCTTTAAATATATTTGGATAAAATTAATTGCTGTAAAATAGTAAGACATATTCTTATATGCTGGATCCAATTTAAATTGCAAGAGTGGCAATAAAGAAACTTTATTTCTATGTAAATACTTAACATGAACAAATATAGATATGTTAAACGAGAATACGTAGTAAAGTAATTTAGAATATGTATAAGAACCACTATGCTTTTAAATCCAATGTTTGATGAATACGTCAAAGTGGTTTTATTATTTTAAGGTTAAAGTTGTTTACAGTTCGTATACAAAAATTATTGGCATTTAAAAATCTTCGACATCTATATTTCATCCAAATATCTGATTATATAAAAAATACTATCATAGATTTTTAAAATAAACTTATTTGAATAACTATTAGCAAGATATTATTTCATTTACCATCTTAATAGATTATTATTTAATTCTTCATAATAATATTAATCAAATTTGAATTACGATTTAAAAATAACTTTCCACGGTTTGTTAATTGTTTAAAATGGTAACACTCATAAATGCACTACTTAAACTAATATATAAATACACTTGTTTAAAATGATAACACTCATAAATCAATTAGAATGTTTGAATCGTTTTGAAGATATAGTTAGAATTACTCTGAGCGGTACCTGAATCGAACTTGAAATTTGTAGTATATGAAATGTATCAAATAAAGAATTAAGCGCACATCTTTTTACCTCATTTCATTAATTTACTAGTTATGTAACGCAAATGTATAGAATTAAGCGCATATCATTTTACTTTATTTGGTTAATTTACTAGTGATTCTATACATCGGATTATATGCACTATCAAAATGTCAAAATATATATGCCAATATGCACTAAAAAGGATGAAATATGCACAATCAAAATACAATTTATTATAAAAAAAATTGTAGGCCCATAAATGTTTAAATGTTTGTACGTACTTAATTCATGTAACACTCGTTGTGCGAATTCTACTCGTACTTTACTTACGAACGACTTTAGCGAACGCTCTAAGTAAGCTGAAAATGACCTCTCTACATCAACTGACTTTACTGGACTAAACTTGAAATTTGGCCCTATTTCAGCAGAAACCAAACTCTCAAACTCTGCCTGAAGAGAGTTTGACCGGTGTCGTTGATAAATGAGTTGACTTTCTTTATTCCATAAAGATAAGGTTTTTTTAGAAGAAAAGCATTTAATTTGCCTCGGACCTTTTCTGATAGTAAACTCGGAAGGACGTTACTCTGTACGACCATTTTGCCCAATATTTCCAAGGACTTACATATAGGGAGGTATTTAATTTCTAGTCTCTCAATGCCGTCGGGTGTATTGGTGAAATTTGTTGCAATAAGAGCATTATTTTGTTTCATTACAGCGTCCTCAAAAGCCAGCTGGCTTGAATTAATTGCGTTGGCTTCTAAACTGTCAAATTCACCAACTACTTCTTTTATGGCCTCAAAATTCTCAACATAAGAAATACAGCTTTCTACAAAGTTTCCCACCGCGTTAATATTGGTTCTGCGGATAGTGTTCGGTTTGGCAATTGCTCTTTATATGCTTGTACTCGCGATGATGCTTTAAAAATACTTTCTTTGTAGAGGAAATCAATTTGTTGACATTCCCGAACTCTTTCCTGATCTCTTCCACAAGTCGATGTTATCCGTGAGCTAGACAGATTATGTGAAGCAATATCACCGTATAATGCGCACTATCAGAAATAAAAACACAAATTCTCTCGTACACAGAAAAATCGGGAAATAGTGATTTTATGGAACCATTTATGAACCGAACGATAGTTGAATGATTTGTTTTTTCTAAGACCTTGTATGTAACTAAATGGGGAGT
Source organism: Druceiella hillmani (assembly GCA_039881145.1). Taxonomy (NCBI): domain Eukaryota; kingdom Metazoa; phylum Arthropoda; class Insecta; order Lepidoptera; family Hepialidae; genus Druceiella; species Druceiella hillmani. Next base: position 2,174,691 of record JAYKKI010000091.1, read on the forward strand.
AGAGGGCTCTTGGGATAAGTTTTCCAACAATCAATTTCGCTATAGATCTACCACATGAATCTGTCGTTTCATCATCTGATATCCTTAATAAATTGTTGGAAAGATCGGTGCGCATTTCACTTAGCACTTCTTCGCAGATAATTGACAGGTAGTGTTTTCCAATCGTGGATTGTTCAGGATTTACCTGATTAGTACAATATTTCTTCAGGAACCTTTGGCACATTCCATTATTCAATTGATAAAGAAGAATATTGCACGCAACAAATAACTCACATAAATCTTTGTTGAATTCTAATTTCTTTGTAGTATCCAAATTAGAAGGCGAACTTTAGTCAGAAGTTTTGGTGACTCCTTGTACGTTTCTGTCTTGTAGTAACGTACAAGGGTGCTGCGGCCCGCCACCGTTCCCGCGTAAACAACACATTTATCTACTGAAATTAGCTCTATCAATGGAAAATAACTAAAATATGCAATAACGCTATAAATATAGCGTTTTATGCATTTGCATATTTGAACATGCAAATGCATATAATCCGATGTCTAGTAATTACCATTGTAATATTTAAGTGAAATGTGCTAAGTTAATTAAGAAAGAAACCCGTACTCTGTTTTCTTGTTTTTTTTTTCAACCGATAAATAAAATTTTATGTTGACATTTGACAATTGAATATATATATATAAACCCCACTATATGACTCAGAAATATATCAAGGGTGATATTGTGAGCAGTGAGTTGTAATTTCAAACACTTGATGTAACCTAGTTGGGAAATATTGGCGAATATTCAATCAGTATTATAGATAGTGTATTATGAAAGGTAAAGATTCTTACACATCAATGTCGTGCAAAACTAATTAACAGCCTATTTATAGATAATTTGATATTTTATGGACATTTTGAATTCGTTAAATTTATGCTCGATTAAATTTTCAGCTTATTCCTAGCAATGACACGAAAATGTTATCTGATTCAAATATTATATTTATAATTATTCTAATATTTAACCAGCAACCCTAAGTTCAGATCGTAAAGCTTAATGACATATTTGAATGAAACACATTTGGTTATTTGTGTATCTCCCCGAGTGAAATTATTCATAATGTGTTTATATTTAAAATATTCTAATACAGAGTTCCAAAAATTTCCGTCTTCTACTTCGTAAATATTTTAAATAGCCCATCGAGATTCGACGTAAACAAAATTGTCATAAACGCGCACTCAAGAAGGAAGATCATCCGGAAGCTTTCCATTAAGCTTGCCATGTCAGCAATCTCCGGCGCGCATGGCGCGGTCGTGATTAGCTCCGCGTGTGCTCCGACCGCTAATTGCCTCATTCGTAAGCCATTTATGGAGCCAATCCTCTTAATTACGCTGGCACGTCATTTTGATTACGTGTTTACACATATCGCTCTCTACGTTCCACTTGAACAATTTGGCACATGTTAACATCGTAAATAATGTTGGCTTTGAGTAATTTATTTGCAATTATAATTCGAGGAAGAGTTTTGCGGGTCACACAACTATAAAACGTTTGGATTACATTTGAAAGGGTGGATTATATATTTGTTAACGAAATTAGCTTAATTTTCTACCAACAATTCTGGTACACACACACACACGCGCACACAAACGGGGGACTTACAAACACTTAAGGGGAAGGGGAAGGGGAAGGGGGAGGGGTGGGGGAGTGGGGGAGGGGAGGGGGAGGGGATGGGGCAGGGGGATGGGGAGGGGGAGGGGGAGGGGGGAGGGGGGAGGGGGAGGGGAGGGGGAGGGAGGGGAAGGGGAAGGGGAAGGGGAAGGGGAAGGGGAAGGGGAAGGGGAAGGGGAAGGGGAAGGGGAAGGGGAAGGGGAAGGGGAAGGGGAAGGGGAAGGGGAAGGGAAGGGGAAGGGGAAGGGGAAGGGGAAGGGGAAGGGGAAGGGGAAGGGAAGGGGAAGGGGAAGGGGAAGGGGAAGGGGAAGGGGAAGGGGAAGGGGAAGGGGAAGGGGAAGGGAAGGGGAAGGGGAAGGGGAAGGGGAAGGGGAAGGGGAAGGGGAAGGGGAAGGGGAAGGGAAGGGGAAGGGGAAGGGGAAGGGGAAGGGGAAGGGGAAGGGGAAGGGGAAGGGGAAGGGGAAGGGGAAGGGGAAGGGGAAGGGGAAGGGGAAGGGGAAGGGGAAGGGGAAGGGGAAGGGGAAGGGGAAGGGGAAGGGGAAGGGGAAGGGGAAGGGGAAGGGAAGGGGAAGGGGAAGGGGAAGGGGAAGGGGAAGGGGAAGGGGAAGGGGAAGGGAAGGGGAAGGGGAAGGGAAGGGGAAGGGGAAGGGGAAGGGAAGGGGAAGGGGAAGGGGAAGGGGAAGGGGAAGGGGAAGGGGAAGGGGAAGGGGAAGGGGAAGGGGAAGGGGAAGGGGAAGGGGAAGGGGAAGGGGAAGGGGAAGGGGAAGGGGAAGGGGAAGGGGAAGGGGAAGGGAAGGGGAAGGGGAAGGGGAAGGGGAAGGGGAAGGGGAAGGGGAAGGGGAAGGGGAAGGGGAAGGGGAAGGGGAAGGGGAAGGGGAAGGGGAAGGGAAGGGGAAGGGGAAGGGGAAGGGAAGGGGAAGGGGAAGGGAAGGGGAAGGGGAAGGGGAAGGGGAAGGGGAAGGGGAAGGGGAAGGGGAAGGGGAAGGGGAAGGGGAAGGGGAAGGGGAAGGGAAGGGGAAGGGGAAGGGGAAGGGGAAGGGAAGGGGAAGGGGAAGGGAAGGGGAAGGGGAAGGGGAAGGGAAGGGGAAGGGGAAGGGGAAGGGGAAGGGGAAGGGGAAGGGGAAGGGGAAGGGGAAGGGGAAGGGGAAGGGGAAGGGGAAGGGGAAGGGGAAGGGGAAGGGGAAGGGGAAGGGGAAGGGGAAGGGAAGGGAAGGGGAAGGGGAAGGGGAAGGGGAAGGGGAAGGGGAAGGGGAAGGGGAAGGGGAAGGGGAAGGGGAAGGGGAAGGGGAAGGGGAAGGGGAAGGGGAAGGGGAAGGGGAAGGGGAAGGGGAAGGGGAAGGGGAAGGGGAAGGGGAAGGGGAAGGGGAAGGGGAAGGGGAAGGGGAAGGGGAAGGGAAGGGGAAGGGAAGGGGAAGGGGAAGGGGAAGGGGAAGGGGAAGGGGAAGGGGAAGGGGAAGGGGAAGGGGAAGGGGAAGGGGAAGGGGAAGGGGAAGGGGAAGGGGAAGGGGAAGGGGAAGGGAAGGGGAAGGGGAAGGGGAAGGGGAAGGGGAAGGGGAAGGGAAGGGGAAGGGGAAGGGGAAGGGGAAGGGGAAGGGGAAGGGGAAGGGGAAGGGGAAGGGGAAGGGAAGGGGAAGGGGAAGGGGAAGGGGAAGGGGAAGGGGAAGGGGAAGGGGAAGGGGAAGGGGAAGGGAAGGGGAAGGGGAAGGGGAAGGGGAAGGGGAAGGGGAAGGGGAAGGGGAAGGGGAAGGGGAAGGGGAAGGGGAAGGGGAAGGGGAAGGGGAAGGGGAAGGGGAAGGGGAAGGGAAGGGGAAGGGGAAGGGGAAGGGGAAGGGGAAGGGGAAGGGGAAGGGGAAGGGGAAGGGGGAAGGGGAAGGGGAAGGGGAAGGGGAAGGGGAAGGGGAAGGGGAAGGGGAAGGGGAAGGGGAAGGGGAAGGGGAAGGGGAAGGGAAGGGGAAGGGGAAGGGGAAGGGGAAGGGGAAGGGGAAGGGGAAGGGGAAGGGGAAGGGGAAGGGGAAGGGGAAGGGGAAGGGAAGGGGAAGGGGAAGGGGAAGGGGAAGGGGAAGGGGAAGGGGAAGGGGAAGGAGAAGGGGAAGGGGAAGGGGAAGGGAAGGGGAAGGGGAAGGGGAAGGGGAAGGGGAGGTGAAGGGGAAGGGGAAGGGGAAGGGGAAGGGGAAGGGGAAGGGGAAGGGGAAGGGGAATTATAAAAACTTTTCTAATTATTTTAGTTTTTATCAAAATTAAAAATTGATATTAAATTTAAAAATTAAAATTATTAAGCTATTGCTTACATTCGGCTTTTACCTCCGCTACTAATCATTACATACCTTTTTCTTCTGGTTAAAATCATTAAAAAAACACACTTAATGTAGGATAATAACAAAATGCCGTAATCTCTTCTTTGTATTTCTTTTTAGTTAACAGAAAACATTTTGACTATACGAAAATGTTCCTGTTATTATCATGATATTATTTATTTAATAGTGGGGAAAATAATTTAAATTATTGAAAGAAATTTATTAAAACATAAGAAAAAATAATCTCAATACCTTCTTTAAACTGCAGCCGTAGTGAAAAGTTTTTACTATTTGTTTGAAATTTGCCAGTTAATCAATTTAAAATTTATTTTTGGGGCGTACTGCACATCATTTCCTTGATAATAAAACGACAGAATTACAGATCAATTTTGCTGTGATTTCTTTAACATAATATGACATTTACTGATACAAAGTTCTAGTATTATATTTAATTTCTCAAAATGTTATAGCTTCTTTGTTGTGAAATGGACATCACGGCGTTAGCTAATTCCTCTAGAACTCAAAGTCGAATTATTGTAAAAAGTTGATTTTGATATTAATGAATGAAAATAACGAATTCTATTACAAAATACTAAGATATAGCTTTCAGTTTGTTTTCTGCAGAAACATTGATTTTTATTAGCCAACTCAATAAAAATATTGCAGTAATATTTTTATACGAGTCTCCAAATTGTTTTGCCTGCTCTCAAACTTTTAACTACGTATGTCAGAAAAATCACGATAACGATATTTAATACTTGAATATATAATTATTTTCGTTAAATAACCTTATTAAATTTAGAGATATACCAAGGTATTATTCCTACGCCTGGGAAACCTATACTGGGCAATGTGTGGAAAATATATATTTACTATGTCAAAAAATTAATATTTGTAAGAGTTTAATCGAAATGCTTTGTATCTTTAAATATTTAAATTGTTATAGATACCTGTTTTGTATGAAACCATAGCACTGCGAATTTTACTCTTACGTAAGTGGATTTTTCTAAATGGTGGATTCCTCAAAGGAAAGTTGAGTTAGCAAGTGGAGGAAAAAATAATCGTTTGTTTCGCTCTCGATCATCCCAATTGAATATGCGTAGAGAGATAAAAATTTTACACGATAATGAAGTTTCGAATTACTCGGCAAAGAAAAGTGGAGTGTTTAATTGAAATTTAGCTGCGGTAGTGTAATATTTAATCGATTCGGCGTAATATTATGATATTGATTTATGTATTAATTATTATTTAAGAACGATATATATTTTTATTTCGTGACATAGTTGCCCATTAGGTTTGTGATTCATATTTTTATTGTAATGTTTTAGAAGTAATTAACAAATAAATAAATCAAATGGTCTTTGTGCCCATCTTTCTCACTCACATTGCCGTTTTTTCTGAGATATTTTTTATCTTTTCTGTGTTAAATAAACTTTTTCGCTGATTTTCTAACTTTACTTCATAGATCGTTTTGTAACGCGAAAATTAACAACTGGGTTTAACCGAATAAATATTAGTGAGTGATTGCCAAACTCGTTATTATCCATCAAAAATTAACGATCACCAAAATATTAATTTATCAATTTTAATTTCGGTATGTGTTCGTTGACACAAGTATTTACTTCGTTGTTTAATCGATATGCATTTTTCTACGTGCCTTATAATTTTCACGAGAGCTTAATTTGTGCTTTCAGACTCATTCTACCGTTTTTTCCATAACTGTTTTATCTTCTCCTTGTTAAACAAACTTATCCACTGGTTTTTCAACTTTACGTTTGCGCGCCCCATTGAACGAAATGTGCAATGCGGCGCGCTGTCGTCGCTTACTCCAATTTGACGGCAGGTCGCCAATATATGTAGAAATTATATTTAATGTAATATGTAAACTCCCAAACGTGCCAACCTGAAGTAAATAAATGTTGTCACGTAGTTGAAAATATAAAAAAAATAAAATACTCGTGTGGAAGACATCGCATTTTTTCTTCTCCTCTTTACTCCCTTCTAATCCGTTCCATGCGGTTAAGTAAATACTTACACCAATTTTAAATCGCCCTCTGAAAAATATCACGTTCCTTTTTCAAAACTTATAGTCATTTTATTACTATACAAACATAATCGTACTATAGATATGCAAGATGTTATTCATATTTCAACCAAGACTGTCTACGTAAATCTGAAAAACAAAGCGTTTTCTAATCAAATCGTAATTATTTCTCTCATGTGGAAATATCTTTTTCTATCTTCGTCTAATAATAAACAAGAAACAATAGACATTTCAGCTAAGTGTTTGTTATAAAATATTCGCAGAAATTCATTGAACTTAAAATAAAAAACACAGTTTGATCAATTTAACAGCTTTTTGAGGTGACTCAAATAAGGAATTCACAACACAAGAAGTAGGACCCACGAATTGTTACTTGGTAGCAATATTCCTTCTGTTCAGTAAATGTTTCATAAACTTTCTGTATGTTGATTCATAGCATGTTCCTACGTATGTAACGTCCAGTTATAAAGATATTAAATGTAATGATATCGTTGAAGTGCGTGTCAAGTTTTAAATCCCTGATCTCGATTACATAACAGGCAAATCTTTCTCGCAATTATCGGCTATATACACTTGCGCATTACGTTGTACGTGTACGTTTCGTAGACGAGATAGAGAGATGCGGTTATCGCCCAGATACGGAGGTGTCTCGCTCAGCAAATTCAGTTTGAACCGTGTCGCGTTACCATCAATCATTTCACGAGAGCGAGCGAGAGCGCTATCTGGCTCAAATCGCAACGCGCTAGTCTCATTTCACGCGGAAGGCTACGTTTTATGGCTGCGTGCATTTTATTTTGGATCACGAACTTAAACCTTGTGTCTTGAATTTCTTGTCAATGCCTATATCGCTCAAAAGTATTTGAAAAAATATCTTAGTCGTAATAAAATTGAAAATCTGTTCTCACTATTTTTCCACGTTTTGGGCGTAACTTGATTTCGGAAGACAGTTATATTTTTCTTTTATTTCCATATATTTAATATTTTCAATGTGTACACTGTGCGTGCAAAATACTAATGTTATTTTTCTTCAATAGACTTTATGACATCAACTTCTGTGCCATGAACGACTTGTATAAAAGAAGTGAGCTCTAAATTTAAATTACAATCTATATTTGTAATCCATTTTACCCTTGTTTTGGTTGTGAAAGTTCATCTGGAGTTTGATACTCAATTTAAACTTTTTCCAAATGTACTTTTTTTTTAATTAAAGGCACTACTTGAAAATTAGTTGTACTCGACTCTTATAATTTACAGAATATAACGGAATCCGTGCGTAGATATCAATATGACTTCGATTAACTTTTGCCTCATTCTATTCTTTTTTGTCGTAAACGATAATCATAGATGTTTTCATTCTAAAATATGCGAATGAGATATATTTTATATACATGTTATAATATCAAAAATAATGTCATTAAAAATTTAAAATCTTCATCAATAATTTTTTTGGATTATTCCTGTATTCACATTAATTATTTTTTACATTGACCTAATAAACACTGTTTCAATAAATGAAAAAAATCCGAACTAGTTTGTGTCATTAAATTTAACGATTTGTTAAATCTAATGTCTGTAAAATTACGGCACATTGAGATTGGCTAATGAAAAATATTCTCTTTAATATATGAAAAAAGCTTGACTGTTAAATTTATCTTATTGGTAGATTTAAAGACTTGTCTGCCCACGACCTTGGGTTATTTATGTTCCGCAGCTTACTCACTTTCTTTGCTCTTACGCCTATCTTTACTTCTTAGGAAAAAATCCATACTCTTCAACTAGTAAAAACTTTGAAATTGACTGAATTATGACACCAGGGAAATATCATCGATAAATGTCTTCAAGGATCGACTGAAAATTTGTATACCTCTTCTTAACCCTGGTCATTATGCGCTCTTGTTCTGTTCTTCTTCCGTCCTAACTGACGTCGATATTTGTGTTCTAATTTTTATATACACCGTTTATTTTGTAAGTTATTTTATAGTTTACCAAACATTAAATTTTTCGAATTGTTACGTTTGACTGAAGTGATCGCTCTTGTAGCAATAATTCCGCCACTTGTACATTACTATTGTTAAGTTAATAAAATTATGCAAGGCATACATATTAAAAGATGTGTCTGCTCTACAAGCATACTCATAACTTTGTATTCAGACCAAAGTCGAATTGAATTACAAATGAAAACTTTACGCAGAATACACACTGTACACGATCTACATCTCTACCTGATTATTCGACTTATGTTTATTATTTGGAATAACATTTTTTATAAACGGGTTTTTGGAATAATTTTTACAAATGAAAGTTTTTTTTATATTAAAGTGCCATTGAAGATGTAGAAATGGTGTAAAGTACATAGTCAATAGTAATTGTCAATATGACTAAAAAATCAAAAACTGCCGAAGGAATTTCTTTTAATCTTTGAAAATCTCTTATTTGTTTATTTCTTAAGTACATTTTAAAAAAAAATAAAGCTAATAAATTTATTCAGAATGGTTAATGAAAAGTTTACAAAAAAAGTGAGTTCTGAATAAAATGTGTGAATAACGGTAAACTGTCATATAAGTATCGATAGGGAATTGGTAAACTGTCGTATCCTTCATGAAATTAAGCCAAAATTTTGTGATTACGTTAAATAGTTTCTAAATGTCCACTTACATACCGCTATAATTAAATCTAAGCTATAGAAGAAGTAAAACATAATTGTGAATCAGCAAATTTTTATCTGATTTTGGCTTAATTTCATGAAGGATACGACAGTTTACCCATTCCCTATCGATACTTATAAGAAATTTCTTGCAGATACTCTAGCGAGCGCTAATAAAATAATTATTTCAATTATAAAAAAAAAACATTAAAATAGAATACGTAACTATTCGCGAAATACTACTCGCTAGTCGTTTATACAAACAATTATGATGAAAGAAATTTCTTGCAGATACTTTAGCTTCTACGTGATGCAATTTGCATATATACAACGTTCATGTGAAAAATGTAACAAGTTTTCGTCTGCCTATTCACTCAACAACAAAATGATTGAATACTTGCAAAGTTCTTTTTCTCTACCGAATTTATAAGCAAAAATATTGTAAAGATAAAGTAAAGTATGTTGTCAATTGAAAATTAAAGTTGGAAATTCTTCGCATTTAATAAGTACTTCAAAATTTTAAAAATTGCTGATTCCATAAATAAATTGGTGCCTCAGTTGAATACGTACTAAGTATAAAAATATTGTCAAGTTCAAACCTCAATACTATGTAGAAAATATATTTTAATTGGTACTTTATCTTTGAACATTAGTATTATTTTTTTCATATAAACATACTGTTTAGTACGCCAGGCGTAAAATTCTCGGGAATATTTAAAAAACTACGAAATTTAGAATCATCACTATTTTTCAAGTAAAGTTTTCTTTGACCCTTTTTTTTCATAATGTTGAATTTAACACGTTTATAGAAAGTGGGTACATATTTTTTGTGAACAATTTCAAAAATATTTTTAGAATTATCATAAATATAATTTTGAAAAAATTATTTATTTAATGAACCCAAAAAAATCGAATACATTATTTGCTCCTTATAAAATTTTCACATTAAATTTTTGTGAGTATTTACTGCCTACTTATAAATTTCAAAGTTTTCAAGTTCCGGCCTCAAACAGTTCTTGAAAAAAGTGAATGTGACAGTCAGACGGCTTCGTGGGTGAATTCAATAAGGGTTCCATTTTTTTCATATTCAGATCTCTAAAAGTAACTAAATCTTCCGTAAATGAAATTAATTGCCTTTGAAATGAAGTTTAGAATGGAAGGATATAAAAAATTCTGACGTAAGCCATGAATCGAGTAAAAAAAGAAGTAAACACAGCAGAAATGACTTATAATTCTTAAATTATTTTTAATATTAATTTATTTACATGCTACTAACAAAAATATGCCTTTTGTGTATTGACGCAAGTTATAAAATATGTATTATTGAAAAGACTCATTCCTTTTAATACATTTGCGTTCCGATTATATTGAAACTGTCAAAGGAAAATACCCACTTTTTATAGAGTAATTGGAACATACTCGTATTTGTATTAACTAAATTGTATAAGTTTTAACTCGGTGGAAACTGTAAGGTCTTCAGAACAAGCATTATATATATATATATATATATATATATATATATATATATATATATATATATATATATATATATAATTTGAACAAAATAGTGCGTCTTTAAAATGAACAAATATAATACACCTTTAAATGTATTGTGACAACTATAACCTTGACACAGTCTCTGTAAAATGTAGATAATTAGAAATAAATTGTCTATCAACTGTTTAGTAATTCATTAGCATTTTACATCGGGCGAGCGAGTGCGCGTCGCGTCGGAGGCGGGCGCAACGACATTGGATGGCGATCCCCCTGTGTGGGTATATTAAAGTGCCTAATTTATCTTCTAGTTATTAGTATAAAATGAAATCACAAACATAATTTAGATTTTAATATTATTTTGTGTTTGTCAGTGAAGTCGGAAATATTTTGCTTTTAACCGCCTGTAAACATAAAAGCATTTGTAGTTGTTTAGAGTTTACAATTTCAAATCGGGCAGAGGTAACAAGATTTTTTATTAAAGGCTCATGCACGGTATCTTATTACAAATCTCCACGAATAGAAAGCGAGACGAGGCGTTGTCCCGATGTTATGGCCGTTTTTTTTTAACGAATTAAAATATACGATTATGTCATAAACCCAGGGCTTCGTACTCATGCAAAAAGGAAAAATGGTGGTTGAATTTAAAAATAATATTTCTATGAAAATATTATATTCCAGCATTGAAAATTGTACTTAGCCATAGTGAAAAATAGTAGCGTGCACCCTGCAATAAGTGGCAGTAGGCAGACATGTTGCAGTGATGTATTATTACGTTCGCATTCTTGATTCTGACGGAGCGTTGTTTAATTAGTAAAAATCAATTCCATTTCGGGATAAAAAGTAACCTATACTATGATACATATTACACTAATGCAAATTTCACGGACTTCGGTTGGATAGTCGAAGCGTGAAGGCGAGCCAAATAAACAAACAAATAAATTCAAACTCAATTTATATGTGTAATATTAGTTACGATTTCAGATCAAAATTCGTCACTGACTATATTGAAAAGTGCACCGTAGGTGGGTACACAAGTGGAAATATTGTCCTGAGTCTGTTATTTTATCTTCTTCACTTACCATCAGAATCATTTTCAAATTTTATTTATATTAACGATGTTCTAAATTTTTATGATAGTTAAATTGAGTCAACTTATTTATTTAGATGAATGTAATAAAGACGTTTTAAGTAACAGTAAAACTCTCACTACGGGGGCCGTAGTATTTTTCACCGTATTGATATCGCTTTGTATATCTTTCACAGGCGTAAAATAATACGAATTTTTCTTAATTATTATGAGACTTCGAATCAGCACAACAGTTTTATTATACGGAAATAATGTAGATTAACATCGTATTTGTTTTCAATCTTTAAACTTCAATATTTATACAATTTTTTTGTGCTAACCTGGATACACACCTAAGCAGATATATGTGACGCCCAAACAGATATATCTACACAGATATATGCATGCGTTTATAAGATAAATTTTCTTGAAAGTGCGTGACATGAAAACGCGGGACCCCAACAAATTCTCTTTTTCAACGTAATCATACCGTTACCGATGCTCCGTTTATGCTCGTTGTTTAGCAACTGGGCACTAATTTGGCGTTAAATTTTGAAAACCATCGGTTATGCAAACTAGGACCAACAGGAGTACATTGTCTTTAAAATATATTACATCTAACCATTATTTTGAAGGTCTGAGAAATAATTAAATAGATACAAATATTTTTAAATTTTGATCTAAAATCCATTACTTGCTTTTACCAGATTTGGTCAATTTTAAATGGCGGCGTAGCGACTTGGGTAGTAGTATCCAAAAATTACTTTTGTCTCAGTTTGAAAACGATCTGTCAAAAATTGTGATATTTCATCGAGGTAAATAAACTTTCAAACAACTCATTTATTGAGTTCTGGTAATGGTCTGAAATGTCTTTATATCATCACCAATCACCATGTAAATCAATATATCATGTACATCGAGTTTGATTTACTGTAATTTTCAAAAGTTTTCAAAATCAAAAGAAATTCACTAAAAATAAAACTGTCCGCTTAGACCTCAAACCATAAATATAATTAGACAATTTTACAGCTAATTTCAGAATAGTATTATATCCATATGGGATCGATGAGTTCATTAGAATTCTCATTCGCTTAGGCAACTCGGATATAGCCACCCTTACAGCGTACTGTTTTATAACAAGGCAATAATGTTGTCATCGTTGTATAAACTGAAATCTGTGAGGAATCTGTTGGGTATTAGAAAAGCTTTATTCGTACTTTCTTCGGTCATCCAAGCCAAGAGTCTATGAGTTTACTTCCTGCTCACAGATAAGCGAAACTGTAACAAGTTCCTTAAAGAACAGTGAATTGTTTCCGATGAAATTTTTCGAATTTGCTTTATGAATAAAATTAAATATGAGTTAATTTCTCCCACTAACCACCCAATCAGGCAACGAAAATGAGATTGAACTCTAAGCAAATTCTAGTAGTTCTCCCTGTAGACCCAATCCATAGTAAAAGGGGCATTGACCGTTGAGATGAAGTTAGAGCTATTTCTGAAGTTATGTTGAATCTATTTCTACGTGCAATGATGTGTCGCAGATATTGAAGGGGCTCTTCTGCGTATAGCGATGTCATCAGCAATAGATGAATTAGTTTATATACTGCAGAATTGTAAAGTTCCTGTTCGCCCTTGTGGGTAGAAGAGCCCATCAAGGGCTACTTCTACTTTTTGAATACTTGTTAGAATTCTGAGACAATATGTGTCTTGTGCATTGAAATTCACTTGCACGATGTTATTCTGAAAGATTTTCTTATTCAAATAATGCAATAATCTAATGTAATGCATATAATATGTAAAATAAATTATACTGTTGAATGATTAATAATTTATAGAAAACACGTGAAATAATTATCTGTCCATTTATTGATTACGATATCGGACAGATAACAATTGCAACGAATAACGTCACAAAGTAGAAAACAGGGAGGACAGTGATTGAATTACGGATTATATCCACACTCTCGATCATAGACGATAAAGATAGTATAGGATAGGGAGTGATTTATACATAATAAATACAATGCAGTATACCATCTTATACATATATAATTAGTGACATCTTTAAAACATAAAAGTCCTTTATGTTTTCAAGGATAAGTGTAAAGAGGTAGTAAAGAAAATATGAAAACCAGGCAAACAGGACTTGAAATTATTTTGTTACGTTACTTTGCCGGTAGCTTAAATTCATTTTCGTAATAATAAACCGCCCACGACAATTAGCGCATATATTTGTAATATTTTTGGGTAAATGCTTCCTTTCATACGAGTATAATATTATCTGTCGTTCTTCAACATATTTGAACTGTCAATATGCTTCTCCTTACTTGGGACCTTGCACTTCCTGATTTTGAAGCAATTTCGTTCCAGATCGCACGAAGTTATTCAATAACTCATTATTTTGTGGCGTTTTATCTGAAAGGTTCATCTTACCAGGAATATATCTCCTTTCTCAATGCTTGGGATTCTTAAATTAAAGTGGACAACGACCTAAATAACCATAATTTTATTTTTGTTTCGAAAATAAATTAAAAAGAGCAATACCTATGTTCCGTACACTGAACCATCAAAACAAAGACTATTTTTTTCGTCACTTAAATTCGATTGATGATTCACCGATAGATTATAAGTTTGGATCTATAACAGCAAAACATTTTTTTACCACAAACGATCCTTGGATCTGCAGTTTTTATAAACATAATTTTTAAACTAACAAATGAAACCATATCCCTCTAAAAATTGCCACTAGCACAGTGAGTGGTGCAATCCTTGGAAACTATGACATAAAATCGCATTATATATTCTCAGCAACACGTACCGTGTACCACGCGTATGTGAATAACACATTCAAATATGAAATGACTTGGGCCCGACATTTTTTGGTAAAATATTTAATTTGGTATGTAAAAATTTGTGAATGTGTCTCTAACTTAATGTTTGTTAGTTCGAGTTTAATAGAGCACTGCATGTTCGGTAAATTTTACCAACATTACAAATATTAAGTACCATTTATAATATTTTTTCTAACTAAAAAAGAAATCCCATTGGTCTGTATTTTCGCAATAGTATTTTACAAATATACTAAAATATTAATTCCAATATATAATATAAATATAACTTCAAGAAAAAAAATGTGTATATATATATATATATATATATATATATATATACAAGTGATAGTCAAGCTTATTAGAAGAATTTTGCATATCTTAAGAAAGAATTTTTATTGGTGCCATTAATCACTATGTTATCATTCCATTTTTTTCTGCAATAACTTAATCCAGCTCTGAAATCTAATAAAAGAATACCGACGTTAACGACGTCATACGATACTATAAAATGTATTCTAACCAATACTTAGTAATACAACACCGCAACGAGGAGGCTCGTAACACCTTTCTTACTTGAAATGTATTGCAGAAACTAATTGGAAGGCATTGCTCCTCTCGTAATATAAACTTGTAATTAGCTCCATGCTGTTAATGAGATTTGCCAATTATCGATACGTCGACGCTCTTATTTACGAGTAACATTCCTTTAGATCAAATATTATCATTAGATACAATACTATTATATGAGACTTTCAATTAATTTATAGCTGTATTTATGGTAGAGTGAAAGCTGTGAAACATGAAGTGACATGCCTAAGATAACTTCCTAACGAGTTAATCTCGGCTCCTTATTGCCCGGTTACTTGTTGCCTTGACCTAATAATTCAGACATTTTGCAGGTTATTGTTGCCAACATTCACTTTAATTAGATTTTACATACGAGTTCCCTTAAAAGGATTAATGTGTAGCTTATTTGTAGAAAAACTAATAAACTTGCATTAACAAAGGTCTTGAAATCCACTATCGAGATGTAAAGCGCTGAATTCTTCCGATGCAAGATCGAAGACATATTGGGCTAATTTATTTCAAAATGACGTCGTAATACAACCTAATTCACAGCGTGACAGAGAACAATATAGCATCACCAACAGCAGTCGTTCTTGACATTATCACCAAGAAGCTCGATTTTTCTGCAATAACTTAAGTCATCCTGATTGCATGTTATTGCTTGGGCGCGGGTAAAGTGAAACTTAAGACTCCCAGGTTGATACTCGTGAAGTTTACAAGAAGAAGAATACCTGTAATAAAGTACAGTCTCTTCAGAAATCGTTTAACGAAATATCCCGCATACTTACAATGGAATAATCGCCCATAAGGCCACAAGGTCGTCAGGAGTCATTCACTCTAGTACGAGCCATCTCGAAGATCGATAACTTTTAAAACGCGACGACATCAATATTATTATAAGGTTTCCGGATGGATGTAAGGAAATTATTATACATAGACAAGCATATTTTATTTCATATTGTTACAATTCCATATTGCAATAACAATTACTGTTTGTGTAATGTTTAAAATTAAACTAAACTTACTGTTTTACACCACTACTTTATTTACGTGATTACGGGCGATTTCAATACTCGCCTGTACAAGAGTAGTGTCAAAAAATCGAGACATCATCATTGCTGGCAAACTTACCATTACTTAATATTTTACAAATTCTCGCATATATAAGTTTCATTCCCTCCACGATTTCATGTTAATAACCTTTCCTAAAAATATCCTTCGACGGTTAATTTCCATTGTCCGTTCTTTCCCATAATGGTATCAATCCTATTTACCTATAAGTTAGGTAACTCTAAATCCTCTTCAAAAATTTCCTCCGTGACTTCAAACGTATCAACCTATCATCTTCTCATGGAGATGTTCAATACATTAATCGATATATAACTACAATCCTTGAATCTGTTGATGACAACGTGATTGCCTTCAATATTTTTATCAATAAATTGCTCAATAATTTATTGGCGGATATAAAGATTTAGACAACTATTCACGGTTTTGAGTTATGCTCTGAAAGCTTACTTACCCCTAAATATACTCCTCTTACGAAAAAACATGTACTGTTCAAGCAGCAAAGCTATGAAATTAACTGTTACTTGGATACTTTTGCAATTCTCCATATATACAATAAATAAATAAACGTATTGTGTAATATGTCTATATACAGACATATAATACGTTACAACAATCAGGTATTAAAATTTTTCTTAGCTACATGAGTAATACTAATTCAATTTTTTTTAAGTTAAAATTGCCCAAAATGCAGTTATCAAAACGTTATAAGTAATCAGTAAAATCGAAATTGTTTGTTAAGAAGTAACACATCAAGAAGTAACAAATAACGAAATTGTTTGTTAAGAAGTAATAAAATAAAAACAAGGTAAAATTAAACTGTTAAAACATGTACAGTAACATTATAATTAATTTTATCACATTTATATAAAGTATATCCGTATATATTACTCGCTATATTTCTACGCGTGTTAAAGATATACTAGGCAATAATTTATTTTTGAAGCTATGATATACATGGGACTAGAAAGAAGAAAACGGTTGATATCTCTTATAGAAGGAGCTTAAAATAACGATAGAATTTGAGTTCTGGGAAAATTAACAAACATATTTGTTCTTTGTTTTTAAATCCTAATATAACGTGCGGTGGTAAGACACCTCAAGTCATAATATTATTTTTTTTTTTGATACTCGTTCTTTTTTTTCTTTTTGTAAGTAGAATGATTGCGAAAAAAATATATTTTCGGGAATGTTGTGAATGATGTTTGTAGACAATCTAGCTAAAAAACCATAATGACATTAAAAATATTACCACACTTGTTTAAAATTATAATTTTTTACTCGTTCTGTTCCATTAATCACTTGGCTAAAATCAATCGTCATATCATTGTCGATCATATAAATAGTATTATCAGTATTTATTATGATTCTTCCATGTAATTCACAAAAACATTAGATAGTCGGCTGTAAGAGTATATTATAAAGCGTTTTATTTGCGTACTTATCGATACGAGTATTGTACAATCAAAGCAATAATATATATAAATTCAGACTAACCCAAATATCTTGGACGACAAAATTTAAAGAAATTCACCTGCGGACACGCTCACACATCTGGATCAATCAGTTTCGTTAAAAAATATATTATTATGTGTTTTTATCAAAACGAGTGTCTTTTTCTCTTTTTAAAAATCTTACGTATCCTCTATACACAGATGTAATAATAATCCTTCAAACTTGCAGACCTAGGGTTTACTATTAGTTTCATGGATTATTGTTACATCTGCGAGTTTCATGGATTATTGTTACCTCTGTGTATAGAGAACTGGACAGTTTATTTTATTCTACTAATTGAAAGAGTTCCGTAGAAATAGCATTTACAGGCTATTAACCTGATTTCTTTTAAAAATTAAAAAATTCTTGAATGTATGATTGATGATTTAAATAAAGCTTTTAAGGGGTTATTTTTTTCATTTTTGTCTATATAAGAGTATCATTTTTAATCTTAACATCTGGATCCTAGCAGAGTATGAAATATCACCGGTCTCCTTTTGAATATAAACTAAAACTCTATTTATTTTAATTAACTAAGCTTCTATTTATTACTATTGCTGTTGGTGTATGGTTCATAATTTTTACTACGTCATTATATATATATATATATATATATATATATATATATATATATATATATATATATATATTATATTTATATATATATATAATATATATATATATATATATATATATATATATATATATATATATATATATATATATATATATATATTCCTTCATATAACAAAAAAAACAGCCAATATTTCATTTTGGCTAAACTGGACGCATATCTTTGTTGATATTTAATCTTTACTACAATTTTAGGTATTTGGTAAATTATTGGCACTAAGGATTAAGTTTCCGTAGCTCGCTAAGTAATTTGGGATCTTTTTACGTGTCCCCTTACTATTGGTCTCGTGAAAAGACGTCAAGTCTTTTAGATAGTATTATGAAAAAGGACCATGTCCAGCGTTTCGTTATAAGATATGATCCATAATGAGCAGATCGGCAGAAAAACTAAGGTCACCGACATAACTTTTATGGTTGGCGAGCTGAAGTGGCAATGGACAGGTCATATAGCACGCAAAATTGACATACGTGGTCACCATTCGGGAGCCTTTCTTTTATAGAAAAGAAAGGCTCCCGAATGGGACGGCCCCTCGCTCGGATCTATTTTTGTGGGTGTCTTGCGAAGGGTTCTATATTCAGTAACGGACGATGAAGATGAAGAAATATGTTTAAATAAGTGTTACTAAAATATAGAAAATATTAAATTAATTAACAAATAATTGTCTTGTATTGCAGCCCCTGAAGAAAAATTTGTTTTAAATTCTAGATAGACTTGAAAAAAAAGATTACCTTTTTATTTGTCTACTTACATTTACTTTGAAAAACCTTTTTATTTCTCCTAAACTACTAATCCAAATTAGATATTATAAGATATGACGACTTATTTTTGATCTATCGAAAATGGTTAAAATTGCTATATTATTTTAATCATGATTAATAAATTGACATTATTATCGACACTTAATTGATACACATTTGTGGCCGTTATAGAAATAAAAGTGGTCAAAGTGAAAAATTAAAATAAATAAAGTTAAATAAATATTTGAACGATGTTTATTTATTTCCAAAGATTAATTTTATATGTATTTTATCATTTCTGTGACCAATATAGCATTGGATATAGATATACTTCCATACATTTCATTTAATAAATCTCAGATATTTACAGTAAAAAATACATCGAAAATATTTTAAATATTTTTATTTTCTGAGAAAAAAATTAACAAATCACTTTTGAGAGTATCGTTTTAGCAAATGAAAACATAATTATTTGTATTCCTTAGGATTCATTTCACAGATGGTGCCCCAGACCACGGCTTGGGAGTTCCTCCAATGTACTGGAAGACCAATTCAAAAGTACTTTTAGATATCTTGAAAGTATTCAAAAGCTTATCCTGTGCTAGAAACAATAACCTATTTCATTCTTATACAATAATCACGAAACTCATGTTAAAATAAGAAGTACTTTATTATGCTAACGCCAACGGTATTGTTTATTTTTAATTTCCACCAAATCCTACCCACTGTCAATAATTAGACGTTGAAGTATTCGGTTTTTTAATTAAAACTTAAGATAGCATTCAACGACTGGCAAGTGTCTAAGCTACAAAAAAAACAAACAATATAATTTATATTCCAAAACTAGCTGAAATTGTCTATCTCGAAAAAATTGGAATATTAAATGAGCATATTCCAATGTTACATTACTTTCAACGATAATGATATAGCGTCCATAATAGATAGTGTACCAGTCAGAGCCCAGACCCGTTCCAGATGAGAAAATTATTCAAACAACAGCTTCCCTAGCATCAGGTTCAATTACTGTTATATTACTGTTATTAATGTTATAACAAACTGTTTCACCGCTTGCTCTGCTGTAATTGTTAGATCTTAACATTTTAACATCTCTTTATTTGTGAGGTTTACAACTGTAGTAATGATTCCATCTTATCCAAAAGTTAACAGAGATGCATTTACATAATCCAAAAGAGGAAGTCAATCAGGAAAATCTAATATATGTATATACGGATACTCCCTTAAAAATAGACTTGAAGACATCAAAAAATAAAAGAAATGGAAAGGAAAAAGCAACGAAAAATAGTCTAGGACGATGAGATGAAGTGTGTTTTAATTCTTTCCCTCAATGTTAATCCCACTAATCCAAAATGATACAAAATCCCAATGAAACTTATAGTAATGGCAAAATAATATAATTATATAAAAACCCACTGAGACTGTTACATTTGAAAAATCTGATGATAAAAATGAATCTTCTGTTTTTGTTAATCCATAGAAAGCAACAAAGGGAAATTTATATAAGGTTATCCGGAAAGAACAAATCAGTTTCACATTATGTTGAACAAATCATTGAGAGTGACAATATGCCTTCAACGTGACCATTTTGGCTTCAAGGTTTCATTGTTCAAAAAATAAGACTTTTTTCTAGACTTTTTTGCCCATTAAAAATTATAAACACATCCAGTTTATTTATGCGTTATAGTTTTAATATTATCCAAACCTAAGTGGATTGCTACAGCGAAGACCGCTGATATTTTTTATTTCTCTAAAGATCATACTGCTAATAATGTTCGTTTGTTTGATATTGCCCAAAATAACAAGGATTTATTTTTCATTAATTAATAATACCCTAATGATTGTCATAAAGGCAGTGTTATGTTAATGATAATGTTCTCTAAGTGAAAAGGAAATAACAAATTCAGACACAGTTCATTATATTAGTTTTAAATCATTCAATTAATTGGATTTCAGGAAATAGATTTAAAAAAAAAAGATGGGAAGGTTTTATATTAGTTAATAAATGTTCATTTTTTTTTAAATATAATGTTATAGCAAACGTCTCTGTTTAAAATTAAGCAGTTTTTAGTGTGTTACAAAAATTCATTCCTCTTTAGAACCTAGTTTTAGCACAAAATATCGCTGATTTCTTTGAGTATATAACTCAAAGAAATCAGCGACAATGGTGTTAATTTTTTTTTAATTTCATTTGTGTTATTTTCAATATATTAAACTTTCTGTCAAGGGAAAGGAATGTTTACAGTAGCTATTGAGATATTTTATTCTTTTGTGGGAATATAGTGTAAAATTTGGAATACATACTGGAGGGTACGTGCCCCAAGTCTTGAACGGAAGTGCCACTTACCAGGGCCATTTTATTGCGTTACTTTATATTTATTTATATATACAAAATTTCTAAAACCACATATATTTACTATCCATTAACATCGTACTCAGTGTGAAGGAACCATTAATATTTTTTTAGGCGACAAAAAGTCTATATACTGTGAAGCCGCCCTACCTTCCTTTCTTCAGATATTTTTAATTTAAATAATGCAAACGTTTGTTATAGAGAAATATCGAAAGAAATATGAAGTTCGAAAGAAAGCAACTATTTTTCAATATTTACAGATATAGTTATGAAAACGACCTGTAAATTGAAAGTATTTGAAAATGATTTTTTTTTGCATTAAATGTATTTTATAGCCCTTTACATACAAAGTATCACATTTAAACACGTGTATTCTTTTAAATAACTATAAAACGATTGCGTGAAACAAATATACTGAAAAAAAATAAAATGAAGAGTTACAGTAGACATGTGCTAGTTGGTAGGCTACTCTCAATTTTCAGCCATAGTATATCGTAGTTATTACAGGAAAATTTATGTTCTTTGATTAGGTATTGGACCGATGCTTAGGTATACTTACAGTAAGATATGTGTTGTAAACATGAATTTTATTACATATATTGATTACACAGTAAGAGATCAGGAATTATTTTATTTTCTAGAGGTCCGTAATGAAACAAGGAGCCATTATCATTTTGTAATGTCGATCTGTCTGTTATGTGTCATGAAATTAAGGTTTTATTTTCCACACTTCATATTTATGCCCAGATTTTATGGATGCTCCACCAATTTATGCATTGCAAATGCATAAATTTTTGCACGCCATTTAAAACCTGTGGCTAGAAACCATATTCTTAAGGCGATAAACACTTTTATAAAATGAGGAATCCCGCCAGTACTTTTTCCTCGAAGGTCTTTTGACTCTATAAAACCAATAGTGATGGAAGTGCAAGTTAGACTCCTTTTAAATTCGAACGGAAGATGACCTACGAGTTCAGAGAACTCGTTCATCTTTCTGGCATTGCTGTTAAGATATAGTAGCTGAAATAAATATGGTGACGTAAGCAAATCAATTGCGAACATAAACAAACACGGATAACAATATAAAAAAGATTTGATGTTATGCATTGGATGTTATAAAATTTGATGATATGCGATTGTAAGTATACCTAAGCGTAGGTATACTTACAATAAGGTATGTGTAGTTTAGGTAACTTGATGTATTAACACGACGTAAATAATGTTATTGCGATTTTTTATCAGGTACATTAGGTTTCTGTTTTGCAAAAAATGTATAACAATGAATTAGAAATCAAACCGCTGTCAGACATATAATTACTACAATAGCGCAAGTTTGAACTAAACTGTTTATATTGGTTGTTGTAACGAAGAAAATAGCTAGCGCCTTTTCCCATGCCGTATTCCATAAAAATCATCCCTTGACGGGAGATTACATGAATGGCAATTTTATATTCCGACCTTCATTGCTAAAATGCCTCACATTAAAGGGAGTTACTTATAAGCTAAGGTATTTTAGCAATAAAAGTCATAATGGAAATTTTTTAGCCTAGCTGTGTGAACAATCGAATCTTACCGAAGAGGGTGCGCATTGAACTTTATTATGAATTTACTCAAAACAAAAATATTTCTAATGATAATTAAACATAAATATGATTTCTATTGCCATTCGGAGTTGGGGTATAATTTTTTAATCATAAATTGTACTTATATTAAACGTTACGAACAGCGTAGTGGTAGTCCTGCTCAGTCTCATTAGTCGACTGGTTCGGAACTATATGTACAAGCAAATCACTCAAAACAAAAATATTTCTAATGATAATTAAACAGAACCATCAGGACAATTCTGGATATTAGGGGAGGGCGGGGCTAAAAGTGCCGATTTTTAGAAAATGACAAATTAGTAACAGAAAATATTGTGCTAAGCTTTGCAATGCCTATAGAATAAATGTAAAATTTAATGTAGATTATGAAGTAATACCTTGTTTTTTCATTATTCATTTATCCAGACTAATTTAATTGCCAAATTTCGGAAAGGACCAACTTGACCATTCTTGGGGCTAGTTGTTCCCTAGCTGGGGTAAGTTGTACATTAAACTGTGATGTTCAGTTTCCTTCGCATTTTTTTATAAATAAAAACAATTATTAATTATATTTATCATTTATTAATAACAAAATTATCTTCTCTATTGAGTATTGCTAAGTAACAGCACGTATATTTGAACAAAAACTGAAAATAACAAAAGTTTTCTCTTTGGGAAAGCTATTACTTAAAACAGAACTAATTAACTTAAAATAAACAAATGTTTAACATTATCGATGCTAATCTAGCGAGATCAAATAATTTTAGACTTTAATAATCACATATTCCTTGCATTAATTATCCATAATCAGCCTTTAGGTTCACATAAACTTCTATAAATTGCTATATGTAAAATTATTCGATCCAGGATCCATCAGTTAGGGCAAACGTAAAATGTTATAATATCGGGATTCAGTAGGCATTTTGTATGAGCCCAATTGTTGCATTCCGAGCATTGTATCCAGTCTTCGCCAGGACGTGAGTTAGAATAACTGTCACAACAAATTATACAATAGTATTCCAAGTTCGCCTCTTCTTCGCTATCATTACTATTAAATTCCTGCAACACCTTTCGTTTGTAAGACTTTTCATTGTTTTTTTCCCTTCCCCTTCCCTTTTCCCTTTTAACATTACCCTGTTCCTTATTTGCATTTACAACTGTTTTAGCTTTCTTCTTAGATTGTTCTTCTTCTAAGGCTTGCTTTTCTGGAGTATCAGTTAAAACTGCACATTTTCTGATACGCCTTTTACTATTTCCAGATCGTGCAGGTACTTTGGAATATGGCCGGATAATTTCGGGAGAGAAGGCCAAAGTTTTGTGTGCAACTGACTGTTTTTCTTTGTCAATCTCAGAATCGCATTCAGATGAAGATTTTTCTTGTGTTGTTCTAATGTTCTGAATACCAGAAGATCCAGGTTAATCATTGAAGGGCTGAATATTTGTTGATTGTTCCGCTGTAATTCCTTGATAATCAAGATGTTCAGGACATGGCCAATCGGTGACGTATGATGGGGTAAAATCTTCATCAGTAAAAACATTGGCATCATATGGATAAATTACAGTCTTTTCGAAAGCTTTAATAATATTTATAGGTGTTAAAGCTAAAGGAAATGCATATTTTACAATGCTTGGAATTTCGTAGATGCTCATAGTTTTGCCAGGATTATTGCGAGTTTTTTGCCTTCATTTATAACTGCATCTGCTGCTCTGCCCCTGGTCGATTTCCTTTTATGAGTTCGCATTCTACAACAAAAAACTAATGTAAATAAATTGTGAAACATAATAGGCACAACTTATTCCCACATTATGGAGCAAGTTGTGCCGCGCAACAACTAACCCCAAAAAAAAGAACAACTAGCCCCGTTAGATAACACATGCTTTGATACAAAATTACAGGTTAAATATAAAACATTGTTAATGAGGTGATAGCTGTCCACATTCTATGTAAATTTTGCAATCTTAGAGAGAAAAAATAACAGACTTATCATATTCCATAAGCAAAATAGACCAAAACTAATTTTTACGAAAATATTTACTTACGTGGTTTGAGCGAGCGCACTTGCCCCGTCTGTTGGACAACAGGCAGTGGCCTTCACTAAACTGTCGGACGATGGTGCGCTATGGTCGCGGGAACCGCGCCACACTTCATGCATGTTGCTATCTCTTTTTGTCTTAGTGCTAAAGTCATCGGAACTACTTACCCCCGGCACTTTTAGCCCCGCCCTCCCTTACGTAATATTAGTATATAAATAGTTAGTATACTTTCAATTTTGGCACTTGAATAAGTTGAAAAAAAAATATGATTAGCTCATAGGTAGAAAGAAATTTACCGTACATTTCGACTAATTAAACTTAGTATGTTTCTATGCAGTAAGCTCTCTATATTTGTAAAACATGCATTTATGATCTATGTATAAATGTGGAAATCATTACATACACTCTAGCGAATAGCAAAAGTAAATTCGAAACTACTAATTTTATTTAACATTATTAGAATTTAGATTTTGTAAGTCGCGAATGCTGAGCTCGCTACAATATTAACCGGAAAAACAGAGTGGAGTCATATTAAAAGAATATTAGTACCGACATCCTTATCATAGTTTCACCTGCTTTAAAAAATTCAGATTAGTAATGAACATCATAAATTTCACATCGGGTATTTGACGATGATCAACCTCACATATTTGGCACAAATATGCATTTGTCTCCAGAAGTTGATTTCAAATTTCTATTTTATAATCGCATTCTGGTTATGAGAAAGCTTTCAACCATGTGGATGATGATATTTAACTAAAACCTTTAAATAATGATGCAGCATCCTCAGTGACAATTCGACGAATCTTGCGAACTACAAATAATATTTTTTAAAGGATGATTTGCTAAAAATCTATGAAATTGGGTTCCATTCATCTCAGGAGATCACCAGAATAGTTACTTTTATAGTTGCAATTGTGATTATACTCAATTTATTATTTTTACTGCCACATATTCATCAGGTGATAACATTAAATCTTCGTCCTTTTTGAAGATACTACTTTATTGAGACACGGTGGAATGAAAGGTAGCCAATTTAAGATACCATCCATTCTAGTTCACAAATAATTGAATTCTGAACTAAACTATTCCTTTTCGATTTCTTATCACTAATTTATCCCTTCTAATCTTATCCTGCTCCATACTATCTGTGTAATGACACTATTAGTTTTCACCGACAGATTATTGCATTCTTCTACATTATTTAATAATGACCTTATCAATTTTTTGATTGACTGGAAGATATGGCTTATGTAGTAATTATTTAGCCTTATTTACATAAATATAGGTTGAAGTCTAAAATTAATTAATTAATGAACAAATAAATTAGGACGTAAATGCATCCAAGCTGTAAGGTTACCTGTGGTGTTATAAAATTCACCCCTGTGGTGATAAAAAAGCCCTGCAGTAATATGTACCTTATTATAAAATGATTCGTCAGTTACCATTTTTCGGGTTTCATATTTGAAGCTAAGAGTTTTTATAATTCCACCTGTACATCTGTCCGTCCGTCTGCTTGTCACAGCTTCACAGTTTATAAAATTTTCTTGCAAGCTTCTTACTTGAGATCCCTCAAGTAAGAAATATTACAAAAAACTTTAACATGAGGTATATTATTTTTTTTATATTTCTTCATTTAATTTAATATTATTTCCCATACATGAAAAGTTATATTTTTTCACGTAACCCATCGGTGAACCAACGTAAGCGAGGGTTCTTTAAATGAAATTAGGTTTCCGTTTACTTTTTTTTTCATTTTTAATGCCCGATTATTAATATATTAATCAATATATATCCAAAATATTAATCTCCAAATACACGCAATTCCATTAAATTTTGAACCGAGTATTTGAAAAAATTAAAAAAACTTTTCGATACTAGAATTTGAAGAGGACCTTTAATTATAACTATTCCACTTGACATGTGTTAAAAACAGGCAAATAAGTATACAACTAAGGAACCCTATTTTATGCAGGTTTTGACACACATTTCAACGTTTTTTTTTCTGGAAAATCAGTCATTAAAAATGTGATTATCTATTTTATTGAGAAAAGTTTTTCTATTCTTTTTCATGTAATGCAAGTATCTCATAATTCGATTTAAAATCATAGCATTCACACCAGTAAGTTTAATTTTATGTATATCAAAATTATATAAATACTAGTTATATATGTGATTTTAGTAATATAATAAACAAACTAATTCATTTGTATAGTACACAGTACATTGTCTGCTGACAGACACATTTAATTAAAAACGTGGGCAGTTAGCAGCTTACAAATTCCCGGGATTAACGGAATCGTGTTTGCTTCCTCTACGTTACCAAAGGTGACTACGTAGTCGCAGGATATAGTGGGATATGGATGTAAATTTATTCCACTTGCAAAATCGTTGAGTGGTAACGATGAAAGTTATGATAAAGCAAATTAACAATGGAATAAAATCGAATGAAAGATTGATGAGAATTCTTAAACTTAGTGATATTTTATAAGGTTTCGATGTGTGACAATTCATACAGCGTCGACAGACTTGAAATAATCGAAGGAGCTGAAGCGCATAGCTTCCGCCCTAGGTACCGCCCAAGTAAAAAACATGACAAAGGAAATTCGCGCGACGCGCGAGTTTCAATCTCCTAATGGGAGGAGTAATTGCAGGCTTACTGCGGATGTGGGCCCGCGTGAAGCGTGTAATTAGGCAACTTGGAATACTTGGTGCGCTTTAGAGGTCGTAAGGCATATCGTTTGGCCCATGAATCATGTCTTAAGTGTTACGTAAACTCATCTCTACAATTACCGTTCTTAGCGTTATATTGTGAACATCAACTTCGCGCATCGGAGTGCATAAATCTACGGCGGAAAATATTTGTGCACGTAGTGTAAACTTTAACCTTTTAGAATTACACAGATTTCTTAGCTTATTGTGGTATTTAAAATTATAATTGCTTATTACATATAAGGTAATGAAAGTATATTAAAGTATACGTAGAATGTTTTCTAAAAAATCAGCTATAAGGGATACGTAAAATGTTTTCTAGAAAATCAACTCAAATATATTTTGATATTAATTTTTCAATGCCATTTTGAAAGCTAAAAAGGTTTATTCCCCACATCGCCCTCTCAATTATTTGATTTATAAACGTACAATTATTTCAGGAGATTGTTTTTGAATTGTTAAATGCGATTCTTTTAGTTCGCCTGCTTTTGCACATGATTTTTCTTTTTCTATATATAATTTAGAATAGATTTATGGAAATAATCATTTATGGAAACTACACGACGTGTTTACGGTTTTATTTTCGGAAACAAAATATCTAGATTTGCATAGATATAGCATAGAACAAAAATAATAGAAAAAAATTAGAATACGGCGTAGATTTGTATTAATTATTACCTGCAAATAATTAATTTAAAATAGTTTGACAAATATTTGAACTGCGTATACTAATTGAACGTGAGTACAAACTTTATTGAAAACAGTTAAATACTCATAACAATTTACTAGGTTAGAATTTTTTGGTCATTCGTAGTCGATTTAAAACTGTAAGCAGCACGTACGTCGAAAGCGATGAATGTCTTTATAAGAAGCTATATCGTTGGAGTTCATGTTAATGACAGAAGTGCATTACAAACTAAGTAGACTCAAGCTCAGTATTTGACTGTCTTTGTCACATTTTATTGGTTATTTAGCAGTCATTACCGATAAAATTTTTAAATAAATTTATACGAGATAAAATTTTGAATGTTGTTTTGGATTTCGTAGGTGATTACCTAATTTTAAATTAATGACAAGGTCAAAAAATAAAACAAAAAGTTTGCAATAAAGTAATGCAACACATCTATGGCATAATCTTATAAGTCAAACACAGAACTAATGAAATAGATCAAAAGCTTGGGCTAATTGACAAAATAAACAATAACATATGTCTATCCGGACTTTCGCAATACTAAGTTATTCTTAGAATGAAAACAAAGAAATGTCACTTGGAACAAAGTTTATTTATTAAATAAATAAACTTTCTTCCAAATAATCGTTACAACATGATCTTATTTTATTATAGAAGAAAGTGGTTTAATGTTTTTGAAGGTAATGTTTTTCTAGAAAACTACTGAATATTTGTTAAAGAGGGATTAAATTGAGAGTTTCCTCGCCTCAGCATAAAAAGTCAGCAATAAAATCTATCGATTTTCGACCGCGACCAACGTCTATATACACGGATACTCGTGAATTCTACTATAAATCATCTACCTAATAATAGAACTAACTAGGGGAAATCCTTTCAACGACAAACAAATTCACTTAGACGATAACAATAAAATAATCAACAGAAGAAACTGGACAAATATACTGCATACATGGTTGTGTGTTACACAGCTCAGTGCGCAGTAAACCACTAAATCGTGTCTAAAACGGCCAGTAATTTAATTCATTTGAACGAAATTAATATGAAATTAATAAAGAAATTAATGCATTTGCCGTTCATCCTGATCGTTCATCGATCGCTCATCAAATGCATAGGACGTATGTGCGAATGCCCTGCGCGGTAAACAATTGAAAACACGCAATTGTTAAAACATATGTAAAGTTCATTTAGTACGAGATGATTAAGTAAAAACAATATATCTACATCATATATAGAGTTCTATTTATCCAGTTATTTATTTTTATATTCATCAAGATGAGGAAGGTTAGGATGTGGAGCACCGTATCACGATTACACGCCGATACGCGTGTTTCATTTGATGCAACCTGTAAAGACCATAATCTTGTGGTGAATAGAATTCCGATAGATATGTAACAATTTTTGTAAAACATAAATCTAAGTAAATGAACAGAAACACCACACTTAAAATATTTTTACCTTTTTTTATATCTCCTGAATCTCGATCGGGCCCTTTGCTGGATTAACAACTTTCTCATTAATATTGATTGTTAGTGCTATTGCAAAACCTATAAATCTATTTTCATTAGCCAAGAATGGTTTAACAGGGCTTTTAATGTGTAAAAGTATATCTTAGGTACTTGCAATCGGCACGACCAACAGAAACTCTAATCTAGCTACGGGTACATTTAATTGTAGGATTTATGCATCATATTTAATTCTGTAAATATTTTACCGATTCAAATCCTCTTTTAATCAACTTCTCGTAAGTTCACTGTTGTTAGTCATCATGCTAATACAGCTTGTACATTAATAAACCGTCGTAAAGGACAGCTGCATACCAATGCAAGGAATGGGGAAGAGGAACAAAATAAATTTTCTTTAAAAGTAGCCTGATAAAGTAAAGTGATACAGAAATTTATTTCATTCTGAAGACACTGAATCCAAGGATTTTTAGCAAATTAAATAAATAAAAAGAACCGTATCGAAGAATTAAAAGATTATTTTGATGTATAATTTAATTAGGCACACATAATGGGTTCATCTGTTTAGATCGTCATGCATACAAATCATCGCACGTGCTCTCTTAACCATTATATTAAAGGCTAAAAATCCACAAGGAAAAATCCCGTTATATAGCCGAACCTGTTATTTGGTTTATCGCAATGTTTGCCATGTGCCGCGTGTAATTTTCCTGTGTTCCACAGAAAAAAATTTGAAAGAGAAATTCGTACTTAAAATCTATTAAACGATTTTTACATCCTGTGAATAAACTTACTCCATTTATTCAGGTAATACTTTGGTCAAGAAAGTAAAGTTTTATAACCTTATATATTTAGGTACTGCTCAAGTCAAATTATTTATATAAAAATATAAAAAAGTACATAATTTACAGAGGATCAAACTTTCACTCCTTCTATTTTTGCGTACAAACCTTACTTAACAATTTGAACAATAACTTTTCGTTCCAAAATATTGTACATAAAATTGAATAACTTATTTTTTGTAGTTTCTTCTGAGATGGGATAAAATGTGGCGCCTGAAAAGTTTGATGTTCATTTTCTCATAAAGTTTCGAAACTCTTCAAGTAAGATAAACTAGAATAGTATACGGACCGGCCGTGTTTTCGTCGTTAAATATTTTATAACATAATAGTCAAGATCAATAAAATTGGTAGGTTGATCTTCTTACGCTTTCAATCAGATAAAGATAAAATGTATGGTCATTTGTATGGTTTCGTAGGACTTATCACAGAGGAACAAAAATATATATAAATTAACGTATCGGCTGTTCCTCCAGTAAATTCACACATCTAAAATAAACAAATTAAAAACATGTACAAAAATACATTTCACATACTCTGTACATTTTGTACTTACATTTTTAATGTGTTTATTTAAGAAGCTTGTTAAAGCGATATTAAAGAAAAATTAAAATTAAAACCGTTAAAAAATGCCCAAAAAAGGTCGAGTGTCTTATGGAAGCCATACTCAATTACCAGCAGATTGTGATATTTCGTTACTCAAATCAATACGATTGAGAGCTGCTAAAATGGATAAGAAGCATATATATTGCGCAACATTTTTATTGTTTGTACTACGCCGAACGTCGCCAATATTCGAATGTCTACCATTTAGAAAAGAACGAATGTCTACCATTTACAAAAGTCGTTTATAAGTCTCCTTTCATTTCAATTTTAACTCAAGTTACAAAATTACATATCAAATATTAAGTCTGTTGTTGCTAGTTTGGAGAGAATATGAAGTGAAATAAAACCAATCGGTTGAAACGATAATAATATAGGATATTCAATCTATAAACGCACTTTTTAAAATAAATTTTGGAGACTCAAGTTGATTGAAATATCTTTGCGGTTCCGTTTTGTTTACTCGAGATTTTCTTAAAATTGAAGTCCGTTAAAACGAGTACCACTAAAAACAACGTTGAAATAGTACCTTTAAATTTTCTAAATAGTTTATTTCTCTTTTCGAGACGTTAATTAAATATTTAAAAAAGCATCTGAAAGAAATAAAATAATCCATTATATAAAATAAAAAAACTTGATTTTTGTAAGTTTAATCTATGCATTTATGTGTTAATTTCAAGACATCTAGAGAGGGCAGAGGCTATTGCTCATTTTAGATTGACTACCGGTCACGACTACCTGCAGATTCATATCCGTAGAATCAGAAAGTCTATGCG
Organism: Druceiella hillmani; assembly: GCA_039881145.1. NCBI lineage: Eukaryota > Metazoa > Arthropoda > Insecta > Lepidoptera > Hepialidae > Druceiella > Druceiella hillmani. The sequence continues at coordinate 2,206,281 of JAYKKI010000091.1, forward strand.
ACTGTACGCTAATGGACGGAGACCATCTTTGTACTTTGTAAGACTGAAATGCCCAACTAGTGACATTGTCGAACGCCACTGGGAGGCTCGACGTCGAATGGTCGAAGGACCATGGAAGGGCGTTGGCTAACTAACTCCACGCATTTATATACAATATTCACTTTATATTACTTAATGTTGTGACTTTTTTTGCCACTGAGCACTTGTGAGAAAATTAGTAGTAGAATTAACAATTTAATAATAGTATGACAAAACTATAATAAACTATGTGGTGCGTACACGTACGCTTATTAACAGAACCAACACCACTAGGACAAATTAGTCCTACCAAAAAAATATCTAAATAATTTAAAACAATATTTGTCTATATTCAAACTTATTACAATCACCGACTAGAAGAGTTAGCGTTTATATTAGCGTTTTTATGTATCAAGTTCTTATATCATTGGTTTATTCTCGGAATTACAATGACAATTTATACGCAAAACAATTAACATTCACTGACCTGAAGCTTTCTGCACGAGGTTGATCTTTGCACTCCCACGAACTCTTTACAGATGAGAGCCAGGAACTTCCAACCTCCTAGTTTCCAAACAGGTTGGCATTTGTGTAGATCAGGGTAACTCTTCCAATTGTATTCCAATTCCAAAATGAAGTATTCCTCGACACGAGCAAGTTTTTGACTCGCCGCTTATATCTAATACGATAAGGGCTGATTCAATGAATATTTCGATAGTTGCATTTAAATTAAACAAGACGAGTTTGAATCATTTACACCTATAATAACTACTTGATACATTAACATTTACGAACTCTTCGTGTATGAAATTACATAGATGGGCAATTCACAAGCAAAGTTTATTTAATTGTAAACTGCGGTTACCAAATCCAAATCTGATTCAACTTTAATTTAGTCGGATTACTTTTATCATCACGATAAAAGTACTTGGTTCAGCAGAAACTCAAGGAAAAATTAATGCAAATATCTAGTCTAGAAATTACCTACTCTTTTAAAAGTATGTAAAACGAAAGAAAAGAATGCAGAATTAAAAAAAAGACTGAACAATTTCCAAAAGAAAACCGAACATTCTAGACTAATCTGAATTCATTCCTAATTTTACTTTTTACATTCAGAATAATACTTCATGGCTTGCTACACATTTTAAAATAAAGGTTGCCAGCGCCATCTTCGCCCCGTTGAGAAAGGTCAAAAATGTCATTGAGATAAATTTATTTTTGTAAGCATATCAACCGATGATAATTCCTGAGGCTAATTAAATAATTTTAAAACTTAATAAAAATAATTATTTTTCATGTATATGTTTATCAATAACTATAACTTATTTATTGGCTAAATACTATGAATGGTTATACTGATTGATATCCATCCTTGCATTTTATTATTAATATAATGTGAACCTAAATTTGAATTCAATTTACATATTATATAGGCAAATAGTTTCATCTACTTACAAAATGTCATGTTACCCATTCTTATATAAAATTATGTACAACAGAACAAGTCGTTCGGTTTAAGCTTCAATTTAATCAAGATTGTTCAATGATAAAGTCATGAAAAATACTAGTAAATAACTGAATTATATTTTATTATATTTTTTTTAATATTATATTTTTTTCCAAGACTCAAGTAAAAACGAGTTCGTCGGAGGAACCACATCGCGAAATAAGTTTGGTGTAATTAGCTTGGAACACTATTGTCATAGCAAACTTTCAACGGATAAGGAAACGGAAGTATTTTTATAAGTTTCATTTTATTAAGTAAACACACTTTAAAGATGGTTTTATTTTTAGTCCACACGACCTAATAGAACATGTCTCGTTCCTTGTGTACAATACAAAACGCACAGGTAATTCCAATCGGCAATTCCATAACTGTTCCTATATTCATTCATTTATATTCATTTATATTTATATAAAGAATATGTTTACCTTTTGGAAATGCATTGAATCAAACGAAATGCATCCATATATATATCCGCATCGGTCACAAAAATATTCCCAGAATACCCGAATTCGATTAAAAATAATGTAAACACAATTTGACTTCCTTTCATTAAGAGATATCTATGTATATCTCTTAATGAAAGGAAGTCAAATTGTGTTACATTAATACTATTATTAAAATATCAGTCTGTTAAATAAAACGTATAATGTACGTGTTATAGTTTAGTTGAGGTCCGACTATTTTTCATCATTTACTCATAGTTAACTTTTAAGAAAAGAGATTTGTAGAAAATGGAACAAAAATAAAAAGGTTTGATTTTAAGAAAAATGATTTTTTTTAATTTCCCATAATCTAATACAACGTCCATATATCGTAATAAAATATGGACTCCAATATTTGTGTTTACAACGAAAGGTTGTGTTAAGCTAGCCAGTTTTAAATTATTTTGAAAATAGTACTTATTATTTTATGACTAGATGTTACTTATCTAGATCAAAACGATTGGAAAAAAAGTAAATCAATCGAACTAATAGCACCATCTAGTGAAATTCTTTAACATAATAAAGTGATGAATATATCAGTTAGAGTGTGTCAGGAAACTGTTCCTACTTACCTAGACGTCACTACTTTTTTAATGAATTCGTGTATTAAAGATATAATGACAAACATGTTTAACAAACATAATTTACAATATTCACCGAGGACACGCTCGGCAAAAAGGATATAATCGCAGTAATTTTTTGCACAAAATAGCAATTTATTCTCTGCGTTTATTCGAATTGTTTCGTTGTCAAGTACATGGCAACTCGACTGATTTCTCAATTTATTGAATGTAGTTAGGTATTCATTATTATATTTCATATATTTGAAATTCCTTCCATTACGTAGCCCAGCGGCAATATTTGGGATGTACCTTAAACTTTGGAGATTCCGAAATACTTAATAAATTAATTAAAACAATGTTTGTTACAAATTGCCTTTCTTAAGATTAAACCAACTTAACAGACTTTTACAAATTCCTTTTACTGAAATCATCCCTATGATATTTTATTATCAATGAAGTTCCAAAATGGTCAGCATACAGCAAATTAATTATTTAAATTGCTATTAAAAGCTTAAAGGTAACAAAAATAATGAAACACTCGATATACATTTTACATATTCACATTAAGAATGTTATTTTTATAGTTTCATAATAAACTAATATATAGCAACGTAAATATCACAAAAGTTGCACGTCTATAACAGGCACGAAAATATGCTTCGATGCCTATTTATTTTATGTATGTAGGTAGGTTCCATACACATTGGCACGGAGCTCTAATTGCAGTGGGGACGTACTTCCCCTACTTAGCCAATTTTTATGTATATTAAACGGTAGCCAAGAATTTACATTTATTATAGCGCTCAAAATACATGTAATTTTATATTCTCTGGTTAGTAGTCCAATGCTCTTTCAAGACATTAATAGTTCCAAATAGTATTTTAAAGATTGTGCTTCTTAATTGTTGTTTCTTCAATTAAATAAAAAAATTTACTTATTTTTTTATATTTATCCGAATTTCGGTAAAGCTAATTCCAATTTCATTTTCTCACTACAGTGAGAAAATGAAAGACTCGAGAAAAGTTACTAACTTATTATGTTTAATTTCTTTTTAATCTCAAGTCACTTCGCTCACAAACGCTTATTTGATCGTTCAGCAATTTATATAAGTTTCCTTAAAATTGTAAATATTGGTAAATTGTGTCTTTACTTTATAATTATATCTTCTAAAGTAATACTTTCGATTGATTTTCTCATCTAATTCTTCAAGATTGTTATATGAATCGATCTATCCATTTAGGAGTGTGAAGATTCAAAAAATAAAACGAAGTACTAATTAACCCTCTACTACATCAAACTCCTCTTTACCCAATCTTTATGTACCTTATTTTCGTATTACCCACACTCCAAAAATCTCCTTTTTTATAAAATATAAAATCCCAGCGTCAAGCATTCCGTTTAGTAATTGGCCGAGCGTTATCATGGCTCTGGAAATTTTCCTAGGATCCTGAATTGTGAAATACGCAAGTTACAAAAAAGGATTTCAAATGTTTTCTAGAAAAAGTTTAAATAAATTCATTTATTTTTCTTTGAGTAATGTATTACACTTTTCGGGAATGAAAGTGAAATGTGGTCTTAAGTGTAGATACTGTGCAAAAATGTTCCTAAGTATGTATGTTTGTATTAAATTGTTATTCCATAAGTAAATTGAGTGAAATATTTTTTAATTCCACAGTTAAAATAGAGCGCAGATACTATAAACAGTGTTGCCTTTATATGAGAGAAGAAATAATTTTCACTACATTTGCGTATGTCTTAATGCTATAATATTTTCTGATGAATGGAAGTAAGATTGCGTAAATGTTATGATTAAATTATTTTTGTTAATTATATATATATATATATATATATATATATATACATATTTATATATATACATATATATATATATATATATATATATATATATATATATATATATATATATCTATATATATATGTATATATATATATATATATATATATAATAGGTGTGTGTGTATCCAATAAATTTCTCTAGAATTTTGTTGTATAGACACAAATAAATTGATTATAATTTACCAGGAAAAATAAACTAGATAATTAAAAATATCGATAATATTTTAAGCAATAGTTAGGCCATGTCCCTATGAAGTGATGTTTACACAAAGGAAATTATCATATGTATTTTAAACAATATTTATTTCACAAAAACGACCTCAGGTGCCTTCTCCTTCTCATTACCATAATTTTTACGCAATTTGACTGTGCACTAAACTCGTATCGCATTTATATCAAAATTATCGTATCAGTCTGAGTACGCCATTGGAGGGGCATTCGTAGCTCTATAGGTAACTCCAATCTATCCGCGTCAACGTGTCGATGGACCACGTGACTTGTTACCTTTTGTATTCACTCGGTATGAGTATTAATTATAAACTTGCGGAACTGTAAAATTTTCTGTACGGTTTCTGCTTTGTGTATCTTGAATAATTTTATTGAAATAAATGCGGATGGCAGATAATGTTGTAATATGAACAAAGTACCGCACTTGAATAACATTTGGAAAATTGATACAATTTTCATAATTAACAAAATACGTGCTAATCGCTTCATAGATTAAGGTGTACCTCTGTTCAGACTCATAAGTTAACAGTTTAATATTTTGCGGTGATCGATGTGAAAGTGGTGAAAATTTACATTTACGAATGGGCTTTGTTTGTTTTGATTAATTATATTAATTTAACTTGTATAAGAAAATAATAGTGAGAAACGGTGCATGTGGGTCAAAGATTTTGTGTTTATGATCACCAAAAATCCACTTTTCAATTAGCACTTTGATTTACGGAAAAAATTGAGGAGAGGGAAAGTGAAGAGCGATATTTTCTAGCAGAAGCTTGATTAACCGTTTTTTATTGTATATCTATTCGTATCTAGTTTAGATAGCGTATCTACAACACATAAGAATAATACAATTTTCGCTAACGAAAGCAGTAAAAAGTAGAATAAAACGTCTATTTCTCAAAATAATAGTTATCAAGATGAAAATTATAGTGCCCACATATCGAAGGCGCATAGGTTGTAAAACAATTTAGCGATTTTTTAATTCTTAGAGCCGCCGCCATTTTTAAACTTTTAAACCAAATTTTCCCGTCTACTAACTTAACCTAAATTTTGACTTAAACTTATGTGTGTGTATGCGAGCATAGTGAGTGTGTATGTACACGTATACATATACGAATAGCAAATTGGGCCTTAAACTGAATCCCGAATATTTAGAAAATGGCTAAAAATTAATTTTACTACAAATTAACACACAGTTAAAAAGAAACTTAAAATGTCTATCCCTTAGAAAAAATACGACTCCCTAAACTATATTCGAGCATATGTGTGTGATTTGATACGTATGGTAAAGCAAGTGTAAGATTTTGATCGGTAATTTTATAATATATTTCTTATAGACTGATGAAAATCGCTTATTGGAAGAAGTTTATTTTAGGTTTTGCACAATCAGTCACCGGCTAAGTTCCATTTTTTAAGGAAGAAGAAAATGTATCAAAAATCAGGTAGCAGGAGACCAAGTAGGACGTTGTTGAAAATAAATAAGAGCTCGAAAATTAAATTCGGCAGTTGTTTATTATATTGCAGATCATGCCTTTAAAAATGTTCTAAAATGGTTCATAAGTCTAAAATTGTTTAAAATTATTCTATTTTGAATAGAAATGCGTGAACCATTTAATAGAATTAGCGAAGATAGTTATGCCGTACCATTTGGAAATTATATTGCCTTTTGAAAAATGAATTAATAAAATATTGAAACAAAAATGTTTCAAACATTTCGAAAGGCAAATAGCTAAATTGAAAAGTGGTGATTTTTTATGTAAAATTTATACTTCATGCTATAATGCAAGTATTTAAAAATGAAAAGTGAGGCGAAACGCTGTCGTGATATTACCGTTCTGGATTATCGCTGAGACATATAAAACCAATGTTTCTCTTTATATTTTGAACGAATCAAAGGATGATTTCGTAATTCTATGCCGTTTCAAGACTGATGTTTATTTATATTAAATTAGATTTGACCCAGGGTTTTGATCGCTTGAGAGAGGGAAAAGTGGCGTTGAATTTCAAAAACAAAATTCCTATGAAAATTGTACATCATTGGAAATGGTATTTAACTATGGTAAAAAATAGAAGCATGTGCCATACAATAAGTGTCTGTAGACGGACATGTTGCCGTTTCATATACAGTACATGTTTCAAACATTTCAGTACATGTTTCAAATATTTTTATATTAATAATATTTTAAATTTTATAGTAGTTAAATAGTGTCAATTTATCTAGCGAAAAATGTTAAAACGTGAAGATTTATTTAAAAAACTCTTTTAAGGACAAACAGAACTCTCACTCCGAAGGTTTCATTTACACTTCTGTACATAAACACATATTTGAGGATAGGTAATATTGTTATTGAATTATTTATAAATATTATTATTCATCATAATTTATCGCCTAGGACATCTTTCACAGGCGTACCAACATCGCTAATTTCTCAAACGCCATGTTATTTCGAATCACGCCTACACTTTTATTTGTAAATAAATGTTTAGAGATGACATTTTGTCATAATTTTTATTTTAATAGTTCTGGAGATAAGGGTTTGGTGGTCAATATATTTATGGACGTGTTCAGTCTAATACCTATATTTAAGGGCTAACCTTATACGAAATTCTGGGAAAATAGTTTGTTAATTTTGAACTAATCATAATTGGTCCTTTAGTTTATACCGACACATGAAAACAAAGATCGCCTCGTGAATGTGACGTAAATGGCGCGGTCTGTGTAGCCTATATGCGCCTCGTGCAGAGACCGCACAACGAGTTCACGCAATGACATTGTGTAGTGTATTCGCTTCAGTCAGCTGTACCTACTCATATCACTACATACATTCTTACCACTGAGTGGTTTCACTTGAGGAGTTTGGCTTAAAAATCCACTTAATCTAATGGAAACTGAAGTTGATTCGAATTGTTGATTAAATATTTTTAATGTCTCACATGGGAAGGAAAAAATTCTTTGAAATCTAAGATTTGAATGTATATTAACAAAAAGTAAATATGAGCTATGTACAATAAATTCGCTGTTACCGAAAGAGGCCGCGCGTACTCTTTTAACGAGTTACGTTTCGAGAACCCTTGGTTTGATTTATTCCATCGAAATGAAATTTATATACCTATATTAAAATGTTTAGTAGTAAAGATCATAAAATAAAAAAATATTGTTAATGAACATTTTCAATATACATTAAAAAAATTGTTCTATCATAAAAACCTTTTTAAATTTGTTTGACTGCTTTTCTTTCTCTTAAATATATGTTAGATATCGCAGTATATATTAAAATAAACCAAATAAACAAAGTAATTGAGCGGGTTTAAAAGTCTGAAGCCACATCACCGAAAGTATATGTCATGTTTACCATGATTTATTTAATATATCGCGTTTCTGTTCTTTATATTCACTGTACTGCATGTTACGCATCATCCAGTTTACTTTCCCCACGTTTACTTCACACTATCAAATATTTTGTATAAACTAAACTACTAATCCACATGCAACTATAAAGTAATAAACATCAATTTGTCTGGCTAATTATGAGAGAACAGGCAAAAGCTATGGATATTTATTACGGGCAATAATGAACTTCAAAATCGTATTTAGTTCTTGTTTTTGGGCTTCATTACTTACATGATTTTTTTTTGGATGAAAGTGCTTCTGCTGCTAATATACATGCTAACATTGATAAATAATTTATTTATGTCATATCTGTACACGCCTACTGACAATTATAAAAACATATATAAGATACAATTAGCTAAGGCTGAAAGTAATTTTAAATTTGCATCAGTTGTATTGAATGCAAAACTTTCAATATATGCTGGTCTGCATTTGCATTATAAGAAAAACGTTGTTGCTAATTGTATCAGTAACTGACAATATTGTAAACGTCGGTGTAAAACTTGAAATAATGCGAGTTATATATTACTGAGGAAAGCTATGCTTTACATATAGAAATATATTGTTCTATATGTAAAGCAAAGCTTTCCTCCTTTGTGGGATATTTTAAGTCAGAGATCACTATTGGCACTTCTGGTTTCGTGAGCTTCCCTTTCGGAGTTATTGATACTTCTTAATCTCATTATCACATTAATATAAAGACAATTTTTTGTAAATTATTAATCTGTTCGGTTATTTATCTCTGCAATGAATACAAAAGAGACATTCACATAGATTAACAAATTAAAAAAATAAATTCTGTGATACGGAATGAATTTTTACCTTGCAAATATTTTATAAAAGTATATTATGAAATACTTTATACTTCTCTAATTTTTTGTAAGTAGTCTTCATTAATTTTTAATTAATTTGAATTCATGACTAATAAATAAAATGGTGAACTAAAAACAGATAATTTTTTAACGCACCCTAAGAAGTATTATTACATGACGACAGGTTTGTTTGCTTCTGTATTAAAACAAAATGAGAACTAAATGATTACTATAATCAGTCTGTAAGTTTTTTCTTCTATATAAATTAAAACAACTACCTAAAATGGAATAGAATACAAGTATTTGTCGAAATTTACAAAGCAGATGTAATACAAGTACAGATAATAAGATAAATAGCAGAATAAGCATAGAAAATTGAAAATGCAGCGAGCAGAACGACGGTGCCATAACGAATTTCCTTTTACCTGCGAATTTTTTTAATCGCGTGCGCCTTTGTGCGTGTCCGCAATCGACGCGCAATTTGTGTGTCAATTTCTCGAAAATCTTTGAACATAGCGAGCTAAATCTGGCGAGAATCAATTTTGCTTTTAAATTTCTGCTAAATTTAATTACTATTCTTGACTTCTGGTGTCATACATGTAGTGAAATTTTTCTTTCCTTGGAGAAAATTAACTAAAATAAATCTCTCGGCTTAGTTCTCCAATAGTTATAATAACTTGACAATTTCAGAGACAATTTTCAGAAGGTAATATCTGCGCAAGATACGGAACAGGTTATCAGGATTCGTATTTACTTATGTAATTTGAATGTCGCCATATTTTCCCACGCACAGTTCTATAACACTGATCGAGAATCAATTAGAGCATTTCTTAGCGTCGCTTTGAACGAGAATAACTTCTCAGAGGTAAATCAAGTATTTTCTCAAGATGAGATAAATATTGAAGAAATTAGATAAAATATTCTAAGCAAAAACTCTTCCTGAAACGATCCTGTGATATTTGACTCTTTTGTAACGTTTCTAACGTTGTGTAACCTAAAATCTGTGAGGAATCAATTATGTCTCAGAGGATCTAAATTACTACATTCTTTGATCATACGGGTAAAACATCTAAAAGTTCACTACTTTCTCATAGTTCGACAGAACTACAATGAGTTCCTCACGAGACAGTGAGATTCTCTGATGATATTTTTCTTGAATTTACTTTATGATTTGAATTAATATATTCCATAAACCAACCCACCGGACGGTGCACGTAAGAATATCAGTATGAAGAAAGTTGACCAAAAGTCTAAATCGATATCTCGTTGGAAGTTTATAATGCGATAAAGTTCTAGTGTAAGGCTACAACTCACGCGTCGTTTAGAAATCTCATTATAATCCTCACGTTTAGCTTCAAACGGTGTCAGTAATCGGTTCAGTTGTAAAAATAACACATGTTAACCGTTTGTTTGTTTGTTGTTAACAATTCGTAGAACAAACTGTGGCCACCAAACTTTTAGTTTGGTTGTTCTCTTTAATAATTTTATATGATGTTGTCACTATGTATATTGTAGTAGAATTTATGTGCTAAATATTATTATAGCTATTTACTCTAACTACATTGACAGTAAATAAGAAACACTTCAACTTTTTACTGAAATGTATTCTTCTTCACTTGCCTGGCCACGGTAGGCAGAATTATTTATGCCAAACTACAACTTAGCTCTTCCTCCAACTATTTCCAGCTGACGATGTGTATCGAGTACTTGAAATTTCGTGGCTTTCATATAAAATTAACGATTAACAATTCATAAGTTTGAACACGTTGCAAATAAACGACCGGACACTCCCGAGTATCCAAAAGAGTGGGGCATTAAAATGCATACTAAGACTTTACTAGGCAGATTTCAAATGTAAGTGGACTTAAATTAAGTGCAAAGAAAACCGCTTTCGAGAAAAATACAAAGAATGGAAAAAATTTAATACCATATTATTTACCAAATGAACCTCAGTTACCGGGAGTAGACCAAGCAAAGAATTCATGGAATCAAGTGATCTCCCTAAGGATCAAAAGACAAAGAATTTGTAAGAATTTTTAGCTGCCGATGAATTTACAGAAGTGAGCATACGAACGTTAATGAGCTGTAGCACTTAAAAAGAAAATAGATATGATACCGATGCCAACGAATTTTCTGACTATGCATTTGATAGCGCAAAACTAGATGAACTATATATTTGGAAGCCAATAATATCAATAGTTCATAAGTTAATAATTTATGGTGCCACAGTCATTTCTCATGCACTTTTATCTGTTTGTTAGTTATTAGAAGAAACTAGTGAGGCAAGAAATCACCATTTTCGGTACTACCGAAAATATTTATGCACTAAATTTCACAAGAGTAAATTGCAATAGAAATGTGCTAATAGAGTTTTGTTAACCTACGATCTATTTTTAAATAAAATATGACCAAAATTGAAGTAAATAAAGCCATCATATCCCACTAACACTTTGAAAATTTTAATGCAAGACCATTTTGAAACTGAGTCAGGCATAGTAAAAAGGAAGCGGCCGAAAAGTAAGTTAAAAGCGCATTGAACATACTGTGATATTGTTTGCCAACCAGATTATATATTTTTAACCTCAATTATTAATATAAATTTGACCAAAAATTGGGTTCAAATACTCCTACATACAGCGGAAGAGCGATTTAAATCCAAGCGAATTCTAATAATTGGGGTTGAAAGCATTAAATTCCAGTCTATATTATAAATAGGATTGAAAGTTTCAATGAAGTTAGAGTTTTTTTTCACAATTTCTGAGTAGAAGAACCCACCAAGATTGACTTCCCGCCCTTGACGTAAAAGAACCCACCAAGATTGACTCCTACTTTCTGAAATAATGCCGCATCTGAAACTCAATCGTTAGGTAAGAATTTTGAAATATGTGTTTTGTGATATTCAATCATTCGCACAACCCACGATGTTACTTTGAATGGTTTCCTTGTTCCAATAGTCAGCACGTAAAATTTCCATTATTAAAGAAATACTTGCAAATAAATATCATATCTAATAGAAATTGTACTGTTGAATTATTAAAAAATTATAGAACGTACTTGGAAGTTTGTTGATATATTTATCGATTAGGATCTAGTACAAATCACAACCGCAAATAGTAATTTTGTAGAGTAGGAAAAAAAGGAAATTCAGTGATTGAGTCACGGATTATATGTGTACTCTCCATCATAGGTAATAAGTATCGCCTAAGAAAGAGAGTGATTTATATAAATAACTACAATACTACTATTTCAATATATACATACTCGTATTTATATACGAGTATATATATGTAGTTAGAGTTTTAACACAACAATTCTTTACGTTTTCAAAAATATGTATTACAGGGTAGTCAAAAGGCATGATAATTGGGTAGTTAGATTTAAAATTATTTTGCTACATTATTTTTTTGGTAAATTATATTTATTTTCATTATTTTTAAATCACATTTGTCTCAAAGAATGCATACATTTGGAACATTTTTCGATAATTGTTTTTTTTATATGAGGATAATATGTAAAATCATTTGTCATTATTTAATATATTTTGAATTGCCTGCATGTTTTTTTTACTTCTGAACTTACAGTTCTCTTATTCGATACAATTTTTTTTATTACGAGTCGCGATTTCGAGTCGCGTAAGCAACTAAACTAATCTACACTGACGAATCTAAACTATACATTAGGTAAAAACATATTTAAAAAAATTGTACATTATATTTTTTTGCATTGAAAATACATGAAATTTTGCGTGTATATTTATATCTAATGTAATTACAGTTTAAGGTATCAAGCAGTTGATCTGATAATGGAAGGTGGCCACAGCACCTCCGTTTGCCGAACGTTGAACGTTGAAAACCACCGTCACCGAGTTGATAAACGTCACCGGGTTGGCGCTCATAAGATTTTCCTCAATAAAAGCGTGGGTTATTGATGGTAATCGGAGTCTGAAGACGGAGAAAGATGCCACGATATTCTCAACAGAACAATGAAGCTCGAGGAACCCGCCAACTCATACTGAACTAGTGTGGCGGTTTACAATCTGAGTTACTAAAATTCTGTATTTTTTTTACTATGACACAAGACATATCTGTTGGTTATGCTCAAGAAAATAAAAATATCATGATTCATGTAACCGACTATTCAAGCTTAAGGTTGAATATCGTGCCAAAATGCTGTAAAACAGAGGTATATAAATATACCTTAATCGCTAATGATATTTGGCCCACCCTATTATGTAAATGACTTGCATGTCTACTTCGTAGCTCTCTGGGGGTCGATAACAATTAGTACACGGGCAGAAAAAAACAATAAACAAAGAAACCTCAAAACTTGAAAAAAATCTCGATAACATAGAAAAGAAATACAAAACTAGGACGTAAATATAAAGGAATTGTAATGAAACTTTTTAAAGACAAACTTGTGTTGAAAAGAATTAAAAAGAAAATATTAATATAATTACAGTATTTGTAGAACCGCAAAACGTTCATCGATCGAAATTTACTGAGTTCAACTTTGTATCTGTTGTGACCAAGTGACTCGAAGCGAGTATTCAAAAGTCGCAAACTAGTGACATCAACCTATTATATCGTAAAAATATTTTCTTCTTTTAATTCATGCCAATGAAAGCTTGTTCTAAAAAAAAACTTTTTTTGCAATTATTTAATTTGGGATAAATACGATCTCCAGCTCTTTGTGCATTTATTTTTTTGATAAAAGTTACGATCACTTACTTGAAGTTTGAGGTATTTTTAGTTAATTTGATTAATTTACATTAAAGATACCATTTAAAAAAAAACAGTATTGGTAATAAACAGTATTATATTAACAAATAATTGACTTTGTGTATATAACTCAAAGAGGACTAAGTGCTGCATAATAAAATCAAAAGAAATGGGTACGTAAAGTACTAACGACTCGACAAAATGGCATTTATTTGTTTTTGTATTCGAGTGGATAACAAAAGTTTTTGGTTATGTACGATGAGCGGGTGGCGGTGCAGTCAATCAAAAAAAAAAGCAGTCAAAAAAGTTATGGCATACAATCCCATTGTATATTCTCAGTAACTCGTACCAATTGTACATATGAATGTATTTTTATGAAAATAAAATGACTTCCGTCCGCAATTTCTTTACATATGATTGTTTATTCGGTATGTAAATAGTTAGTTAATGTGCAAGGTTTTCTAATAAACGTGAAGCAATTGTGTTTGTGTTGTAGAGATGGCATTATCCGTCCGGTAAATTTTCCGACATTTATAATTATGTGAACGAAATCACGTTTGTTTATATTAATGTAATAATGTAAACAAAAACATTTATTCTGCTATATAATATAAACATATAAATGTAAATTCATGAAGTTTATTAATACGATTTTTTAATTTCTTAAACCTTAAAGTATTTTCCTTAAAACAATATTTTTTATTACAATATTTTACTCATTATATCATCATTCCAATAATTCCATTCTGAAAGTTAATATAAAAATACTGACGTTACCAACGTCGTACAATACTACAAAATGTATTAGAACAGTAGTTAATAAACCAATACCGCTATAAATAGACTCGCAACCCCTTTCTTACTTGAAGCGTATTGAAGAAGCTAATTGGCAGGCATTGTTCGTTACATAATATAAGCATATAATGAGCTCCATACTGCTTACTGAGATCCGCCAATTATCGATACAATAATGTTCTTATTTACGAGTATTTCATTACACAAGAAATCTCAAGTCTGCCATAAGATGAATGTGCCTTCAGATCAAATATTAACAGTAATCGAGATTTTAATATTTATTCAACATTTTAGTATGTTACTTGAGGTTAATTTATAGCTATATATAAAGTAGTAGAGTAGTAGAGGGGGTAGAAAGCAAAGCTGCGGAACAGGAAGTGACGTGCCTAATTTAGTTTGATATCGAGAGCGATACCCGGCCCGACTGCTTTGTGGCTTACGCAACAGAGTGACCGAGCGTGATAGGTTATTTTCATTGACCTATGGTTTAAATAAATTTCACATACGATTGACCCTGAAGGAATTATTTTATGTCACATACTTGGACGAAAGAGAAGTTATGCTTAAGAATTCCTTAAACGTATTGAAAATGAGGTTCGCAATTATTCTGCGATTTGATATTAAATGATGATATACTTACGTATTTCTTCCTTCTCCTCTGACCGTGGTCTATTTTCTTATATTAATATTGCCGCTGGACTATGTAAAAAGATAATTGCCGAGAAATTATAAAAAACATCAAAACAGTACACCGTTTTTCATATGTATATGTGTGCTTAGTTTAACGTAGTTTGTGGAATTTATTGTTACTTATGTTATACATATATTAAATATTGTGCATTACATAGATGTATCTTGTAAAATCTCAAGATGATTAAGGGTACGAGTATAGAGGCCACAACATTATAATATATTATTTAAATTATGAAAGAGGAGAACATAACATAGTCATCAATAACAGCTGCTCCTCATATTATCATCCAGAACTTCGACTACTCTGCAATAACTGAAGCTAGCCTAAATGTTATCGCTTAGGTACGGGTAATACGCAGCGTTAAGACTCCTAGATCGATACTCAGGAAGTTTGTTCGCCGAGAAAACCATTATAAGGTTCGGTTTTTTCAGAAATCGTTAATAGGATAAACCCGCATTTTTATAAAAGAATCGCCCATATGGCCACAACCTTTGTTGGCCACGAGACAGGATAATTATTGTAATGTTTCCGGACGGGTGTAAGGAAATTATTACACGTGTAACTAATGTAATAATTTTAAAATTATTACAGTTGCCACCTGTATAATCTTTAAAATTTACTTGTTACATTTTTATTTAACTACTTTATTTTATAATTTACATTTATTTAATGGAACACATCACACGGCTCATTTAAAATATGAATCTATTTTTAAAGTATGCATTTAATTTGAATTACACTCCGAGCGCACATTTTGTTTTTTGCCTATTGCGTCGGGCGCCTAGTCTACTGCCATGTCGTTCGTAATTGATGAGTCTACTAGCATAGATCACGAATCCTAAGATTATCTATGCCACAGTTATAAGTATTGTTTTTCTTTGTATTATTCGTTATATTAAATGAAGTTAACATTTTCAGTGTTATTTTTTGTTTGGTGGATTAGTTTTATATTTCTATTAAGATCGTCAATATTATATACTCTGTTTACTTGTATTAGTCTATTTACTTGATTAAGCTGTTTTATGTTGTATCTACTTTTTTGTTTTGTAGTTTATTTTTGAAGTCCAACTTCTTTAGGTGCATTGTGAAAAAAATGATCAGTGTGAAATTTTAAAAATAAAAATGAAGTTGCCACGGTACAATAACAAATCGATACCCTGAAGTTTCTCACTAAACATATACTTATTTAGCTTATTTGGCTTTCTACTGTGAGCCACTCATCTGCCAGACCGTTTCGAATTCGGCATCATTTATTTGCATTATAGGTTTTTAAATACTTAAGATTAACATATTAGAATATTCAGCATATTCATTTCTTTTTATTATTAATTAAACTTTATTTTGTTTTAGTAAATTTAATAATTAACTATATACATATATTTAAATTGAATTGAATGCCAAGTATTCGTTTAAATTTTTTAAATAATCAAACTGAATTTTAAAATTACTTTAAATTTAATTTAATTAATTTAACGTTATAAGTAAGATTTTTCACTATTCTGTATGAGAAAATAACAACTTTGACGCGAGATCATTTGGAAATGGTCTAGAAGACAATGGAAAGCCAGCAGAAAAAGAAAATAGTGGACTACTTATATATCAAATAAATTTTAATTTTAATTTTTGAAATTTAATTATTATATTGAATTTACATTTTACCAACCGTGTTTACAATCACGGTCCAGTCCTTTTATTATTTTATTTCCATTAATTATTTGTGTGCTGAATAAAGTTATTCTTGTATTATGTCCAAGAAGTATAACTTTTAAAGCGTGTACATATACACACAATGTTTTTCATTTTTTTTATGTCACGGTTCAGGCAACCGGTTAAATCTTCTGGGACATATTTTGAGTGGACCAGCCTTATAATTAGAGTGTGACGCGCCGTCAGTCGCACGACAGAGCTCGGCGAGAACGGATGTATATCTGCACAGTGCTTGGTGTAGTAAGTAAGCCAGTGCTTGGTGTAGTAAGTAAGTCAGTATATACATCGTAGAAGACAAGGTCTGCTACAAGTGACGACGAGGATAGAGGTTAGTGAATATTATACTATTGAATTAATATTTACTTTAAAGTAACCAATTGATACATAGGGCGGACTTATTGCCAAGAGAGCAATCTCTTACATCCAACCATAACACAGTCCAGCCCCGTTCGACGAACGGCATCGCACCCGGGTCCCCGCGGTGAGCCGCATCGTCAAAGTCCGTGTGCCTTGTGATCAACCCAACACACCACGGCGACGTCGAATTGTTGGTTATTGATGATAATTATTAATTATAAATTATTAATTATCGATGATAGAATTATTAATTATAATTTATTGAAAATAGGAAGGAGATATGGGTTGCAAACGATTTTTTCCAATTTATGTTTATGGGTTTACTTACTACACGCATAAACCTAATTAATGCAAGGAAACAATAAATAATTATATTGTTTATTGCATTTATTAGTGGAAACCACTTTAAAACTTTCCAGTTAGCGGGGAAAATTTTAGATCAGATTACTGGAATGTTCAGAAATAATTATATTTCTAATTGAAATAATGTTTATCAGCCATCTACAACGATTTACTTAAATGTTTACTTGACATGAATAAAATTGTTTTGACATGTTATGTAGGCACAATATTATAGTAGGCAAATTTATATATTTGCAATATGCAAGGCAACAAGTGTCATATGTTTATTATACTAAATCCAATAATCTTTTATGAGCAACATAAAACGATTTACTTAGATCGAAATAAAAAAAAATTAATTGACGCGTTAAACAAGTAAAATGAATATAATATTTATATTGTAAAAAAATAAGAGATAACTTCCCTTCCTATGTTATAACAATCGAAATAAGAGTGAATTAATTGGACTGTAGCTACGTTCAACGAAGACAATGATATGATCTAGTCCTATCAGTGGCGCGCAGTGCCATGGGCAATTGCATGTGGCTTGCCCTGAACATTTGGCATATATTAATCACATATTTACAAAAATTAAAACATATTTATTTATCAAGCGAATTCCGTACTTCAATGTATGGTTTACGGTACAAATCTACAGGGCGAACGTACCGGTACGTGGAATTTTATATAAAACCTACAAATTTCCTTCTTATCAAATTACAAAAAACTTCTCGAATCGAAAATCGGGGCGTCAGTTCGTGGTCTCGTGGCGCGCTCAGGCTTGCTAAATTACCTTCGGCTATATTCAGACTGAAACGATCCCTTGTTGTGACAATCGTATGCAAGCGATAGATCATTGTTTTATTATAACCAAATCTCTCTGCTATCAGTTTACTATTCTCGATCGAAGGTAGTTTTGTAAATAATTTTGATAGTTTTACCGATTTTGGATACACGTATTATATTTTGTCAATGAGATGCTTACTGTATTATACGTTTTCTTTGTGCATTGAATTTGATGTTTTATTATTTTATTTTAATGTGCATTTTCGTTGTGAAAGTAAACAAACAACAGCGATATCGAATGTTGCTCTGTTTATTATGCGATTGAGGTACAATTTGTCAATTCTTCTTTTAATGAAATGAATTGTATAGTTGGGAATGGTAGATCGAAGCCAATTTTGAAACTTTATGTTCACAATAAATCTAGTATACGACATTTTCACAGTAATTTTTACGATTGGTATTAGTGGTTAATCGGAGGGTGCATTTTGAATGGGATGTTTTGCTGGCCTTGTTCGGAGCTGAATATGGAGAATGGAATAAGGGTGGTTTTAATGATCTGGGAAATTTGACAAGTTCTGGTGGGAGATATGCTGGTTCTGAGAAGCATTTATCGTGCGACCTATGGAATTTTATCTCTTCGCTTCGTCGAGGGTTTGTTGTTTTTAGGTGATTAAGTTATAATTATGACATCCCATTTCCAAAGATAGTGATTACCATTAAAATTGATATGAATTCATCATTCAATTGGTTACTTTTTCCCATTAAATTTGAAATATGTTCTTCATTAAATTGGAGATGAGTTCACTACTAAATTAGTTATGTTCACCATTAAATTGGTGATGTTTCCCATTAAATTGGGAATAGGATTTCGTTTAAATTGGAGATGAGTTCATCATTAAATTGGTTATGTTTACCTTTATATTGCTGGTGTTGCCCATTAAATTGGGAATATAATTTCCGTTAAATTGGAGAATCAATAAATTGGCGATATTCACCAGTAAATTGGTGATGTTTCCCATTAAATTGGGAATAGGATCTCCATTAAATTGGAAATGAGCTCACTATTCAATATCTATTATTAGTTAATTAGAGGATACTCTCATAGTTATCATACAAACAATTCAAGATGTCCAAGACTCATCTTGCGTCTAATCTTTTATGATCGCCATTAAAATTAGATTAGAGATTAGATTAGAGGAACAGTGAGTTAGATTAGATTAGAGGAACAGTGGAAGATGTCTTTACAAATTGCCTTGAAATAACCAACATAACAGATACAAGTATTCAAAGCTAGTGGAAAATTCGATGTTTTGAAATAGCTATCGTAAAAATGTACGTTAAACGTATGAAAGACGCATATATTTCGCAAAACGGAAAGGGATAGGTGGAAAAGTTTTAATAAAAATAAGGTATACCAACTACATAAATTCGGTAAAGAATAGAAAAACATTTCGACTAGGGAAAACGTGGAAAAAATATTTTTTTAAATATTTTAAAAATAGCGGACGCAGAAGTGCTAAGTACAACTCGCAAGTTTCCTCAATTCAAGCAATAAGATATCATGACATGGAATATGCTGTAAAACTAGGTTAAATAAAAGGAAAAGGAAAAATAGAACAAAACCAGAAAGAATAGAAACATTAATAAGAACTGACAAAAACAGGATATTTTGAGATATTAAGGAATTAACCATATATTTAAAATGGATAAAGAAGCAATAAAAAACCTAATATTAAAGTTTCAATAGATGCGACTGGTAAATATAAAAAAGGATTTTGACAACGAGAAACTCAAAGAATTACGTGTAAGTAAACATTTCCTAGCCTAGAGCAATAGGTATTTTATAGGGTTCATTCGAAGCTGAAATGACAAATGAAAGAATATATCAATATATCATCTATATTATAAAAAATAGATCTAGGATTTTGCTGGACAATGCAACGGTGATATGCTTAATGGTTATGAAAGTAAAACATGATATCGAAATTAAATGAGCAAATTCCAAAATTGGAAGAGATTTTGGCAGGAATTTTGATTACATACAAGCCTAGTGAATAACACTGTTTTATATTGAAGAGAAAAATCAGTTATTGGATTTTGATAAATTGGAAATGTAAACCAGTTATCTTCATAAATATTTGCCTAGTGTACCCATATTAAAAACTAATGGGAAAGTACGTTTAACAACAGATATAAAACGAGCAAATACAGCAATACTACCACAGAATTATATTATATTATATGAAACAGTTGCCAACCAAGATAAACAAACCAAAATAATTTGCTAAAATGAATCTTGGGGAGTATGTTGATTTTAATCAAATTATGCATACCTACGATAAATTTACTTAACGGCAGCAGCAAAGAAAAGCATGAGTCATAATGATCGAAAGTATTACTTAATAAATATCCGAAGAAAATAAACCATTACACAAGTACATGAAAAGCTTGTTTGAAATTAGTGCATCGAGGATGATTAAAAGATTACAGAGTTTTCTTAGACTAATAAATTGCATTAGTAAAATAATCCCAAATTTTGGCCTCAAGGGCTAAACTGCTAATAGAGCAGGCGAGGAAGAAATTTGTAAAAAATCAAATTGAAAATTTTGGGCAGTCAAATGAAGCATACATTCAGAATGAATTAACTGAAAGGAAACCTATGATCTCAAGGATAAGAAGCAAGTAACAACGGATGCCAGATCCCGTTAGGACAAGGACTGTTGTAGTACAGACAAATAAAAATAGGCCTAAGATAAAGTCAAAAAAATTGTCCTAAATAACGCGTATGGATATCAGATTCTAACAGACTGAACGAAAATATAGCCAAAGAGGAAAGTAAGGTACTTGCTCTTATTTGGGCTATCGAGCATTTTAAGATGTTATTTTATGGCAAAGTGTTTGAGTCATTAACAGACCTTAAGTCACTTGAATTGTATTTAATCCAACATCAAGTCTGTGGGCACATGTTAAACAATGCTCCCCGATATACATACTGCAAATATAACATATTACAGATCCGCTAGGGCGTTTATCTAAACATTCAAATTTTTTTGACTGATACAGGACGACTGTGTACAAAAATTAGTACAACTGGTAAGACGCCATTAAATATCTATGCGAGATGTAATTACGAGCTCTAAATGTAATATGAATGTTATAAATGTGGGAAAATGTGCATAGGAATTACGTTTTTATGAAAACGGAATCGTAAATTTACGATTCCGTTCCGAAAACTGATATTACGAAAGTCATCTTGGAATAGTGGCTATGAGAGTTGATAATGTTATTGTGAGGAATTACGAAACAGTGGAAATACCAAGACCGTAGGTGATATATGCAAAGATAGTGGAAGGTTATTGAAAGATAGTTTGAGTTGAGACTATTGAATACTCAAACGAAGATATCATAGGAATACTCAAACGAACGATTAATATGAGGGCTAATTGTAAATATCGATTAGTTAGAATCGATATTTATATAATTGCCGTATTGATTAAACTAAACTCTTTAATTAAACGAATTCATTAATAAGGAAGGGATGTAGTGTATGTACACTAGCGTATCCACGTAATATATACATACACTGTCTCGCTCGCGCAAGTGTGACGCGACGCGCCATCAGTCAGTCGCACGACGGAGCTCGGCTAGAGCGGACGAATACCGCACATTGGTACTAGGTATAGTGCTAAATAATGCAGTAATCACATCACCGTTAATTATTAATGTCCAGACCAGCGGATTGATCAAAATATTAGTTGGCAGCCTTAAAGAAATATTATCCATCTATTTCTTAGCATACTCTATCATGCATCTTCAAAATTTTCGTCTGGCTCAAAATTAAATGTCTCTGTCATAAATTAATTTGACCACTGGTTGACTACGGAGATAGCGCACATCTCCAACCTCGTCTTCAAAATTTCTCTTTGGCGGAAAATGTGATCATTTTTCCAAACACAGGTCACGCATCAAAATAACGTCATCAATCGACGTCTACTTCACGTATTTATAATTATATTTAACGTATTAAAAAACCTCGCAGTCCGAATGATCTCATTGTCATATTTAAAGACTCATCTGTTCATGCTTTGAGGCCACACTCTCAAAGCTTAGTCGCTCTATTTATTCCCAAACATACGTCTATTTATTATGAAAAATATTTTCTATCCAAGCAGCGACCCTCTATAATCAGCTGCTGCTTGATTATTTTGGAGCTCGCCAAACATAATTTACTTTAAAGTTGTTCAATAAATAAATATGTTCAGTTGAAATCTAAGGCTTCAACAATCAGGTGTTAAAAATTTTCTTGACTACGCGAGTGATAATAACTCAAATATGTTTGTATAATTAAAATGATGATATTTCTAAATTACTAATTAGTAAAATTGAAAAAAAAATCATCATCCATCAAATAAAAGCAAGATTAAACCCACATGTTACAATTACATTATAATTAATTTTATCTCATATTTATAAATGAGATCTATCTATTAGAGATATACTAATCAATAAATTTACATTGTTCAATGGAAATGCTTTACAACCTTAAATATTTATATTTGACTAAACCTATACGAAACCCTCATAACATGAATTATACATTTTATTATAATAAAAAGACATTTCCGTCTGACTTTAAAAGTTTTTTTGAAACTATTATATACATTTAACTAGGAAAAGAGAGTAGTTGAAATTTTTTAGGGAAACAGTTAAACTCAACGATTAAATTTGAATTTTTAAAACTAACTCGCTCAATTTTATTTATAAAAAATCTTTTAGCAGAAAATGTGACTGATAAAACCCCGTAAAATACCATTTCTTTATATATTGTAATTTTTTTTCTTTTTTTACGTTTAATTCATGTAAGTTATGAGATGAATAAAAGTTTATGAGGTCAATCAATTTGCCAAAATTGATTATCAGTAGCACTTTTCGAGAAAATTCCACGATGGTGCAATGCCGCGTGCCATGCCAAATTCCACGATGGTGCAATGTCGCGTGCCACGCCAAATTCGAAATTACTTTACACTTCTGCGACACTGATGGCTTTTTAAAGTAAATCTTCTTTCTTCTAGCTATCATACATAAATACAACACTTTGTTAATTTTTCCATCGACATATTTCACGTTTCTGAGTTGATTTCCAATATAATATTAGTATTTATATATATTTTACCTCATATTATGTACTAAAACTGTATTTAGAGCAAAGGTCTAAATACAGTTTTAGTAAATAATATAAGGTAAAATATATAAGGGTGAAAGTAAATATTCTTAAACATAGAAAACGGATGATTTGGCAGGAATTCAAAAATATGTTAACGGCATAAACTCAAAAACAAAAGAAGTTGTCATATTCCAACTTACCCTCGGCCCGTCAACTTATTCCAGAAATTGAATTTCTGATTTAGACCTTACGCAGACTGAACAATGGGGTTTAAATGATAAAATACAAGGTAGTGATTAAGTTTTAAAATATGTACGTCTGACTCTCGAACTTCCAATCAAAGAGAATTTAATAACCCAATAAGGGATCTCAGTCTAACAAAAGAATCTTTAGATTTAAATTAAAATACTTTAATGGCACCAGACACAGGAATTACTTTGCATCGAACTGGAGACAAAAGTTTGCCAATTTTTTTTCACACAGAATAAATTCGAGTTTTATCATCAGAATGACATTTGGTTATTACAAGGTAAATGAAACATTTCTAAAGATGGTATATAAGAGAAGCTTAAAATGTTCTATTTCTCGATAACAATAATTATGATTATGTACTTTAGTACACTTGAAAACTATAAAAAATATGAATCTCTTACTTAGAAATGAAAAAATTAAACATTGGTACAATTGTACAATTTGCGTAGACTTAATATCGTAAGCATTATTGTGAGTCAACAAAGCTGCCATATAAAACATCCGTCTCTTCTATATTTATAGTATATTCGGAACATGTAACAACGTTTGTCGCAAAATGTCTGGCCATCGAGAGAGAAACTGGTTCTTTTTAAGTAGAATGACGTGGTATTAACAGAGATTGAAAAAAAAACTAAGTAATCACCCAAAAACAAATCTAAAAGTGTATAACCAAACACTCAAGAGTTTAATTATTATGATATTGATAAATACCTACAGCCTCGAAATTAAAGTTGCAACTAAAATACTTAATTGGGACCAAAAGTACATTTTTAACATTTGACTTCACCGTTACGAAGATTTTTATTACCAGCTTTCAACAGCAAAACATAAACGACTTTATTGAGCTATTAAACTACCGCCACTCGCAAACATTTTAATATACATAAAAAGGGTATTTGTCTAGTTATAGCAGAACGTTTTCCTTAGCTTACCGACAAATTAACGAAATACTTAAATTTATCACTTAAAGCCAAGCAGTATTAGTATTATTCTATTTATGCCGCTAATAAAGAGCTTAAACTATTAAAACTTCACTAAAGTTAATTTCGCTCATGTAGCGCAACCCTAATCGTAATATTGCGATCTTGAAAATTTAAAAAGAAACTTAAAACAGGAAGAGTATTAAAGCTACGAAAATAATACGCATTTTTTTAAAGCAGCACAAATTCTTTTTCCCCTTAAATTTCTGATATGTAGCTAGTTTAATTAATAAAATTGTTATTTTGAAATTAATTTATATTTTTATGTAATATTTTTAAAAAAATGTAATAAAAATTAATCAAACTCGTATCATGAAGTTTCTATTCCCATCTGTACTTTAATTATGAATAGATCTTTATTGAAATCCTTTAATGCAAATTTTTTCTATCAACTTGAAAAACAGCGAAAGAAATTACTTCAGACTCGTTAAAAAAGGGTACATTAGTGGGATTAAGATATTTGAACGATAATGCGGTGCATTCACTTTTTTAAGCAGAAAACATTAAGTTCGTACAATATCAGTCACAATAACTCTAACGTGCAAATAAACACACTGCCTGGGCTGACATCTATAGAGACGTATAATTAATATAACAGTTGTTTTCCAACAATTTCGACAATAGGAATAATAACCAATGTACCAAGCATTTATTTAAAAAATAAAAATATATCCGTAATGATTTGTAAATTGTGTTATATTAATTTGTATTTCTTATACAAATTCTATTGCAAATTCAAATGCATATCTAGATAAATAGCCATTCAAACATTCTGAAATGCTATTGAACACAAAAAATAATTAATTAATAGTAAAGGTAAAAAAGAATTTTTACGTGGTGTCGTTTCCTTTCTCTATGTTCTGCGTGATATTCCCGAGTCTTAAGATAGATTTCAAATTGTTCAGGTTTATATAAATTTTTCAATGTTAAAATTGAAACTGTTTTATAAATTACATCGCAAAATCATAAGATGACAATAAGTCTAAATTATTTTATTAAATTTAGTCAATGTTGCTTTTTGGAGAAATAATTTTTTAATTTTTTTATCTCAGAATTTTGCAGCAAAAACTAATACAATTTAAAATTTACGTTACTTTTCTTATTAGTCTATGAAATCGTGATAACTTTTAATCCGCTGATATTTAAATTAATTATTAAGGTAAAAAATATTTGAAAATCTTAGTAATTTAAACTACTAATATTAATATAGTATTTGGTGAAACTTGGAATTTTTGCTTAAACAAGACAATATAAAAGAAAGTTATTGTGCATTTATTATAAAATAAAAACATATTCTTATATTCTGGATAAAATTTTGATTCAGGACTACTCGTAGTATGTTCTACATGTCAAATACAGCAATTTTTGAAACCTCAAGTCCAATATGATGAGCACATCATTTCGCTCTCATGTGAATCCATTAGAATAAACTCATATGTACATCATGAAGAAGATTTCCAATGAAATCATCGTCGACAAATATGCGAATATATTTAACTTGAAAATGTCTGATTTTATTATTTAAGTAAATTTTCTCGTCTTCCAATTTTTCTTTGGCATACACAACTAAACCTTATTATCCTCCCATTGTAAAAGGATCGTTCGTGTATTTTATTTACTCGTACAATGAATAATGGCGAATAAAGAAACATTACTTTCTCTGTATCTTTTTTTCAGAACATACGCAAATGAAGCGACATTCCTACGTTATAAATTATGTTATAAAATACTTAGGTTATATGTAAGGTACTTACACACTATACTTTTAAGTTCAATTAAATGAATGCGTTTAAGTACTACGAAATTCACTGATGCGATCTATTTTGATGAAAAGCCCTTCAATTTTATTAGCATTTTACCATTATAAAATTATAAAAAGTATAATAAACATTTGTTCTTGAGATTGGGCAGAAGAGTCATTAATTTGTTGAATCGGGAGACGAAGTTTGACCCATATTAAATATTAGCAAAGATTGAATCTTTGCTAATATCCCACCTGAAGATGTTGTAATACAACGAAACCTAGGTCGTGGTAAAGAAATTAAAGAAAGTAGAAATAATACTACATCACGTAGTTTCATTTATTTATTATATCTATTTATAAAAAAATTTACCATTTTTAATACTCATAATTTTTGTTTATAATTTTCAAAATAGCAGCCAAGGACAGTCATATTTTATAAAAAGATAGTTCCTACTTATTTATCGAAGAATTAATGCGTCAATTTTTATCAAGGTTTAAACTAAAGGCTTAAAAAAGATAATATTTGGTATTTATACATAGACTCAACCAGTATTATATGTACAGTTTTGTACCAGTATTTGTCCGTAGATTATTAATATTCAGTATGATATGTGTACAGTTTTGTATAAGTGTTTATGTTTTTTTTCTGAAAATTTTCCAATATTTTGGAATAAAATTTATTTTCCTCGATAATAAGTTAAGCTATTCTACGACATTATAGTCAATCGACTCTATGTACGTTATTGTCAGGAATTCTTCTATACTTAAAAATTTTAGTTTAATATTTTTCCGCGGTACATTTTCTCTAGTTAATTTATCCCTATCATCTTTCACGGGGCTGTGATAATGAAGTGACATATGATAAAATTTTTTATAATTCTTTTTCATACCGAAAATATCATACAAGTAAAGTCATTGTTGAGAATGGTTAGATAGTTCGCGTATTAAAATTTCTAGCTGAATGTATAGAATGTGATATAAATAAATATAACTTTTTCGAACGATTTTTAGAAAAATACATAAAAGCTGCTGCCGAATGAAATTCATAGGTCATGAATAGTTTTGCAAGTTTTTAATTTTGATTTGAGCACAAAAGTTTGGCATTTGAAAAAATATAAATAAAAATTATAGTTTACTCCTACACCACGTCTACAATTCCAGTAGTTGTGAGTCCCTCGAATCCCAGCCGTATCTACATTATTAAATATGCATAGGACATTTTTCGATTAATAATTTGGGAGCACTCACAGAACCACATATCTTACATGGGCGGAGAGTCAAGGCAACGAAAAGCTTATAAACTTCAGACACATCTCAGAATTATTTCGAGCCTAGTGTAATGATTACTCATTTATATACGTAATTTCAAACACGTTTAAATTCTTATAACGTAACTGCGAAATATTGGCAAAAATTTAATTCGTTTTACATATTTTTGTTTAATGAAAAGTTGAGATTTCTTACAATCAGGTTTTATTTAAATAATTATGTTAAAGAAAATCGTAATTAGAATAAACGGATAAATAAACACGTAGTAAGTTTAATAATACATTCTGAGTAACGTGAGTTTAAAACAGGATCGCACTCCACTGAAATAGAAAAGAAAATGAGCAGCAAGTTAGTATTTACCATTCGATGATTTAGCGTTCCGCGTACGTTTTGAATACGTTCAATTTAGGCTTCCTTAAATTTTAAGCTTATTCCAAGCAAAGTCACAAAAATCTTATTGGGATATTATATTTAATTGTTATAATATTTCAAAAGAAACACTAATTTCAAATTGTATAGTTTACAAAAGTATTTTGAATCAAACACACATGCTTATTTTTGTGTCTTTTGTAGTGAAATTACTCTGGATACGTTTATATTTGAACTATTCCAATATCGAATTATAACAATTCCCATATTCCACTTCATAATTATTTTAAACAGAATTTTCATAAAAGCACACTCCAGAAGGAAGAGCTATCGGAAGTTGAATTCGAATTGAAGTCGAAAGTTGAACTAATTGAATTAGGCTTGCCGTGTTAGTAGTTTCCGGCGCGCACGGCGCTGTCGGGAGTCGCTCCGCGAGCGCTCCGACCGCTAATTGCCCCATTCATAAGCCATTTACGGAGTCAATCTTCCTAATTACATTGGCACATCATCGTCTATGTGTTTACATTTATCCTTCTCCACGTTCCATTTGAAAAATTTGGTACATATTTACATCATAAATAATGTTGGCTTTGAGTAATTTATTCGCAATCGAAATATGAAGAATATATATAGAATACAGGTCACCCTACTATAGAACGGTTGGATTACATATGAAAGGATTTATTTTTTAATGAGATTAGCATATCTTTAAACCAAACATTGTGATATGATTTGCACTTTTTTGTCTCTTTTTTTAGTTAAAGTACAATCAAAATTGACTAGATGTAACACGAACTCAAAGCTAATCACAGAAAATATTTTTCGTTATGTGAAAAGGATCAGGACACCGAAGTGTAGTGGAAATTCTAGTCTAAGTGGACACTGCTATTTATTCAATACTTCAGTTATCAATTAACGTAGAATACAAACAAAAAACTATTATCGTGTTGAAAATACAATATTTTTCTTGGTTTTAAAATTTTTCTAACTGTCAATTCCGTCTTCGTGATTCGAATTGTCATAATCACCCTTTGACCGCAGCATCATTTGAATCTAAACAGAAAATCAAAGTAAAAATTCGTAACATGTTTATTTAGAAAAGCATTTAGTCGCAACACTGAGGATGTAATTGTAACTGTTCCTGAAATTATTACTAAATAATACTGAATTAATTTTATAACAATAGTAAAATCAAGTGTAAGATTGAATCATAAACCGAGAGTCCTATACCGATATTGCATAACCATTTACTCCAAACTGCATGATATCATAAACTTCTTTTCAAAAACGTATTTGGCGAACGCGCTAAGTGACTTACAGATTAAGACAGACACTTCGACATCCGAATGATGACGACAACATCGGAGACGTGAAACAAAATTAAACATAACTTTACACTTGGCAGCGACGCATGTTGATTTCGTTAACGAATTTAGTATGAGTGTAACTGATCCGAACATTCGTAAATGCGTGCATTTTGTTTTGCACTATGCAACAAACATGGTAGGGCTGATGTCTAGAAGACAGCTTTTAAGAGGTAACCCTTAAAAGCTACCTTGTTGGCTCTTACGATGTGCCATATTTAGGTAATTCATGAATAAATCATTCCAAAATTCGAATACAGCACAAATGGAAGTTTTAATAAGCACAAATTGGCTTTTAAATATTATGTAAATGAATGATATAATGGTAATTATTGTAGGAGAGTGATACCTTCTTAAATAAGACGCATTTGCGTAATGGCAATTTCTAAACTATTACGCACACAGACGTAGACTTAGATCTTCGTTTGATCTCCGTTTGGCTCGCATAGTGCGGTTGCAGTGCCGTCGACGCTTTCGTTGAAATAAAGTAGCGCGTTTTTTTGGCGTAGCATAAACAAAGCAGACAGAAATGGGCTTAGTCTTAGAAAAATAATATGTAATTAAAAAAAACTGAAATATTTAGAATTTGAAAAATTAACCATTTAAACGATTCATAGAGTAAAATGTAATACAATTTGTAAGCATAACACAAAAGAAGAAAAAAGACCTTAATAAACTATATATTTTAAATATGTATCGGGCATAAATTATTTTTTAATTAAAAGTAAAAATTGAAAGAAATACTTTTTAGAAATGATTAAAGAAAATAAATATTTATCGTTTTTCCAAATGTGAACTATAATTTAAATATATATATATATATATATATATATATATATATATATATATATATATATATATATATATATATATATATATATATATATATATATATATATATATATATATATATATATATATATATATATATATATATATATATATATATATATATATATATATATATATATATATATATATATATATATATATATATATATGTATATATATATATCGGTATCTGTATCGGGTTATAATTTTTATGGGGTAATGAGAAATTATTTTCATTATAGTCCGTTTTAAAAACGTAATAAATTTCAAAATTATTTTATTAAATTATTTTTTGGTGATTTTATGAACTGTTTCTTAGCGTTGTGTGTGTGAAATTGTTTCAAGTGCTCAAGGAAAAGTTAGTTTAAAAACTATTTGCAAATTTGTAACAAACAAACAGACAAGAAAGCGAGCTAATAAAAACGTACGCGTAAATAATATAAAACGTAATGACATAATATTAACATAGATTCACTTTGACTCAAAATTCGCGGTGGGCGTAGATTAGGTTAGTCACGTGGGTATTCTACTTTGTGCCAAACAAACAAACAAATAGAAAGATAAGAAAGCGAGTTAGTATTGCATTGTTATCCAGATCTGAGCTATGTTTAAAGTTTCAAACTGTCCGATGGTCCCTACAATGTCTGTACATTCTTATTAGTATTGGTTATAGGTATTAGTGATTAATGATGAATGAGACATTTAAAAAAAAGGAAATTTTTAGGACCAAAATAAAAATGTTTTTTTTTTGTTATTTATCCGGAAGACACTTGTTAAAAGCTATATTTTTTTTAATGTATTTAAATGTTTAGTTATGCTTAATGCCACAATGTGACATAATGTAAAAGCAACACTTTTGATCAGTCATTTGAATAAAAATTCTGAGTTAATCGGTACTTGCAATTTAAAAAAGAACAAAATATAATGCTCTTTTAAGATCGCATTCACATTTACCTTTAAATTTGATTCATATGTTAAAATTTTTTTTTTATTATTTATAGAAAATATACCTACGGCGGCATTTAAATCAATTTTAATGTTGGACTCAGTAGAATTAACAATTTAAGACATTTGCGACAATATTACTGAACAGTTGCAATGTTAGTTTACCTTTATTATTTTACGCTAGCTGGTGTACCCGGTTTCGCTCACGGAGTTGATGTGAGATTATGTAGTAGTTTGAATAAAAGGATAAACTTTAAAATATAAAAGGTAAAAATTTGTAATTGAAAACATATTCTAACTATTTACGATACTTGTTTATAAACAACATGTTTCATTTTGTTATCTGGGATATATATCTAAAAATTGTTCAAATCTCCTACTCAAAAGCAAGCTATGTACAGTTGACCGAGAGAAAAGCAGGATTCTTTGAGGTTGATGCCGCAATGTTTTAATGTTTGTCCTTGTGCTTTGTTAATTGTAAAACTATAGTCTAATTTGATTGGAAATTGCAGTCTTTTAAATTGTAATGGCAGTTCAGTAGAGATTAGTGGTATTCTGGAGATAAATACTGTGTCCTTTGTCCTTTCCAGTCGTAAGTTCAGCTTCGACGATGTTATTCAATAGCTGTTTGACGATCATCCTTGTTCCATTACATAGTTTTGGCGAGTGGGGATTTATGAGTAGTATGATCGGAGATTCAATTTTCAGTCGAAGACAGTGTAATGGCATTCCTGGTACTTGTAAAGAGTTTAAAACTTCTACAGGGAAGTAAGAACGGATACTTTCTTCAACGTTTACCATCTTGTCGATCGATTTGTATATTCTTTCTTCACCGGGAATTTTCTTTTGAATATTAAAGTTGATATCGTTGACAATGCTATTTTTTTTGACAAAATTGCCCTCTGAAATAGCCACTCCGGATTAGTATAGTGAGTATATGTGAACAATGTTTGGATAAATTTGGTCAACGAGTTCGTTCTCAGTAGTAGGTATGTTGCAGAAATCTCCATTGAGTTCAATGAGGCCGGTCGTCTGGTATTGGTAGGATATGTGCCTTTGCCTATTTGGAAAACTTTTTGAGCAAAATGTACTGTTGTTTCGGTTTTCGATATTTCAACTCTCATATTTTTTGTTAGTCGCAGTATTTGGATGTTTGGTCAGAGATGTGATTTTTATGCATGCA
Source organism: Druceiella hillmani (assembly GCA_039881145.1). Taxonomy (NCBI): domain Eukaryota; kingdom Metazoa; phylum Arthropoda; class Insecta; order Lepidoptera; family Hepialidae; genus Druceiella; species Druceiella hillmani. Next base: position 2,238,636 of record JAYKKI010000091.1, read on the forward strand.
TTGATTTCGTCTCGGGGATAACTGGAAGTGTTTGTCGAATGTAAACGTGCTTTGCGTTCTTCGACTGTTTCGTTTTTTCGCTGTTCTTTTTATTTTCGCCGTTTTGCTTCAGAACTGCAAAGATCCTTCTTTAAGTTTGGGAATTGCATAAAATATAAATCAGAACAACTTTTTATTAAGAAATATACTAAGTACTATAATACACTTTCACACTTTATTTTCGAGTTATGTTCAGTCACTGTATCACTTTGATTACTCGCACCTCACGGTTCGTTTTTATTCACTCACTGTACGTCACTGATAAGAAACTGAGTATTCTGGAATTTTCCACAATAATCTGGGATGTTCTACATGTTCCCGAACGTTCCAAACTATTTCCAAATTTTCCACATCATTCCAGAATGTTCCGAGATATTCTGGAATGTGGAATGCTCTCGAATACTCTCAAATATCCAGAACTAATTTCCAGCCCTTAAGCATGCCCTTCGAGTAAAAATGGGAGCCTTCTTCATGGATGGGGGATAGAGGGCTACCACACCATATAACTCCCTTGATCGTACCGAGACTCGTTTCTGAGTTTTAGTGGCACACACATTGTACACTTACTTTTATAACATATATTGATTACTTCAGTATTCTTATTCTTGCTGTTGAGACTTTTTACAGTGGCAACCTCTAATGAACCTTGTTGTTATGAAGTATTATGTACCGAAATTTATATTATTAGACACATTTCCGAATAGCCATTTAACATTCGTTTAGTAAACATTATCCAGACATTCTTGTTTTATAGGAAGATTATATATTAAAAATTCATTATTTTTCTCGTCAACAAATTATACTAAAGGAAGGTTTAATCATTTATTAGTCCACTGATAACTTTGCGTTCAATACCTCTCAACCGTTTACAAAATCATTACCAGTTTTCACTTTCCCTAATAATCAACATTTTCCAAATTGTATTAAAAATTTATTAGACAAGACAAGCAAGATTACATTATTTGTACCACTTTGTGTAACACCGGTAAAAGTAGCGCATTCGATAAAGAGAATTCTTCCATGCGATTTGTTATTAAAAGCTTTAGTTTATTGTATATTAATAGGGAAAAAAAAACGAATTATTACACCTTTAAACATTGGCAAAAATCATTCAGCAACGAATGAAACTCAAGTAAATCGAAATGTTTAAAATACAATGTACGTGTTTATTGTAAAATGATACATCGATCGAATCGAATTTAGAATAGGAGCACAGATATCTCTCTTGCGCGTCATGCAAATAATTTAATAGGCGTATATCAAAAATTACAGTGTTGGCTCTCTAACAAGCAATAAATATACAGGCGTATACATGCCGGCATCTTTCCATTAATTTAATGAATAAACTATACTGCAAGATCCTGGCAAGAAAGAAGGGCCCGGGTATTTCTCATAATATCAAAATAATGGTTGCAGATAAATTAAACATGGGCCATCAGATTTAATAAAATATTTGGTTTTTGATTCATATTAGTATCTAGTCATGTCAGTTTTATTTACATCTTATGAATATACCATGTCAAAAAATTACAATTGAAAAGGAAGCATACATAGTGGTTAATCAAATATCCAAAAACTACACCTCGAAAATGTCTAGTATAATTACAGCTATAATGTTTTGTTTTAAGGTAACTAATTTTTCATAATTAAAAAACGCTCTGATAAGATAATTTTACAAAACAGACGTTAGTTACTCGGACAGGTACTCATTTGAAGGCGCGATATTGGTCTTTACAGGATCACGACACAGATAGTCGTCCTGTCAAGAGACGCTTGCGAGTAACAACTTCCTACCATGTAAAGCCTGACTGGCCATTCGTCCATTTACTCTAAGTTATCCGTAATAAATTTTAAAAATTCGTTCTCGCCATATCTGAAACCGTGTAACTTACCGGTAACATCCTCCCCAGCGATTATAAGAAATTCCAGTAATCCAAAAACATCCTTTTGTACTGGCAATTATACATGTATTATACAAGCCCATAATTTTGTAGTCGAAAAATAAGATAGTTTCCTTACGAGTACTTAGAGACTTTTTGAAATTATCGCGAAACAATATACCACATTAATGCATTTTTTACTTAAATTTCGTAAATTCAGTAAAAATATTTATTAGATAAACTCTGTAACCTACATGCAAGATTAATAAAGACGAGTAGTATAAAAATCAGCACTACTATCAAACCTTTTTTTATAGAAATCATCTATTTTTTAGGTTACTTTTCCAAAGAAGTCAATTATTAAACATGGTTTTATGAAATTAACATTTAAAGAATTACACTGCAACAAATCTTGCTATGAAAAAATGAAAAATCTTGCTATGAAAAAATCGCATTAAAAAAGGAAAGGTATTCGTTGTATTAACAAAGTCATAGAATACAAAACTGGGCAACGAAAAAAGTTTATTTTTATTCGTGCAAACCAATATCAAAGATAGTCTTTACTATATCAAGGAGACTAAAGTAAAACTAATAACGAAAAACAAAGCTTTATTAAAACCGCGCGATATAGTTTTGAAAGTAGAATATCAGTTAAACACATTTTTAGCTATTTCTTTATAATGTATTCATAGTATAACAGTTTTAAATACATACAATTGAGACAGGGATGAAAACTATATGATGAAGTCCAGAACATGTATTTCAGTGGGAGCAGATGTTAAGTGTCATTACATACTGTCATGCTATACATATATGATGAACAAATTGGTGCAAAAAATTTGTTTGCTATGATCTGGACTTATTTTAAACTCATATCAGAGTACATTTACAAATTAAATCCCACTATCCACACTTAGTATTTCTTTCCGATTCAGGTATTAGCCAATATCGAAATAAATCACTATTTTAGATCCTTACTTTAAAATTTTAACTTTAAAATTATATTTCATGGGATTTCAGTAAAACAAGATATGAGAAGTATGCTCCGTATGACTTTATTGGTATCTTGAAAATAAATGCCAATGAAGTAGTAAACGAAGGAGAAGACCTAGGACCTAGGAAACTAAAATAGTTATTTTTCAAGAGGCTAATAATAATTTACTAAACTATTAAGGTGCAATGAATGTTCATCAGGTTATGTTTGAAATATTTTATATTGAAGAATTAAGAGGAGATTCAGCTCTTCTAATGTAGAACTCAATTTGGGTATTCGTTTAGATCCTTTCAACCTGGCCTCTTCTGTTATAGAAATCAGATTAATTTTGCAAATAAACCTGTTACAAATTTATCTACTATAAGAGATCGTCTCACAAACGTCTTTTTACAGACAATCTCAATGTAATAAATTTGTAAAATCTGATGCGATTCTTATGGACGTAATAGATTTAGAAAATCATGTAAAACCTATTGTTATTGGTATAGAAAACAAAAAGCCAAAAAAGTTAGAGTCAAGAAATATCGAATTGCAGAGATAATAATATTTATGGAGACAATATTTCACTAAAATACTGGAGGAAAGTGTGATTTCTCGAAAATCCATTAAAATGATATAGATACTCTCCTTAAGAAAACATCTTACTTAATATTCCAAGATATAGATGACTTTGAATTCTAAATTAATATAAATTAAAATATTACAACCATATAAATTCCGTCTTCCAAGTTACGATGTAGTTTACTTTGATAGTAAGTATTTAATCATAAAAAGAAAGATTTTTTTATTGAAAATTTCATCTTTTTTAATTACATTGATCTTTGTAAGAATATTACATTTTTGATCTGCATTCTGCATCCTAAAAAAAGTGTAAAATAAATGTAAATATTTAGCATAATTCAAGACCCAGGTTAAACGAATATTAGTTTTAATATTTTCATTAACAAAAACTTGTCAAATTACTAGCTATTAGAATAATAATAGTGATTATAATTGTTATGTGTAAGAGTATATTGTTGTTTTATTTAAAAATATGAAAATTTGTGTTTCGTTATTGTTAAGAAAATATTATTTCTGTTAGAGGTACAGATTTAAAAATCAGGTTTTGTTATAAACTCTCGTTATTATTCACAAATTAGGATGAACAAATTTGAATGAAAATATGTTTTATATCTTGTTGATAAAGTATAATATTTTTGTTGTTTCTAGCTTATTGAACGTCTATAAACAAGGACGCTAAACTTTATTTAGTAATATAGCGTTACAAATATTTACAAAAATATTTATGTGGATTGTTACAGCATAATTATGGCCAAGTAAATTACTATTTATTTTTATCAGTTATGACGAGATTTTCGAATAAAAAATTAAAATTTTATATTAAAACAATTTCACCTTTTAATTTAATTTATTATATTTACTCCACTTGATCTACACTAAGTCACTATGTTTTGAAACATTATTGTCTTGAGTTAATATAAACACCGCTAATAGTGGTATATTTAGTAGATACACAGATTTTTTTAAATTATAAAAATGGGTCATTAGGAGAAAGAAGGAGCATCTTACTAAACAATAAAAATATATTATTTATTTTCCTATTTTGTGTGTTTTATACTACCACAAGACAGTGTTGAGTTTTAGACTTTTAGTTAAGACAAATAAGTACAGAGTTTCAAATTTTAAGAAAGTTACTATTGACCACATCAAACTCGCTTAATTTTTAAATAATTCTATTTTTTTTTAGATTGAAGGTCTTCTTACCACTAGTTTACGTAACATAAAATTATAAAATGTAAAAGAGCGGGGAGACTGATGCTCCCGGGTATCGCATACTATAATGATGAATGAGAGACAGACATAACAGCATATAGTTTCTAAATTTTTAGAGAAATTTCTGTTTCAAGTTTTAATGTCGTCTAGAAAGCATGCTAAGAATGTAGAATAATTTTGCTAATAAATTTTATGTCGGGTATTACATTTATATAAAAAAATATGATAGGCGTTGAGTAAATGAACGCTTCCTACTGACCAAAGCTCCGGATGAGCGCCACAGCGCTCAGAGCGAGCAGCACACAATTTGACTAAAAGCAATTTGATGTCGACTTTACTCGTCTCACTGATTGAACGCGACGCTGTTTGGAATATTCAGTGCCAGTCTGCTGCCAGATAATATACCGGCCTGGTGTCTCCGATTGAGGTGGATGTAGCAACGCGCCGAATGAGATATTAATGTTTCAAACCTTTTTAGGCTTCCGACCGAAAACATGGAAAATCGCTCTTTGTCATATTGATGTAGACGGTCCGTCTAAAAATTATTTCATTTATTTACGTGCTAAAACCTGTTAAAGTGATATCAAATTTGAATTTCTTTATTTTGTAATTTTTATAATAATTTTACTTTCTTTATTTTCATTTTTGTAATTTTATAGGATAGTTATCAGAAAACTCTTCATTATTATGATAGTCACCTATTCTAACTGAGAATAAAATATATCTTTGTTTTCGAAACGAATCGAATTATCAGTCAAATACACGTAGCTTTTTCTGAATTTAATTATTCCCTGCATATTAAGCATCATGAAAACAAGTTGATATCGCTGTATTACAAAAAAACGAAGCCATAGTACAAAAACGCAGCCATTTTTAGGCGCCCGACTAGAATTAAAGTTGTCACCACAAGCGGAAATACAGAAAACTAACCGAAGCTGCTGCATTAATTACAACTAAGCGTAGACATTAATTTCCCCTCCTCACGTTAAACATTCTACGTACTAAAGGACTGTATAATGCAAGAGGGATATACTAAAAATTTAGAAAATTCTGTTCAGTTTTAGATATGAAAATAATTAACTATGGATGAATAATATGTAGTATGGGAAGTGAACCGGTCAAAGGCTTCGTAAAACATATTTGGATCATACTTCAGATCTTCCAAGAGAGGGAAATACTGCATGATACAATGATATGCATATAGATAAGAAGTCAATCATGATCGGCGCCTTTCAGCTCACGCAGAAATTATGTCTATCAGGTCAAGGGGAGTAATATATTTTAAATATCCTTAAAAATAAAACCGTCAAACTACTTAAGCCAAGTTGTTAATGACTTCAACACATTCTTATGGTCCAGAAGAAAGGAAACTCTTAGATCTTGTTATGTCCGTCCATTCGCCCATCTGTGACAGGCTTTCAGTTGTAATGGCGACGGGTCGCCACGCTATACTAAGATATAAATATGTAGTCTATATGTAGTAGAGTGTACGGTATGGCGACGTGTCGCCATGCGCAACCGATTACGCGACCCCCTCCCAGTTCACTCAGTTCGATCCTGTTGTTCTACGGTACACATAACCTGTGTTTTATTATGTTTGTATTAATTGTAAATAAATATTTATTAATAGAAATTCGTAATACTTTATTTTTCCATTATGATATATTTAGTTCCTGTAATAACCTTGTCTTTTATGCATATTATTTGTACGAATACGATGTTTCACATCTGCCAGGCGTCCCGTAACGGCGCACTGTTTTTTTAGTATGTAATGGAAACAATAATCGATTAGTTAGTACATCACGGGGACAATTTTCCTATTATAGAGCAAATAAATGCAAATAAAAAATATGACTCCTCATTTTTAACATAAAATCATTAATGTACCGTTTTTGAATATACGTCAAGTTTTAAAATTGTTTTAATCTCAGCTAATATATTCCTTGTGATCGGTATAATAAAGCTATGTACGACAGTGTCTAGTTAAAATTTTTCTTTTATAAACTACCAACGTATGCACCTATTTTCAACAATCGCACGAAACTTTACCGTCTATTTATATATCTTTACTAAACTTTTATTTCAGAAGTCAAATCACCGTACGATGATCGGCAGAATACTAATTCTTCTTATGTTTCGAAAGAAGCATTCTTATAAAGTATATTAGTTTAAAATTGAAATAACGAATTAATTACATTTTTATATTTTATTAATAATTTATATAAAAAGATACGGAAAAATATTGACACAAATAACAAAAATTTTAATTTTGTATATGTTATTAATAAATATGGAACAATAAAAAGCAAGCAAAAAGTTAGCTCATTTTGCTTTACTTTTAATAAAAATAAGAAGGCATTATTATTTAACGCATCAAAAAAAATAAATGATGAGTTTTCGATTGTACTGAAGAAAGCAGACTTTGTCTAAGTGCATGGAAGCTAAACAATTACAAAACTATACATAAAATATCACAAAGATGTAACTGTCGAACTTAGTGTAGTTCCTCAAAGTTGAAATTAGAAACTTCGTTAATAGATGGTTCTAATTGGAGTTGTTTTACTATGTGGAAACGATGAAGGAAATGCTCCACTGGATTGGAAGAATGAATATACAACGGATCGCGGGGACGATTTCAGAGAGATGAATAAAAATTTTCAATATTGATTTAATACCAAGAAAGGCAATTTGTTCGAAAAAATCTTCAATTATTTTACACATTTCCTCTAGGTATACTACGTTTTTGTATATATATATATATATATATATATATATATACATATATATATATATATATATATATATATACATATATATATATATATATATATATATATATATATATTTAAGTTTCTTTTTTTTATATATATACGAATTTTACATAAAGTTTATGTAAAATTCGTATTCAGAAACGTCACCTCTCAAAAGTTCGAAGCCCATTATCTCATAAAGTTTCGTAAGTCTTCTAGTAAGATAAACTGGTATAAGTTTATGTTCCGTCGTATTTTCCTCCTGAAATATTTAATAACGTAGTTAATTAATCTTTACACTTTCTGAAATATTTATGCGTGGACCAAAACCTTTATGACTTTACTTGCTTGCATACAATTCATGAAAAAATTACGTCTCAAGATATTATCAGCTTACTTTCATTTATTCATTAATATGTTGTACAAAATATTTAATTTCACTTTATACTTTTGTATAGGTATTTTAAAAGAAGTGATAAAAATTAAAGGATACTTTAATGAGAAGTTGTAATTTATATGCATCAAATACGTTTTGCGTAAATTTGGCCTTATTGTATTGAAACGAAATTCGTAAATAATGTATCTATTAGGAAAATCATGCACATATTGTAAGTCACTCTAACAGGAACCACACACATGCCGCACACCACACACCACCACACACAAAATAATTGTGAAGAATCTTGTTTTTTGTTAAACGTCAATAGCCAAGCGTCAATAGCGAATACATGGTAGTGAATATACTGCTATTTTGCACTACCGCCTCTAGCACAAACATAAACGACAGCCTTTTTGAATAAAATCCGGGAAAGTGAACCAAGTAGTGTGCCGAGCTCACTTCTGTTCAGTTTCATACCAATTTTGAAATATTGTTTCATATTAGTTTTATATCTATAAAACTTCCTTTACATTTTGTATCCTCATTCTTGCTTTCTATTTTCATATCGTTATATCTATTTTCATATTTTTTTACTTTCTGAGTTTTGTTATACATTTTTTCGGAATTTATTAGCGTGTACTTCTTTATTAGTGACGATTTAAGCAAAAAGACGCGATATTTTAATGCGGACTTTAAAATAATCATCAACTTAACGGATGAAATACATAACCTTGGTAGTTTTTACAATTTTTGTTCTTTTGATCTTCCTTTATTATTTCATATCCATTTTATTTTTACTTTATCCGTTATCATCGATTGTATTTTTCTCTTTAAATATTTCATTTCATTTTTATACGCGTTATATACATTTATGTGTTGTTTTTGATCTTGATGTATTTTTTTCATTCTACCAAGCACGCTCATATTTTCCTTTCCAAAATATAAATACACTATTTTATAAATACAGCTGAACTCTGAAGCGTAAATTTACGGTCCACCAACGTCTTCATCCGTAACTTATTATACTAAATAATCAATAACTTTTCATCAGATAGCCTGCTAGCGTCTTTGTATTTATTACATACGCAAATGCCCTATTTCTCGTTATCGTTGAATTCAAAGGTTAATAAATAAACCGACCTCTCTATACCTTTTACCGTTTAAGCATTATTCCCGAAATCTGTTATATTTTCTATAACTACCCTGTATCATCATATACATCGTAGTGTAATAATATATAGCCCCTAATCTTTCTCAAATTATCGGATGTGTTGTTCAAGTGATTAGCGTGAGCAAACGAATACACAAATTTTCGGCTTTATATATTTGTAAGGTTATGCTTTGTTATATTTAATACATGATAACGTGATAACTTCATTAAATTACTGTAATTCCACTACAAATGTGTCGAATATTCATTTATTTGTATTGAGCTTTTTCAAAATTTATAAATAATTTAATTACGTGACGATCGACAATAAAATAGCTATTAAACTGAAGTCAATCAAAATGAAGTATTATGACAAAATATAAATGTAGATAATAGATGTACATTTTAATTTTACTGAAATAAGTCAAGAAAATATTTTGTTACCATTATTTATTCTATCCCTGAGTTGACAAAACTCGAGTCCACGATCGATGTTTGAACAACTCCATCAAAATTAAATATTTCCGCATTAACAATCTTTTACAATTTATAAATCAACCAACCAAAAATCAACCAACAAAAAATAATGAAATATAAAATTAGAAATGACGTAAATAAGTAGTAATAAAACAAAACGAATGTCGCATTTACGCCAAGCGTTGGAAAAATAAGGAGGAAATTGTAAAATATTTCTAATAATAATTTTGCAAAAAAATTACGGCCTGAAACAATTTATAAAAAAGGTTTTCCACAATTTGAGGTGATTTGTTGGGAAGTTCTAAAATCCACGAAACAGTGTGCGATTCTTAAAGAAAATATTAAACAAATTCGTATTCATTAATTTCTATTCAATTCAAGTCGTGACTGGTATTTTGCAACTTGATTATATTTAGAAAGTTTGAAAAGCTAAACCTGTAGATTTAGAAAGTTCAGAGTTACATCTGTACGTTACTGCTGTTGAAATGAAGTTAATATGCGACTTGTATCTCTATAATCCATCTTTTTTAATACCATACCTTTGCTTTATTACTATACCTTGAGCGTTGCTGCAATATCTACTATGTTAGCCGTTTTCTTTTTTAATTACATTAGCTGCCTTTCCAAGTTTGCACAGGCAAAGAGGCACATTGACTGCATTTTGTTTTATTCGCTTTTTTATATAAAGAGGTGTTTTTTTATTTCTATCAGAGAGTCTAAACACAAATCCAACTTTTATTATTGTAAAATTATTATTCGAAGGACCTCTTCTTAAGGAAGGAACCCATTTCTATCCCGTTACGACTGAATTTAAAAAAAATCTTCTTTGCGTGTGCACAGAAACCATGAAGAACATTCGTGCCAAATTTAATTTTGTATTGTAGCGCTGAAGATTTCTTGATGAAATAGCCAGTGTTTTACATTAGGCCTTAATATAAAGTTTATGTCTGTAACTAAATATTTTCCGAACTAATTTTGTAATATCGTAGAAACTTACCTAACATATTTTTTTATTTACTTTAATGTATGAAATTGATACATATGGCGGACTTATTGCTTCCTCTAATAGCTATCCTCTGCAGTCTAAGGTGAGAAAATACATGTTTTTATTGAAATTTAATCTCAGATTTGATACGTATAAAAGTGACAAGCTTCTTAAGCGCCGAGTAATTTATATCACAAATAAAACAATTGGAATTCTATCCGCCAACAAACCATATTTCTCTTTTGGAATTTACTCCTTAAGAATCGATTTTCATATATCCCCGATTTTCATATACACCCAGTTTGAAGTTTTATCAGGAGTAATATCAGAAGATGGAGGTTTAAAAAAAGTGTAACATTTTGTAAGTTTGGTTTGGAGGTATTTAAAAATTTAAACTACTCATCCGATTTCAAACATTCTTTCATCAATATTTAGAAACGACCTTCAAGATAGACATAGATTCTATATTATCCCGTTAAAAAAATTCATTATTACAAAAAAGTTAAATTTTGTAAGTTTGAATGTTTAATCGGATGAGTAATGTTGAAGCGTTTAACATTACTCATCCGATTTCCAATATTATTTCACCAAAATTTAGCACTGAAATTTAGGCTGGACATAGGTTGTTGAAAAAATGTTCACAGAGACCAGTTTTATAATGTAAGTTAGCGAAAAAACAATCGAGCGAATGCGTTTCTTATGAACGCTGCCTTAACGGTAACGGTATTGGTTTATTGATGGATGATATTGATATTGATATTTATATAGAGTTTTACCTATTTTATACATTCTAAGACAATCGTATAAGGAGTAAAATTCAGTGGCGCATCGAAGCTAACACGCACAATGTTTTTTATTTAATTAGATTTTATTATAAGCATGCCTGAAAACAATAGGCCGACAAATGTTATTACCTCTATATTACATAATTTCCGAGCTGCAGCTTTTGAAACCTTTCAGCGCTCTATAAACAAAAACTGAAATAGGTTTATTACGTATCTGAATTCAATATCACCTCTTGATAATAATTTGTTGAATAAATTAATATAAAATGACAAACGTATTTTCGATATAGCTTAGATTTAAATAATATAATAAATTAAATAGTTACGCAAAAATACGTTCGTCGGAGTAAAATAAATTATCAATTTATTAGGCTGCGCTAGCCAAAACACAATTATCAATAATAGCTTACCGTAGGAATAAACTAGGTCGAATCGAAAGTGAACATATTTGTTTGTTTTACTGTCGTAAGCGTATGAGGTTTATTTCCTAGGTGCAAATTTCATGAACAATGCAAAACTTAGTCATAATTGCAATGCAAAGACCTAATAGCTACATGTTGTAAGGTTTGAATGTATCGATGTACACTTAATAAGAAAGGTATTTATGAGAGTCATAAAGGGAGTTATGATTGTTTTACGTTAGTTCGAGTAGTCGTGATTGGAATTTGTTTTGAATAACATAATTGAGACATATTTTCATGTGTATAATTGTTTCTATATTATTTATTGTTTCTTTTAATTCTTTGCGTGCTAAATGAAATTATTCTTGTATTAAGTCAAATTAAGAGTATAAACATACTCAAAAAATTAAGTTTATCTTTTTGGAAATATATCTTTTGTATCATATTTCTAAAGAATCAAAATTGAAATGAAAAAAAACATATTTCATATTTTCAAGATGTTTTTCATATTTTTGATATCCTTATAAGATCCTACTAGCCTTTTCAAACGGTATACTAGGCGAAACCAGAAGTTAAAAATAAACAAAAGAACCAGAGATATACACCTGATTAGAACGAAGTTCCTATCGCTATATATCGTGTATTAAATAAAAAAATTATAAATTTTAAGTTATGATAAAATAATAGTGGAAATGAAACCATCCGAGCAACATATTTTAATTAAACTCATCTTTTAATTCTTGACCATTGTATTTCTAAAAATCTTTAAAAGAGTTTGGGCCTCGAACATGGTGTAATAATATTATCAAACAAAAATATTCCATGTTGCTAACATGTACGCTATAGACTCTACCCAAGTATCTCTGGATTTAACACTTGGCTAATTATGAACAGGTATTTCTTAAAGTTGACGTTTCCATTCTTTTCTTGACGTGTTCCAGGTATATTATCTTGGCTCCACAACGTATAGAAAACTTTTTGTAAATAGTCCCTTACGCAAAGTTCATAAAAATGCAATAAGTGTTATTTTTGACGGGCTTTGCTACTCGGTCACGGAAAATGTTTTCATTTAAATACACCCTTCCACCATTCTCTATGTGAAGATTGAGGTAAGTTTCGGAAGGTTGTCTTCGGTGTAATGGCAAATCTAAAATCCACCATATAACTTCGTTGCTGCTGGTCTGAATAGCCGGACTGATATATACTTACTTCATCTATGAGATTTGAGAGATCTGTGTTTTTTTAATTAAAAATTGAATGGTCACTATATTTATTAATATATTTACAGATATATTCTATAGTACGCACGGAACTCTCCTTTGTCGCAGTATCGAATTTATTTGTCTTTGTGAAGCTAGCATGGGGCTTCTTAGTACATTTCCTATCTTTCATGAAAATATATGGAGGACTTAAAGCATGGATCATATTTTTCATAATAATGTCATATAGTATCTTGGCATTGCTTGGATGAGGTATTTCTGCGCTAATGATGTTATTGATTTAATTTAATTTCAACTTATCTCTTTATCAAATTAAGATGTGGACATGTGTTAAGCCTTGCTTCTTCCAGTCTGTAGAATACATATAACCTTCTCCATATATATTTCCTTTATTTATAGCTGATATATTTTTTTTACTTTTAGCCTAAAAACTCTTGCATCTTGATAGTTTGCCTTAGTAATCATTTATCGACTATTTCCTTCCATGCTGGATTACACGTGAAGATTACAAATAAATGAGGAGTAGATGGGCCAAATACATCTTGAGTATACTAGTGTAGGTATGTTGGATGATTTACAAACAAAGACGGCAAAATTATTATTGTACCTATACATATACATCCTATAGGTAAATCTAATTCTTACCCCTTAGCTTGATTTAACGATATACATTGCAGTCGTTCGCTGTCAACCTGAACATACATTCTGATTAAAACTGATTGGCTAGTAGTTTTACATCGTGGTATCATATTAAAATCTTTTTTCTCTATATGATATCCATAAAAATCCATACCTGATAAGTTTTTTATTTGGCAAAAAGAGTTCCGTTACAGGATTGATTAGCGGTATTTAATTAATAAATTTCTTGCCCCTTACTAAAAATTAGCGGATTCTGCAATCCATCATAATTATTATGAGTATCAGGCATCCTCGTTAATCTTTCATCACGGGTATATAAAATGAGGTAACGGGTTGCAATCTGTTCGCCTTTAACGATAGTTGCGATTTCACTGATAAGTGGTGTGTTATATCATCTCTCATTTTCCCCACTCGGTGTACGATCTGAAAAGCCTGACTTCACTATATTCACCAACGAAGTTCTCTGGAAGCTTGAATTATATGTTATAATTTTATTAAAAAAACATTTTGATTCAATACATTCGGACATTTTTAGAATTTTTAAGGATACCCTAACTCGCTACGTGATGGAAGTGAAATTTTGCTACCAGAGCAACGAACACCATCAGTTTTCTTTGCAATTTGAGTACTTCACAGTGCCTATATTTTTGATCCATTTTCCCAAATATTACTAAGATATGGTTAACATAATCAATTAATAGGCAATAATCAAGTATAGCGCCAATAAATGCCTTTCATGCGCTACATATAAAAGCATATCGTCATAATATTACAATCCTAACCTCTGTTAAAAATTCGAAAGAGTGTTTGTTTGTTCTTCTTTCACGTCGCAATGAAGCAACATATCAACGTAACTTTCTGCACAAAGATGGATGACGGGACCATAGACTTCTTTTCAATCTGAGAAATATTTTCCTAACCAAAACAAAAATTCCAAGTAATGTTAAAAATTCGAAAGGGTTGTTTGCCCTTCTTTCACATCGCAACGAAGCATCAGATCAACGAGACTTGCTGCACAGAGATAGTTAGGGGAACAGGAAATGACATAAGTAAAATACCAACCCGGGTAATCTCATCCTTACTAAGATGACAACCACAAATAATATTAAAAATTCAAAAGTTTATAATTTTGTTCTTCTTTTGAAGTCCTAATGGAGTAACAGATCGACATAGCGTTCTGCACAGAGACAGCTGGCGAGCCAGGAAATAATACAGACCACTTTCCAATGTTGACAATCTTATTCAAACTTATAAGTGATATATAGCAATCCCAAAATTTACAAATTAGGAAGTATTTTGTCCTTCTTTCAAGGAAATTGTTTGTCCTTTCATGTCACACTGGAGTAACAGATCAACGTGATTTTCTGCACAACGGTACGAGAAATGACACAGGCTACTTACTAACCCGGGAAATCTTATACTAACTAATATTACAATCCCAACTAATATCAAAAGTATAAAAGTGTGTCTATTTGTCTTTCTTTCACGTCCCAATGGAGCAACAGATCGACATGAATTTATACACTGCACAGAGTTAGATGGTGGATCAGAAAATTAAATAGGCTAATTGCCAACCCGAAAAATCTTATCCTACCTACCAACAGTCCCAAATAACTTTAAAAATTCGAAAGTACGTTTGTTTATCCTTCTTTCGCGTAGCAACGGAGCAACAAATCTTCGCGACTTTCTGCACAGAAATGGGTGGTGGACTAGGAAATAATAGAGACTAATTACCAATCCGAGAAATCTCTTCTTAACTAATATTACAATCTTAACCAATGTTAAAATTCAATAGCTTGTTTGTCCTGCATTCACGTCGCAATGGAGCAACATATCGACGAAACTCTCTACACATAGATGGTCGATGGGCCAGGAAATATCATGCTATAAAATAACAGGCTGATGTTCAAGCTGGGAAATATTTTCTTAACTAAAACAAAAATTCCAACTAATATTAAAAATTCAAAAGTGTTTGTTTGTAATCGCAATGGAGCAACAGCTTCTCGTTATTTCCTGCATAAAGATGATTGGTAGACCAGGAAATGAACTAGGTTAATATGACAATCCTAAATAATATTAAAAAGTCAAAAGTGTGTTTGTTTATCCTTTTTCACGTCGCAGTGGACCAACAGTTCGACGTGGCTTTCTGCACAAAAGGGTTGGCGGGTCATGAATTAACGTAGGCTACTTTCCAATCCGGAAAATGTCATCCAATTTATATTTATATCATCCAATTTATATTTATATATATATATATATAACTTACTATAGTAATCACAATATTTAAAAATTAGGAAGTATACTTATTTGTCCTTCTTTCAAGTCGTAATGGAGCAATAGATTGGCATGATTTACATTTTTCTCTTTCAAGGGCTCAAAATAGTTGCTACACAGCTGATCCTTTGTACAATATGTATTGCGATTTACATGTGTTATTTCAAACGAATTTTGAAAGATATACAAACAGCACTAAAAAACTTTGAAGGTGAAGACAATGACCCCACAAAATTATTAGGTATTCAAGGGTTTCTCCTGTAATCACTCGGAAAACACATAGTTTTCCCAACTGTTGATTTCTTGACGATACCAGTTCCGAACGAATGTATGAGCAGAAATTGTCCGAGTCAAGTTTTTCTCAAGAAAATGAAGAATATTTGAAGAAGAGGTACATTGAATTTAGTTTGAAGCTTTTAAAAGAGATTCAACGAAGACTACCGAGTAAAGTTACAATTCTGAAAAAAATGTCAAATGTTACAGAAACGTTAAAAATAAATAACAATGGTATAGCCTTTGTTGTCAGAGAATTGGGTTATCGAAGCGATTTTATAGACGGTATACTGCAAGAATAGCATTGATCTATACTTCATTAAGTGGAGTAACACTACTAATACTATTATATTTCGGAGTGAGATTTTGCAGTATAAAAATGCCGCAGGAGAGAATCCTTTTACTTTAACTTCCCAACTGGCTATTACTATTCTATCGTTACCACATTCAAATACCGAAGTCGAAAGAGTATTTAGTTGTATAAACATTGTAAAAACAAAACAACGCGATAGAGTAGATTGTCGTTAAAACGTGTAGATTATCATTAAAACTCTTGATGCGTTGATCCTGATAAGAGATCAGTTGAGGAAGCAAAATACAGATTATGCATCGTTTAAAATACCGTCGGAAGAAGTGCTGAAAGTCTTTCAGCACTGCAAAGAGTTTCAGCACTGCAAGATCAATTTTTGAGCGACGTTCAACCTTCTATTTTAAGTGCGGCTGGGTCGGCTAAGCATGAGACCGAAGAGTTATTTCATTTATTAAGTGACGACGAACAATAACTTACATATATTTTTTAATCTAATTTACATTCTTGTTATTATTTGTAACAAATAAGCTTGCATATTTCTCGTATTTTTTTGCAATTGCGACTTAAACAACAATTTTTGTGATTATTTCAGTATATTTCAATTACTTACTAACAAATTTATTTTAAATATTGGCATGAACCTTAAATTCCCAAAAAATTAAATTTTACTAAAACCGAAATTACACGTAACATTCTGATACAATTTTCATATGTATGTATTCATTATTGATCGTAGCTACTTACTATAACGCTGAGTGCCGCATTCGACAATGGCAACATTAACATAAAAACAAGAAGAGAAGATACGAAATATCAATAAATTTGATCTTCAACTTTATGACTTTGTATTTGAAAGATTGAGATGATTAAGAGATCGTGATCCATACTTTATTCAGCGATTTCGACATCTTGGTTAGTTGCCATCGGACGTCAAAGTACGACGGAATCCAATTGTGATTCAGTTATTGTATATACAACTGATAACGATTGAATTGTTTTAAAATGACGCTTGTTATGTTTTAAAAATTATTATTTTAATATTAAAAGTTCAGAATTCTCAGATATTTCCGAGAACTGCCACTGTCACTGTATAGCGTGATAGGATTTTTACTCGTGTCATTTACCAAAAGTTTATAGTTTTAACCAAAAAAAAATCGCGATAATTAGTTATTAAATTGATTGGTTCACTCTTTTATTAATTAACTATTAGAACGATATAAGTCTCTGCATTGAATTTAAACATTGATATATAAAAATACTTTTAATGTAAAAAAAACTTTTAAAAATGTATCATTGCAAAATATTAATATAGATAGTAATAAAATAAATTAATATTTTGGAGCATAAATATTTTATAGCCAGCTCTGTCGTAGAAAATTTTATTATTTAATTTTTTTATTGATCAATCACAGGTCAACAAAAATGATTTTTTTTGAGTCTGTTATTTAGTAAATATTTTCTGTTTGTATACATCGAAGATTAAGCAGAAACTCCATAAATAATAAATAAAGTTTGCTTTTGTACCTTCATATAATGAAAAATAAATATACGGTGTTTTGGCAGATTTTTTGAGGAGCCGTTGCATTTAAGATGCAAGAGAGGAGTGAGGGGGTCTGTGCGTGTGAAGCGGGAAGTGGCAGACTGACACGGTAGTGTGCCCATGAGCATTGCAAAGGAATAACGTATTTTATGTGTCGCGAGGCCTAAAAATGTCTTCCAAAAAGTGTAAAAATGGCGGCGAATTCATTAAAGTGAGAGCCAAATAATAAAATATATATATATACATATATATATATATATATATATATATATATATATATATATATATATATATATATATATATTGCAAATAAAGGAAGAATAATCAGTTATTTACAAATGACCAATATTTTTGCCTTTAAGTATAAAATTAAAAGAATCAGAGAACAAAATTAGTGAGAAAACACCTGAAGATTACTAGCGGCTAGCAAGATACGATATAGTCACAATTGGAACATCAGAGAAATTCATAATTCCGTTGAAAAAGGAAGGTAACTCCGTTATTTAATATGCTTACTTAGACGATACTTTTCAAATAATTCACGACTGTCATATTAGTATTGGATATGGTGGTAAAGTCAGAATGATGAAGTAGTTAAAATTAAGATATAAAAATGTAACTGCTGAACTCATCACAGTGTATTTAAATCTGTGTGAATCTTGCCAGAAATTGTTTTTTCCGAAAAAAGGTCTTGTTGTAAAACTGATTATCAGCAACGAGCTTAATTCAAGTGCCAAGCTGATCTGATAGACATGCAGTCACAAGCTGATGGTAATTATAAATTTGTTATAGTCTATCAAGATCGCTTAACAAAATTCGTCCAGCTGCGGTCTTTGGAAAGCAAATGAGCAGAAGATGTAGCTTATCATTTACTAAACATTTTTACTATATTTGGAGCGCCTAGTATTTTGCAAAGTGGTCAAAAAGTTTTGTGCATTGTGGCCAGAATTAAAAATCTTACACGGTAAACCCCGATACTTTCGGTCACAAGGATCTGTTGAAATGGTTAACCAAGACATAGAGAAGATGCTTTGTACTTAGCTGGAATCTAACAAGATGACGAAATGGTCTGAAGGATTACGCTTTATTCAATTTATGAAGAACAAAGCATACCACGTAGGATCGTAGCCCTTACGAAGCAATGTTTGGTTGTAAAGCTAAAATCCGATTAAAGTCTTCCTAAAGGATGCGCTCGTCGAATTTTTAACATAAGAAGAGCTAGAAAACTAGTTGTACGAGGCTCTCCTCGGAAATCGAAACCAATATTAGATTAATGAGGAGGAAGGAATAGAAAGCAAAACCTCGACTTTAAACACTGATTCGCAAAATGAAAATCCAAATAACCTGATAGGAAAACCAGATAAAGAAAGCGAAAACCATGGAAATACTACATATCCGTCATTTATAGCGCGTAATGACAAAGAAATAGTGATTGCTCTCGATAAAAAGGAACAAAGCATTGGAAATATCAGAAAGACAGTTGGACAATATCTGAAAAAGCAAGCTGATAAAATGTTAGCTCTATCTTCGGTAAAATATCCCGCTGCTAATACAGGTGATAATGTAGTGGTAACAATTCATGATGTAGACCGCACCAAAGCCGATGAAAGAAACACTATAGCTGTTATAATTTCTCAGGAGACAGAAGGAATGTATAAGTTAGACACTAAGCATGGGATTCTAAATCAACTTTACACAAGGAATCAGTTTACTATCTGCAAAGAAATGTTTATTACAGTTGATATTGTTCCCCAACACGAAGTTACTGTCCGAGAATGTGCAAAAAAAGAGTCACATATTAGCGGCCAACAATTTCAGCATTGTGACTGTACTGGTGAATGTGTTTCTTATAGATTCAAATGTAAAAAGTCAAGTCATATTCATGCCAGTTGTTTTTAAATATTTTATTATTGTATTCGTTAAAGAGTAATACCAAATACTCCTATTGATATCTATGTTTTTTTTTCATTTTGGCTTTCAATTTACTTTTTTAATTAACATTAAATTATTATCTGTGACAATGTTATTATAATATTTTGAAAATTTATAACAAAAATTATAATTATTACTATTTAAAATAATAACATGATATTGCTACAAATATGGTTATGCTTAAGGCAAATTGAAATAAAACTATAATTTTCTCCTATTCTTGTTTTATCACTTTATCCAAGTCTTCCAAGAAATTATATAAAATAGCTAGTTAATGTGATTTATTCTGTGTCAGTTATCACTTTGTCTAAATTGAGTAGATATTATATACAATGGTTGGATAGTATATTTAATATCCAAATTTATTACTTTCGCTGTGTGTGTGTGTGTGTGTGCGTGCGTGCGTGCGTGCATGCGTGCGTGCGTGCGTGCGTGAATGCGTGCGTGCGTGCGTGCGTTTGTGCGTGTGTGCGTGTGTGCGTGTGCGTGTGCGTGTGCGTGTGCGTGTGCGTGTGCGTGTGCGTGCGCGTGCGTGTGCGCGGGCGCGTGTGCGCGCGTGTGTGTGTGTGTGAAGGAAATTTGTCACTTTAAACACTCGTCCCGTTAATCGTGTGTAATCCGACAATATGTTATTTTTGTAAACTAATCGCCTAGTTTATAAAATAATTAAATTTTGTTAAAGTTTAAATTTTGTATGAAATCATAATTATGGTTAAATTAACTCTCTACAACACTATAAATTTATACTAAATATCATATTGAAAACATGCACGCCTATTGCAAACTTTGCAAACTGTCAAAATGACCCGTTTCAATAAACCTCCTTTTTTAAGTGCCTTCCCCGTACTTCCCCATACCACATTTCGCAACCGGCGACAGTAATTTTGACTTAAATTATCTATTTTGTGAAAAATAAATTTCGCTCGCTCATAACTACTGGACAAAAATACGCTTATCTTTTAAAAGTAATAATAATAAATGCTAGTATATGTGAAAAAATAAGTTTAGTGCATTAGCGCTCCTCTGACCGAGCCACCACTTTTTAAAATGCGGCTGCACTCAGCCGCGGGACATACCTATTAAATTTTAGGTAAATTACATTACTACGTGTGGTTTTTCTTATCGATATTGAGTTATCGCGTACAAACTGAGTAATAGTAAGAACGTGATAATGGATACGTTCTATCTCATTTTATAATTAATTAGTTTAGGTATTATGTTTTTAAACATTGATCTTCATAAACGTTTCAAACCCACTTATCTCCTTCTTGGGGTTCAAAACCGTATACAAACTTTCGTGCCCCATTTCACCTCTTAGGGGAAATTTTATAAAGATGCTGATATATGTACTTTTTATTTATTTATATTAATCTAAATACCGATTTTAATGTTTCTAACTTTTGATATTCTCATCTCCATACAATATTTTAATCCTTATTTCATAACTTTTCCTTCCTAGCTATGTCCTTCCTTAGAGTTCTAATTATCTCCATATTCAATTTAATAAAAAATAGTTTAGTGATCCAGGAAAGCGTAACACAAAAACAGACAGACAAACATAATTAGTTACGCATTTATAATATGGATTACGAGTTTTAATCTTTTTCACTAAGAGCAAACCTTGTCACACGTGAATAAAGTTTTGTTTTTAATTATTTTTATTAGTTCCACCTACATACATGTATCCTACGCACCAAGTACCAATGACAAAACAATTTTCAAATTTAATCGAAATTGAAAACAAAGTTACTTGCCTATTGCTGCAACCATAAGAGTCATCAGCTCCTAAGTGTACGTATATTTTGCACTCGAACTCGATTTTAATCCACTTCTAGACATTGTGTTGGCTAGAAATTTTCCACACATCGAATACACGATGATAGTACCATAATTTGATGACAATGATCTAATGCACACTCAGAATTATCAGCTCTTTTTAGAGCTTCTCCACAATTAGTAGCAGGTAATCCGTGTTTGGACTCACTTTAATGAAGATGTAATTGTCACGACAATTTTGCTGGATGCTTGAACTATTTCTACAAATAAAACATACAGGCTGTCCAGTGGCAGATTTCAATGTTTGAAAAATTGTAAAAAAAAACTACACCTCTAATACAAAGTAGGTTTATTTTAATTTTATAACAACAAATGCGGCTTTCATTTTTTAAAAACCACGTTTTCCAAATGGCGCGGCCATCGAGTCTGATACACTCTTCGAGTCTAGCACGCATGTTTTCAAAAACGCGTTTGCAGGGCGACTGGGGTGTCCTACTGACTTCGGCTCAAATATTTTCTTTAAATTGCGTCACAGTGCTCGGATTTGTTTTGTAAACAACGGATTTTAAGTATCCCCATAAGAAAAAGTCACATGGGCTTTAATCGGATGACATTGTTTCGGGATATGTTTTTTTCTGGAAATAACTGCCGCACTGCATTCATGGACACATTAGCAGTGTGTGATGTGGCCCCGTTCTGCTGGAACCATGTATTTTGGTTGAAGGATGGATTATTCTGTAGTTCTACTCTGAAAAAGTCATTTAACATCTGGGCATATCTCTCCGAATTCACAGTTACAGTTTGGCCACGTTGATTTTCAAAGAAATAAGGCCCTATGATTGCAGATGCAGACATGGCACACAAGACTGTTACTTTAGGCTTATGTAAAGGCTCTTGATGCATTTGTCTTGGGTTGTGGACATCCCAGTAACGAAAGTTCTGCTTATTCACATATCCTCCAATGTGAAAGTGAGCTTCGTCACTAAAGAATATGTTGCCCATCCGGGTAGCAGTACGAAATCTCAACGACATCACCTCCGCGTAAGTTTTTCTTAATTCAAAGTCAGAATCGTATAAATATTGAACAATTTGAATTTTATATGGTACTGTAAAGCTGTTTTCGGAATTCTCAATATCGATGAACGTGTACGCATTGATAAACGGGGATTTCCAACGACAGAAACCATAACACGATCGACATTTTCATCCGTGGCTACCAATGGTGTGGTCCTGGATTGGGCCTATTTAATGTTGATCCTGTAGCTCTAAACCTTGCTACCCATGACTGAATGAGGTTGATCGATGGTCCATCACATAATCGACGAATACTGTAACGATTATTAAATCGACGGCGTGCTACAGACAGCGAAAATCCACTCGAAATGTACACCTCGACGGCAAAAGCGCGGTGCTCTCTACTCCACTGTTCCATGGCTACTAAAACATCTGCACCGCTTGCGCTTCTAACGACGCCTCCCGCGCCCCTCTTATGTGTTGCTTTCAGAAACTATGTTTTGTTCAAACTTTGAAATCTGCCACTGGACACCCTGTATAAAGCGTGGTACGCTACTAAATGTAATTATTTGTCAATTTATGAACATAATAAAATAACATGTGGTTATTATAAAAAATGTCTCAGGTTTTCTCTGACAGGATTCCTCGATCATATAATATGGCAAACGCGATAATTACACCAGTTCCACTGGAAACGCCAAATTTATCGAAAACTTTAGTGATCGTGTAGAGGTCCTAAGTTCTAGCGTATTGAGTTACTTTTACTTGTATTTGGGGCCTTTGCATGACGAATAATACCGCAAAATTTCAACAGGCATATTTTATGAATACGAGGATGAAACGACAAGAGCCTCACTTTTTAAATCCTCTCTTTCTACAAATATTCTCCATATTCTGCTCCTTTGCTATTAAATTATCGCTACTAATACCTATCGTTCTATTCCTTCTTTGTTCATGTGAGAAACTCGTTTCATCATCAAAAATTGAAATATCAAAAATAAAAATTGTAATTGTAAATTTCAAAATTATCTCCTTGTAACTACGAGTTTATTTTGTAAAAACTTACGTTCTAAATATATGTCTATACCTATATACACTTTATAAGACCTTATATATACTTTTCACTATAACTGTAACTTTCGTTTTCTTTACAATTGAGGCTAGTTCTCGTTATTTTTCCACTAATTCTATAACTTATTGTCTTGTTTCAATTAATAAAATAAAATATTGTTGAATTATTCTTGTACTAGTAGAATCACATGGTTAATTAATTAGATATTCCTGGATGAGGAATTCGGATCAATAGTCACCGGTATTATTAATATCACCACTATATAGAAAAGAGGAAGTGCAGTGACGGATTGGGGTTTACATATCCTCTACCACAGACTATGAAGGGAGGGATGGTATTACCATTAACAAACATGTTCAATAACACCCTTCCCCCTCCCTACCTGAAAGATAAAAATTTCTGTTTTAGTTACGTTCTGAACCTTATTCGAAGTATACCTACATAAATTATCATTTTTCTTTAATTGGTATTTGACACTTTGTGTTTCACATATCACTAAAGCCTTTTAACATAACTGTATAACCCACATGGGTATGCTGGTAAGTTTACCAAGTTTTACTCATAGGTTTCTACATTTTACATTTTTGACTTTATATTTTACATTTTACCTTTTCCTTTGCCTAAGGTTTAGTTTTACATATAGGGTTTCACTGTTTATATTTTTAATTTCATATTTTATATTTTACCTTTTACATTACCTAAGCTTTAGTTTTACATATAGGGTTTTACACTTCACATTTTATATTTTATAAAATTCTTTCTCCGTTTTTACACAGATATATTTTTGACTTTACGTTTAATATATCTAGTATTGATTTATAATAATGTTCAAATAAATAACTATGTCATTTCAGATACGAA
This sequence comes from Druceiella hillmani, assembly GCA_039881145.1. Taxonomy (NCBI): domain Eukaryota; kingdom Metazoa; phylum Arthropoda; class Insecta; order Lepidoptera; family Hepialidae; genus Druceiella; species Druceiella hillmani. Next base: position 2,263,160 of record JAYKKI010000091.1, read on the forward strand.
AACAGTTAATATAATTCTAGCTGATACTCCACTAATAAGATTACTCTGTAATCTCAAATCCTTCTTTCGTTGATATAAATTTTATTTTGGATAAAGATTTTGTAAGCATGTCTGCATATTGATCATTATGTTACATAATTCGATTCTATAGTGTTTTCACATAGCTTCTCAATTACAAATTTGTTCTTAATCTCTATACGTCTATATCTTTTGTAAAACTCATCGTTTTTTATTATGCTTACGGCATTCTTATTATCTATGTTTAAACACACTGTGCGTTTAAATATAGATAACAAGAGTGCCATATTATATTCTTGATTTAACTCACTCTTGAACTAATTCACAGGTTACACAGTAACTTCTTTAACCATATTGCCTTTTTGGTGGCTGCAAAGGCTGTTATGAACTCCGCTTCTGTAGTAGACAGGACTACACTATGCTGTTTCTACAGTATGCTGGACCAGACGTGTGATCAACCAAACCTTCAACAATAATGTTTTCAGATTGTGTTGGTTTGTTTTTTAGTCTTAATGATGTATGGAACGGGGTCAAAATCTTAGTTCTTGTGTTTGGTAGATATACGCTCCTACTTGACGAAGACTCCTTCTGAGGCGTGTACTCGCCTCAAGACGTATTCTCGGAAACGTATTCTCAGACTCACGGTTTGTAGCTGTCTCTGTCACTACTGATGTGCTTTTAGAGTCCTTTTGATGATGGGTTTTAGGAACACCGCATCACTGCTCTTTATGGCCGTTTCGAACTGGGTACATGTCAGTACCTTTTTGTATCCTCACAGTATCCGACATAGGTCGCCTTCCTCGCTATTGGATCCTATTTTCACGTCTTCTCTTTTAGAAGGTAAACCAGTAAACCACTCTTTCACATCCAAATACTCTCAGGTGACTGAAGTTAGGCTTCTTTCCTGACCATGTCTCATATATTTGTATTTCACGGTTCGAGTTGGAAAGACTGGTGGTCGTAAACAGTGCTTCAGATCAATGCTGTTTTGGGAGGTTTATGCGTCGAACATCATACTTTGATTATTCGACTAGTGTACGATTCATTCTTTAGACTACACCATTTTGGAACAGTCGTCTGACGTATAATTCCAGCATTTTTCATGAATTCTGAAAAGTCACTATTTATATATTCGAACCCATCGGAGACATTTAATTGACTTTACTTTTCTATTTGATTGACTTTAGACTTTTAGTTTTAAATTCGTTGATTTTTTCTAAAATTTCCGACTTCTTCTGCAAGAAATAGACAAGGGCCTGCTTTGAGCAATCATCTATAAATATTAAAAAGTATTTTGATCCACTGAACGGTATGGTTTCCATCGGATCACAGACGTCCGAGTACACCACTTCTGTGGTCTTAAAAACTTTACATCTAAGAAGATATCGCATTAGTTTGATTTTTTTATCTATTGCATATGTATACCGATTATCCTTCTTCGATAACTGCACCCTCAATATTTTTTCTACCAAGTTTTCAAGGTCATTAAAATGACCTAGACGCTGATGCCATATTCAACTTGACTTGACCAACTGATAACCTATTTGTTACTAAATCAGGCACATATGATACATTATTTAAAATTGTATTGTACTTTTACCATCTCGAACGTTAAGTCTCACTTGACCAGAGCCCTTCACTGAAAGTGGCTTGTCTTCCACTTTGACAAACTATACTTTTATCGTTTTGACAAGCGACGCCGTCCCCGTTTCCGATGACGCATATAATGAAACGTAACTTTTTTTTGGCACCTTAATTTTTTTTTTAAAGTTACATTAAAATAAATATTTTTTCCCGTACATTGGGCGATTCACCCTGATGTATACTTGTATATTTACGACATAAAAAGAAAGATCAAATGTTACTCCCGCAAAAATAATTAATTAACATTTTATTTGATGAAAGACTGTAACGTGAGTTTTTCCTGCATATATTTATATATAGTTCTCTTTATTTCGGATGTAAAACGTCTTTCCGGCAGAACCGCTGAAAAAAGATAGAATGCAAAAAATTAAACCTTCAAACCGCAGTAAATTCGAAAGTATAAACTATATGGAAATATTTTAATGTACTATGTAAAAGGAGAAGAATTAAAGTACAAAAGTTAAATAGTCTGAATGACGCGGGTGCGTAACTTCATCGCAGCGATAACGCGCGTATGGGGCACATTTCTAAGGACAGAAAATTAGTTACTCCCGCCCGCTTCAAATTATTAATAATTGCTCCAAATTTATTGCTTGATATTAATCGTCTAATATAAAACTTGACATTAATCGTCAGGAGAAACTCCGAGTTATCAAAAACAAGTAGAATAGTCCCAGATTTCATAGTTTTCAAAATAATTAGAGTATTCTTCTCCTGATATTTTGATTGAATATTTATATTATTTGTTCAAATATTTTATCAGTAGCTTATTTTTCTAAGCTTGAATGACATACCGATGGGAAGAATTTGAAACTTGAATATACACACAGATATGTGCTTCTCAATCGGGAGTATCTTAAAATATTTTTCCTTAGAATTGAGATTGAAGGTCTGCTTACTACTAATTTACATGAGCTAAAAATATAACAATCAATCACTCTTGGGGTCATAGTACTTGAAAGGGAAATGCGATACGACCAAGTACCGCATACCCTATTTCAATGATTAACGGCAGAAAGAAATATCAGCTATATAATTTCTAATTTTTTGGACAGATTACTATTTCAATTTTTAATGTCGTCTAAAAAACATGCAAAATATATAAGAATATATTTTTAGATGATACATTATACGTCAGATTTCACATTTGGATGAAGAGTTAATGAACGCTTCCCGCGGAATGCAGCTCCGACCACTATTTTTAAATTGTGGCCGAAGTTGCGTTAAAAGCAATTTGATATTGACATTGCTCGTCTCATTAATTGAACGTGACGCTGTTTGGAATTTTCAGTGCCAGTCTGCTGTCGGATAATATACCCACCTGGCGTCTCGAATTGAGGTGGATGTAGTAACGCGCCGAATGAGATATTAATGTTTCAAAACTTTTTAGGCTTCCAACCGAAAACATGGAAAATTACTCTTCGTGAACTCCATATTAACTTAGACATCCCGTTTAAAAATTATTTCGCTTAATTGCATGCGAAAAACCATTGAAGTGCTTTATAATAAAATTATATCATAGTTGTCATGGGAAAATCAGAAAACTGTACATTTTATTTAATAGTCATTTATTCCAATTGAAAGTTAAAAACCTACTTTGTTTTCTAAACAAAGTGAATTTCTTATCTAAAATATATGTAGGTTTTCTTAATATGATTATTCGCTGCATACTAGCACGCGTAATAAAAACAAGTGAATATCACTCTATTACAGCCAAATAAAGCCACTGTGCAATAAGACAGCAGTTTTTTAGATACCCGAAAAGAAATTACTTTCTCACTAAGAGCGGAAATACAAAAAACTAGCCGGAGTTGCTGCATTAATTAGAGCGAAATGTAGATATTTCTTTTGAGTTGCAAATTACGGTAATACTAACTTAAATCAATAAGTAACTAAAAATTAAGATAATTCCGTTCAATTTACACAAAATAATAATTAACTATGGATTATTCACATCTAATACAGAAAATGAGATATCAGCGAATGCATCGTAGGCTCTGTAAAATTTATTTGGATCATATTTAAGATCTTCCACAGGAAAGAAATATCGCAAGATGCAATAATATATGCACGGATAAAAGACGATCATTATCTATGTCTATCAACTAAACTAGAAATGATGTGCCTGTCAAGTAAAGTGTACAAAATTGTTTTAAATATCGTCAAAAAATCAAAACCTTTAAATTATTTAAGACTAGTAAATAAGTATTTAATACCTTCTAGGCTTCTGTACAGAAGACGAAAGCTCTATAACTTTATAATATCCGTCCATCCGCGCGTCTGTCAGAGACTCTCAGTTTCTAGAGTTTATACCAATATAAATAAAATTTTGTAAGCCAAAACTTCAGATGGAGAGCTCGATTGATATGTAGCAAACCATTTTTTTACTTTTATTTACCTGTCTATGCGTGTAAAGAGATGGCAAATTGTTTCTTCACGCAGTCCATGATGTGCAGTTATAGTCAGGGTAAATTTAAATTTCATACAATATTTTTCATTTCCTTTTAACATTCTGCAAATAGAATAGCATTCTCAGAGTCGAGAGATATTCAGAGTATCAACTTTTTATTTCTAATTTTTGAACTGGAGACTTAATAACGCTGAAAAACTTAATAACGCTGAAAGGTACTAGGCAGATACTATGCATTTTATTAGAATTTTCAAATAAAATTATTTTATTAATTTACATTAACAATTCCTACAGATACAGATACGTACTTGGTCAGTTTAAATAGGTTCACGTCAGCGTTTGGCACGTTTATGATCACAAGGAAAAAACAGGAAAAAAATACAAATTTGTACGATGTTAGTATTCAACCATTCTACAAATTTATATTTTTTTTTCACACTCTGGTCATATTTCACTTACACTTCATCCATTTTATATTTATTTGCATTAGATCACTCTGATTTTACGTTGGGGGCACCTATAAGGTTGCCCACATTTCAAGTAATAAGGACCATCCTTCAGAAAGTATAGTATTTTACGGGAATAATAAAGAAAAGACAAAAATATGTTTACTTCTTTTTTATAAAAAGTATATTTTTTTAAACTTCTTGCCCCCTTTAAAAATTCTTTGTCTACAATAAAAGTGCCATATGCTTTATCGTATTCAATTTTTTTTATATCAAAATATTCATAGGACACTCTTCTTATAAACAATCGAAATATACAATCAAATACCAAAAATATATTATAAATATATAACCCAAAAATATATTATCCACACAAGGTAGCAATGAAAGCCACCTGGTACCAACATGTAATTTCAGCTCATGTTGTTCACATTCAATAATAGTAAAAAAAAATTAAGCTTAAATAACATATATTTTCAATATTAGTTCTTAAAAAATCATTGCATGCTTAACCGTGTTGTAAAGCACCATATATTTGCGTGACGATTGCCCTTTACCAAATTAGGAACTACATATCCTATATTTTTATAAAGAGAATGATGAATACCGAAGTTCGCAATGGTATTGTCTGCGTTCAGATCAGACGCTCTAACAAGGGAAAGGCTATGCAGGAATGGTGATTTGTTTATAGCGTCAAACATCCCATTCGTTGACTCATCGCAATTTTCGTAAAAGTCTAATAATTTATTTTGTATGCCATTCACAACAACAAAAACTAAAGAAATAGTTTTATATTTTTTCTATTACTCGCACCAGCTGCAAACAATAATATATATTTTATCATTTAAATCATTCAGTAAAGTTTGTAAGGCATTAGGTCTCAAAACGTCATTAACCGGTGCTTCTATTTTAATGTGTTCTAATTGTATGTTCAAGGCGGTTTTAGAATCGACATACATGATTTTCTTAAGTTTCACAGTGCAGTCGATGCTCTTATAGGAAATATTGTGTGTCACATAGTGGTCCAAAGCAGTTCACTAGTTATTATCTTGTCATCACAAGTATTTGTAAGAGGAACTGAAGCAGAGGAAGAGCCCAATGAACCAAAAAAGCGATCGAACGTAGAAACTTTCCTGCAAAGCTTACTTTAAGTTTATATTGCTTTGTCTCACCATATTGTTTAATCTGCAGAACATTATAAAACAGCACACATCCTTAAATTCTCATGCAAATTAGTCGAGAATTTTACTGAAAAAAAAAACAAACCAAAACAACCGACAAAAGAAGACGCAAATACCTATTAAGCTAACCTAAAAGAACTGACCAGGCCAACGCTACTTTTTTCGATAGAAAATGTTACATTATTCGGTGCCCATTTTGTATTATAAACATATTGGTATATTTAGTAATCCAATCATACACACTTCTTCCCCGCTCGAATTTCTATTTTTGGTGTCTTTTTTGTATCTTCCGCTTTTTATTGGGCATTAGTGGTGCACTTGACCTTGATACACTTTCGTTATCGCCACCACTTTTCATAACTATAATAATAACTTCAACTTTTCAAAAGTGACAACAACCTCCCAGTGAAAATAATTAAGAAAATGCCAAAAGAAAATCGAAGCACTGGCAATTGCAATAGCAAATATTTGTTTGTAGTTGTCAATTTTGACATCGATACACACACAGGAGCGGGACACAGGAGCCAGTTCGAATACACGCACATCACGTCAGTCGAAAGGTAACCGTGTTATTATTAGTTTCGGTATTGCAAAAAAAAAGATTAATCCATCCAACTGAAATTTATACTACATTTTTGCTCACTATACATTTCTTCAACAGTACATGTACGCAGACCTAAAATACGGTACAATACTATCTATCTTCTCGTATTATAATATGGCTAGGCACCACCTCCTTTAATGACGCATGCGTGTCGTGATCGATATATTAGGTAACAATTTAAATAGTATTATTAAAATATTGCTTCGCGACATACAAAATTGAGGTAAAGAGTTGGAGTATGCGGTTCAATTTCATAAGACTTCCTGACGAATATTCATTAAACACGGAAGTATCGACACCAGTCGTTACAGAAGAGAACTGGATTTTTATATTTTATCGTTGTAAATTATGTATTTGAATGTATTAAGGGGATACCAAGAGAAAATTTAACATTGTGTTAAATAATTTACATGTTTGGTTTACAATTAAAAACGTGCATGGTTATTGTTCTGTACCATCGCGCAGACGCACAAGCACCGAAGCATACGTTCGTCTCGGTCGAAAATGATTATAATCAAGATCGTAAAGATGGACAACGAACAACAAAAAATTTATAAAAAAAATAAATTACAGAAACAAATTTTACATTTTTGAATGAACAACCTCAGTAAGTTTTCATTCAATGATAATTGAAAAAATATTGTTATAAAGAACTTAAAATCTCATTATTACTAGATCTAAATACTGCTGGCGACTTAAATTAAGTCACATTTGATATTTATGGATACACAAAGTTGTCACCTAAGTGTAGGTGATAGAATACATTTTTTCAAAATATTTTAGTTCACAGATAAACCTTTACTTAGATTCTGAATTTTCATTGATTACAATTTTGCTACATGTATTAATGATCTTAGATAATATATATGTACTTTTAAGGATTTTACTATTTGTTTGAGAATTACAAGTTATAAAAATTCTGTCGTCAAAATCCAACAAATTGGGACAACATGTGTTATAAATAGTATTCTACAGAGATTTGGACTCTCAGGGAAATACGTATAATAAACTAGTAATTTTAAATTTATTTAACTAATACAAAATGAGCACTACAAATGACACTGCAAAATACAAATTATTTGGATATAATATGAAGTCGAACATTTAGACAGCAAATTTTACATGTGCGTGTTTATATAGTAACAAATATTTATGAAATGATATTTAAAAATAACACCCAACTTTGTGATGTGAATACGCAAAAAGACTTAAAAATTTAAAAAAAATAACTGGATAATTTTTTTATCTCATCACATTCCCGAGATATTTCAACATGATTTCATATATGATACGAACTTGGCGAATACCTTTCGATATTAAGCGTTTTTTCGCAAAACGTAAATCGATTATACTAGTAATTCAGTGCTTTTCTTTAATTCTAGTGTTTCGTACCTCAAAAAGAAACTAATATGTCCCTCTGTCGGTATCAGCCGTTTTTTAAGCAAACTGCTTGCAAACTTGAAATCTGGCATAGTAATAAAACATTAAATTCATTCCACATAAATATAATATAGGGTATCATTATAAAGGACTTAAAACTATTCATAATAACTCAAAAATATTTCATAATGTTTTCAATATACACTGAAAAATTTGCGAAAAGTTTGTCCCCCACACAAAACAAAATATATACCATCATAATCGAATTAACATATAATCGAATAACATATTAGACAAATTATTAAATAGAACTTAAAAAAATATTTACATGTATTAAGTTACAACATGTTATTACCAAACACATCACTTCCATCCATCTAAAACACATCACTTAGTTCTTTCGATTCGTTAAATAATGATGAATTCTTATTTTAATTAAAAATAAATCAATGATATTTAGACGAAATAAAAGAAGAAAGCAGACTTCGTTTATACATGTATACATAAAAATATCATGAAGACGAGAAATAACTATCGCAACCAGAATGTTTCCCAAAGTAGAAATTAGGAACCACATTAACGGATTTAATTGTAAGGAAATTTGTCTTTATGTGGAAATATCGGAGAAGAGATTCGAATGGATTGTAAAAATTGATATTAAATTTAATAAAAAATCATATGGACAATTTCAGCAGAGAAATGTAAAAAAACCTGTGATGTGGATTTTATATCAAGAACGGCAATTTGTAATAACTGTTATTTAATTAATTATTTCGGAATATCGAGAACTAAAGGTAGGGGAAATAGGGGCATGATGGGGTAGTGAGGTAAGACGGGGTCACCCACACATACAAGAAACTCAACGCTTTCGCCAGGTGGCACGGTAGCCAACCGAGAGCCGCTTCCGAGCAATACTCAGAGAGGCCATCACAGTCGGCGAAAGTGCGTGCGTTCTTTGTTTATAAACAAATTTCTGCTGGAGTGCAATATTAATGTAATATTTTGTGTTTTTTGACAACTTCAGAAACAGGTAAGGAATAGAGTTGAACTGGTGATTGTTTTGCCCTTCTTTTTACATTTCTTTAGAGTAAATTGGCATATTTACAATCGCATTAGTCCTAACCTAGTATTCTTTAAATATTTTGACTGGGGCAAAATGGTGTAGACTATACGGGGCATAATGGGGTAACCTCTAATTTTGTAGATTACAAGAAATTGTTGTTTATACCATATTTTTATTGTATTTTATTCAAGATTAATTATATTAAAGTGTTGAGTTTACTGTTAAACCTCTCGTGTTTTTTACTCATCAGAGTTAATTATTTTTAATCACCTAAAACCAGAATAGTCTCTATTTGATTAAGTGCTTTTGTCGTTGTTTACTCACTATTATTTCTACACTCATCATACCCTTCAGATCATGAAACGACATTACTTATCTAGATTTTACTTTATTTATTGTTGCATACAGATAGGTATATTGATTGAAACATATTTTTTTTAAATTTCAGTTTAAACATTGTTAGAAACTATAAAAAAAAGACAAAAATGGGAGAGTGGCCACAACAGTCCATGAAAATAGATGTAGATAAAGTTTTGAGCAAAGAATCAGGATATAGAAAGGCAGCTTTAGAATATAGTGTTCCTCAAACAACTTTGGAGCGTTATGTCAAAAAAATTAAGCGAGGTGAAGAAGCTACCACTGGGACCTATAAAGTCTGTTTTTTCGAAAAAAGAAGAATAAGAACTTGCAGAATATGTGAAGCATGTGGAAGAACGTCTTTTTGGCTTAACTACTCTCGGTTTAAGGGGACTGGCATAAAAGCACAATTTCAATAGTGAGAAAGAGATAGCAGGTGTTGATTGGTTAAATGGGTTTTTAAAACGCCATCCTGAATTATCAATTCGTAAACCAGAGGCTACATCGGCGGCTCGCGCTATGGGATTCAACAGAGTAGCAGTTGGAAATTTCTACCAGCTTCTCGGGGAAACATACGATGCATTACATTTAACTCCAGATAAAATATATAACTATGACGAAACTGGCATATCAGTTGTTTCGAAAACTACGAGCAAGATAATAGTTTTAAAAGGTAGAAAACAAGTCTGTTCATTGTCTTCTGCAGAGCGAGGTCAAACTGTAACTGTAGAAATTTGTTTCAATGCCGCTGGAACGCACATGCCTCCACTCATTATTTTCCCAAGATAGCGTATGAAAGCCGAATAGCTAGACCGTGCTCCCCCAGGAGCAACGTCTGCATGTAATCCAAAAGGCTGGATGACAGTTGAAATATTCACCATTTGGTTCAAACAGTTTATCCAATTTTCAGGAGCATCTCCTAGCAATAAAGTGTTGCTGCTTTGATATGTGAGTCATACTAAAAATCTAGATGTTGTAGATCTTGCACGACAACATGGAGTTGTAATAATTTGCTTCCCTCCTCATTGCACACATAAGTTGCAACCTGCCGATATATCTTTCATGAGGCCTTTGAGTACTTGCTGCTACAAATTGGTTGAGATCGCAACCAGGCCGTGTGACCACCATGTTCCAAATAAGTGATATACTTGGACAAGCTTACGTGCAAGCACCTACAATGTCCACAGCAGTTAACAGCTTCAGGAAGTGTGGTATATGGCCATACAACCAAGATAATTTTAGTGACGCTGATTTCATGGCTGCTGAAACTACAAATATACCACTAGCTCAAGACAATCCATCTACATCAAGATCTGTCAACCTACCGTTAATAAAGACTAGTGCACACATAGCTCCGCATCACGGACATGAAGTATCAACCCCGTTAAACGTTGTCAACGATCAAGTTTATAGAGATGGAGTGTCATGCTGGACCTGAAACACCATCTCCATCAAATTCTGCAAACCTTCCCTCAACAGAGTTTGCATCTTGTTCACAATCCGCAAATCAACGTACGCTAAATCAACTGTCAAATGCTTCTCCCATCCGAGCCGTCTGCCGTGACTTAACTTCTGCTTTCGAAAATGCTTCACCTAAAGACATATCACCGATTCCTGCCGTTCAAATGACCGAAAAAAGTAAAAACTATCGAAGAGGTAAATCAGCGGTAATAACTTCAACTCCGTATAAAAAAGAACTTGAAGTTTTTAAATTGTCGAAGAACATTCCGGCTAAAAGAAGTAAATCATCAAAGGACGTTCCGGCTAAAAATAATAAATCGTCTAAGAATGTTATTGCCCAAAATAAACTGCTGAAGAAGGCCAGGAATAGTAAGTTGCAGAAGAAGGCCATACCATCAACTTCAACACAAGAAGATAGCGTTTGTTTTTATTGTAACGATTTAACCACACATACCTGAAATCGACTGAAAATTGGGTAAAATGCCAACTCTGTGGGCAATGGGCTTATACTGCATGTGCTGGGGTTGATGATAAAGACAAAGAAGAAGTACTCATATGCATGTTTTGTGAAGAATCCCATCTTACCCCTGAACCCCATCATGCCCCATTTATCATTCCCCATCTTACCCCACATACGGGGCAAGACGGTTTTTTTATGTGATTTTAAAAAATAATTATTGTTAGTAATTCGTTATGTTATTTTCGTCCAAAGATTATACAAATTTGTAGTTGATTAAGAACCTAAAGTGCCATAAATAAATGAAACTATTATGTTGATTTTTACTGAAGTTTGTTGTTGTTTCGCCTTAGCGTCCCCATCATGCCCCTATTTCCCCTACACACCAAATAATGTTAGTTGACAACATAAAAAAAGAAATTGTCTAATATATAAAACGGAATAATGACTACTGTACATATTTAGGTATTGATAGAAAGTAGACTAGGGAAAACTTGTACTTTTATCATCATAACCGACAAACGAAACATTTTAGCCATAGTTATTTAATGGATATATTAATGATGGATATATTAAAAGTGTACTTATGCAAAACGAGCTTATATTACTAAATTATTTTATTTTTGAACTAAATGATTTCAGAGCCATATGATCATTTGCTTTAGAATCAATATTTTCATTTTTTATTAAATTTAATCGCCTTTACAAATCGAGATCTTTCCTCAATATAAAAATAATACCTCATGAAATATAAATTAAATAGTTAAACCTTGCCATTTGCCATCTTTTCGCTTAAGTGGAGGTACAAGAGCTATTCAACTAAAGTTAAGTTGTCAGTGGTTTAATCGCTTGTTAGGCTTTTTTCTAACTGTGCTGAGTTTTTCTAATATTGCACGCACGACTCAAGTAGCCATAATCCAATATTCCTTTAAATTCTTTGTTTTGCTTATAGTTTTTCTCTAACATAAAGCAATAGTTAAGAAGGCCCGATGAACGGTCATCTTTTATATGAAAATGCACACAGAATTCATACATATTATGTTTATATCGAATTAATAAAATATTGGCTATCTTATCCAATTGTCCGTATGATATTGCTACATATTCAAATCTGGGCCGCTTATTAATTTTTAATTCATTTTGAAATTACATCATCGGCAGGCAATTATATTTGAAGAAAAAAAATTGATTGTCTGTAAAGTCGGTTTACGGACGATAGTTTTACGTGATAACGTCATAAAGAAACATTGATGAAAAATTGCATACTTTTATGAATTAAATCGAATTATTATTATTTTGTATAATGCAAAGAAGGATTTAATTGAAAATTACAATTTTTTCGATAAATTAACATTTATTTACACTCGTTAGCAGAACTATTCGAACTGCTAGCTCTGACGTCACGCGAAAAGAGAGATAAATTCCGACGCTTGGGCCGATCGTGCCTCTCTGTCACTTGTTCCGCGCTCTCGCTTGCACGCTCAGGTTCGTTCGTTTCGTTACTACATTCGTTCGGTTCGTTACTACATTCGACAAATTGACAGACGAGATGTGTGACAGTTCGTATCAGATTGATGAACAAATACAGGGACAAGATAGTTATTTTGTAGAAAATATCATACGGCACAATTGTTTGCTCAACTTCGAAAATGAATAACATAATGTTTCCAATATGTTGACATAAAGAATCACAAACGAAGATAAAGAATTGAGAACTTTAAAAGCAGATGCTGATATAAATAAAAATTCATGAATTTTAAATCATATATATCATAGTTCTTTTATTTTTTTTAGATGAAGTCATTTGAAATTAAAAAAATAATATACAGGAAATAATACTTTCTTCAGTTACAAGTTAACAAGTTTTTTTCGATGATACGATAATTTTGAATGATGATAGAAGAGGATAATACTGAGAAAAACCCTTGAATATTTTATATGTATTTTTTCAAAAAAAATTTAAATTAATGTGAATGTATTTGTTATATTTTGTTTAGTCATAAACCTTAGGATTTCTAATTTGGTGATTTTTTAGTATAAAATAAACTATATTTTAAATATCTAAAGTGTATATTTCGTGTGCCTTTTTTAGTCTTTTACAAAAAAAAATTTAAACATCCTTTCCAAAAATTATTGTTTTCAGGTTTTCCCGACTTTTGAGAAAAACGTAATTTTTTAACAGTAACGTTTCAAACAATAGTCATTAAACTCGGAATATATTTTATAGTACCGCGATAATACCGTTTTTAGGTATCCCTAGTGCCGCTAGTGCAAACATAAATGGTAAACTTTATAAAGTGAATTTGGGAAAGTACCCAAAGTAGCATACTGCTGATTTCGGTTCAGTCCAGCTTTCTGTCACCTTAAAATGTCACTTTTCAAAGTTCCAAGCAAAATAAGCCGCGCACTTGAACTCCAATCCAAATGCTTACGTGACTATAGCGTCAAGGATTATATCGATGACGAAGATGTCTAGAGGTCAGTATAGTGTACAATGCACATTCTGGCCCTCAATAAACGGGATTAATTGATTTACTTGTGAATATATAGACTATAAGGACGTATAATCATAATGATTAGAATTTAAATCGTGACATGTCAAGAGAGACTTTAATATTCCTACTTGATTAAAAATAAAAAACTAGGTTGCAACTACTATGAAGTAACTCCATTATCGTCAAATTAAAAAAAATCAATTACTGGACTTAAATGCAATTCAGGGCATGTTCTATAATATAACTGATGAGATATGAAACGCTTAAGTAGTACGGAAGTGACACACTTGACCTGGACAAATCTGCAGAAAAGTCAACCAAATTCAACTTCACCTAATCGCTCAATAGTAAGTAATGTATTTAAAAACGATAAGTTGTTTGCGGATCTAGTGCCAAAATTGTTTTTTCCTTATATATTTGGATATGGGTATTGACTGAAATCTGATGGCATATTGATTTCAAATATTTCTTATGGGAAAGCGGATAGGATAATAAGACTGAACACTCAAGCATCGGTAATAATACGTCCATCGTAGACGTTAATGGACACCAGTAAGGTGCAGAATATTTATTTACCATATTATGCAAGACAGTTAAATTGTAGAATTTGAAAATATTTGTCTCCTTTTTCCACCTCATAACGCTTATTTATTTACATGAAAATATGTTCAAAAAATATTAATATTCAAACTTCTTATCCGTATTTTCCAGTTGTATTTTCTAGCGGACACTTGGCTAATTTGCTGAGCATTCTTCGTGGTAGTCATACACGAATGATCAGATCTTCCTTTTTTTCTTCAAAAAGCAACATTTTTAGAATAGCACTTATATTGACTGTATTAGGATGTATGACGCAACCGCTCCACCATTATTCGCTGGAATTAATTAAAAGGAATTAATCATTTAGAAGGTGAGACTTCTGTCCGCACATACATTAAACCATTAAAACCATATTAAGTAATGTAGTAATATAATTAAACGTTTTGCTGTAATCTACATCAAACATTTTATTTCTTTAAACTTTCGCTTAGCCAGTGTTATTAGTACGATTGATAACTTTTCTTTTCCAAGCGTTTTCATTCTAGACAAGTACCATCTAGTTACATAAAATAATAAGTATTATTTTCAATAAGATTTAATAATGTACGCAAAATTCTTAACCAATGCATAGTAAATTAATGAATTAATTACCCAACGCTTCAAATGGCGCGATCGCAAGTGGAAATCCACCTATTAACGTTAAAATTTCTCGCAACTTTGGTGAAGTGGCGCGGTGCAATTTTTTCTAAACCGTTCACCATCACCACTGATGAAAACTACTTTATCACTATTATATAGATGTAACAAAGTAATGTGCGAATATGAGAACTTACGACCTCTGTAGAATGTGTATTATTCTATCTGGCAACACCGATTATAACAAAAGGTAAAAAAGTTAGTTGATTGCAAAAACCACACTGTTTTTCATCAAATTATGTGTCCAGTACCGCTTTTAATTATTAGTTCAGTTAGAAAACAGTGTATTTGGGTTTAACATCTCGACGAACTACCTAACTAACGTCCCGAAATTGAGAAGTACTATGACTGGTGAATTACGACGATTGGTGATGTATATTTAATGATTCCGGTTATTCACGAAAAATAATTTGCTGAGAATTCTCATAAGTATACGGCTTGAAAACTGAGAATTCATGACCAGCTACGTCAGCAAGCGAATAGAAAGGGCACAGAAACTGAAAGGAACTGAATTTAAGATAAATGACCGGTGAATCGGGTCGCTTATGTTACCATGCCTTCCAGAAATGTTTAGGTCAATGATAAATGGCCGTTGAGCACTCGGGCGTAAGAACGTAGTGAAAACAAAGTTGTTGGATATGTTAAGTCTGACGGTGCATTTGTCGCTAAACATTTTCATAAGCGTGGTAGTACTGACAGTAACAAAGCCTTTCTTAACATGGCGGCATGAAAGGTAATGGAACGCATCAGTCATATGTGAATGTCAGTGGAAGTGACACAAAACGAAAGAAAATAATTCGTTGTTACAGATCTAAGAAGTTTTGACATTTCAAAAATCAATGTCTGTGTGCAGAAAAAGTGAACATTTACATTTTGTGCAGTTTTTCTTACTAAGATGTTCAGTCAAACTGACTGATACATAGATTCAGGTGCCAGCACTCATTTACTTTCGAATGTTAACATGCTGTCCAGTGTTTTTAATCAACCCAAAACTAAGGAAATTATTATGGCAAATCAAACGATTGTTCAAGTCTTATGTTCAGGAGACCTGCAGATTACAACACGTGTCGGTGATAAAGAGTTTGCTATAAATGTAAACAATGTTTGTGTGTGCCTAACCTCACTACGAACTTACCATCAGTGAGTGGAAATATTGTGAATGGTAATAGAGTGATATTTATTCAGCGTGGATGCTGAATTTACAGCTCACAGAATTAATGTATCGGAGAGGTAAACTTAGAAAATGGCGTATACAGATTAAATATTGTGAAGTCTGAGCAACTCTTAGCAGCAGAAGTTAAAAAATGAACGAAGACGAAGAGAAGTTAATTAATGTACGAAGTGGCACAGGCGGTTAGGTCATATAAATGCAAAAGACTTGAATAAATTGAAAAATGGAGCTTATTTAGAATAAAGAACCTTATTTAGAAAAAGGGGATAGCTTTGATGAAAAATGTGATATCAGTAAAGCCAGTTGCACAGTATGGTGTGAAGGAAAGGAAACGAGACTTCAATTTCCTCAGAATGCAAGCAGAAGTCAGTAGATCCTAAAACTGGTTCACACATATTTATGTGGGCCAATGAAAAATCAATCACTTGGCAAAGCTAGATATTACCTTATATTTATGGATGACTTCAACAAGATGTGCTTTGTATATTTTCTGCAATCCAAGAACGAAATCTTCAAATTTTTAAACAATATAAAGAACTTGTTGAAAACAAGCAGTCTAAGAAGATAAAAACATTAAGATCAGACAATAGCGGAGAGTTTTTTCAGCCGAAATGGTAAATTATTTGAGGCAGTGCGGTATAATCCATCAGGAAACAAATAGTTATACCCCAAAAGAAAATGGTGTGATAGGAACAATAGGTCAATAGTTGAGAAAACTTGTTTAATGCCAAATTTGGGAAACCTCTTTAGGTGGAGGCAGTAAACATGGCTGTGTATATAAAAAAAATGATTACCAGCAGCAAGTATAGATTAGAATAATTACGCCCTATGAAATATGAAAACGCACAAAGCCAAATTTGAATTTTAGAATTTTTGGCAGTCCAATAATGGTTCATATTCCGAAAAAAAGCACAGAAAATGGGATAAGAAAGCAAAGAAAATGAACTTAGTCGGATATTCCGAAAATATCAAGCGCTATCGCTAATATGATACTGCATCACGTGCAGTTATTGTAGCAGATGTTGTAGTCATGGAGGATATATATGACAGTTTAACAACCACGATTATAGTAGAAAAAAAGCTACGACCTGAAGGTGTGCTGAAGAGGTGGTTCCTGTGAATAAGAACAGCTTATATGAGACAAATATTCCTGATGAGTCATCAAGCGACACAGACAATTTTTTCGGTTCCTTGTTGCCAGACGACAAGAATCTCAACTCTAGGAAGTTTGACGTCAATCTGACATAGAATCGTGTTAGACGCAAACCGGACTATTATGGTACTGCAAACATGTGTGTAGAAGTTTCAAGTGAACAGATTACTCTTCGTGATGCGATAACTGAATCTTAAAAATGCAGTGGCGGTTCGCAATGAGGGAAGAATTAAAATATTTTTGTGAAAATAGCAAGTGGGGGCTAGTAGACAGACTGAAAGACGGTACGGTAGTGAAAAAGAAATGGATTTTTAAAAATAAATATGGCAGTGAAAGTGATGTGCGTTATAGCGCAAGGCTTGTCGCTAAAAAAAAGTGATAGACTTTAATGAAACATTTTTACCAGTTTTAAGATATTAAACTAACTTCGAGACAACTTTGAGACTGTTGATAGCTTTAAGTGTTGAGAACTAGGCCTAAATATTAATCACCTTCGTGTTCCTACTGTATTTTTCTCGATGATATCTTGATGAAACAGTTTATGTGGAAATACTCACACATATCACACATTACAGTTGGTGAATTCGCAGCAAGAGGCAGGTCTCATGTTCATATCTTAGGTTATTGCGAAGTGGAGCGATGGTGAAATGACTGATACTATCCTTATACCTATTTGAAGTTGTGCCGAATGGATGTGTTCCGAATGGCGCCTCGGTTCAAGTGCAATTAGCTAAATTTCTAAGGGACACGGACATAAAGTGCCTCCCCTCCTTTCGCCAAACCATATCTGTGGTGGGGGCTGATTTTCGGTTGATCTCGGGATGATTTTCCTCAAATTATCGGCCGTGTCGTTTCAGTGATTAATGCAAACAAACCGACAAACAAATACATTTTCCGACTTCATGGATTAGTATAATTATGATTATAATATCCAATATACGATTACATGAATGATTTCTTAATAATTTAATTTTATTCTGACCGACAATCAAAAGGCAATTAAACTGAAGACAGCGAAAATTAAGCATAAGAACAATACCATTATTTAATTTACCATTACTTATTCTATCCGAAACTTCACTGTTTAGACTGATATTTTAAAATTTGAGTTCACAAATATCAGTGTTGGGACAACTCGTCAAACTGAAATATTTACGTATCAAAAATCAGAAGAGTATATTTGTATTTCATAAATATATTCTGAAATGTACATCGTCTGTACCAAAAATGTTGGTCATTAGAATAAATTAAATATATAGTAACTAAATTAATTGTATTTTAATCGCATGAATAGGTATTAAATTTATTAAAAAACTTTTTTTTCAAAACTAGTTTACGCATTACGAGCTAATAATTATTTTAGCAACGTTTATACGCCGCACGAATTCGCCAGTTTAAAAATATCCGCTACCGTTTCGCTAATAAAGAAAGAAGTATTAGTGTAGTAAAAACCCTAAAGGATACTTGCACAGATATTGCCCTGCGTTATTTGGTAAAATTAAGTAAGACATAAACAAAAAATTAAGAGCAAAAATACATGCTTTAGAGTATGAAAAGGAGTTAGACCTAATATATGAAACACATACATTATAAGATTCATTCTTGAATTCTTGCTAGTGTAAAATATGTGGACGGATTAACACGAGTAAGAGAGAACATTATTTGACCAGTATATACCCTACATAAAAATATTAATAAAATGAAAATGCCTGTGGTGATGTTGTGAGAATAAAATTATAAAAAGAATATATATACGTGTGTGTGTGTGTATATATATATATATGTATATATATATATATATATATATATATATATATATATATATATATATATATATATATATATATATACGTAAGGATCAATTCCCAATGTTGCTAAAAAACGTTAGATTCTTTAACAGAAACCAAGCAAAATATGTTTGCTGGTTTTAGAAAAACTGGAAGATATCTCGAGCGAGAGGTCATAAATCTAGAGCAACCATTAGCGACATTACCGAAACAAGACCGCATTACAAACATAGATATTATTGGCAACAGCTTCATACAAAAGCTAGAACAGTCTCGAGTTACAATATGTTCAGAAAAGAGCACTACCAGAAAAAGAAAGCTTAATGTCCTACCTGGCAGATCAATATGTGCCGACGATTTAGCTGATGCAGGCCCTTCTGGTCTACAACAGGTCAAAAAGACAAAAAAGGTGGCAAAAAGAATTACAAAACGCAATGACTCTTCATCGACAAGTTGCAGTGATTCGGATATTTCTCTTGCCTCTTCTATTGAAGATCACATCGTAAATTCCGATTATGATGTTCCTATAAAACTCCGAAAATGATGTTCCTATGGTCAATTTACTTGGTAACCATAAGCTCAATAATGATAGTGAAAATTCACCTGAGCACGAATATCTGGATTCATCTGTCCTTCAGCTATATGGATTGATGCTGACTAAGCATGAAGAGAGACTTGAAGAAAAAAGACACTTACCTGCCTTGCCAAATTTAAGGGAACACTTGCCAGAAACTGTAAAACATTTACGATTATATCATAGTGACCTGGAATTCACGTAAATATTCAGGTCAGGTGTTATTAATAAGTTAAGAAGGTGCTCTTGAAAATTATTTAAAGAAACGTAAGATGTTCTGGCGCTATTAAGAACTTATAGTTTTACAGCTGGGATAGAGTTAGTAAAATTTAAAAAAAAGGTTGTTTTTCTATTCCAGAAATGGAAAACGATCAATTAAAAATGGACATTGCTTTATAACTTTATAATTTTTTTTGTTTAACATTTTTTTATCATGTCTTTATCTTATACTGTGTGCCTGAGTTGACTTATAAAACAGAAAGATTTCACAAATACATGTTTAATTTTTTCCAATTAATATAGTGTTGCTGAACATTTTCATTTATTAATATCAAAATATTAATAAATGAAAATGTTAAATAAAAGACTGGTAAGAGATATATAGGCAAACACTGCATAGTAAGTAAAAAGTTAGTAATTAGAATAGTGACTTTAAGTCTTAAAAAACGATGATTTTTTAAAGTTTATCAAAAAGTGAAAAATAATAAAAAGATTTTCTTTTGTGATTTCATTTATTTTAACATTATTCTTTCATCAAACTATTTTTATATATAATAAAAATATTTAATATCCAATAATACAAACTGCCTATAATGGTCCAAAATTATTTTTTTGTAATAAATACTAAATTAGTGTTTTTATTTAAAATTACAAATATAATGGCATGCCTTATATCCTTGAGCTTCTGTAAAAACAATATTATTTTCCCTCAGTCACAAAACGAAATGCAGTGTTGTTTGTGAAAATAGTAAAAAAAGTGAAGAAATTAACCCACTTTTACGGTATATATATAAATATATATATATATATATATATATATATATATATATATATATATATATATAATATTTATTTGAAACTATTAAAGATAAGATAAATTTTATCAAAAGTTCTTAACAAAGTTGACAACGCCAGGGTAGCATATATACTTTTTGATATCCTCATAATTGGTTACCTTGAATGTACGATCTATCAATACTATAGTGAAATAGTGACTGAAGGGTCTTAAATCAGACGGGGTTATAAATCCGCTGAAGAGAATGAATCTAGTAATAACTGCCCACTTTTGGACGAATTATTAATGTCTTCGAGTCATTAATGCTTGTTATTGTGGTCTAAATGATAGATGTTTCAATAGTAGTAGATACTTTAAACAATATACCGGAGGATAATCCTCTTATGTGCATCTACCCAAACGTGTCTCTCGTTCATGTAGTTTGAGCATTCAATTTGAAAGTTATAGTTAAATTAAACTGCTTTAACGAGAAATAATTCGGAAATATTGCAATTTATCTAGTAAGGCACAAATAATAAACATTGTAGAATGAGGATAATTGGTTGATAATTCTCATAAAATATTCTTTGTTATTTTGAAAACATCCGGAATCTTTGCCAACTTACTGAAATTGTAACTGCAACTGTGTACAGATTTATGTCGTTAAGAAATATGACTGCGTATAAGATCAGGGAGTTACGACTGTCTGTATCGTAAACAACGAAGTTTGTTCGCACATTGTTCGTCGTTAATATGATTCCTCTGCCGCTACCTTTGAGGGTTATTTCAAAGGCCTTTTTTACTCGCAGTACCGTAATTCATTATTGTCATGCGAAAAACTCATTTCTAGCTTGTATTTCTTAGACGACATGCCAGTTGTTAATAACAAAGTAGTGTATATCTACAAAAAGACCACAAGTCCTAAGAGACAGACGAGAAGATATATATTATTTATTGTAGAAGATTTCCATAAAAAGAGAACATAGAATACACTGGTTTGTTTGTATTCGAAAAGATAGGGATTAGTAAATAAAAAGTTTAGAAACGGTGTTCTATTTGTGGGTAACAAATACAAGAACACCGCAAGGAAGGGTTAAAAAGGGTTGATTGCAATAATATTTAACTGTATATTAAAGTAATATTCATTGTAAACGAATAATTACTGACACAAAAAATCTGTAAAAGTTACACCGACAGCTGATAATTTAAAAATATAGCTTCATCTCTGCTGACAATAAATTGAATACGATTCAAGTGATCAGGTCAGGGTATTGCCAACGAAATTATGAATAATGACTAAAAGTCAATTTGGAGCCATATATTTCCTCGGAGACCTTGTAATTAGTGAATCAGTTTTAGTGTTGAAATAATCTTCTCAGCGGAGGTGACGGTTGTTAGTATGAAGAAAATTATTCTCAAGATTATTTTTGAATTGGCGTCAAAAGTATTTCAGTTAAGTTTACAAGTTATTTTAGTGGCTCTTTTGTATATCCAAACAAATATTTTCAGTTTTCCCATATCCGATTCCTCTCCTACACTTGAGATAAGCTTCATAAATAGTTATAGAGCTTTATAAAAGGTATAATCACGATATTCCTTAATTATTTGTGAAATGATGGAAGCAAAATATTGTCTAATTCTATTTAAGGGCCTTAAATTCAATAAAATTATTTAATTTAAAAAATTTTTTGGCTAATACTTTTGAGGCATCGTTCTTCAATTCACACCCAAACAATTACTTCTAACATTCTTTGAGTTTTAACTCTCTTGAATCAATAGTACAAAAAAAACAATATTTTTATTATAAGGCGAATTTTCCGTTTGACATTATTTTTTGACTTCTATTTAATTATTATAATAATTAGATATCTTTTCTATGAGTGAATTTTATATTCTTCCAGTAGATTCCCCTGAACTTAGTAATGTGCGACACAATATCAAAATAAAATAACGCGGCTATCCAATGGTGAATTATAAAACTGCATTTTAATGTACTGATGAAATAAATTCCACTGTTAATTAATTAACTAGTAATAAGTAAATTTATTAAATAGTAGTGATGTTAAGTAATAATTTGAATTACGTGTAAAATTACTTGGTTCGGCAGTAATTTTTTCACCAAATTTTATCTAAATCCATTTATTTAAGAAAAAAATGATAACAAATATAGACATGTACAGTTAGAGATCAACACGGAATTTTTTTAAGTGTGGATTATTTTGACAATAAATAAGAATCTCTTACATACAGTGTGTGGCCATTGTTTTATTCTTGAGACCGATACACGATTTAGCCAACGGCGATCAGTGAGTTAACACTTCCCCTAGGACGCCTTATATGGAAAATTATTATTCGATACGGAGGGATGTGCATCATCAATAGCACCACGTACGCCTCATATAATATTTCCATATTTGAATCTGTGCTTTCAATTAAACCTACACATTTTAAAATTACTTCATTTAATTAAGATGCTTTATTTTTATCCATGCTTATAATTAATTTATATTCAGAAACGTACTTATAGGTGATAATGTGAATATCGGTTCTTCCAAAGCGCCATAGTTCATAAGAATAAAAATAATTCAATGTTAGATTCTTCATTTTACACCAAAATAACAAAAACAACAATGCTACATTATAATAAGAATATCATTAGAAAATGCGACGCGTTTCTGAATAAAACCAAATCTTCCTACAAATTAATCTTAAACTAGAAGTTTCATTCTAGACGCATAAGGAATATTCTAAAATATTTTTCTAACTATCTAAAAGACGCTTATTTATTGTTCAAATATATCATACTCAAAAAAATTCCGCGTCGGTCTCTCTATCTGTGCGTGTGTATACTTGCCATCATCTTTTTATTAAAATAAATGGATTTATATGAAAGTTGGTGAAAAAATTACTGCCGAACCAAATAAGTTTAAATATAATTCAAATTATTACTTAACATCACTACTATTTAATAAATTTACTTACTGTTAGTTATTTTATTAACAGTGGAATTTATTTCATCAGTACATTAAACTACATAAAAGTTCGCCACTAGGTGACCGTGTTATTTTATTTTTATATTGTGTTGCACATTATAACTATGTTCGGGAGAATCTGCTGGAAGAATACCAAACTCCATTCATCAGTAAATGCCACTCATAGAAAAGATATAGGATGTTTATCAAAATATAGGTCAGAAAATAACATCAAATGGAAAATTTCGCTTGGCTGTAAAAACTTTGGCTTATTTTTTAATTAATTGATTCTGATAATAACTAAAGAAATACTAAAATGAAATGAGTATTCAAAGATAGTTAAAACTCAGAGAATGTTAAAAGTAACTGCGTATAAACGGAAGAACGAGGCCTCAAAAGTATACGTCGAAACAACCAGTAAAATGAAATAATTTTATTGAATTTAAGGCTCTTAAATAGCAGTAGATAATACTTAGATTCGGGTATATTCACAATTAAATGAAGTTACGTGACGTAGTATTATTTCTACTTTCTTTAAGTTCTTTACCACGAGACTTTTTTTATTAATTTTCAAAATAAAAACTTTTCAATTACTTATTTTCACATTATATTACCAAATGGTGACTTGCGACTTATTCGTACGTGCACGGGTCTTAGTATTTTATATTTAAGAGGAATTCAAATATGTAAGATGAAGTCTTTCGGAAAATACATATATATAACAATTACCTAAAAAAATTATAATAATACTCTCACACTTTACCCCTTACACTTTTCCAGGCTTGAGATTAGCAACCTTAAAAGACAGGCGTATTAAGAATTGTCGGTAGCCAACACTCAATACACTTTATACGTTATAACAACTACAGTACGATGAACTTTCGCCTCGACACTGGTTATCACACCTATATCACAGAGAAGTATCCGAGTCATCCAATAAATCTATCTACTACGTCAATACCATCAAGCTCAGCCGTTCGGTTCTGTTCTTTAAGCACATTATTTCTATACATTTCTGCTATCCCGTGTGACTTATTAATGCAATTGTATTACGTAGAAGTATTTTAATATCGATTAATTTAAAAGTAGTGTTTTTTCTCGCCATATGTACTTTCATTTGTGTCCAGATCATCTCAATTGAGTTCAATTTACAGTCATATAGATTTTTTATTAGCTTCCTCAACGACAGCATAACTCAAATATTTTTTTTTCTCGGCAAACCAAATCCATAGATTCCGCTTTTATCGATGATTTATCATACCTAATAAGTTAGTCGCTTTGCCATTTTTGCATATATTCTTTTTACCACTGTATTCGAACGTTTTTGAATTATGTAGAAACATTGCCCATCATCACAATGAAGTTTGGTGGCAGTTTAGGTAAAATTCTATGGAACCATTCTTCAAAAACACGTGCATTCTTTTCGTGGTAATCGGTATCAATTTTCTTCGCACGAAAATGAACTCTCCTTCTTTCAAAATTCCTTCTTCGTTACCGAATATGTTGTTTTATTTCATTCCACATTAGACAGCTATATTGGAGGTCTACTAAATATTTCACTAATAAGAGAAACTCGCTATTGATATAGCCGCCGCGAATAAAACAAAAAATATCGTTTTAACCACTCGTAGCTGATCGAACACCAACATGACAGTTCGCGCCGCTATTGCGCTATCGTACCCGTGCTATATCAATCGCTGACCGCATCTTCTTTCTTCCTGATGAGTGGCCAGGCGGTAACGTTTTAAACTCATTAATTTTTAAAATTCCGTCTTTTTGGTTGCATGTGATATAGTTTATGATACAATTATTAAAAAATTATATTCCTTTTATTTCGATAAAAACAGGATGGATATGAAGAAAAAGAGTCCGTCAATTGTATTTATGTCAGTTTTAGGCAAATTTATGAATTTCTCCTTTAACATCGTAAGAGATAAAATATTTATACGGCGTTTTAAAAAATACTTCGAATGTTCATTTTGTACAAATTGTACTAAATTTTGTACTAATTTGTGTAAAATGCTCTCAATTCATACTACAATGGTTATACGTAGTTTGAAACCTATATAACTAACTGAAAAACAATCTGATGGCCTGTAATATGGATATCTAGCATTGTATTTGGTTTCCAACAAGAGCCTCAAAAACGTATTGCGGTGCATTTCAATTGCAGTGCGTCGAAATATAATCAACAAATTTGAGCACATATGTGATAAACAATTATTTTATTGTAAGTATTATTGATTTTGCTTTTAGCGCTTTTGATTTTAAAGGTATTTTTATTCACTACCATTTACTACACTTTGGTATTAATTAATATAAATTACGTAATCTTTCAAATCTCTACAGAAATTCATGGAATTCCATTAAAACAATAAGTATAAAAAATGGAACAAATTCTCTTTAAATTGTTATGTTAGCTGAAAAGAGAATTAAAATCAAAATAGCCATCAAGATTTTTAATGTACGCTTGAACATGTGGATATTGGGGGTAAGGATATCTGTTTTAAAGAATTAGCTGAAACTTTTATGGTATATTAAAACTTATTTGTGAGATATAAAACCTAGCTCCATGCTTGTAAGACATTTATAAAATATTGCAACAAAACCCAAGGATTTCGATTTCGACTTCGACCAAAGCCTAAGGAACCATAGGATTTCACCGAAATCAATTTATTTTTTTCATTTTTAAATAGCCGTTACTATAAATTTAACAAATATAATCATTTGGTAGCAAATTATGGCATATTTTAAAAAAATATAATCATCTTGTTTCATGCGCGTAAGGAAGTTTTATAAGAATCTAATATACCTAAGGCGTACTTGCGAGATGTTGCAACTAACCGTAAAAGAAGTAATTTTTTCCATTATTTAAATAATATTTTGTGGTATACTACAGCATGTTTAAAAAAAATCAAGTATATATGGCTTTGTGCGTATAAGACTTGCGAGATTTTAAAACAAAACGCAAGGCCTCCATAGGGTTTTAGAGAAGCCAATAGTTTATCGACATGATAGGAGATGCTTGTAATTTAAAAAAAAAACTATGATTATTGTAACTACATGGCTATTACAAAATTCACAGCGACGGCTATTAAAATATTAATTTTTAGGTTTTCAGAGAAGCCAATAATTACATTGTTTGAAAAGCGCTGCTCTTCATTGAGTAATTATTGTTGATTTGCAATGTATTGATGTATTATTGTTGATGTTTCCAAGGATTCAGCTTCATGCGTTTAAAACTTATGAGATTTTGGAACAAAACCTATAAGATTTTGATCCATACATCGCCACAAATTTTGCAATAACTATTTAGTTTATATTTTGTTTAAAAATTACAAGCATCTGCCATTATGCATGTAAACCCTATGATATTTTACAACAAAACGTGGAGTGTTAATAAGTTTTCGGAGGAGTCAACATTTTTTTCTCTCTCTGAATTTGAGATAACAAAAATTTAGTTATATATGAAAGCATATTTTTGAAAAAGCGTACGTATAATTTTGGAGGAAAACATTTTTTTCCTTATTTAAGTGGACATAAAACGCAAATTGAGGTCTATTTTTTTAAAAATCACCAGCAACTAGCTTCGTTCGTATAAGACTTATGAAGAGTATAGAATAAAATATAAAGCATACGCAGGATTGTAGAGGAGGTAATAAGAGGTGTAGGTTTAAAGACTCTTGAATTTATATGAATCTGGCTACGAGACTTGCTTGGCCATTACAAGTGCCTTGTGTAATGAGGGCACTCATCACACATTTGTACCATTTGTATTTACAACGCGAGTATTTACAATCGTAATTGCGCTCTCATACTAACGCTGATGAAGCGAATAAAGCATTCTTTTTCATCCATAATACGGAACCTGTTTATGAAGCGTTACTGGTTAATATCATCATGAGTATACAATTTTTCAAATTGTATAAAATGGCTGAGGTGCGTGTCCTATTCGTCGCTCTTAATGCACTAACAAATGAGTATATCTTTTTTGTTTTTTGACGAAAGTACTTGTGAATCTAATACCGCAACTTATTTTATATATGACTTTTCTAAGTGTATGAAATGGTTCTTCCGACTTCCCTTTCATACTTAAAATCTCGCATTCAAATTCTGTTGATCAAGTGATTATTTTGTGTAACGATTTTTTCAGACAAATTTTCAATGCGGTGCCAAAAATATTGTAAATGATGCGTCGTTACTCCTTTTAATATATTTTTCACTAATATTAACACTCTGTTTCCCGTAAAAATGTGAGTTGTACTTCATACCTGAGATAATTATTATCCTCATTAATTCGTGCTCTGATAGGAACATTACATTTTGATACATATTTTTTATTTCACCAAACCTATGATTATGCCAAATGTAATGATTTTGATAGGTCAATCAATGAGTAAATTTTCAAACTAGAATATTTTCAGAGGTTATATTTCTTAAGCGACTAGAACAGCGCGAAATTTTCACAGAAAAAAATTT
The DNA here is from genome assembly GCA_039881145.1 of Druceiella hillmani. Classification (NCBI taxonomy): domain Eukaryota; kingdom Metazoa; phylum Arthropoda; class Insecta; order Lepidoptera; family Hepialidae; genus Druceiella; species Druceiella hillmani. Next base: position 2,291,042 of record JAYKKI010000091.1, read on the forward strand.
TAGTACCAATAAATTTTATTCTGTGGTATAGAGTTTTTACTTCCAGGGGAAAGAGTATTACGGTGGGAAATATTGCGTGAAATGGTTCATATAAATACTCGTACACTACACACGCGATTTGTCCACACATACACATACGAGTAGACATGTGCGTACACACCTACCTATCCTGCTATGAAAGAAATTTTGCAATCAGTTTGATATATTCAGGCATGTCTTAATTTTATAAATAAAAGCTTTTTGGTCCCGTCAAATTTCCGTTATAAGGACATATTTCCATTATAGCTATAGGTTTCTGACGTCATAAGTTTTGTCTTGTTCATATTCATTTCATATTCTACCGACGGCGAGCCTTCGGGCAGTTCCTGAATCATAGGTTTTGTTTATCTGGATTATTAGCGAATAGTACAATATCGTTCCCAAACCCCGAGTTACTTAAACGTATACCTGACATCACAAGACTTTTATTTACCCAATACAATGATTTAAAAACATTTTTAGGACGAGGGTAAAAAAATAAATGATATTATGTCTCCCTGTCTGACTTCTATTCGCACAGATACTAGTTTATATATTAGGTTATAGCGTGGCAGTAAGGACACTCTCGAAGTAGTATGCTTATGGACATTGGCAATCCGGCTCCTGTATTGATGATCTAAACTCGTGTTTCGAAGACACCTTCAAACCGCCCGTATTTCCACAGTTACGAATGTTTTTGTAGTACTGAAGAGTAAATAAGTAAAAAAAATAATAAATGTTAACATGCAGTAATTAAATATATCATCGACAAACTAAGTTAAACCAATCACAAATAATCTAATATACAATCAGCAATGTATCCTACAAAATGACGAAATTAATTCTACAAACAACAAACTGACGATAAACATAATCGCACATATCAGATTCAAAAGACTACCGAATAGAAGAAGCAATGGGTAATCCAGTACGTATCTAGTAAATATATTTTGATATCCGAAAAATTCGGGTATTTAGATTAGAATAGAGATTTTTTAATAACTTTTTCACATCATAGCGTCGAAAAACAATTTAGATTAAAATGTAGAATACAGGCAGAGTACCTACTGATTCATTTACGAAACTTCTTTTGTAATTATATAACACAACTGACTAATATTAAGTATATTTAATTTAATAATTTATCGATATGCTTTATTACAAATTCAGCACATGCCGTTACATGTTGGCAGGTTTTGCGGCATATAAAAAACTTTACCAGCCTTTTTCAGCTATGGGTTTTAAGATGAAAGTTCTTTAATATTACGAGCGTATGTGACTTTTACTTATAACTTACTTTTATTGTATCGTTTCTCTCATTAGCCTATTCAAATTTGTCATGTTTTCCCATCTATTTTCTATACAAACACCCACTGCTACATCCAAAGCTATCGTGCGCTCGTGAGTTGAAAGAACGAAAATAGGTAGATGAATTTGCGAAGAAAATTAAGGGGGGAAATGGAACTTGTCTTAGCAATAGAAATTATGCGGTTTACAAAATGAATGCAACTTTTCAAATAAAGCATCACTTAAACTATGGTTCAGTTGTTGTGAATCATTATAGTAATTAGACAAGTTTGATATTTGTTTTAAAGTAAATATCTAATAATGTAAATATCTATTTCAATGTTCTTTATTTTATGAATTGGCATCAATTAAGCACAGCCAAAATTTACAGTGAATAAGTATGTAACAAAAATAGAAAAAAATAACTGTTTAGTATTTTCTGATGTTTTCTTGGAACAAAAATAAAATTATGTTTAACGAGTAAAACCAAGTATTTCATTTTCTTTTTATTTCTCCACTTTTCTGTACATTTTTAGAAGTCGTGGTCGCAGAGGACTAAGGTGGAAGGAATTCGGAAAATATCCATTACAAATATCCAAAAATATTAATATTAAATTTATATCAGCATTAACTATATTTCATGAAATTTTCATGGTCTTTTTAAATAAATTTTAATGCTTTTTTAGGTTTTTTAACATTCATATTCATATCCAGTAGTATGTTTTTGTTCCCAATAACATCAATAAAATGAATCTGGATGTCTATTTACATATATCTCTATACGTCGTATGATACACATTTAAACTTGTATAATATTTATTTAATAATAGTAGTTTTCGAAGCTAACCTAAGCTCATTTTTTAATGATTCTCACCACACCGATAAAATATTAATTCAGTTTGAATACGCACAGTGTTAAATTCAAAAGCGTAAATAACGCATTTTTTTGCTTCTTAGCAGCTGGCAGTAAAACCTTGTATAGTGTTTAATGATTTTTCATTCAAGTTATTATATAACTTTATATTTATTATAAATTATTTTATTTTATTTTCTGCAGATCCTAAAAATCATCAGATATCCCAAAATTTAAAGAACTTTGTAGGCATTATCGTGCTTCTGCAGATAAACCAGTACATAACTGCTCCCATTGTGATAAAAACCTAAAAGATCGCTATTAAAATAACAAAAGATTTAATAAAAAGGTTTCAGATATCCAAAAAAATACAAAAACAATGTTGCCCACAGGACGACTTACAGGAGCAGGGCGACAAAAGTTTAATTTCAGCTTTTGATCGAGTTATGTTAGCTTTTTCCACTTACAAAATTTTGACGAAGCAAAGTGTAGTTTATTTCTTTAAAATTCTATTCTATGAATTTTGATTCATAGAATAGAATTTTTTTTTGATTTGATTGAATTCTATTCTATTCCATCAACCATAATCACTTTAGAATTTGCACTGTGGTTAGCGAAGTAATTCACTTCATTCATTATGTCTTTGTATATTGAATATTTTTGACAAATTCTGTGTCATCGATCGAAAATGTCTGGCATCGAGTAGAAGCCAAAACAACTTTTTAGAATTATTATTTCTTGTCCATCTGTCTTTATGCATGTATGTAAAGCTCATGATGATATCTACAATTTTTGCAAATGTTATCTTTCTGTCTACCGATATGTTCGTATATTGTTCTATACGAACAGAATGATTGTATAATGGTATAATGGAAATGGAATGGAAAATGGTATAATCCGGTTACTCATTTTTATGAAACATTTTAAAGTAGAGATTGTAAATCTCTAAAATTCAAACTTTGAGTTTATTCAGAACACAATTATCTAATATTTTGAATAGAATGAAAATGCATCTATTATTTTCTATCGTTGCATTTGTTCCCGATTTTGTCCCTTTACACTCAGAGTCGCCACTAAGTATCTGACATTTTAGACAGATATTTTCATATCGCTATCTCTGTATGATATTCATTATGGACGAAAAGAAAGCCATTGACATAATCTGGTAAAGAATCAAGTTATATTGATTCTTTACCAGAAATCTACGCCTTGAAAACAGAGAAAAATATGAAGAAAAAAACAGAGGGAAATATCGGAAAGGATCAAATAAATATAGCGAAAACAAAATTATATTTATTAATTGGCTGATACGACGTTCCGATTCAGATGTAGATTCGGAAGGAGATCGATGCTTTGATATGAACTGATGAATTTATAAGTTATATATAACATTTTTAAAAAAGGTCCCTTGATATACATTAGTAAAATTACCAACATAATTTAGAGCTAGATATATGACAACCGAAATGATTTTTAATATCGACGCCGTCCGAAAACGAACCTTGCACCTACCCCGAAACCGGTATTCATCTTTGATATCAATAAAAAGAAACAGATGTCCAGTAGGGACATCATCGAAACCCTGAAGAATACAATAGAGCCCAAGGCATTGGGAATAAAAATAAATAGGACGGCACCGATCCGTAGTGGCGGTGTCGTCATTGAACCGCGTGATGCAGAGAACGCGAGAAAATTGCAAGCTGCAATCGCAGAACTCAAGGGCTCAAGGTGGAGAAGAGGGAGAAAGTCCCTTCTGTAATAATTTATGACGTGCCCAGAGATCATGCCATGAGGACTTCTTGCTCCATCTGAAGGAGGAGAACCTGGGCAGCTTCAGCAGCGAAGAAGTTAACAAGATTAGGATGATGAATGCGGGAACCTCCAGAGCAGGCAATAAAAACTTTGTGGTGGAACTGCCTCAGAACCTCCGTGAAAGTTTGCTGAGGTCGGGCCATGTTTTCTTTACGTGGACATCTCGCAGAGTCGCCGATTTCGTGCAGGTGCTTCAGGTGCTTCAGATGTAATCCGTACGGGCATGTTGCAAAACATTGTAAATATGAGCAATATTGTAACAGGTGCACCAAGAATGGTCATGATGGGAAAGATTGCCACAGTGTCCCTGAAGTTGAGACCTGTGTTACCTGTACCAGGTTTAAAAAGGAGGCAGGACATCGAGTCGGCACTGATGCCTGCCCTGCATTCAGGGCAGCGCTCGAGCAATCGGTGAGACAGACGGCATACTCACCATAAACTGGATTTTATCCAGCTGAATGCAGGGCAGGGCTCGACAGTCATGACCGAGCTCTCGATGACCCTTAGAGAACATGGTAAATTTTGTATCGCATTTGTCCAGGAGAAGTACGCTCCCAGGGGGAGCAGCCTGGGATTGGAACCCTTCCTCGTTCTGGAGAAGGGGCCTCATCACAAGGCTGCGATCGTCCTTGACCCGAAAGTGCTGGGCGTCCTGTTCCTGGAACACTTGACGACAGAGCATTGTGTAGTGGCCCAGATTTCTCTCGGCTCGATACATATTATAGTAATTAGTGTTTATTTTCAATATTCAATGCCCAACGAATTTCTTTGCGAGCACCTTAGCACTGTCCTCCTCTCTATTGGGCGGAGTCCAGTAGTCATCTGTGCCGATGCTAACGCGCAGTCTTGCCTGTGGTACTCGAGATGCCCCAATCTGCGTGGAGAAATCCTGGAGGATTTCATCCACCAGAACGGCCTCCTGTTGTGCAACTTGCCCAATAATTGCCGCAACGTTCTCGGGACCCTCGGAAGAGAGTGATATTGATATCACTCTCATCTCGAGCGGGCTTGCGGGAGGTGTGCGCAACTGGCGGGTCGAACCGGGCGTTTTCTCTAGTAATCATAGTGCAATTCGTTTCTCCATCTCCCAGGCGCGCCCCACTCCAGAACCTGGAGCGCGTACCAGCACCCGTTTTAAATCAGGGTGCCAAGACTGGGGGTTAGATTTGACCAAATTTTCCTCCGAGAGCTCGAAGATTTTTCTAAATTGTCAAAACGAGTAGATTGTCCACATAATCTGGTTGTTGAGTTTTAGGAGAAGCTGATCATCAGTGCCGTGGTTCGGTTTGTCCGAGCCCAGCCAAGAAGAACCCCTGGTGAAGCAGCACTCTACAGGCCCTGCGACGGAACTATAGAAAAAAGAGACGTAACTACCAGGGCGCTAAGAACCACGGAACTGATTGGGAACTTGTTGAGGCTTACCAGGTGGCCTTAGTAGACGCCCGGTGTAACTACAATAGAGAGGTTAAGAGGGCTCCCATTTTCGTAACTTTGTCACCCGTGTAGGAAATTCGAATCCCTGGAGTGTAGAAGTGTACGGAGCCACTTGAAATCCTTCGTTTCAAGCGCCCTTAAGAGGACCGATGGGAGTTACACCGGGGATATTCGCGAGACCCTCCAGTATCTTCTGACATTGACTTTTCCCTGATGATGACCCTGATCTTGCCATCGTCGAAAAGAGAAACATCAGGTCTGCAGCGAGCGTAGTCCCTTTCAGCAGCTCTGATCCGGAACTGCGACACTCTGAATTAGACGTTATCGTAGAGAACCTCGACTCGAAAAAGGCTCCAGGTATTGATAAAATCGATAACAGGATCGTCAAAGCCGCATGGAAAATCACGGCGCATGAAATACTTGCGCTCTTTAACCGCTGCCTTCGTACGGGCCACTTTCCGAAGATTTGGAAAGTGGGAAGGCTTAAAGTCATACCGAAGAGTTATGGGAAATCGCCTAGCGATCCTAAGTTTTACAGGCCCATTACGCTCCTTCCAGCCTTCGGGAAGTTGCTCGAACGTATACTGGCGGCGCGTTTATCGGCACAGCTATCTCATTCGCCGGTATCGCATAATCAGTTTGGTTTCCGCCCCGAATTGTCCACATCGGCCGCGATTTTTAAGGCCTTGTCTTGGGTTGACGCATGCCCTGACAAATACGTTCTCCGTATTTTCTTGGACATTTCCGGCACGTTTGACAATGCCTGGTGGCCGGTCATTCTGTCCGCGTTGGAGTCCCGGGGAGTGTCAGCGGTCCTCCGCCGTGTAATTATGGATTATTTCCGCGATCGGGTGATCTTTTTGCAGGACGGAGATACAGTTGTTAGGAAAACGTTGACTAGAGGTTGCTCACAGGGCTCGGTCCTCGGACCAATCTTGTGGAACGTCATGTTCGATGGCATTCTCGCAATGCCCCTTCAGGGATGCGGGACCATCGCCTATGCGGATGATACTCTGCTGTTGGTCGAAGGAGCGAGTGGCGGGTGGGGATGCCGGCTGGGGCTAAATAATTCGACCCTCAAACTGATGTATACGGCGATATACCTTGGTATATTGTCCTATGCGCCGTCGGTTTGGGCTCCGTGGTGTGTCGGGGTCCAGCAAGTTAGACGGGTGGTACTGAGATCGCAGCGGACGTCGCTGCTGGCGCTGACCAAAGCTTATAGAACCTGTTCAACGGATGCATTGCCTATTTTAGCTGGTCTTCTTCCTACTGACCTCGCGATTACGGAACGTACGACCAACTTTGTTCTGGCTCGAGGCAAGAATTTTGCTGTGGGTCTGTTAAATTTTGAGTTTTTTGATAATGAACCCCTGATGATAGAAAGAGACGCATATTTGAGATCGTCGTTGCTCATTGGCAGTCTAGATAGTTCTCCCCCGATTCCAAGGGAGACACGACCAGGTTATTTTTCCCCGATTTCTCCGAGCGTTTTGAGTAAAAACTGGCCCGTGTCTGATTACTTTACCTCCCAATTCTTAACGGGGCATGGCGCCTTTCGTGCCAGTTTGTTTAGATTCGCTTTACGGGATAGCCCGGTATGTACCTGCGGATTTGAGATGCAGGACATGAATCATGTTTTGTTCCACTGCAGTGAGCACGATGATGCGCGTAGAGTTTTGTCAGGGAGCATGCGTCTAAACATTAACGTAGAATAACGCGGTAACTTATAACTTGGGATTTTTGATTTTCTTTGACTCATTCAGAGGGTTCGCAAAATGTGTCCTTGAAAAAAATGGAGATCCTGAATGTTTCACAGAGAAGGGACAGACTTCTGACCCTGGGTGGAAGTGCTAAGACCGTGGATACGGGACACTATTAAGGGACTTTCGAAGGTCCCCTCTTTTATATGAGGAAGGTGGCTAGGGGGCCCTGAGACTAACCCGGGTGGACGGTCGGGAATAGTGTATGCTTATAATTGGCATGAAATGATGAAATTTAATGTCCTAAGTAGGAATTTAATCTCCTAAGTAGAAATTTAATGTCCTAAGTAAGTATTTAATTTAATTATAATTTTTATTAACATTTTGTTTATTTTTAGGCGTCCGTATCTAAAAACGAAAAAATATAATAACCATAATAAGATCACTCAAGTCCGTTTGTCATATCCGTTTTTCGCAAAAACTGTTTCATGTAAAAAGTTTGAATTTGGACATGCACATATTTAAATAGTTAACGGTCAAAAATATTCATACAGAAATTTTAAAGATTAGGTACCTATTATTCTAAAACTCATGTTTTTTTCAAAATTTACAATATTTTAGGCCTGTGATACATATACTGTGTAACAAATTTGCACGGTATAATTTATATTCCAAATATATGTTTACAAAAATAATCAATACCGCATGTTTTTTTTTGTGTACCCATAACTTTTTTGTTATGGGTACACAAAAAAAATGTAATTTTTTTGTGTACCCTAAATGAATTAAACTTTGACTTTCAACTAACTGACATCGACAATGATTCTATTGTTTTCAATATGAATGTCTTTTTCGCTCTTTTCAAGTTTTACGTGACTTTTTCTCTCGCTAGTTCAAAGAGCTTCGTATAAATAACATTTACAAACTATTATGAAAACCAAGCTGACTTCATAAAAAATACAAAATTTCTCATTTGTCTGATCGACGATTGGAATAAAACAAGATTTTGAAGAACTTATTTTTCATTTTCTCTACATAAGAGTGTCATTTTTATTCTTGTAACGTCTAAGCCCAACACTATATGGACATTTGGCAATATTTTTAATGAGTATTCACTTCAAATAGAGACCTCTATTAAGTACCAAAATATATGATTATTTGTTAATATTTCTCCCAATTTTGTCTCCCAATTAATTTAATGCTAAGAGATAGCCATAGTTTTAATTATGTGCTACCTAAAATATCAAGAACCTAAAGATAGATATCCGGAGGATTTCTGTAAGTTATAAAATACCTAAATAATATACTTATATAATATAACGTAAATTGAAGATATTTTCAAAAATGTTGATTCTATAATTCCTCACATTATCTACATTGATTCTTAAAAACCAATTACAAGAATAAAATAAAAATAATATATCATAAGTAGCTTGCATAAGTGGAAAATTTTACTATAATGTGTTTAATTCCTTGAAATTATCTATGGAATACCTTTATCACTGATGAATCAAATCGGAACTTAGAATCTAAAAATTTAAATTATAAAGATTAAAAATAATAACAAATCTTTCATATAGATAAAATCGATACGGTCCGATTATTTCTATACAAAATACTAAATCGATACCCCTGATTTAAGAAGCAATAGAATGCTAAAAACCACAATGTATGGCCTTCATCGACTTTGAAAAGGCTTTGAATTTTATAAAGTTCGGATAATGCTGCTTACGCTGCAACGATGCCACATCGAATATAGATATTTCGACTTCATCAAACCACGTCGATAAACGACATCTTTATAGTAAAAATTGTTCAAAAGATAACCTCGTTCAAAATAAAATAAGTCATTTGACAAGCAAATACTGTACACCCAAGATTATTTCCAAAGTCTCAAAGGATGTGTTTAAGATATTAGAATGGAGCAAATTGAATATCCTAGCCAACGGTAAATTTATTTCATACTACGCTTCGCTGATAATAGAGATCGCCGAAAAAAATGAATCCAAAACAAAGAAGACTGAGGTTGCAGGTAACCGAGTAGTTCTAAAAATGAACCTTCCCGAAATGAAAGAGACGACTGATAAAGTGCTGTGGTTGAGTACGTCTATTTAGAGGTAGCCACTAATACGGAAAACAATATGAGCGCAGAAATCGAAGGACGGATTAAATTCGAATGAACTAGCTTCGGTGCAATGAAGTCCATTTTCAAACCACAACATCTCGAAAGGCAAACTTGAAATTAACGCATACTGCATAGAATAAAACACCGAGCCGAAATATGGACGCTCGCTAACACAAGCGGGTCTACCCTGAAGGTCGCGCAAAGAAGAATGGATAGGGTTATGGTGCACGTACTGAATATTGTATCGAAAATGAGGTTATAAGGCATTATAATCATAATAAAATATATACATCTTAATAGAGATAATTATAATACATCTTAATAGAGACCTCTATTTGAAGCGAATGCTCACAGAAATAAAACTAGCGTCACTGCCGTCGGAGGCAGAGTTGCCAGGTTAAACTGGCAGTTGATATCTGATATGGTGCAAAGATAATAGATGAATCTAAAGCTGTGGTAGAATGAAAACCAGAACCCGAACCTGAAGACTTGGTAGACCGAAGGTTAGATGAACTGATCACATTTAGAAACTGGAAAAAAAGATGGAGAGATTTTCGAGAGGTTAATGTGCAATATTAGACTGCAACTACCTGATGATGACGAAGTACATATTATATTCGTATATTTTATTTATACCGCATTATAAACACAAAAAAATTAAACTGTTTAAATTTTTCTAGACATAAATGTAAGCACAAAAATACATATTGTCTTTATACTAACCTTTTTACTAAAATAAAAATATCGGTATAAATTCTGAGGTTCAATATCTCATTTTTAAATGTATTTGAAAATTTGTTTATATAACAAATATATAATTAAAATATTCGATAGATGTTGCAAAAATTTATTATATACGTAGAAAAGTCATTACAACTTTTCTAGTGAAATGAATCATTATCAATTTATATAATCAATTTTTCTAGCAGATATTGCTTAAAAAGGACTTTGAGTCTCCTAGAAAAATTGTTAATGATTCATTTCACTAGAAAAGTTGTAATGACTTTTCTACGTATATAATACATTTTTGCAACGTCTATAGAATATTTGAAACGGAGTTCTTAATATATATATGGAGCTATACTAATCCCATCTCAATTGAACATTATTTTAAGTATTTCTACACTGATATCTCCGATAATTACTTAATGGTAACATTTCGACTACAGACCACAGAAAGCGCTATTCATTATTTTCCAACTTATAAAAAAATCCGTTTTCATATATATCCAGAAATAATATTTATTTTTGTACATTTATAATAATAAAAACTTCATATTTAATTATAAGATCAATTATATAAAGTTTACATCACATAGTACTGACAATAATAATTATTTCATTATTATAGCTAACTCAATCGGTTATAAATAAATATATACAATAAAACATTTCATTTCGATCCATTGAACATTTTGTTTTTCTGAAAGTTTTTTAAAGTTTTAAAACGTACTTTTAAAATTATAGGTATTTTTAGAAAAATCGAGAATATTATCACTCTGCGACGTTCTGTCAAGTACTGTGACTATGAATTTTCATGTCTCTTGATTCTAAATTTTGTTCCTTAATGCTGAATAACCATTATACATATTAACCATAGTGTGAAATATACTTATAATTTATATTCGGTTGGTTTCTGCCTGTAAATTAAAATCAGGGCGAAAAAATATTACCTCTAAACGTCATATTTTACGAATTTAAACACAAAAAATGACTTCTCTACAACTTTCTAAAGCTGCCGACGCGTTTACTTCCTCCGTTTTTCTCACCTCGTTTCCAAAATGCGTGTAATCTAGAATTAATCAACTTAGGATCAATTTAATTTAAATAATCGAATACCAATAATAAATATGACAAATAAGGGTTTAGTAATTTTAGAGGCATGTCCTAGAGTACAAATATGTGATTTTAATGAATTATGACCATCTCAACAAACCGACAATTATAAGGGCGACAAGTAAGACATTCGTCGCTTTCATTCGTGGATGATGATTTAAATCCAGATCTCGACTATCTTTAAAGTAATACAGAATCACTTATTGAATGTTAGAAAATATTATGGTACTTTAGTAATAAGCCTTAAATAATAAAACCTATAATAAAATAGATATATGTCTTTGGATATCTCCTATTTCTTGTTTATACGCGCATTGAAAGAGTCACGTATCTTTGAATTTAATGTTCTCCAATTAAATCAAAATCAAAGCGGTTAACGATTTGTTTTCTAACAACTTTGCCCTCTTTAAAATTATAATTGAGTTAATTGTAAGATGAATGTACATAATGCCACCTATCAAAGAAATTATAACAGTAAATTTTTTGAGTAAATATAATTTCTATCAAAACGCCTATGGCCACATCTTCTTGCACAAAAATGGCTGGAGTGTCGGGAATGATACAGCATACTTTTTATTACGGAAAAATCAAATTTAAAATTGAAAATCTACACGAAGTGACTAAGAAAGCAACGTCGCTACGAAGCAACATACATCAAGGAGCAATAGAATCACTCAGTTGAAACCCTAATTTAAAGTCCTACCTATAATAATATTGTAAATGCGAAAGTGTGTTTGTTTGTTTGTTTTGCGTCACAGCTACACAACGCATCGATGTGATTTTTTGCCGAGAGGTACTTACCGGGAAATGATACACGCTTCTTTGATGCAAGAAAATCACATTTTAAATAATATTTCAGCTTTAATTCATATTATAAAAGCTAAAGTGCATTTATTTGTACTTTTTTTCACGCCGCAAAGGAGCTAGGATTAAAGTGATTTTTTGTACCACGATGGTTAGCGGGCTCGAAATTGATATCGACCATTTTACAACCCGGAAAATCTCATCCTAACTAATATTACAACCCCATATTATGTTGTAAATAAGAAAGCGCAATGAATATATTTGTATTATACGTCCTTCTTACACGTTGCAATAGAGTAAGTTTATTCTTCTTTCACGTCGCAACGTAGCTACGGATGGTCGTGATTTTTTGCACAGATAGTGGGCCAAGAAATAACATAGATACAAAACATTTTCATAGATTCAACCAGAAAAAAAAATATATATATATATACATATATATATATATATATATATATATATATATATATTTATGTATATATATATATATATATATATACATATATATATATATATATATATATATTTATATATATATATATATATATATGGCATCTGTTCAGGAATGCATTAAGAATTCATACATATATGATATAAAACATTTCTAGAGATATGTCAACAACCAAAAAGGTCATAGCCCAATTCAAAGACCATGAAATATGATGGCTTCCCTTCAAACATTTACGACGTTTGTGAAAAGTTTTCAAATTACTTCAGCTCTGTTTTTGAAAAAAAAAGCTGATTCCAGCAACTCTTCCTAAGATCTTCCCTTTCATTCCGACTCCTTGACTGATATTCATGTTAGAAGGGAATCTATTAAAATAAAAATCAAAGGTCTATACTGCAATAAAGGCGCTGGACTCTATGGGATTCCGCCTATTTTTATAAAAAAAAATTTATAACAATTTAGGTTTTCCTCTACGTATTCTATTTAATAAATATATTAAATCATATATATTTCCTAATCAATGGAAAACTGCTTATATTATTTCAGGTGACAAAAATCAATGTAAAAACAAAACGAGTGTGCTTTAGACCACACGACTGAAGTAAAACTTCAAATTCACAAAATTTGAACTTTAAAATGAATTTACAATTTTATTCACTTTAAACGTAGAATATTTAATGTATTGAACAAAATAATAATTTATAAAATTGTTCAAGAACGAAATGAAATTACAAAATAATAAAAAAATCACCGTTTGCGTAACGCTAGCAAACTCGCATATATATTTTATGCACTGCCTATGAGAGAGGAAGAGAGAAAGAAAATGTGCGCGTGCTCTGCTCTCTCTTGCTCCTACAGTGTGATAAGACAAAGCTTGCATTGTGTCTTAGATATACGAAACATAACTGGCTATGAGAAAAAGAGAGAAAGAAAATGTTTGCTCGCACCTCTCTCTCTTGTCCCTACAGTAATATACGAAACGTAACTCTCTCTCTTTCTGTCATCACTAACTTATATGTCCCTCTCAACTTCGGTTCGCCTCGCCCGATCATACTTTTCATAACGCTCTCGTCACGCATTCACCAGCTTACTCCCCAAGTCAAGCGTGCGTAAAGAAGTTTTACTTCAAAAATTACAGACCTATCAGTATCCTATCTGATTTCGCGAATTTATTTGAATCCGTTTTGTACAATACTTTTTATTCCATTTTCAAATATTTTTATCTACAAGTCAACAAGGTTATATTTCAAAAAGATTAACAATAAGTAATTTATTAGTATATAAAAACTACCTTTGTAACGCGTTTACCAAAAGAAGGCAGATCGACTCCATGTACACAGACTTTGCGAAAGCGTTTGATAAGGTCTTATTAGGATTTATTGAGGTGGATTAGATCTTACCTAAATAATAGGAGTCAACTTGTGAATATCAAAGGTCATCTTTCTGCACCTGGAACAATCACCTCTGAGGTCGCATTTGAGACCCCTTCACTTTGTAATATTCATTAACGATCTGATACAATTACTTACGTATCCCTATTTACTCTATGCAGATGACCTTAATATCTACACAACTATCAATGACGTTAAAGACTGTCTAAATCTACAACGAAACCTATTTCGAACAGCCGAGTAGTGTGCCTCTAATAGGGTGTTTCTGAATGTCGATAAGTGCTTTATTATTCTTCACTATTTTTAAAAAAATATTTTTATTAAAGTACCTATTGGGCGCCTCGACTCTAGATCGTAAGTCTGTTGTTAGAAATCTCGGAGTTTTCTTTGATGAAAAATTGATATTCCGTTCTCACTACGATCACATTGTTCATAAATGTGCCCAACTTCTAAGATTCATCTCTCGCCCCACTAAAGATTTAAGACCATTACACTTTTACATATTTATATCGTTATTTGGATTCCATACTACTAATCACACTGTGATAGATTTGAAAAATTATAACAGAAGTTCTTGAATATTCTTTGCTACAGTCTTCATCCTGGACGAGAAAATAGATCCTACGAAATCCAACAACAGAGTCACTACCTGCACGGAAAAAAACGCTAATCTATTATGTATACAAAATCATACCATTCGAATGTTGATTGTTCGATCATACCATTCGAATGTTGTTGATCTCCTCTCTACTCAACTTCAACACTCGACTCAGATCCTGTATACGATTACAGATATTATTCGCATTATATATATATATATATATATATATATATATATATATATATATACCTAGAGGTATATTTAACCTTTGATGTCAGATAACAAGACTATATTCTTCTTTTCTTATTTCCTTTTTAATTCCAGTAATCTCTACATTTTCCGTCAGAGTTATATAAAAGACAAGCTACTCAACTCAAATCCTTCGACTTTTATAGGGATTTACGTCAAAATTAGCCCGGTTGACAAGCTAGATAGCGAGGTATGGTTATCGCGGTAAGCCCGAGGCGCTTCGCTTTTCAGTTTTCACAGTGTCGCGTTATCATTAATCATCTCGCAAGAGCAACTTCTGTCTGTGCAAAGTCAGCGGTTCATATTTCGTTTTTAGAGGCTGGGTGTGTATCATTTTTACTTTTGGAAGTTTCTGTCAGATCATGCACAGGGCAGCAACAGATTAGGCGTTTTACATACTTTACCAAACTTTAATATTTAAAAGAAAGTGACATAGGAGTTTTAGAATAGGAGGTTTAGAATGTTTATTTTTCTGAATAATGCAATATTAGACTCGAATATTCCTTCTTCATACATAACATCGAGGGCTAACATAATGTGATGTACGAGTTAAATATCCATCGAAATATTATTGAAAGGATTGCAAATCCTTTCAATAATCGATGGATGCAAGTAAAATGCCAACCACTAATATATTAAGAGTTCCGAAAACGGCAGAGATAAGTCATTGATTAATTAATGAAATTAAATGTTGATATTGCTCTAGTGAAAATAAATATTGTAAATAGGTTTGTATTCAAACTCTTCGATCATAAAAGCCGACTTTTATACTGATTTTAACGATTTTTGAAATTGAAAAAATTTAAATCTAAACAGTTTCAAGTCATATCATACATTTAAATTTGAAACTTATTTTAAGTTATTAACTCGCGCATATTACAGGGCTGCATCGTATAGCTATTTTTTCTGATTTCGATATAGTATTTTCTTAATAGCTTAATCCATACTGTTCCACTTGAATTACAAATTTTAAGATTATTTTTATGTTCAGAGTCAAAAAAAGACTGAACCTTTGTATGATCACGGTTAATGAAGCAATACCTATTTGTTGGGGCCACTTACTGTACAGTCATTACTGTCTGTCCAATCCCAATAGATAATTAATATTAATGATGACTTTACTGGCCTTCTGTTCTCTTTAGATTCTAGACATATGTTTGATAATGCATTAAGCATTATGCATTATCAAACATATGTTAAATATTGTTAGTATTTTGTATCAAAATTACACTAGGCTATTACAATAGGCACTTGGAACAATTATGAAATCAACTCGGTGTTTGCACATTATATATATATATATATATATATATATATATATATATATATATATATATATATATATATGTATATATACATATATATATATATATATATATATATATATATAAATATATATATAGACAATTATAATTTCCGCTATTGTTAAAATACACCCAAGCCGAATCACAAGCAAAACAAGCTTGAAATCCCATATAATATCTACATATATAAAAATCAATTGCTGTTTGTTAGTCTAGCTAAAACTCGAGAACGGCTGGACCGATTTGGTTATTTTTGGTTTTGAATTATTTGTGGAAGTCCAGGGAAGGTTTAAAAAAGGTAAGTAAATACGAAAAATGGATTAAAAAACTGGATTATGTTGTGCTGGTGGAAAAGTAAAATTGCCACAATTGGTCCCACCACCAGATCCATTACGCTCATTAGTTTCTGGGATGGGAAATGATTCTAAACACTTCTTGGCCAACATTCAAAAATATAACAATTGTTTTCTAATGACGTCATTTAGTGCAACGCATATTGTACAAAACAATTTACCATAATAGTTTTTGATAATATTCAAATTTGTATTAAAATTTGTATCAGAAATAACATAACAAATCTTAAACAATTACAGATACAAGGACAAATTTATCACTTATTGGGGGCGCTGTTACCACTACCATATGCAGATCATCAATTTTTACAAATTTATTTTATGGGCAATTCAGATGCGGAAGTAGGTATGCGTTGTGCTCACAATCCAACAGTGAAGAGCATCATTGTCCAAGAATTACAAATGTTTCTTCATCAGAACAACGATTTAGTCAAAATAGCATTGGGTCGGATGCCATCCGACAACCACAATATTGTCATTAAAGCTGACAAAACACCTGTCGGTGAGCACACAAGGAGGTTTAATTCACTGGCAACTAGATTTAACAAGATTAAATAATATTTTTTAATTCAATATATCTAAGTAACAATTAACAATTTATCATTTATGATTGCAGGTGCTGAAACCAACAAAAAAGTTAGTGCTATGAATTTTTATTCATACAGACTCATGATCCGTGAAGGTGAAGTAAATCACATTTTGATGTGTCGACGGCTTTTCCATCAGTTTGCAGTTGACATGTATTGCATAATTGAGATTGAACGATTGACACATCCGTTCGAACCAACAGCAGCTTCGATCAGAAGAATACATTCATCTCCGCGATGCTATTAATAATAATAATAATAAATTGTTATTTCAGATTTTTACATCCATATAATGTTAGTGTAGATACAATAGCAAACTTACAAACTAATGTTAGTGATAATAATATAATAATAATGTAATGTGATAATATAATAATAATGTAATGTAAAAGTAAATGGCAACCCGGTTGGAGTCCCCGATGATGGTGACCGGCTATACGACTGCGTGCAGCCGTATCCACCGAGCCAGCACTCGAGAGTCCCACCCGTCTGCCAACGCGCACAGACTGCCGCCCGTACGGTGCATAATGGAAGCGCACCGTTTGCGCATAATGGTCCCAAACCCGTCTATGTCAGCCAAAGCGAACATCGCGGAGGCACTACAGTAACGCGGCAGTCCCACCAACACCCGGAACGCATTATTATATTGCACATGCAAGTCGCTGTATGTCCGCTGCGTAAAGTTGACCCACAGGCTGCAGGTGTAAAATGATTGACAATATGCTTTAAAAAGCGCAATTTTGACAGTGCCTGTGCACCGTGAAAACCTGCGGGCCAACATATTGCATCGGACAGACAGCGCCCTGCGTTCTCTATCAACATCCATATCGGTCTCCTTACGATCTCCTTAAGATCCTTAAGGTCCTCTGTGACCCAGTGGCCCAAGTATTTAAATTCCTCAACTTTCTTTAGAACTGTACCACAGATAGTGAACTTAGGGTCAAAAGTGTATCGATTGTTGTCCGGCCTGAAAATCATTATTTCACTTTTCTTCGTATTGTATTTCAAACCATGGGTCACCGCGTAGGACTCACAAATTTTTAAGAGCCTTCGTAGGGCACCAATCGATGGGCTCAGCAATACCATATCGTCTGCGTAGCTGATGTTATTTACACATACTCCATCTATGTGACATCCGACATCAGTGCAGCTGAGCTCACCGATCAGTCGGTTAACATACAAGCTGAAGAGGGTGGGAGAGGTCAATCCCCCTTGCCTCACACCACAATCCAACCCGTATTCACACGAGAGAGATCCTGCCCATCTCACAAAATTCTTTTGGTTGCTATACCAGTGCATAAATAATTGTACAATTTCCCTAGGTAAACTAGTTTCCTGTTTTAGCTTATCCCACAGGACATCGTACGAAACAAGATCGAAGGCTTTCGATAAATCGAGGTAGCATGCATACACCGGGGTTTTCTTACTCCTGTAGTACTGTACAGTCTGCTTGAGACACAAAATAGCCGATAAATATTAATGCCGATGGCAACGTAAATAACGTGGGAAGAATGATAATTTTGCCAGCCACTTACATTGGAAGCCCGCGCCACATGCACGAGTACGCGCAAGATGCGATGTCATATGTTAGGCAATATGGCCGCTCAGACTTATCCATTACATTCACCTGTAACCCTCAATGGATCGAAATAAAAAAGGAATTGCTACATAGCCAAACACCAGTTGATAGACATGACAACACTGCCAGAGTTTTTAAACAAAAATTAAAATCGGTTATGAATTTCATAATAAAGCATCGCATGTATGGCCAAGTCCGTTGTCGGATGTACTCTGTAGAATGGCAAAAGCGTGGTCTACCTCATGCGCACATTTTAGTCTGGTTCGTCGACAAAATAAGGCCAGATGAAATTGATTCCATCATTTCAGCTGAAATTCCCGATGAAACAGTTGACCCAAAATTACATGCAATAGTAACTAAACACATGATACATGGGCGTTGCGGAGTTTTCAACAACAATTCACCCTGTATGGTTGACGGCAAGTGTTCTAAGCAATACCCGAGAGAACTGATTGCTGAAACCATCACGGGAAATAAAGAATACCCATTGTATCGTCGGCGATCAGTTGCGGACAATGGGCGATAGGTAGTTGTGAAGGTAAAAGGACAAAATTTTGATGTAGACAATCTTTGGATTATGCCATACTCGCCAATATTGTCCAAAGCTTTAGAGACTCATATCAATGTGGAATATTGTAAATCTGTCAAGTCGATAAAGTACATATGTAAATATGTTAACAAAGGTAGCGATATGGCCATATTCGCTGTAACAAATGCAAATGATGATGTATTTCAGTATCAGATGGTTCGCTATGTAAGTAGCAACGAAGCAATTTGGCGCATCTTTTCATTTGCGATCCACGAAAGACACCCTACAGTAGTCCATTTGGCAGTTCATCTAGAAAATGGACAACGAGTGTATTTCCATCAAGGGAACGCGGCGGACAGTGCGATACGTCCACGTCAACCACATTAACAAGTTAACAAAAATAGCGCAATGGCGAAGATCCTACAGGTATGCAAATTGATCGTTTGGGACGAATGCACGATGGCCCATAAGAGGTCACTGGAGTCTTCGTGACAACCAAAACATTTTTAGCGGGGCCATGATTCTGTTGTCAGGTGATTTTCGTCAGACTCTGCCAGTTATTCCCCGATCAACTGTTGCTGACGAATTAAATGAATGCCTAAAATCATCAAATTTGTGGCGACACGTAAAACACTGCAATTGACAACTAACATGCGAGTGTTTTTGCAACAAGATCAACATCACAGACTCAAAAGAAGAGCTTATTCAGCGTGTTTTTCCAGATATAGCGCAACAGTTCAATAACCATAATTGGCTGGGTGAACGAGCAATATTGGTGGCGAAAAATAAAGATGTCAATGATCTCAATGCGACCATTCAGAATTTTCTTCCGGGAGAGTTGTTTTCATTCAAATCAGTTTACACAGTTATAAACCAGGATGACGTAGTCAACTATCCCACGGAGTTTTTGAGTTCACTGGAATTGCCTGGACTACCACCTCACAATTTGCAATTAAAAGTAGGATCAGTTGTCATCATGCTGCGTAACATTAATCAACCTCGACTGTGCAATGGAACGAGACTGGCTGTAAAAAAGGTAATGAATAACGTCATCGAGGCAACGATCATATAGGGAAAATACAAATGAGAGGATATCTTGATCATTTGCGGAATAAACTTGGAGTTTCCCTGTTTCGCTCATGGACAATTATACGTCGCGTGTTTAAGCACCGCAAAACAAGACAAAAAATATAGTTTATCAGAAAACTTTAAATTGATTAAATGTATTGTAACTGTGTGTGTCTGTCAATATCAAATTGAAACCGTATAAATAGCCAGTATTATTGGCAAACGTTATTTTGTAAGTACCTAATCGTTGTGACGTGACTCTTTTTAAGTAACATCAAGTGTAATATATAATAATAATAAAACTTGATTAACTATATTTAATCTGTGTTGTATTTAATGTAGGTAATATTAATTTGTATTGTATTATTATTAATTTGTATTGTAAGCAAGTTTCAAATTAGAACCGTACACTATAAACTTTATTTTGTAAGCTCCTAACCTTTGTGACATGACAATTTTTCAAGCAACATCATGTGTAATTAAAAATAATAATAAAACCTAATTCATATCGAGCATTTTTTTATTGATTACGAATTCTTTTTGTTCCGGTTAAGTTATGGCCACATTTTTTAATAAAGTTCTGCAAACATTCTGCAATTATCGTTCAGCTTTTTTATTTAATGATTCTGAGGCGGTACGAAGTTTGCCGGGTCAGCTAGTACACTAATATAATTGTTTCATTTATTCGTTATTTATAATGTTTTTAAATCAAGCAACGAATCGCTACCGAATTTAGCATATGTATAGTATGTGCTAGGAAGTAATACTCTTATTAATAAAAAAATATAGCGGCATCATTCACATGAAATATTAATATCATAAAAAGTGTATCTGGATGTTTGTAACTAAATTACGTCTAAAATGCTAAACGGATTTTCATGACAATTACTGTAGACATAGTTCGTGATTAGTTCCTATAAGTTCTATCGGATAATGGATGTGGTTTTTATATGATGATAACAATTTGCTACTACAACATATCAATAGATTTAAACAAAATATTGGTTCTGTACCCGTTACACTTACGTCTATCCACAACACAAAGGGACCGCAGTCATTTGATCCGATTTGAAAGCTTAACGATTTTTTAAACGCTTGATAAAGACTCCAAAGTTAAATTTTTTTACCTGGACACATGACGATTTTAATATCAGCGGGACGTATTCGTGGGTTAATTGAATTTAAATTCAAAACTTTATATAGATTCAAAATTTCATAATATATTTACGTATATTATATAGAATGCTCTTGATCGATGGTCATACGTATAGAGTATCGATCGTGCGGGCAACTGAAGCTACCGAGTTCATATATGCTACATTTAGCGTTAAACGACACGGTGTATACATTTCCTTCTACTGTTACAGATCTGGGTCTACTGACCTTAGGAGAGCTGCCGGTTTGAAGCGATTTCAAAAGTTCCTACCAAAAAAAAAACAAAGTTAATTTCTATCGGGATGCGACGGGCGTACTTGTATTTGAAAATTTTATCTTAGTCTACTTTAATTGCTGTTTTGCTACATTAGTATTATTTTTTAAATGTTTTTTAAATGTAAGAGGTTAATTGATGCGATAAGTTCGAAAAAAAATAATATCAAATTGCTATAATTCAAGTTTTTTTGAAGAAAAATAAGATTCTGATTATGAATCTAATTAATTACGAATCTGCCATCAAAAAATCAAATGTTCAACTAGTGATACTCGAGAATAATTATTCTCTAACTAAAACATTATTTTATAACTTCAAATGAGAAAAAACTATAAAAATACACATCACATACCTTTAAAAATAACGTTCCACGTGATCTCTGAAACGAAACTAAAAAACTGCTGTTACAGCTAGTAAACATCTGCCGGTCGACCTTTCTTTCCCTCCCCCGTCCTTGAGCCTTCAACATTTGACAATTATAATTCTACCAGTTTTCTAAAGATTTATGCATATATATATATATAGATATATATATAAATTTCTAGTAAAGGAAGTAAAATTAAGACTATTTAATATATATTTTATTGCATAATCTAAATATATAAACCTGATTGCGCTCTAGTTGAGCGAATTATAACAAGAATTATCTTAATGAAAATCCTCCAAATATTCATTCAGTTTTGCCGAGTTTCATGCACTTTGTAGTAAGAATAAGAAAATAAGTTTAAAAACATTTTACATATTTTGAATTTACATGATTTTACATATTTTTTATATCGAAAAGAAAACTGTAACAATGTTTGAAAAATACTTTTTTAAGAGAGTTTTCTTCCGGATATAGAACCCACGGTACCTAAAGCAGCAGTATTTAGCAGCAAATAAAGTCACAGTCAAACTTACCTATTTCTTATCTGTAATGTTTTCATCATCTGCAAGAAATTGGTCTTAGTGTTCAGAGATTGGATTGACAATTATTTATGCCTGAAAAAGAGTGACTTACTTAATCCATAAAAACAGGTAAATGCTGGTAGATGAAATCACTGCACGAGAATTTACTTTATCGACCTCAAATAATTGTGTGAACATTGATATGTAACTAACTTTATCCCTGGCTGGGCATGGTCCTGGCTGAACGCAAAAATAAGATGACGTGTCGCAATTTTAATGCCAAATACACAGACATCATTACATGGCGTTGAGTCGTTGATTAAGTTTAACCGCGCGATAACTCTCCCGTCGTCTTCGTTCCGAACGGATTGGCAGTGAGTTTACAATTATAACACTAAAAATACATGTAGTACAGCTTGTCCCACGCATTTTATCTACGTAAAAATATGTGCTCTATTTGCCCTTATCAGACGGTCATTTTACCTTCACTAATTTAATTACTTCTCGGTTAGAATCACTGACCCACAAAATCGCAAAGAAATATATTGAACCAATTCAATAATAAAAAAAATGTAGCGTCGTCTAAAGAAAGAGATCGGAGTCACAATTCGCTAACCCGATAATTCTTGTGCGCAATTTGTTTTGATTTCAGCGGGACGAGGCACAATTGTTAGAACATACTGATGATTGTAAATTATTAAATTAATGTCCATAATGTTAAGTGATAACCCATACACTGAAGTATGCATCAATAAATTAATACCAGTATAACTATAATTTGGAAACAGGTATACAAAAATTGAAATAGTTTCAATGTCCAAACTTAATCCGTAAATCACAACCCCCTTTCTTATGACCTCATTTGCCCAGCACATGGCGCCCCGACATGTTTTGTTGAACGTTGCAAGTTTTCCCAACTCGACGAGTGTTCTGAAGTGTAATAAATAATGAAATGACGTTTAGCGGTGGTTTGCAGCTTGTCATATTTATAGCTAACCTTCGCCGGCACATGTTAACGCCCGAGGATGTAGTTAGTTACTCACCTCGATTGCCAGGACCATATTTCTCCAATCTGTTGTCACGTTACAACCTACTTAAAAAATTTAAAAATTCTGGATTATATAAGGTATCTAGGAACGAAAATAATATTTTTAATAGATACTTCTTCGTCAGAGGAAAGATTGGGTCAGACAAATTTTTAATTCACTTAACATATATATAATATATATATATATATATATATATATATATATATATATATATATATATATATATATATAAATATGTATGTATATATATATATATTTATATATATATATATATATATAACTTTTTCATTTCCATTATTACCTATGGATTTTCTGCTTATAAATTACAACTCACAGTCCTTATTAAGCCGTTTAGATGGCGACTATGAAAATCATAAACCAAATCTACTAAACATGCGATCCGTAAAATGAGATTTCGGTTCATACAATGACAGTCCATACAAATAATGTGCATATACAAGTCGGTGAGGGACGATAAGCGAGAACATGACAATTTTAAACAAATTTAAACACAAAATTAATTCTTTTCGCCTTCACCTACCTTCACTTCTAACTTTTAGCACACTTTAACCTACTGACAAATCATCAAACCTATGAACCTCTTTCAAAGTATCTCGACGCTTGAAATTTTCATATTCAATTAAGGCGCAGATTATTTTCAGAAACTGAATTTCTAGAATACTAACTAAGTGTGCAAAACTTACCAAGTTCAAGCTCAAATATTGAATTAAAAATATACTTTACTTTCTTAGAAAAATTTTAATTACACTATTTAAAATGAAAATGAACATGATGAGTTGTTTTTAATGCTAATTGTGAGGCCGCTTACCAATAAGTATCGATAATAATCGATATACATTGCCCGATAATATTTAACATATTCAATATTTTTTATATTCCGAACGTAAATTTTCTCATAAAGAAATAATATAGTCTTCTATTGATAAGTAACATACTTTATGTTTAAATGGCTATACTTAACGGATATGTTTAAAACCGAACCTTTTAATTATTTAGAATAATTTTTTTAAACACAAAGAGCGAGTGAATAATTTATGGTTTGAGGTCTAATTTTGCAGACCACTTTTTATTATTCAGTTCTGTACATTATATACATTGACTAAACCTGGTAAAGACGATAACTGAAAATAAAATTTGACCTGTGTGCAGGCGAAATCTGAAAAATACTTGAAATCGTTTAGACATAATTCTGATTTATGAACCTGCAATGAAAATAAGTTGTAACAAATAAAAAATAAAAATATAATACACTTTTACTGAAATAATACACACATATTTCCAAATTGCAAAAAAAACATTCTACTGTCTAGATATTTTAATTAAACCAAAACTACGAACTTGAAAATAAAAACTGTCAATAAATTGATGAAATGTTTCGAAGATTTTTAAAAATTACAAAGAACGGAACAGAGTGTCACATAACAAATAAACTGAGAGGCGGCCATTTTAAATGTAGAGTTTGAAATATAGAGTAATGGAAGCAAAACTTAACGTTGCAACCGTTCAATACGTAAAATTCATTGTGTTAAATTGTTTCCTTGCTCGAAAGTCGCTATTTTATTTTCTTATACACATAAACTTGGTTAACGGCAAAATAACGTTTAACCAAAGTACACGGAACTCAATAATCATTTTAAGTAAAACTTCTTTGGAAGCGATGTGAGTGAAATTTTCAAGGTCAGAACGTTTTTGTGTCATCAGAATGGAATGAATATGTTGCAAGAAGAAAGGAAAATAGCTACTTAGTTAACAACCGAGAGAGATAGATGAACACGATAGAATAAGACAAGAAGTGTACGCATGTGCGAAAACAAACAAAAATTTCCCTCACTACTATGGTTATCGGCTGTTTTGTACTTTACACATGTCAAAAGTAAACTGTTCAAATTTTGTGTGAAAACAAACAAAAATGGCGCTCAATACTGCTATCAGCTGTTTTGTACCTATTACTAATTTTGTACGTATTTACTAATTTCACTTGTATTTCATCCATCATCCAGACTAACAACATATGGACTTAATTTATTTATAAACACGTAATGAACCCACACATATAGTTGTTGTAAATACAATTTACAAGAAGAGTAATACATACCGACTTCCTTCCGCCGCATTTAGCCGTAATTGGGTACTGCCATCGCGGCAATTTTTTTAATTGACAATTGTCTATGTAGATTTATGTAAAGATTTTATTAGATTTTTACGTCGGTTTGTTGACGTTTTATTAATTTATCTGAATGTGTAGTATTAAAATATTCCTATACGAATTTAATACAATCTATGATCACCAAATACTTAGTTTATTCTCTCCTTATCTCTCTTTCGTTTTACACCTTACTATATACTTACAAACCAAGGTTTAGATCGTCAAAGAAGTTTCACTTCTGTCACGTATACTGAGCTGCATGCATTTTTTTATTTAAAAATGAACTGTATTATACATTTCACGTAAAAATAGGTTCAAATGTCACATAATTAATGAAGTTCAGTAAGAGAAGAAAATGGTATACTTTATTTACCTTCTTCAATATAACATGAGTATTAATTGTTATGGCTTCCTTAGCCAAACGTTTTTTTACCATATTTATATACGTGTCAACGAAACCTTTAAAAGATATTCATAATTTCTTTTGGTTTATTCTAATTTTTATTATTTTATTCCGATTATCGTTAAACTCCAATCATCGAATTATATCTTCATTTCGTCCAACTATATGCAAAAAAATTATCTCCAATTGTGCCACTGGTGATCCCGTTGACGATTAGTTGAGAATTAAATTATCGATTGTACCTTTGTATACCTGTTGTTGTTAAAGTATTTTGTGCATTGTTGAATATACGAAATTCCAGGAAGTAGCTATTATAATTATCTTAATTTACCATGATAACAGTAGCGTAAACAAACTTTTTTGCACAAAAATTGAACTGACTTCAAACAACCACCGAAAATACTGCTACTGATGGAGATTTTTTGAAAACGATATCGTATAATACTAATTGAAAATAGTATTGTGCTTAATTGGAACTGTTGCACTCGTATTTCCATTATTACCTTCATCATTTTCAGAGCACTTCTTATTCGGTGATTATTTGAAATAGGTTTTCTATTAAGTTTCATTTTCCCAATCATAATTCCTATGATATCCTAAATTAATTGTTATATATATATATATATATATATATATATATATATATATATATATATATATATATGTATATATATACTTTTTTTATAAAAAACTTTCATACGGAATGCATGAATTGTACTAAAAAACTATGATGCATTTTTCATTTAATATTAAACAACTTGACCTCATATTATGACACAGAGTAACTGAAAGATTCCTCATTTAAAGAACACAGACAGACTTTTCCGAGTTATAAAAGCAACTATGTTGATGCAGCAAAATAATAAATTCTGGCTGTCAAATAACATAGCCCTAGCAATAGCATGAAATGGCAGTTATCTTCTTCTACTGTCCACGCGTTGTTACTTATATTAACGTTCTAGTATACGGAAAAGCACCTTTTTGGCGTAACATTTGAAACTGCTCAACCAAACTTAGACAAAACAATAAGTACTATCTATGGACCGATACGGATAGTGTGTAAATTATTGCAGTTCTTTAGTTCTTGTAGAGCATACGTTTAAAGTTTTTGGTGGCACAACTCAAGAGTGGAACGGATTTTTGAACTTGAAACTTGTCAATTATTCGTTCCGCTGAACACAGCGAAATAAAAAAATCAATAGACAAACGCTACCTTCAGATTTTATAAGCCTTCCGAAATAAAAGCTTTCCGAAACGTACCTGCGTACGATGGATAATAAGTAGGTAATACCATGATTTTTTCAGTATTTTACACACGTTAATTGAAAATTTAGAGGGGTTGTTAAAGATGAGGCATATATTCATAACACGACAGGTTTTAGTTCAATGCCATCTGTAGCTATCGACCAACAGAAAAAACAGGTTTCTAAATGTTGTTCTCGAGCAATGTATTACTCAAGCAGTCACGCCATACGCTATGTACCTGGATTACTTCTCATCCACTGACTTTCTGATATTCCGATAAACAAAAATTATGGCGCACTAATCACGATTTCTCTTGATGGACGACGAACCCAAGGAAACACCAACATCTGAAGTATTAAGGAAACGCTAACTACGAACAAAGTATAGGGAAACACCAAATCCGAACACAGAAATAATTTAGAAGTACTGTTACAGTGTCTTTTTCACTTCCTTTTGTTTAAGTGTTCTTCCAGCTCTTTGGTTCAATAAGTTTTCCTGAATAAAAAGGCCAAAGCTGGTGTCATCACCGTTGAAAACACGATGCGAGTCTTGTGTTACATCCTCGTACAATTTGAACTAATTGCAACTGGAGGCCATTTTTAATGGTCAAGTTTGACTAAAAAGTTTTGGGAGCTCTTTCAGATAAGTCCAGATGTCGTTTTATAAACAAGTTATAATATTTAGTTCCTGATTTACCGTCTTAAAGTTTTTTTTTTGCATATAATATTGTATCTTTTCCGCTTTTGAAACTATCTTCGTCGATTCTCCCGTTGTCTCCGTCTTGAAGTGTTGTCTTTGAAATTTTAAAAACCCTACTGCCTGCCTCAACTGTATCTTTTATTTTGTTTTTTTCTCTCGTGAGAATACGTTTATGTTGAATATGATTATTGTCATCCTTTAGCAAGGGCCGATACGTGATTTTATTAATGTTTTGGCAATGTGAAAAAAAATAAAAACAAAAGACCAAAAATTAAACAAGCAAAAAAGGATAAAGTGATTTTATAAATACAATAAACTGATATGTATAAAAAAAACAAACCCAAAAGGTTCAAAAATTTAATAAAGAAAACGATCGTGTAAAGAAAGGTTTTAAATATAAATCTTAATTTAAAGCTCGATTGGTAAATATAGTAAGAGATAAGACAGCAGAGAGAGAGACAGATAGTAGACTAAAATTAAGTCCATAGATTGTACTAAAATTGTGCGTGTAAGAAAATTTCAATGCAAATTCATTCAGTAAAATTAATAGTGTCATTACAAATCGACGTAAATATATAATAAAATTCATATAAATTTACATTACACAATTGCCAATTAAATAAAAGTATAGTTTAAAAAAAAGTAAAAACGTTTTCGTAGCAATATGAATTAAAGATTAAAAAATATTCTATAAAAATAAAGATTTTGGTCAAGAACGATTCTTTTTCTTATTCAATTTTTGGACTTTGGGGTTGCTTTTTTTAAATAACAATTCGTGTATGTATAAACTCTCTTTACGCGATAATTTTTTGCTTATTAAATTTTCGGAGTTTTGGGTTTGTTTTTTTTTAATATCAATTTCTGTTTAATGTTACTAAGAATAGCAAATAATTTGAAATAATTATAATAATTAGTTCCACTGAAAAATGTTCTTTACACAGAAACTATTTTTTAAATAATTTTTTATAATGATGCAATGACGACCGGAAATTTGTTTAGTTAAATACGTAATTTTTAATGTGTTTTTGATTGTATAATTGAATTTACTTTTATTTTTATTATAAATACTAAATAATTTATAAGGAATTGTGCTTATAATTGTATAATATGTGATGAAAAAAAAGTGAATTAAGTGAAACAAAATAGGTTTAATTTTTCAGATTGATTTTTTGTAATAAATAATCGCGAGCCGCAAAATATTTTTTTGAAATACAACGTTCTTAATGCATTTTCTTTCATATCATATCAAACAAATTTTCAAAATCTCATTGGTGCTAAATTGCTTTTGTTCCAAAGGAACATTCAAATTGTTTCACATAAAATTACTTTATAACAAGAATTGATTGTAAAGTACATCCATTACTGTAATACCAATGCAGTAGTAATCATTGTATCATAACACTCCCTTACTAGTAATTAAACTCATTATAAAAATACAGTCAGTATTTTAAACGTGCTGATAAAAATGTTTAATTCTTGATAGTAATGCTCTCAGTCTATCACTAGCCTTAATAGAAACTGATTAGAATATTAAAATATATTTGATTTTGCTTATTTTTTACTTTAATTGCTGTATCAAAATGTGCAACAACTTACCCTTAGTGGGCGAAATAATAAGTCGCAATACAGGAACCATATTTTTAATATTAAAAATCAATATGACACATCTTCAAAATTATACAAAATAAATTTCATTAAAAGATAAAAACAATACAAAGAGCGAGTTAAAAAATGTAACCAATAATTAAAAAAAAAATGAAAAGAAAAAGAAAAACATTAAATTACATGGGTATTTGTTCTACATGAAATATCAACATAAAGATAATCTACATACATTGAAAAAAAAATTATTTTGTGACGACCATGATTCTAAATTCATGAATCTCGAATGATAAAAATAATCTCCTTAATAGAAATTTCACAACTATCAAATGCAAAAAGTACAATACAAGTATTTATCACAACTTTTCATATCACTAATTAAAATGTCTGAACGCTTAAACATTACGAACCGCTTGTGACACATGATGCTACATTAATAGCAAACTTCATAATATTCCCTCCGAAATTCCAATAAATGCTATAAATTCAAATCTACCTCACTCTCACTTGAACTAGTATCGTTAACCACCTTTTTAATCTCGCTTTCAACTTCCAAAGATGCTTGATGTTTTTCATCCAGAGATAATTTTTTATATCCGTCCCAGTCATCGGTATTGTTAGAGAATTTACTATGAAATCCATATTTCTTCAAAAAACATGATATGTAGAAATAGCATAAGCTAACAAATATAACGAATAGTGCTAGGGATAATATAAGATTGAGCCTATAGTACCAATTAGCAGACAGTATTTCTGGGAGTACTGATGCTGGATAGCAAAGGAAAGTTTTGTCTGTTTCAATAGTTCTGATATTCTTAACGGGAACTGCATCTCTGGGACATGAAGTGCATTGAATGTTGCTGGGACCAATACAAGTTTGACAAGTATAATGACAAGCCAAACACAACCTGGGTGCTTGTGATAACAGTAAATTTTGATTAATAAAAGTACTGTCTAAATCTTCAATTGCAGTTTCTGAATTGTTAATACTCTGCACTACACCTGGGCTTGAATCGATGGCTTCTCTAGTGCTTATTAAAGCTTGCTGTTCGATGGTATATGGGGGAAGTAAATCACTGCTGAATGTTGCTCCGGGACACTGCTGGTAACAAACTCCGCCAAACAAATACAGAGTTTGATTACATTCTATTGAGAAGAAACAACTTATTAATTATCACTGTACAAATTAATATAATATGGCACCTTTAAAGTTAATATATTTTTAAAAATGTAATGTTAGTTTCAAGATTAGTAATGTTTGTTTACTATCGAACAAAAGTGTATTCAATACCGCTCAAGTTTATCACAACTTATCCTTTTTGTTTTTATTACTATTGTGTTTCCACAAACTATTCTGAATAATTCTTGATTACTATTTCCACTGTGAGGACAGTTTTAAACAGGATGATTCGACCCATGTTTCAAATTATTCTATCTCCTAAGAACATGTAGCTCTATTAAAGATCTAATCTGTTTAAAGATTCAATCTTTAAAACAGGCACACTCAGCACAAATATTTGTCTCAAATGATGGAAATTAAAAAAATTATGCCAGCTTGATACCAAGCGAATGCGAAGCTTAAGTAAATATAGGGCCTTTATTCAACCATTGTGTGTAGAAGGGAGGCTATATTACTGATTGCTACGGAAAAAGTAGTTTGGAAAATAAGCCAGTGAAAATCAAGTTATAACTTTAACTATCAAATATATCTTCGATTAAAAATGTTTTATACGGAAATAATTATATGCTAGTATTAATAAGCACATGATACAGTAATAACATAAAGACAAAGCAAAAAATACATACAAAAAATGTTAAATAAAATATTCTTTTCTATTATATGCCAATTTTTACATTTTGGAATAATTTCATATTATATCGACATGTCATTAGCGATCTAAAAATGGTCCTCAAAAGTTGTAATTTAGCACAACTTTACTTTATGTGCTTGGCCATTCTTGTGTCTTATTTTATGAAAATATAGATATTTTCATAAAATAAGTTTCTAAATACCTTCCAGTGTTACAAAAAAATGTTTAAATGATACACCTACCTTCAACAAAAGCCTGAGAACAACATTTCATTTGTAAGTACATGCAAATAATTTTATTTTTTTAAGTTAATTATTTTTAATTTATTTCTTCTTTTGTTGTCTAGATAAGAGTCACTGTGTCTCGCTAACACAATGCAAGTATGACAAGACCAAATAGAATTCTGCGATTTTAGGATAATTCCGCCATTATGTATAAAGAATGAGCTAGTCTAATTTCAAGTCCTAGCGATACTATCCAAGTTACAATTATAACTATCTCTTTTTTATAAATAGTTTTTTTTTTGTATTCAACGTCTCTTCTGTGTGTTATTCAATATTTGAAAGCATGTATAAGATTTAATAGTATTTGTATATTCACTGGCTGAAGCTATCTTTAGTTCTTTTACAAGTACATAATGTGTCTATTTAATATAAACATCATTGTTATTTATATCTAAAATAGAAGAATTTCACAGAGAAATATGCAAATCAATTAATGATTTTACTACTATACTATTACTGACTATAAGCGAGTGTGGAAAATGCAATGTTTGTTCTAAAATTGATTTTTGTAAGCGTTTAATAATGTAAACATATTTAATTTATAATAGAAACAAAATTATTTTTAGACAAACACAATTTTCTTGAATAAAATAAAAAGGTAAGCTATTAAAAGAAATAAGCAGTATATAAAATGGTTATTGGCTATTATGTTTAAAACTATTTTTACTCTTTTTACCTATCCATTGGTTGCATAAATACATGGATTGGTTTGATATTCATGCAGTTTTAATTAAAATTTCATTGGAAATCAAAAGCGGTTTAAAATGAACAATGGTGAAAATAGTGAATTTTCTTGAATTATTGATATGAAAAAAATATGACAGATGTGGATAGACTAAAAATAGATGGATGACTCTACATTCTGTAAAAGAATATTTTCAAATAATATTAATAATAGAAATTGTTAGGTACTTTTTATCCCATCGTAGAATCCAAAGTGTTGAAGTATAATGTAAAGGCTTTTTTTTAATTATAGATTGTCACACCAGGCTCTCTATAATATATTTAAATATAAATAAAATAAAAGTAAACATTCTATATGAACCACCACCACATATATCCCAAACCCCATAACCGAAGCAGTTTCTTGCCAAGCATTGTAAAACAATGTGTCCTTTAGTCGACAGTCCTTCTCAAAAATAAAAAATTACATTCAATACTTTAATGCAACAAATATAAATATAAAAGAAGTATATTCTCTGAGGAGTGTATAAAGAAAAATCTATATTTTTAATAAAATGTCATAATTTATTGTGATGTCTTATAACAAGCAATTTTTTATATATTGTATGCCTTATTTTTATGTTGTGATCCGTTCATGAATATGGAAAAAATTATACTTTTACTAAGCATGCATAATTTCATTTTCAAGTATTTTCTAACAACTTAACAAATTAAATTTTGGTTGAAAAGAATTAACATATCATTTAAAATTATCTTAAAGGTTTTCTAATATAATATTGTCATTTTATCATTTATCCATAGGATTTACATATAAACTCATTTTATTTATTGGATAATAGAGTTACCAATAAACACTAAGAAAAGTGAATTCCAGCGCAAGATTCTTATGATATTTAGCAGTTGTCATTTGGCACTATTGATTTTTTATTTTAATTGTATTTAAACAATTTCTTTGCAATTTCATTTAAAGACAATGTTGAGTCGGATGGGAGTAAGTTTTCAAACCATTATTAGCAAGTAAACTTATTTATAGAAGGTCACTTAGAATTATCATTCAGAATAGTTTTATTGTAATATTGTTGTCTATTAAAACATGTTGTTTGAACAAATGGTTATAAATTATACAACTATTGTTATGTCTTTGTGCATTAAGACTCTTAATGGATATAATCTAGACAAATTAAAAGGAAATTAACAAGTAATCAAGGCAAAAAGGAATAGATCCTTATTATTTGAATTTATTTAAATTACATAGCAGGTGCTATATTTCACAACTTAATTATCAGAATATTCAAAATTGAGTCAATTTATACTTATAAAATTACAAAAGTAAAATTATTTGGAGTCAGATAGAACAAGAAAATTGGAAAAATAATATAACAAAATGCAACAGTGTAAATATTTCAATGACTTCAACAATTCATGTTAATAAATAATTCAACAATTCACATTAATTAAATTATCAATATTCAAAAATTAAAATCTATTTTAAATTATACCATATTTTGGAAGTTTTTGGTAATCATGAATTTGAGGTAGGTTACAAGCTTGAATTCTGGTACGTATGAATGGAAGTATGTAAAGACTATCATGCCAACAACCTATTTAATTAGAATCTTATAACACTCTTAACATTTCTGTACAAATTCATCACAATACTTTAAACAAGACATGTAAACAAATAAGATATGTATTAATTTATCCATAATAATAAATGTGCTTTATTACAAAAACTACATTAATACTTAAATAAATATTAAGCATGAGCCAATATCAATTCCACACTTGAGCATTGAAATTTGTTGTTTTACAATAAATAATTTTCTAATATGAAGTAGGTGTCATATATTATTTGAGGGTAAGGGTCCCTTGGAGGTAAATAATAAGTGATAAGTGACAATTTCATGATTATAAAAAGCTACAAATGCAACTTAATTTGACATCTGAAACATGTAACGCATCAACAATAATAGTAACAGTTAACTGAATACTCTATATGTAACAACAAATTAACGAGGTTCATGCTAAATCAGCTCTTATCAGTGTGACCTCTGTTATTTATCAATATAAATTAAAATAGAATTATTAAAGTAGACAAATCAATGTACCTATATTAAAATAATAAATACTTTTATGTGAGACTTGTCAACAAAATATGAAATGAAGATCATTAAGAAACAATAAGGCATATACCAGAAAACAAATAATAAAAAAGCTCATTCTAATATAGCTACTAACAACTCATTGCTTATTATTCACCCTAAGTGGATCCTCGTTTCGAATTATCTTACTTTTAATCAACATTTTTAACTCTATTAGTTTACAGTGGAAAATTTAATAGACAAAAACATAGCTCTGTTAGAATTCATAGATTACTTTTCCACTGCAATATAATTTTTTTTAACGATGGGAGATCAAATAATAAATTAATGTTGGCTAATTTCGGAAAGAATTACTTGTGTGATATACTTACTATTTGGTCCAATTAATTTAATTAGAATTTGGATAGAGAATAGAATAATTCCAATGTCCTGATTTTATAGACTTTTTTTCTTGTGTACCTATTTATAGCTTTATTCACAAGGTAAAAATATCCATACACACATCTTAAAAGTATGGGTAAATTTTTTTATATAGGTACTGAAACAAATAATTATGAGTAATTTATTTATTCAATGCATATATGTGTTTTCTATACTGGTTTTACATAATCCACACTGCCAACCATGATTTAAAATAAATGAACAATATCTGATTTATATCTTTTGCATTTCTTTTTGTATTTCATTATAAATATGCTGTAGGTAAAATTGTTTTTAGGCGATGCTTCAAATGTGATTCGAGGTGATTTATTAAAAGGTATCTTATAGGCCATTTAATTTTTAATATTCTTTGTTACACACAAATTAAAAATTATATTATTTCCACTGACAACACCTCTTGCAATTTGCCTACTTGTCTGTTTATATAATTATAATATTGTTAATATTTTTATTAGTATTGTATGACACCCACTTTATTACTTCACTGTACCCGCTGTATTGTATGACACCATTCATTCACCTTCACCATTGTCATAATGGTATATAGTTCTCAGCCACATATTTTTCAGGATCTTTATGTCATTTAAACTCCATTTCTTTCTTATGAAAGTCTGACACACATTTTTTGCTTAATGTCAGACTTAAAACTATTTTGAAAATATCACAGGGAATTTTTAATATGAATGAAAAAAAACTAAATTAATATAAAGATTAGATATTAGTATAAATATATCAAAGTGTTAACTTTTAAAAATTGAAAATATGGCTCTGTTTCTTTATATTCGTAATTGCATGTTTTACATTTTTAACACATTAACACCCTTACTCGTTTGAGTAGACCGCTTCACAATTTTTTACATATACCCTTATAGTAAGTTCACACTCAAACAGTAAAAATGATGAAGTGGACAAAATTAGAAAAAACAATGAGACTCTCAAATATTAAAGTAGATACTCCAATCTAAGGTTTTAAATGATTTTAAAAGAATTCCACCAAAAAATATTCAGTTCGAACTAAGGTTTCAACTGATGGATATGTTTGGGCTTGTAGGTAAGTTTTTCATTTTCTTATTGTTATATTGTTTGGTTTTCCTAGAATAAAGCAATCATTTCATTTTATTGTCTAGATTGTGTGGGCAATCTATATATTTAAATATGTATATGTAATATTACATAAAAACAGTTCAGTGTACTCAATTATGAATAAACTGGATGCATGTATATATTTTTTGTTTATTTTTCAGAGAATTTATTACCAATAAGTATTTACAAGGAACCTGAAAATGTTATAAACTCTGTTTTGAAACAAGAAATTGGTGATCATGAACTAGAAATGGTTATAACTTCGCCGGAATCAACAGTAGTAATGGATGAAGAAGACTTGGATGATGGGCTACAAAGTCATGCTATGTTCTGGGAACCTTGTAATGTTCCGAGACCCTTACATGTCATGAGACATTAAAATATTTATTGTTTTTATTTTGGGCTTTAATGGGTCAATCAACACCTGTTTTGTTAAATCTTAAACATAAAAGAGAACTTCTTGTTTCCATAGCATAATTATTTATTTATATTCTCTTTAACATAATTACTTGACCCTTTTTTAATTTAAGTTCATAAACACATAATAAAAGAATCAATATTAAGTAAGCAATAAATTATTTATAACACTATAATGAAAAAAAATACAATGATACTATTAAGTCATTCACTTTTTAAACTATTCACAGCTTCAAAATGAAAGCCTCCAAATAAAAAGTTCGGAAACTGAGTAGAAATTAATTAATTGCACTTTTTTACATTATGACAATGGAACTACAACCTGGGCTCAGCACACTCCCCGAGTCTGTAGTTACGAGATCCGAAACACAATCGTTTTTGGCACCGACTACATGAACACATTGTTTTGTCAGAAAACTACAATACAGACACACACCCACCATCACTAAATTCATTACACACTTATAATTAAAACACCATTAGCCTATATTAAAACATATTTAACCGATGGCCCATAAACATGTATAAAAAACTAGACATGTCAATTTGATTTGGTTGGACAGCTATGATAAAAAATAATAAACATATGTGATCAGAGAATGTAGCCGATAAATGCAGTTAATCTTTAATTTAATTTTATTCCAATTTCTACAATAATTGCCGTAAAAAAGAGAATATGTAAAATAATCTTGTACTTGTTCTCTTCAATGTGATAAAAATATACAAATAAAAACACTTAATTATTTAAAATCACAATGAGTTAGTTCAAATAAATAACCCTGGGCATGGAAATAATCAAAATTATTCTCTAGCAAGCTTTACAATACGGGTCATTTTAACTTGCGTTTTGGAAAAGCAATTGTGGGCAAGATTGACTCTCGGATATTGTGGTTGTCAGTTGTTGCCAGTTCCCTCGAACATGCCGATAGTGTAGTATGCATATTCACAACATTCCAACTGCTATTTTTTATAAAATTAACTACTTGGTTATTTGTATCAATCAATTTTATTTCATTTAATAATTTTACTAATGATATCTGTGACACCTGAACAAAACTGACAATAAAGCCATCACATAACATACAATCACAAACGAATGCCAAGAATGCAGTCTTATCTCTTAAATTAATGATAAATACGTAATAATATACTAAATTATGAGTATTTATACATTTCTGTTGCAATTCTTCTATGATAAAAACTCGATTTCTATAATTCAGTTCTCTCTTCATTGTTTCATATAAAACATTTGCATCTTTAGAAAATCTATACAAGACAGAATTTTTACCCTTTGTAATGTTACACTCTACCAATTGAATTACTGGATCCTTTCTCGGACATGCCCCAGACACAATTTTCTGGTAACTATGAGGCGAAGCAAGCGTGTTTGCATCCCCTTCCATCAAGTAATTGTTAAAAATATATATTATTATAATTATCAATACACACAAACCTATACATTGGTGTGGTTGAGTAGACGAGTATGTGAGACAACCTGCAGATGTCATTCCAGCGGCATTTACTATGTGCGCTTCAGATATGTCTTTGAGGCCATCATCACGGACCTAGTTAGGAAAATAACAATTATTATGAATAACAATATCTGTCTATGACTGAATTCATCTTAACTTATTTTCTTTCTGTCATATGAAACAATGATAGTTATGAACCATAATAAGAAATCTATTATTATTTACCAATGCTAAGAAACATATATCTTTTTACATAGGGTTTTAAATTACTTGATACTTATTATTGAATTATTCAATTAGTCAGTAGTTAGCTACATGTACTTGTGCAGGAACATATAAATGGTGATGATATGTGCATAACAAATAGACATCGAAGTATATTTCTGTCCTTCAGATATATCTATGAGTAATGGCTAAAATTTTTGTAAGAACCAGAATAATGTAATAGTTTACTATATAGCATATTTTTAACATAACAACTACTCGACTTTTAAGAAAGTATATTTTGTAAAATGTAGTAAATTTATAAGTTTATATTCCTTTGAAACACAATCAATTCCCATATAATTAAAAAAGTGATAAGTAGCCTAGTAAAATACAAAGAAGTAGCGTGAGAGTTAACACTGAGTGAACACAAAAATTTGTGTATCGCATACCACTTCTGTGACATCCTGCGTTTTTCTTCTCAATATAAAAAATCATCAACGGCGCATAAACATATAAATTTGACCGAGGACTCTCAATGCGTCGTTGTAAAACTAAAAAACAAATTCAATTTTCAAAAAACAAATTGTTATGTATAAAACCTATCACTTCTGGAAATGTTGATTCAAGGTTATTGCAAAACTTATTAAAAAATATTTTTCAATATATGAATTTTATGAAAAACATAATTTATTAATAATTTTGTAAGTCCTGTAGCCAGTTCCCACATTGATTCTGTGCTGATAATTTTGATGAGCTTTTTGGTACAAATATTTTTTTACTATGGCTCTATCTCTGGATATCCCTATATCTGGGTAAGGAGAGATATAAAATAAACAATGAACACAAGAAGAAGGAATGACACTCGTAGATTATTGAAAAATGCAATATTTCAAAAATAACTAAGAGGAAATGTGCTGGTATTTTTATGAAAAATTGGTAAAAATACAAAGAAAATCATTTGAGGAAAAGAAATTTCCGTTGATTCTTAAGATTTTATTCCCATGAGAGACCGTGTGGTGTAACACGTCAAAAGTTCCTGTTGTACTGGATGCATTATTTAATAAAAAAATGGGATGCAATTTATTTTTTAATTACTTGACTCTCCCATAAATTAGCATTTGTTGGCCATAATCACTTTTTTTATAGAAAGATATTATAAAACAAAGAATGTTTCAACAACAGTAGCAAAAAAAAGGTTTAGCCGAAAGTGAGAATCCTCCTTCAAGACAAAATTAATATTTATTTTTTTTACAGGGAATACGAAAACAGTAGTTTCTACGTGGATCCACATTAGCCTATTTCTATATTGGAAATTGAATCTTTCAAAACATATTCTAAGTCAGAATTAACATTGGGTTTTTTCAATAAGGTAACCTAACATTTTCAAAGAAATTCCAAGTATAATTACTATTTTACTTTTAACATTGTTCTTGTTTGTTATTATTGTGGAAATGATATTGTTTCTATAAAATATTCTGTATTCCGCATAAAATTTAATACTATTTTCTACGACAAAGCTCTTTTTATGCGTGGACTCTTAGATCACAATATAGTCTATATGGAAACGTCAGTTTGAACAAGGTAAGTCATTATAAAAAATTCAAATGGTGATTTTCTGAACTTTTTGGCTTTGTCCAAAAAGTTCAGAAAATGTCTTTGTTTGTCATTGTCTTTGTTTTGTTTGTTTTTTGGATTTTTCCAAATGGTCTCCATTTGGAAAAATGACAAAAATTTGTAAGTGGCCCAAATAACTACAACTGAATATATTAGAAAGAAAATAACAACAAACATCTAAGCTCTTTGTTAATATTGTGACTAGCTTCATCTTTGCTGTCTCCAATTTCGAAAGAAAATATCTGGTCGGTTATGAAGATGAAACTTTGGAAGAAAACTGTATTCTCTCAAAAGCAGTATTCACTTTTACAATATCTGGAAATCATTTTGCCAATTAAGGCTTAAAATCTAGAAAAAGCTAAACTACCAACGTAATTTTTGATGATGGTGACTGTTAGGTAAAAAGGTTTTAGGTCACTTAATGTGATTTACGATTACGAATTACATTATGTATACTAAATTTATTTCCATAAGTTCTGACTCTTATCACAGTCTGTACTTCAAAACTTAGATTATGAAAAATTCATACACAGTTTTATGTTATACTCTTATATGAAGTATTATTGATATAAGTTCTTTGTATGATACATTCATACAAAGAACTTATATCAACTTCAATTAAAGATTAAAACAAACTTTATGATTAAAGTTTCTTGAACAATACCTTTTGTGATTCCCTCCACAAACCAGTGCCTTTCAACTCGTCGATAGAGTTTTCTTGTCCCAATTCATCAATGCGTATTTGCTTCCCTTCAGTCAGATCGTTTTGCACTGACAGAGGTGGATGTTCGTCCTCAGGCTGTGGGGGTAACTCTGTGCCATAAAACACTAGTTCCCATTGTGAAAGTTCCCCTACAAATATTTTAAATCATAATGTGTTAAAGTAACTAATAACTATACTATACCACTCATCTAATTGGATAGCAACATTTTGGACAATCAAGCATATAAATCTAATCCTAATTAATAATATGTATATACTTTAATAGAACCAATGACGTTACATCACATAGACCCATTATTAGTCTCTAGATTTGGTCCTAAGAGATGATGACATCTCATCTCTTCAACATAGTTTGAGCATAGAGTTACTTAGAGCATTTTTTTTATTTTATATGGTTATGAAGTGTCTATTGAGTGTAAGGTCACATAAATATATATGATCTCTCTAAAACGAAATGAAAAATTCATGCCAATTGTCTATGCCATAATTTAAAATAATAAATTTAGATGTGCTTTTGAGATATATATATATATATATATATATATATATATATATATATATATATATATATGTATGTATATATATATACACACATATACATATATGACATAAACAAAACTACCCTAATTTCATTTAAGCCATGACTTAGTAAAAACAATCTAAGCATTAGCATAGGATCCCTTCTTAAGCATCTATATTTCCATTATTTAAACATTCTGTATTCTGAGAAATTGTAATGGCTAAGTTCTGAGAACAATAAATAATGGCGACTAAGATTTGAAATAAACTCAGATGCTCAGAGATCATCTAGAAATATATTGAAGACAATTACTCAATTTATTAACAGTACGAAATAATATATGTATAGTTGCGATTAGAATAATAAGAGTAATAAATCAGAAAAATTTAAATAAATAAGAGGATGAAAATAATTGTGCTTTAATATTAGACTGAAGTAATATTATTTACAAAACATGCAATTTGTATTACACAAAAATGTAACAAATTGACACTAAAATCATGCTATATTTATACACAAATTATACTACATTCGTGCTTTGTTCAATCAAAATAATATAAAAAAGCCGCAAACACTATGTGCACACACAGCTAGAGCTTTAATAAGAAATGAGTACCCCGAATTTGGGAAGTCCTTGAATCATGACTTCTATTAAAAGAGCTCATCAATTGAGCCCCACCACCACCGAGACTTGAGGGAGCAGAGGGATGGTGGGATACTTTCGGATATTGACGGGAAGGTTTATTGCTACCAGTCATGGGGTCGGTCTTGGAATAAGGAAAGATAGCTGGATAAATGTGTTGTATCTTGTGGTATTTATCAAATAAACTCGAAATTTTAATATTAGTTAATGCCATGTCACCATTGGGCGGTTGATCTAGAAATATAATGCCACTGAAATTTGGAGGATTTGTGCTACCATCTGATGACTGTGAATATTGTGCGGTCGTCAAGGAATCATGTACAGTCACAGGGGGACTAAATTTGCCTAACGATTCCTTTTGTAACAACGGGTTATTTAAATTTCCTTTCAAATTTAAACTTAAATCTAGTTTTGGTTTAAAAGAAGCATGTTTAGCTTCTATTTGTGTTTGGCCTGCCACCGCTTTGCTCATCGATTTTTTATCTGTCTTTGTGTTACGACCGGAGCTGTGGAGTCGCGAGGACCAACCTGACGAAGTGGTAGCTTTGATGTTTATTGTACCGCTACCAGTGGTCCTATTCAAGATCCCTCTGAGACTTGTC
Source organism: Druceiella hillmani (assembly GCA_039881145.1). NCBI lineage: Eukaryota > Metazoa > Arthropoda > Insecta > Lepidoptera > Hepialidae > Druceiella > Druceiella hillmani. The sequence continues at coordinate 2,333,109 of JAYKKI010000091.1, forward strand.
ACTGTCGGACGAACACCTTTGATTCTACCCTGAGAATTTCTGTGTGAATTTTTCAAATTTTTATTTTTTCTCTGGTTTGCAACATTGATCACATAATGAGCTGCTAAATTATTGCTATTGCTTCCACCATTCTTATTATTTCTGTTATTCTTATTTGAATTAACATTAAGATTGGGATAGTGAGGGACGGATTGGGATATATTCAGTCTATTCGCGAGTGAATAGTTTATGGGCTTAGGGTCACTTTTGGTGGCCGGTGTTGATGTCCCATAAAAGATGAGCGACCAGTCTTGCAAGGTTGCTCGCCCTAGGAATAGAAATTTGTAACACAGTAAATACACGTTGTTTTACCAATGTGAGTAAAACTTGTAAAATTTCTACTTACAATTAGTTATTTTGTTCCAAGCAGAGTCATATTATTAATATACTCCATAGGTTTGAAGCACATGATTATATGATTGTCACACAGAAGTTGTAAGTATAGTGTCTCTGTTGAATTATCAGTTTACAAAGATATGCTTTTTAAATTTAAGTTAGGAACGAAAATATATATAAACATTTACTTAATTTAGAATATAATAAATGAATGGTAATTAACTTAAAGCATTACCCCATTTGCTATATTTTTAAGAATGAGAGAATATATATCAATAATAAATATTAATTTCACATAAAAAACAAGAATGCTATTTTTTGTTAAAACTATTGAATGCACTAACCCCACATTTGTTAGACCCAAAGCTGCCATCATCAGTCTATATTTTCTCAGTGTTGCAATTTACTAAGCTGAAATAACATTTCTAAATAAAAAAGTACAGACTGTTTTTTTAACTAATATACACGGTATAAATTTGAAAGGGGTCTGTAAAGTGAATTATCTTAAAAGTCTATAGGACCAACCGATGTAAGAGTACTAGAAAAACTTTTACCGCACATTTTAGTACACAATAGAAACTTAATAAACAATTTTTATTGGAAAAAGAAACTGGCCACTACAAATAACATTAACCAGTCTAATTATTTTGAAATCATATTTTTTTAAGTTCCGAACAGTTTTATTTTGTTTGTTATGGAGAATACTCAGTAGAATTGTTGCTTTTAACGCAAAATATATCAAAAACATATATAATAAATCAAAATATCCTTAAATCTAGAACGCTTTGTGTTCTGACGGAAATATGGCAATTGCACTTTTGATACTCGTAGAAGTTTTTCTTAACATATCTTCCTAAGAAGTAACCAACAATGTAGGTGTTTTGCACACACAAGTATTGAAAATATGGAAGTAATACAGATTCAAATGTTATCGTGAGGATCGAGTAGCCTTACATGTCAGAGATAATGTCTATAGAAATTTTTTGCAGACCGCCAAGAGGAAAAATAACCTGAGATCATAATTTGTTAAATTGCACTATCGTCTGATGAAACCCTTTTTTTCAATCAATGGCGTGTAAGTCAGTCAAGAGAAAATCCGCTGAGATTTATCAAAATCCATAATAATAAGACTGATTTCTCTTTTAATTGCTGGTGCAGTTTTATGTCAAATCGAAAAGTAATGGTGGAATTTCATGAAGGTACCCTGAATTATTATTTTCCTGTCGCTTTACCAATTAAGATAGCTAGCCTTACTGACCCGTCTCATATTTCCATCTGTGTACAAAGAATATTTCTATATTCAAAATGGTAATTCTCAATGTCAAATTGAGTAGAAAATGTTAAGGAACACTATATAAATTCTCAACCGTTCGCAAGAAAATCATTGTAAAATCATGCTTCTAACAAAAAAATTAAAAATATACATTATATAAGATGTTCACTAGGGTGGAGTGAAACTGTGCAAAAATATTTTTTTTACAATTTTTCAACTTCTGTACAATTAGTAGATGCCCTGATAAAAAGTAAGTAAAAATACAAAATATGTCTTCCTGCGATAATAACTTCAGATTGCACGTCAGTGGCAAAATTTAGAAAATTAACGAAAATTTAGGGTTTTATTAAAAGTTAACAAATTCTTTAATTAAAGAGTTTATTGGAGTATTTTAAACGGAATTGACTTAAAAACCACAAAATACTGAAAAAAAATATAATTGGTTGCTTAATCAGAATCCAAATCGTTTTCATTTTTATTAAAATATTGCGATTTTGTATCGAAAACTGGTAAAGATTTTTTTGATAGGAACCTGACCCTAATGAATCCATTTCGAGACTAACAACGAGTTACTATATTCAGTGACGAGTTTGACACAACGTTCGACCGCCTGGGTGTGACAAGGATAGCGAAAACTTCCTTTAATCGGTCTTCATTTGAGATTATCTCCTGTAGTTCAAAATTACAATACTGCTTTGTAAGCGGTGGTTCATAGATATTTTCTTTGATGCAGTCTATTCAACATAGTAAACTAAAGCTTCAAATTGCAACTATGGAATGGCAAACTGTTGAACTTTGTCATTGTTTTGCTCCCGAATCTTTAAAATGGCGAAAGAGCAAGCTCCCGTACATTTTGATACGTATCTTGCAGCGTAGCATAGATCTTTTTATCATAATAAATATGTGAATCCGGTCATTCGCAACTGTGGATTTAGTTTAGATGTCAAACCATGTGGGAGTATAAACTTTTAATATAACGGTAGCCTAATCTTTCAAGTTTTGTAACAGATTTTGTACATATAAACGTAGGATTCTGTTGGCACAAGTGAGCCATCTAGAGTGTGCTAATTTTCCAGGTTCTCTGTTGGCTAAGCTGGATGTAACACTGCCTTGAGATATTGCAGAACACGTTTCGTATAAATATTTTTGGTCGGTGCTTAGGTAATCTTGGTAAATTTTTGGCAATTCTATGTGTATGGGTTCGAAATCAATTACTTCTTTTGTTAAACAGATATTAAGGAACTTACCGATGTTACCAAAAAAGCTATTGTGGCCAGTAGATGTGCCGCCCCGCTGCATGAACAAATGCCGCAAAAGTAATTCAATTGCATGTAACAAACAGATAAGCCGTTGTAGCGGTCGATTCAAGCGTCTCTCTAATAAAGCAATCGCACCATTTTAGGTCTCTGTGTTAACTACTGTGCCATCACAGTCAAATTTATTTTGCAAAAACTCTACAATCCAATTTTGAATGGCAATGGACTTTACTGAGATTACAGCAATATGTTTAAAATATTCTGATCCTGGTTGAATGAACAACGAGATGTGCTCTTCAGTTACAGTGAGGCGATGTTGTTGGTCCTCTGTCATAGAAGTGACTAAAGTTTCGTCTCTGCGCCCATCAAAATAAAGTGAGCATATAGAAACTTTGTCACCGGGCAATTGCTGCAAAGTTTTGCGGTCTTTCTTACGCTCACGCCGTAATTTGCTTCGATAAACGACTTTCGAAATGTCAGCTCCAGTCATTATATTTAAATCTGATAACGCTGCGTTTATAATAATTGTTGCTGATCTGAAACCCCAGTCCGATCGCAAGCGACAAATTTTGTAAAGTTGCCCGCATCCTTTTGTGTGCCCTCAGGCATAATTGCAGAAGCAGTTGTAGTTTCTAAAATTGGAGACTGACTTGAGAATTCATTAGTCTTCAGAGTCAGAATTGTCAGAAAGTTATTCTATAGTATCGACAGTTTTAGATGTACTTGGAGTTTCAATTTTTTCACATACTCTTCATATTTTCTGTTTCTTAACATCATTTTTAGAAGTTGCCACTTTATCCAACATTATGTACATTTGGCACTGACTCCGCTAATCTTCCAAAAATGCATCTCCCAGTAAAGGTATTTTACATGGACATTTACAAGTTTCTCTTGAATACATTTACATAGTGCAATATCAAACAATTTTTTAGATACATCAAGAAATTCTTATTTTTTTGACATGGTCCTTAATTTTTTTTACACTTTTATACTTGTAGTATTGTATTAAACGAGAAACTACCTATTGATGACTCACAACTGGAATAGATGCTTTTTTCCATAGTTTTTCTATGTCACAAGATACAATTTCACATACTTCTTTCATAAAAGGGCCTTTGCCGTTGTTGAGATCTTATAAATTTTTTCTAATTCATGTGGATCACCAACAATGGACAGCGTAAATCTTTTCTTGTTTTAGACATTTTACAACACGTTACAAATTAACTATCAACAAAGCGTAATGGAATCATAGAAGGTGTGGGTAAGTAGTTAATAGGGTTGAATTATTTACGATATTTTACATAACCTTGCTTATTTTAGTTAAAAATTATTATTAAGTGAATAAAGGGTATAACAACAAAAGCTAGATGTGTACCTAAGTAATGTAAGAAATAACCGTTTTTTGGGATAGGTGCTCCGTACCTCTTAAATACGTCCTAAGCAATTTATATTTTGTATAGGAGTTAATTATTACTAGTGTCGACAGTTAATTATATAGGGACAATAAAATTTAATTATGTGGTTTTCTCGCTCCACCCTAATGTACATGATGTAAGATGACATATTCAAATATAATCAGAGATTTACCGATATGAATTATAGAACCATTGTAAAAACACCTTACAGAAATACTTCATAAATTTTCATACTATCCCATAATCCCTTTACGATCTTTTTGCTAATTTATTAAACTTTTAAGTAAAAATAAATATAAATTAATATATATGTCAGAATGATCATCACCACCATATGGATATTACGAAACGCAAGCGACACATGCAACTCGCTTCGGCAGAGTTTCGGGCGGCGCCGTGGAAAGTAAGGCTGAATCAACACGGACGTTACGGATAAAGAACCCACGGTAGGCGCGCGTACCGACAAACTGTCTTACGTTTCATCTGTATCCATATCCCGATATTAATAGTAATTAACGTAGTGTTTGGTTAATAAGTTAAGAGGAGTAAGTTATTATAGGTGACTATTGTATTGAGTTGTCAAGTTAATAAGTAAAGATAAATTAAAGCACTAAATGTAATTATAACATTAAGTGTAACTAACTATTGTGAAGAGACTATAATTAAAATATTGTATATCATAGTTCATGTTATATCAAAAATTGTAAGATAATTATTGCCAATCGAGAACATTCTCGGCTACCTGTACCGACATCAGAAGTGGGATCAGAACGAGGAAGTGAGACTAGTAATAATAACCACAACGAAACTCCGTAGCCGTTCATATTTAAAATGCAGAACGAGCAGATGCGGGCGTATAAATACAAACGCTGAAAACGCAACATGTTGATAATTACGTCATATTACCTGAATTCAACCCAGATAAGCGAGATGCGGATGCTATGTCTCGGTGCGCCACCGCCGAACTATGTTTTGGTGACAATCCGCCTGAAGGAAGTCAACTAATCGTGACCATCAGCAAGACTTTAAAAGGAATGGCATCTACGTGGATTGCCCGAGTCACTTATCCTGGAATGATTCAACATGGGAGTAATTCAAGGAGCTCTTTATTAAAAGGTTTTCCACTACAGAGACAGTCGCCGGTACTTTCATTAATTTAAGCACCAACAAGGCGAGTGAGGGCGAAACTTATGCCGCCTACGCGAGCCGCCTCATATCAACATTATCGACCCAGTGGAAAAATGTAAGCACAGAAAAAATAATTATTGCAATTGTGCTATCACATTTGATTCAAACAGATACGCAACTACAACGCATGGCGTTTACAATTGAAATGTCGACCCGTCAGCATCTACAACAAGAATTACAGGCGTTTTCATGTTTAAAAGGGAAGCCTGAAAATATATACGAAACTAGTAAAAAGCAGCCAGGAGCTAAACGCATACTATTTACGCAGCCTAATATCATAAAATGTCACTACTACGGTAAAGTAGGACATAAGCTGGCGGAATGTCGACAAAAGGCTGCAGATATGAATATTAAAACGTTAACATTTACGACCCCGATAGCAGCTAAGCGAGAGGGACTATAGTCCAATGACCAAATCCAAACGATTTTTTAAGTATGGTGCAGCGGGTCAAATCGCATCGCAGTGCCAAAGAATACTAACTATAACTGAGTAAAGAAGCGACACTCACCTCCCCCGGCCAATTTAACGTAGATGCCAGGTACGATCGAGGGTATGCGTTCCTAGGTTGCCACTTGCTGCGTGCGCATGTGATTTGTTCGATTTTGTAATGTTTTCTTGAGTTTCATTTGCGTAATTCAGTTCTAATTGATAACTATTTATAATAGACTTGGACGATATGAATGTTTTGAGACACTGCGTACGAATATTTTACGACGAGTGCTAATATTATAAAATATTGGTGACATATCGGTGACAAAATACTCTACGAGTACGGGCAACGTAATTCCGTTTTGAGAGGACTCTATTACAAATATATGTAAACTTATCGCATGAGGTGTGCAATAAAGATTCAATGCTCATATCCTTTATTTTTACAGCCAAAATTGACAGAAATTCTTATAATTTCTAAAGATATTTTTTTATAAAATACAAAGTTATTAGACATATTTTTAGAGATTTTTTTTTTATAAAATTCCATAAATATTCATGGTTCCAGGTTCCATAAAGTAAATGATGCATTCAAGATAATAATTTAGAAAGCATATTTAAAAAATGAATCATGTTGTTAACATTTTTTTTTTAATTTTTACCTTTTTTATTTTACTTCAATCATTTTTCAAATAACTTTATATATTTGTTTTTTTTGCTCGTATAAGATTTTAAGTTTTTTTCTAGTTGGTATGCTTTCTTGTTCGATAAAACTTTTTATTTTAAGAGTAAATGCTATTTGTGTTTTTGATTAAATAGGGGTTTAAAATTTAAAATTTTGTAGATGATAGTAAAACAGAGTCTTTAAATGAAAAGCTTGCTATATTGAAAACCATTGTTTTAAAATACTCGTACTCGTCATATTCAGTAAATATTTGTCCGCGAACTGCGAAGTGCGAAGCAATACTTAACGTAATGAATATATGTCATAGAAAAGTATTACGAATTACGAGAATTCAGATATTCTGTTTGTCCCTTATTTCGTACACGCTTTTGATTTGAGACAGCGAGAAAGCCTACATGCAATATGCAGCCAGACCATAAAGTAACAATTGTCCGAACGTCCGGTAAGCCATATAACATAGAAGTATTAGTGACACCAAATATTTTGTAATTTGCATACCAAGTATGTATTTTATCCAGAGATATCAAGTTTTTTACGGGTGACATCAAATACGCCATACACTGTGCTGTCTACGGATGCTTAGAAAGCAATGCAATCTATAAGGATAAGAGATTTTTTGTGTCCCTTCCAATGAAAAAAGGTAAGACAACTGTATACTCTCGTAAATAATTTTGTTTTATATTATCAAATTATTTGGTTATTACCTATAATTTTATCCCTAGAACATTCACTGAGCAGTTTTAAATTTCAAAATTTTCGTTTTGGAAAGCTCATTGTTTTGTTTGAACGTCGCTGAGATTGTAAAATGTATCCTTGTAATGTCGAATATTGGCCATACTGTTTATCAAGAGATCTTTCACACGAAACAACTATAATCAAGTCAAAAGTATAACGAAAACAATATCTCAGTGTATCACATTTATAAATAAACAAAATATATTTTTATTTAACACTAGCTGCTGTGCCCGCGAGTTAGTTCGCGTGAGCTTTAGAATATTGTTCACAAAACCTTTCTGTAAACAATTATTAACGCGGGAGAGTGCTACATACAGTTGTCTGTGCGAAAAGCAACTGATGCTTAAGTCCACGCCAGCTAAGCGCAAAGTTTGTCCTGTTTTTGAAAACACAACACCATGATTTACGAAATTTACTTGCGACATCTTTCGTTGAATAGCACGCAACGAAAAATTGAAGAAAATATATCGCGTTATATAATAGAAAACATTTAGCATTATATATCGTCGAATAGAAATAAAAAATATATGTATTAATCAAAAGAACTAAAGCGCGTTATAAGAGTCGTATTTATGTTGTGTTCTTTATTTTAAGTCCCTACTTGCGCCATCTATTGTAGAAAAGCTTGTAATTTTATTTAAGCCTGAAAATTATTTAGAGAGCATGGATATGATGTGAATTATATTGCATTACATTATGTAATTTGACACGGTGCAATATAAAAAAGGTCCAAATTTATTCAGTGATAATTGACTTGATGCAATTGAGAAAAATTACGTATTTTAAAAACCTTGTGATGACATCTATTGGTGATTTTTAAACTAAGTTCAGTTAAACATTATTGAGTCGTTTTACTTTTTCTTATTTTTTAATTATGGGTATTTACATTTATTTATTACCTTATTTTGTAATTTTTTATATTCACAAATATGTATTGATATAAAAAAAAATATCTAGATTCGGAGTGATTTTTGCACAAACCAGTTTTTGTATTTTTGCTTGGGGATGAGACATTTTCCCAAAATAAAAAGTATCTTATATGTTGACCCGGATAGTTATCATCATACCAAATTTCATCAAAATCCGTCCAGTGGTTTTTGCATAATGCGATAACAGACAGAGAGATAGATAAAAAGTTTTCTCTTTGTATGGATAATAATGACTATTAGAATAAGATTTTCCTAAAAATATTCAACGTACAGACATGACTAAGTTACAGTTTTATTATATGTATAGATTTTATTTCGTTTTCAAAAGTGCCCTTTTCAAATTCTATCTTAATGTTATTATTATCAAATCACTTTCACACAATTTTATGTAGTGTGAAATATTTATTTACATAATTACGTGTTTACAATTAGGTAATATTGTAGACATACTGGCGCACCAGTCTAAAGCTACTGCGCCAGCGCGTTATCGAGACAGTCATTCGATTAACGTTATTGGTTAGAAAGAGAAACAGCTATGTACGAACAATAGAGGCCGATGATTCTTTACCTGTATGCTGCTGACAACCCTACAATAATTTACGCTCACAAACAAATCGCTACGGATAGGCGAGTACGTGTGCAATAGTGCAGGCGACTAAATCAATTCGCTAGTATGGAGAGTCGGGGGTGTGCGGCGATTCCCAGCCGGCAACAGATCTAGCGCGGCGCACGTTGGCGCTAAGCGGGGGGACCGGCGCGTGGACGTATGCGCGGTGGAGTCCCCTACTGGAAAACTTTACCACAAAGGTGTGTCTCATAATTGTCCTTTCGACTCGGGGGCTGAATGCTCGCTAATAAAAGAAGTGTAGCCTCCAACTTTTCTGGAAAGCGAAGTATCAATAGCACTTCATTAACGGGGATTGGTCAAAAGACAATATTCAATAGCGAGCAGATTTTATGTTATGTAGAACTATGTGTATACACTGTAAACATTTTATTTCATGTCTTTCCTGATTTTTACATGCATAACGATATAATGTTAGGCCGCGAAATTCTAGATCAGGGTTTTCTTATCACTATGTCAACGTCTCAATTTTCAAGTACGAAGCAGTATTTAAATATGAATAGTTTAGTTACAGAGAAGTCTACTTTAAAAAATTTTGAACAAATTGACACAGTCCTACTATCACATAAAGGCGTGAACTGATATCCGTACTTAGCGACTTTTCAGAATACTTTGTTACAGGATTGCCTAAAACTCGAGTAAATACGGGCGAACTCGAAATCCGATTAATAGATCCGAATAAAACAGTACAGAGACGACTGTACAAGCTCAGTCCAGATGAACGCGAAATTATTTGAAAAAAGTTGATGAGTTTATTACATGCTAATAATATTAGGCCCAGTTGTTCGCCATTCGCAAGTCCTGTTCTATTAGTTAAGAAGCGCGACGGATCGTACAGAATGTCTATTGACAATCGTAAGCTAAACAATAATACAGTACCGGACCGATAGCCATTGCCCATAATTTCAGATCAAATTTCACACCTAAACGGAGCCTCTTTCTTTACAAAGCTAGACTGCGCTAGTGGTTTCCATTTAATTCCAATAAAAGATGGCGAGTCTATCGAAGATACCTTTATAACACCACAGGGACAATACGAATATCTGCCTATGCCCTTCGATTTACGCAACTTTTCACTAATACTTTTCGCGGATGACATTTTAATAATATCGAAAACAATAGAGGAAGGTATAGATCGTCTCCGAATAGTACTCAAGATTTTAACAAAAGCTGGTTTCTCTATGAAGCTGAAAAAATGTTTTTCCTTTAAAATTAAATTAGAATTCCTAGGTTATGAAGTTCAGCCAGGGGAAATCAGACAGAATAAATGCAAAATTGAAACACTCAGTGCTTGGCCACCACCTCAAATATTAACCTAACTAAAACAATTTATAAGTCTAGCAACATATTTCGGACAGTTTATCCCAAAATTCCCACAGGTAATGAGACCACTCTATAAGTTAACTTCAGAAAAAAATCCCTTTCAATAAACATCACAACACGAGCAAATACGACAAACAATTATCGCCCTGTTAACTAACAAACCGATACTTATATTTGACTCTCAATATCCCGAAGAGCTAGAAAGGAAAGATATGGCTCACATAGAATTGATATGAGTAAGACAAGGCTTGTTAAATTCTCTATAGGTGACTTTGTATTAATAGAGAACGAGAAAAGGAATCAAACGAAGTTAGACCCTAAGTATCTTGGACCATTTAAAATAATAGAGGTTTTGGAGGGTGCTCGATTTACTTTACAGGCTTTAAACTCAAAACGAACTTACAAATATACCCATGATAAACTCAGAAAAATGCCCGGTAATCAATGAAACATTGACGATTCCAATGTAGAGCAAAGTTTTGATGGAGAGGGACAATCAGAATCCCAAATTATCGAATAGCTTGCGTTCTTAAGATATGTGCATAAGTGGTTTTCCGTAGCCGTAGCTTAACAGAAATCGGTGCCTACACTAATAGTCCGTGAGTACGCAGAATGCGGTGGTCCTGATGGCGTTTTGTTTCGAGGAAACTGAAAGCGAGGCGATGCTGTGTGGTCTGGATCCCACAAATATGAGAGACAAGTAGGGGGACAAATTGCATTTTTTTCCTGGGCTTAAGGGCGTAGTGTAAGAATGCAGAGCTATTGCGTTATGCTTACACGAATCGTGAAAAATTAAATTACCGAAGTTGTGTTTAGAGTACAGCAATAAATATATAGGTGGCAAAATCATATACACGTCAGATTAACAAGTGAGTAATTATTAACGAAAGGTCAGAGTTGGCCGAGCGGATGATACTTTGTGAAACTTCTCTTGCAGAGTAAACATACGAGGACGTGTGTCTCGCAGGTTGGCCAAGTCAGAATGATCATCACCACCATATGGATATTACGAAACGCAAGCGACAGATGCATCTCGCTTCCGCAGAGTCTCGGGCGGCGCCGTGGAAATAAGGGTGAATCAACACGGACGCTATGGATAGAAAACCCGTGATAGGCGCGCGTGCCGAAAAACGGTGTTACGTTTCATCTGTATCCATATCCCGCTATTAATAGTAATTAACGTAGTGTTTAGTTAATAAGTTAAGACGGATAAGTTATTACACGTGGCAATTGTATTGAGTTGTTAAGTTAATAAGATAAATTCAAGAATTAAATGTAATTATAATATTAAGTGTTAGTTACACTAGTATTGCGAAAGACTATAATTAAAATATTGTAGTGATCATAGTTTATGTTATATCAAATATTGTAAGATACTTACAGCCAATCATTGAAAATGAATATCTGAGAATAAATGCCTATATTCTAAGATCGAAAAGGATTAGCATAAAGGAACATAAAGTTTACAATTAAATCATATTTACTTTATTAACTCGTCAATAATTAATTAATAGTTACTTAACTATAACTGTTATGAAGAGTATTTAATAAGAGTACTTTTAAGATAATAAATATGTACATATTTACTGTGATTTTACTGTAACACATTTCCCAACTTGGAGTGAAAATCAATATCTGAAAATAAATGCCTATATTCTAAGATTGATAAGGAAAAAAAAAATTTTAACTTATGTTCATATAAAGCATTCACTTTCATGAATTATTTATTTCAAGTTTGAGTTGTTTTTCATAATTAGATGTCCTGGAATATCAAATAATTTATCCAATAAAAAGTTTTGTTTGATGCTGGTCACGAAAATCATTCAAAAATGGTACAGGTAGTCCTCGAGTTACATTGTTTCGACTTAAATCTTTTCTAGTTTCATCAAGCAATATTTCTACACCATTCCGCGAAACAACGGCAATTGTTTTGATTTACTGTTTCGAGTTTATGTTTGTTACCTGTTTAAAATTTGTTTAAAATTATTGAAATTTTATTACTGCTATGCCACCTAAACGAAATAGTAATAGTGAAATACAGAAAAAAGTGAGAAAGATAATAACGATTGATCTAAAATTTAAAAATTCAATGATCGCGGTTTATTCACCTCATTAATTGAACGTGAACTTAATTTATCGCGTACAAATTGTACAGACAATATAGAAAGATAAAAATAAACTTCTTACGGCTTTACATTCCGTTTCTCTAAATAGCACATATCGTATGTAAAAAGAAACGCTTTAATTTTGGAGATAGAAAAAATTTACACACTGTTTCAAGACCAAACTCAGCAACGTCTACCTTTTAGTCTCCATATCATTCATAATAAGGCACTTAGTATTATTAGTAAACAATCATAGCGAAAATAACGAATAGACAAATGTTTTTCTGTCAGCCACGGATGGTTTAAGAGCTTTAAGACGAAATATTCACTGTATAACATTCGAATGCAAGGAGAGGCTACTAGTGCCGAACACATGGCTGCTCAGAGTTTTCCCGGCATATTAAAAGAAATCATCGAAAGCGGGGACTTTACACCGAAACAAATTTTCAATGTGGATCAAACCTTGAGATCAAATCAATACCACTTTTGGTTTATAAGTCTGAAAATCTCCGCCAGTTAATTGGAGGGCTAACTCGAAGGTATAGGTGACATCAGCATTTTTTAAAGAATAGTTTATTGAACATTTCATACCTGAAGTAAAAAAATTATTTGGATTATAAAGCTTTTCTCCTCCTGGACAATGCTCCAAGTTTTGCCGATATTGGTCCCCAAATTTAGGATCTAGGGTGTATTTCTTTCTGCCTCGAAACACTACATCTTTGTTGCAACCAATGGACCAAGGAGTCATTGCATCTTTTAAGGCCTTTTATTATGTCAGAAGAATACATTCACAGGCAGTGAAGGCGAATGAAGATGCTGGTATAGAACTGAGAGATTGTTGGAAATTTTACATCGTACAGGGAGTAAAAAAATATGGCATCATGGGAAGAGGTAAAATTCAGCAATTTGAAAGGAGTTGTAAAAAACTATGTCCATTTTTTGAGTCATTTGAATGTTCTTCAACAATAGGTCAGCCAAATATGGATAAGATCACAACTAACATTGTTTATTTGGCCAACCAGTTGCACAATATTGAAGTCACTGTTGATGGTATTGAAGATTGAATAAACTCACTCGCACGAACTGATTAACGAGGATCTCAATCGAGGCATAGAAAGAAACAACAAAAACATAAAAAATAATATTATTACTAAAAATAATATTTATTACTAGCACTGGAAAAGTGCTTTCATTAAAAACAACTTTCAGCAGGTTTTGCAAGTTTTGAGAATGCAATGAAAATGTTTGAGGAAAATAATCCCAATTTTGACAGAAGTCGTATTGTTAACAACAAAATTAGTGACGCCTATAAGTGTTATCAAAACCTTTATGATAACAATAAAAAAGAAGCAAAACAAACTAGTATTAATGCGTTCTTCAAGCCAAATGTCTAATTTATTGTGTTTCTTACTCGTACATATTTTTCTAAATTATGATAAAATCATGTAATCAAAAGCAATAGTCTAACATTATGTAAAAAAAGAATGAATTATTATTTTAATAAATATATATTTTACGTATTTAGTTTCAGTTTTTCTTTGATATTAAATGTAGGTTTATTTTTGGTAATAGCCCTTGAAGAACCTAACTCCTGAATATTATATTGAAATATATAAAAAAATATATTTCGACTTACAGCAATTCAATTTACATCGCATATTTCTAGAACCTAACATGCTGTAAGTACGAGTACTACCTACGATTATACATTTTTAGAGTGGCTCTATTTCGCTGTTAAGCTATTATATCTGTACTCAACCAAATTCTAAATATGATAACTGGTTCATTTTCCATAACAAAATATTAGAATTACTGTTAAAAAAGGAAGGAAATACCTTTCGAATTACCTAAAATGGTAATTGCTTTATTCATAAAATGTTAGTATTATATTGTTATTGTCTGCGGACGTGACTCATATAAGCCTGGTGGCAAAATGGGCTAATATAACAACGCAACAGATAGTGAGGAAATATACCCATTCTTTATAATCTAAATAACATATGAACCAATAATCAATAAATAATATAATCTAAATTATATAGTTCTTGTATAGTTCCTGAATGAATACTTTAGTCATCACCATTGGGAAGCTACCTAAACTATACGTGGGGAAGTTCTACAAAAAGTAAGTGATTTGAGAGCAGCAGCGTAGCTCGTTAGTGACCATTTGGTCACTAACCACGCTGCTTGCGAAGCAAGTCTAGAGCAACTTCCAGAAGAAAAATGAATTTTGCAAGGAAGCTAGATGCTCATGAATCTGGAATTGTGGACTCTGTCCATCATTGAAACTTAAAAAAAATGTTTTCTCAAAACTGCATTTTCAAAGTTGACATAAGGAATAAATTCAAACAGTTATTGATACCTTTTGCAGAATATTGTATTTTAACACTTTAACACGTTTTTGTGTACTTCAACAGATTTTGAAAAAAACTAACGGATTTTGAAATATCTTATAAGAAAATTATTTATTTCATGTTTGCAATCAAACATTTTATATAAAATTTCAGACTTTATTTCATTGTGCCGTTTTATTCATTTTCCATTTTATTTTTTATTTTGGTTAGTAATAAAAATTTTCCCTGTCCCTTGTCTGATCAATACTGCAGAAGCTAAAACTTAGGCCGTTTTGCAGGTTGCACCAAAACCTTCCTGGAAAATAGTTCCGTAAAGTTAACTGTTTTCAATTATTCTGTAATAATAAGTAATAACTTGAATTTTAAAATATTAAGCAAATTGTTCCTTTTCAAAAAAGTATTGAAAAATTTACTCAAATTTTTCCTAAAGATATTTTCCCCCTTAAACGATACATTATTTATCTACTAGTAGTCAAGGAAGAGTAGCAACGTTAGCCCCCCAATATAAATATATGATAGCCATCGTAAATCGATGGCTATCATATATATATATATATATATATATATATATATATATATATATATATATATATATATATATATCTATATTAATACCATTAAATTTAATTACTCCTATATCTTCAATCTGGTTACATATTATATTAAAGAATTATGAATTCGAAGCAAGAAAATACAATAATATATTTATTTTTTCACCACCCATATACTATTTAGTTTTGCAAGCTTTGTCGTTTTCTGCTTTATTCACAATTTTAGAGATGTCTTTAAAATGGTATACCATCCGAAGTCTTCTTGATAATCATATGAATAATATAACATATCTCTACTGTTGTATTAAAATTTTATAAATCGATAATCTTACCTCATCACATAAGAGGTATACTAACAGCAATTGGACTAGCTACTTTCCCTAGTGCAATCGACTGAAATCTAATATTTAAAATGTTGTGAAGTTAAATTGTAACAGACTGCGAATTGGCTATTATCAAAATCTTTGCCACTGTTTCTTTCCCCATTTATTAATTAATCTTTACTTGAGACATGTCGTTTCAGTAGCAATAATTCCGAGAATTATGTGTACGTTGGCTCGTTAATAATGTATGACTAGACATATCAGACATTACCCCCGAATTAAGTTATCAAAATTCGTTTGTGAATCAATTTTTTAATTCACTTTCTTCTAAGATGAAAGTTAATATGGAATCTGGTTATTGCAAGCTATAATAATGTAATATATATACACAATTATTAATGTTATTATTGATGTTACCTAATTGATGTTTTTGTTGGAAAAGTGGATGAAATGTGTAAAAGAATGAAAGGCGGCTCACCCATGTATCTGCCCTCGTTGTGTATTTCCAACTGCCAGTTGCCGATGGGCGACTCGCCCCACGTATGCACCGACATAAACGGCCACGAGCTGAAGCCAGCCCGCGATATGTCGCGAGACCTGCCAGTGCACATTGTAATAACAATTTCTATCAACCAAATATATCAACAAATGTTACATTAAGAATGCCCCGTCCATAATTTAAGTATATTCATTTTACGTGTGTAAATAAAATATAACAAGCTTTAGCAATACGGATCGAACAAATTTAAGCTATTCAGCTCGTTGCACGTGTTTATTGTCTGAAAGACGAACTGTTGTTAAGAGGCTTTACTAAATTTGTGCTGAAAGTGCATTCGATATTTCAAATCGACATACATCTTTCTCTCTTTATCCTATACACTGAGAGATTTGAATAGAAGTTATAGAATTAATAGTGTAAGCAAACTTTTCCACACCTGGTTGCGAGGAGTGTGACCCTAGTACCGAGAGGTGATGTGAGGTGGATCTGCAAGTCGCCGCGGCGCGCCGTACTGAGCGAGATCTTGGCCTGCACGTGCTCCAGGAAGTTGACACCAGCACACTGCCGCACCTCCAGTGTCAGCACTACTTGACTCTTAGCTGGTATTAACCTGGTCGCGAAGTAGATTGCAGGTTAGTTCTTATTCGGTCATGATTACCTTTACAACTTAATAAAGTAGAATCTATCGTTAAGCAGTAGAAAATCACTACGACGTTCTTTATGTCGGCAGGTAATAAAACTAGAGATGTGTCAATCACGAACGAACGAATCGGTAGGACCCTATCTTTTAAAATGAACGAATGATCGAATCACGAAGTTGTGAACGATTCGGTCTTTTTCGTCAATATCAATCATGCGATCTCACGATTGTTTAAATTAGATCGATAGCTTCGCTTGACACATGTTACACATCACCGAAGTACCGACACGCATGGCCGCGATTGATGATTGATATTTTGGTTTCTATTCGGTTCACAGGATATTTTATCTTAGGGAACATTTCATTAGACGACCATAATACGTATCGCGCCAGCCGCAAGGCGGCCGCATTTACTTCGATAAATTGGACGCTGTATGTAAATAAATATTGAATAGGTATTACAAAGTATTCACTGTAAGCGGACGCGACGGTTTATAAACGAATACTTTCATTGTAGGCTAGTGTAACACACGAATATTTGAGCTAATATATAAATAATATTTTTGCTGTACTGCAGACTGTGTATATATTATAGTGGTATATCCATCTGTATATAGAAACTGTTGTTCGATATTTAAGTAGTTTACAGTAATTCATTCATTGGAATAATCGCATTCACTTAATTAATTTATTGTTACGTTTTATACACTTTGGATAGTTTCTGCTTGATTTTAATTTATTTATGATTATCATATTCGTATCAATAAAATGAGTTGTTATAGTTATTTAGCTTGGATTGTTAATCGATGTCC
The DNA here is from genome assembly GCA_039881145.1 of Druceiella hillmani. Classification (NCBI taxonomy): domain Eukaryota; kingdom Metazoa; phylum Arthropoda; class Insecta; order Lepidoptera; family Hepialidae; genus Druceiella; species Druceiella hillmani. The sequence goes on from JAYKKI010000091.1 coordinate 2,350,627, forward strand.
AACCACCTGTAGTTAAACAAATTCCTCCGCATTTTAACAACTTATTATTACGTTTTCCTTGTTGCTAGAATTCGGAATCAAAAAACTTGGAAGCGTTTTCCTGCCATGTCATAATTGAATTGTTTCTACAGAACACTTCGTTTCTTCAGTAAATTCAACATTTTATAACAGTAAATATAGAAAAGTAACAAAAATACTAAGGAAAATTAATGGGTACCAAAATATATGTAAATAAAAAATGAACAAAAAAAATATCATTAAATGAATATCCCATCACAATTATTATAAAACCGCCAGCAATATTTTTAGTCTTTAAACTTTCTCTCTAATTAAAAAGTGGTCATAGTTCACAGTTCACATAAATGCATATGCTACGCAAGCTTATTAATCACTGAAAGATCAATGACCAATCCAAAAAAATCTTAAATGCGTTTATTTATATTTCAAGTAGTAAAAATAGTTCACATATTTTAAACATTCTCTTTAAAAAGAAACCACGCCATCAAATCATTCGTCTCAATAACAATTGATTATTGCTATTTCAAGGAACGATAAATATTTATGGTGCAAAAAGGATCACACACGACAGTCTGTACAAAATAAACATTCATCAACTCGTAAATGAATGGAGACCGGTGACTAATCGCGGCACGGCGGTCGGTCGACGCCCATAACTCGAACTGTAGTTTGTGATCGATTCAATCAAATGATCGGGTCCCGAGGACCCACTCATCAGGACACCGCGAGGATCACTTTCAATGTCATGCAAGAATGATTGCAATTACGAAATTCGATTGAATTTTCCATGCCTAAATGAAACATAATATTACTGCGAAAAAAATATTCGTTAATGGGAAAATAGAATACCTCCTTGATATTTCAAAGCATTGCAATAAGTAAAAAATGAATTAAAATAAGTAAGAAAACTTTTCTATTCTAATTGTGTGACATATGTAGATGTTAAAGGAAATGTTGTCAGGGAATGTAACTGAAATAAAATATTGATTTTAGTTTTACAACTTATTCATTAGTGTATTTCTATAATTTTTGCCTGAGACTCGAGAAGTTGGAATAATCGTGAAACTTAAAATTGAAAAGTGTGTAGACATTAAATTGGTATAGCAGCCGGGATTCTTCCATAAAGAAAGATTACAAAATATGACAATTACAATCACAACATTTTTTTGTGTTTGATCCCTTCACGGGATACGCTTTTTCAACTTCGACCAAAGGATTAAGGCCTCATAGGTTTATTCAACGTCCATTAAAAAAAACGGCCCTCCGTATATCATTTGAGAGAATTTTTTTGAGGCGACGCTTTCTTATATACACACGCCCTACTGCAACGCAAAAATCCCTCGTGAACAAAGTGTCTCTAACTTTGTTTGTGAAGGTGATGCTCGGAAGAAAGTGACAAACAAATTTGTAACGAGGAGAAAACAAAAAAATATATTATTTTATTGTATGCGTAGTTATTTGTAAATTCATATACGATTGATAGACCTATTTCCATGGCACCGAATCTCTCGGTGAAGTGAAATATTCAGCAAAGTAGCCTCTTACTTGTGACACCTCCCTATGGTTACTTTGTCCGTAGACCGACATATTCAGTACCGACATATTCAGTCCGTAGACCGACATATTTAGTAACTATCATCTAATAACTCTTTAAATTGAAACCCATCTTTGGCTGTAACAAGTGTTCAAAATACAAAATGCTACATGCTTGATCACAACAACGACGCATCAAAAGTTACATGTATCAAGGTTTAATTAAAACGCTCTGCTTGTTCGCAAGTTTTCCAAAGGAACACTCGACCGTCTTACTCATGTCTGTTAATAATTATAAATTTATTATTGTATGCTGAGGTACCGATTTGGACATGACCTTAAAAAGTGTTATAACCTAATAAAACATTGGTAAATCGTTTATATCATTGGGTAATTTTTTTTGTTTCTAGTAAATCTCTACTTGATTTCATTTCATTTCTCTCTTAATTTCCCTATTTTCGAATATGTTTAAATCAGTGGAACCACCCTCTGCTATTACTTCAAAATAAATGAAACGGTTATTCACGTAGCAACTATTTTTATAATTACAATTTAACGACTCACTTCACAAATTTCAATGTTTTTCATTCATTGTCATTTCAAAAATTTGTATTGAACAAAGGAATAAAGAAGGAAAAAATATGTATACTATGATGACAAGTTACTTTTATTTTATGTCACGTATAAGATATGCTACTACTTATACATAAAATATATCAAGGTTAATAGCGCCTAATAAAGTAAAATATCGTTAATACCACCTAAAGTAAATAATTCACAGAATATTCCTGGCCTTCAAAAGAAAGTTGGCAGAGTAGTTGTGGTCATCATGTAAAGTGCGTCGCAGATAAGCCATAAACACTGGGACATTGTTATCTCTCTGGCAGCCACTTTTCTGGTGGAGAGGGGCATCTATGGCTGCCTTGACTCGGTCCATCCATCCCATCTGTGCTCTCCCACGTAGTCTACATAATAAGTGGGCCCTGTACTCTAAGCATTCAATGCTATCGTCACTATCATGCGACAGATAAATTAAGTACACTCGCCCACAAAATGTTTATCTCTCCCTATACACAACCCCAGGACCAAACACAGAAGATTATCAATTCCGCCCACACTAGTCAGTATCCCGATCCTAATATGCTCAAAATTATTTTTCCAACTATATACCGAGCGCCGACACATCAGGCAACAACACAATTTCAATTATATATAAAAACACAGTCAGATAAAAATGTATTGATGTCATTTAATATTTATTTAATTTGTTCATGGTTTTCTTGAAATGCAGATTTATTAATATAATACATGACATCATCTTATTGCAATGTCGCAACCAGACCAAATAACGCCCGGAGCCACCCTTATTTATTAGACCATATTACGCTCCCCTCAACGATCTGCGCTCCGTGATGTCTGGGCCTTGTGCTACGGCATCGTACGTACTGCCCTTGTTACGGCACTCCTTAGTATTACAACCAACTTTTCGAACAGGGGTTATAGCCAATGTCATGTGTCTTGGCGAGTTATTTTAGGAGCGACTATGAAGTAATTTAATAAATATGGTGATTTAGGATACTGATGAAATTGACCCTACAGGAATCGCTGTTCATGGGAGTGATGTACTCAAAATATGCATATCTTTTTATTTCTTCTCCCACAACACAAACTGCAACTGCCAGAGCTTCCGATGTTATACATTTTGATAAGAGAAGGCGTTGAGATCGTATGTGGACGTTTTTTTTTCAATAAACGGGCAGCTTATTCAAACTAACTGATGTTTAAAAAACGCCGATCATCCCATCGCAACGCTTGATTTAGATCCACGCTACCGGACTCTAAACTCTGTGCGCGGCACTACCAATGCAATACGTCGCGATGAGGTGATTTACAATTTAATCCCTCATTGTAATTTTAGTATAAAGTGGTATAACTCAATTTTTTTAAGTTTTTGTTTCTATAGTTTGGGTTTCTGTTTATGAATCTTTTAAATATAATTATGATAAAGACAATATTTTGTAAGTCGTCGAATGGTGTAACGTCATTATTTCCTCTAATAATTATTGTTTGAAGAAATTAACAATAGCTCCAAAAGTTGAATTGTGCAGATATATCATATCAAACCCTGCCATAGGCATTCTAATAGCATTTCGAAAGACTAGAATGAAGTTACATAAATATAATTTAAAAATAATGTATAATATAGCAATAATTTCTAGCTTAAATCATTTATAAATAATTTATCAACGTTATTATGAGATGCGTATGTACCGTAAATTGTAAATCGTTACGTACTTGTCGGCGTGCGGTGCGGAAACCTCGCAGCGGCGCTGCGGCGGCACGGTGCGCCAGACGCGAGCGGCGCGCACCATGGCGGCGGCATCGAGCAGCCCGTAGCCGAAAGCGTGCGACACGTTACGTCCGACGCCGTTGACGCGCCACGCGCCCGCCGCCGACGCCCGCGCTCCCAACCGCTCCGGTCGCGCCGTGCGGACCACTGTGGAAGAACCATCGATTAGCGTGATACATCTCTACAGACGATGCTCTCCTTTCAAATGCAGTTCCTTTCAAAAGGTCTAATATAAGAACATGAGTTGTAATTCTTCAGAATATCAATATAATCCACAACAAATCTATACATTAATAAATGAAATGAAATGCAAAAAAGTTAAAATGGGGTTGTAATGAAAGACCATCGCTAATATGAAGGCGTAGGATATCATATCTTTAGGCAACTTCTCCATATAATGAGAAGAAAAATGAAATCACTATTATATAAGACAAACCAAAAATTGTATCATATAGTAGCTAAAACCAGTAACACAAAATCATAAGATTAGTAAGTGATATAAGATTCCCTTTGTCATATAACCACTACTGCTAATACAATTTAAAATAATTTGCCCTTTACAATAGTATAAATAGGTAATATTAACTGAACTTTTATCCGTAGCTTCCCCTTTTTTTGTAGTTTCTACATAATAAATACGAACCAGTTTTTCACACAGTCTCATTTATCATAAGTAAGATAACGTACTTAATACATATGTGTACTAAATCTTGCCATATAACTGTAGAACTTACGCAAAAGATACAAAATATTAAAAATATTAAGTATCATTACTAGTTCTGCTTTTTTATTGTCCCAGATGTCTAAGAGAACATTCATCTACATAATCAAAATGTTATTCATTCGTTATTATTGGCAACATAAAAATTAAACGCTGTAACATGTGCATTTTTCAATTACAAAATATAAAAAGTGATTTCCGAACAATGCTAGTGTAAAAAAATATATGGCAACATTTTGGAACTTTATTTCAAAAACATCTAAAATTCACACAGATTCAAAAAACATAACATTGTTACAATTAATTATGTAAACATTCGAAAAATACCTGCTTTATTGAAAAATAACTCGGCATTTGCAGAAACGCTTACGACCAAAATAACCATATCATCAAGCTGATCAGAATTGTTTCGCTATCTCTTTCCCACTCGTATGGTCTTTTTATTGTTCTCGGCTGTCAAGCGATCCCCTCTACTCCTTCACTCAACAACTTCGCTTTTTTAGTGACTTGCTCATCCCTCAGAGCTAACACCGTGTTTTATGTGTTGACCTACGCTTGAATTGGACCTTGTTTGTGCTTGTGATTTGGATATTGTTTCACTGATTGCATTGCAAAACGCCTCAGACCTACGCTGTTCGTGAATATGCAAAAATGTATTTCATTTACGGGCTATATGATGGGAATGGTCGGCAAGCCGCACGTACGTATCGCGAGTGCTACCTTAATCGCAAACGCTATCCGGATCACAGTCTTTCTTCGTATAAATAATACATATTTAGAGGGTCGAATTCCTGGAAATGTAGTTCTTGAAGGAAGACCTAAAAATGTTGATGGGCGTCAAGTGCTGGCCGAACTGGAAGAACCTCCTTCTACTAGTGTGTAGTTTCTACTGGTGTCGCAAGAAATACAGTACACCGCATTTTAAGAAGAAATAATGTGTACCCGTACCATCTACAACGAGTGCAAGCACTGCTACCTGCTGACTATCAACGACGAATAGATTTCTGTCGGAAGATGTCGCGTCGATATAGGCAAGATACGGTCGTTTTTAATTCAATCTTATGGACCGATGAATCATGTTTTAAAAGAATGGGAATATTTAGTATTCACAATTTACACCAATGGGCCGTTGAGAATCTCCGCATAGTAAGGCAAGATAGATTTCAACATCAATTCGGAGTCAGTTTTTCCATTTTCTATGGGGATATTACAAGGAGGCCATCTATGACGACTAAAGATAATGAACAACAATTAAGACAAAAATTACAGCATGTGTCTGAAGGTGGGCCTTACAAAATTTAAGAAGACGCTGCTTATGCATAAAAGCTAGGGGCCTTCCCATTTTTGAGCATTTACTGTAATAAAAAAATATAATAAATGCAGTATGATCATAAATCCTAACTAGTTTTATTTTACCGTTCGACCGGAAAAATTTAAAGTTATTCGCCGAAAAAATGATCACTAATAGGGGTTTGGGAATAAAAAACATGTTATGAAATAACTTAGTATCAGAAACTTATACTTTTTTGGAACTTGTATAAATTGTACATGTTTTTGAAGTAAAGTTCTACAAGCTTGCCATACATTTTTTTTACACTAGCATTGTTCAAAAATCACTTTTCATGTTTTGTAATTAAAAAAATGCACATGTTTAGCGTTTAATTTTTATGTTGCTAATAATAACAAACGAATACCATTTTAATTAGGAATATGAATGTTTTCTTTAAGATCTTGGACAATAAAAAAGAAGAAATAGTAATAATATATAATTAAAAAACAATTTCACGCGCAGTAACAAACATTTTAAAAATCATATCTCTAAAACTATTATGCCTAAGATAATAAAATTTATTGTTTCGTATATGTAATAACTCTCTATCACTGATATTTCGTTGGTCCACTCCTTACCGGATATCCTGTATATTATCAATAGTTTTCATGTTACTCAATTTCCGTAGGCAAAGTTTATGTGACACTCACGGATTAAACATTGTTGAAACATAATAAATATATTCTATGTCAAAAAACACGAGTCAGTTTTATAGATTGACTAACATTGACACTGATGCATGGTTAACTGAATTTTTTGATCAAATGTCTAAGCTCTATAATGAAACTTAAATAACAAATTAAATGACGTTTTATCCCCACAATAGAAAATTTTAAAACCTAATCAAGAATTAGACAAGAGGAAAGGAATACCTTCTTTTTTCCTAATTTGGAATACAATTTACTTTAAAAATCATAACTTTACAAATATTAGTTATAAAAGAATAAGAATAACCCCTGAATGTTAAGAAAATTTTGTGTTATTAACAAAAAATTTAAAAACAAATTAAATAATTAAGTTATTATTGGATAAAAAAGTGACAGAAATGACTCTCATGGCAAATACGACATAATTTGGAACACGGAATTCCAATTTATATTTATTTATTTTATTAATTACCTATACGTATGGTAATAAAAATGTATATTAATATAATGTGGCCTTTCTTTAAATGATACATAGGGTAAGTGCGCCAGTGAATGAACACTCCCTAACGAATGAACAAATTACCTATTTTTCATACATAAAAAGAGTTGCAATAAAATATAACTTTAAATAATTTCGAAATATAAATTGAAATTATTTCTTAAGCATTTTGAAATCATTTTTTAATAAACTAAAGAATAATTCATTCGGGTGTTATGTTCATTCTTTAGATCTTTTACACTATAAATCACATTATATCTTACAATAATCACATTCATTATTATATATTATCTTACAATTATTTAATGTATTCAGTGTGAGTGCATTCGCTATGCACTCACACTGAATACATTAAACATTGAACCCATTCCTCTCATCTGATCAGGTTTCCCTATATTTTCGCGAAAAAATGGTTCCTCTCCAGATTCATCCAATGCAAAAGATTGTGGAAACTATCAATATCTGTTCCAATGCTTTCTTTATTTCTTTTTACTTTTACTGTGTCTTCCATTTTTCTTTTGTTCTTCTTTCCTTTCACTTTTCATTATTCTCGATCATTCTTCATTTTTTCCATTTTTTTATGCTCACTCTTTCCTACATTTTGAAATTCCTTTCCACAAATTCTTTTACTCTTCTCTTTACCCTTTTATTCTCTGTTTTCTTTCTGTACCTTCTTTTTATCCGTTTTAAACGCTTCTTCTTTACTTCAAGTTCTTCCTTGTATGGTGAACTTGATATAATTTCAGATCTTGCTCGCTTGCATCCTCTATTAGATGCGCCTTTACTGGTTGATGGTATTGGCGTGATGTCAAATAAACTAAAGATATGAATATTTAGCTCCCGGTGAGGCAGCCATTTTTCTGCCTGAGGCATTAGGAGAAGATGGAAACTAAAAGATTGTGGCGTAGGCAATGTTTGACGTGTTCCTCTCTTGTTGTTTCTCTCTCTCTATCTGGACGATACAGGAAGAATACTGGGACTATCTGGTTGTAGTATTTAGGTCGATTGATTGTCTCTTGTAACTCGAGTTTGGACGTTGTTCTTGTTGGTTCGGCGTTTCTAATCTTGAAATATCATCAGCGGATACGTTCCCCAATATTAAATCCTTTGGCTACTATATCCAAGTTGATATTTTTGATAAGCTTTCTCAATCAATTCAGCAATATCATAAGCTGTTAATGGCCTGTTGTTCTTACGCAGCCACATACGAATTTCCTGGCTGTAATAAATCTTAAGAGAAAAGATCTGTCCGTGAGTTGCATTTTGCATGTACAGAATAGTAGAAGTGATAATATTTTCACGTAATTTTTACTGGCTAACTCCACTAATTCTATATTTTTGTATGACCGAAATATTCGTCGAATAAGAGAAGAACGGGCGATGATTCAGTTGGTTTAACATAATCAACCAAAATACTCAATTCACTACATGAATAAGTCTGTTTGAATTCATCCAGATGTATGAGCTTTTTCAATCGATCCTATTGAATCACTCTTCATCAAAAGTTCGCTAATATTTCTTAGTGGAAATATTAACATTGGACTACACATGACTATTGTAACTAAAGAACCGCTCACAACAGAGGTGATAGTACCAATTAGTTTTTTCCACAATGTGAACTTTCCACAAAGTGAAATTATTTTTGAATATTTGCTTTCAATGACGGTTAGCCCGTTTCGTTAAGGTTAAATATTCTATTGGCTGTAAACCCTTTAACGTTTGAAGTTTATCATAGAATGCATTCATCCTTTCTTTCGTAAAACCATTAGTAGAGCTAATGGTGTTTCAAAAAAAGTTCCAGATGTGGCAAAAGATGTTCCAGATGTGTTTTGCAAACATAATACGTGCTTATTTCTTGACAAAAAAACTACTTGCCTGTAATTTCGTCATGAAATAGATAAGGCATTTTGTTTTTAATAGTAAGTTGGTATGTCAGTGTTTTTTGATCTGTCCGGGTCAGCCCGTATAATTTACTTTGCATGATAAATGACATAATCCACCAATATTTTATCGAATTCCGGGCTAAAAACTGGCTTACGACTATTTTTTTTGTCAGACGAATTCTTCTGCTCTAATCATTTTCGTTTGTTAACCTAAACAACTTAATCCTTGGCACCATTTAAAGTCGGGCTACTTTTGAATTGCCCATTTTATATTCGAGAACAGCGATGATCGCTGCAGGTATGTTGTCATTGCTCCACTTCTTTCTTTTCCTATATCTTGTTACAAGGCGGCGATATATGTTTTTAAAACTATAAAAAAATTAATTTGGGTACAAGCTTTCATATGCATAATTTGGAATTAACTTCGCTCATATTCCGAATTACCTTCTCTCACTATATTCCAAAGTAGCAACACGGTATGCATAATTTGAAATGGAAACGGAACATAATAAATTAATAATTAAAAAAAATCTAAAAACACGCTTTTACAAAATACTGCACTAAAAATTAAAATAATTACCAAAGCTGGTTACCCCGGTTTATTAAGTATACAGAGAAAACAGTAGTTAGATTCCAATAAAAAGCACCCCACGATGTTATACTTAAATATTATACTCAATAACAAACATGGTTTAGTAAGTAGACAAAACAGGTTCGCTAATATTTTTTCCCTTTTAGTGCAGTATTTTGTAAGTGTGTTTTTTAGTATTTTAAACTATTAATTTATTTTTTTAGTTTTTCATTTTTGTTTTACGACTACATTTTTTCTAATTTCATAAAATTATCTTATTTTCATCGGTTCTTGATACGTGTGCAAAATTTTAAATATTTCCAAAGACTGGAAGTGGGTGAAAATTTAATTGAATGATTCCATAATTTTTTTCTTAGTCTTTTTTTATTTTAACCTTATTTTTTATTTAATTACATAATTGTATTAGCATCGGTTCTTGATATGTGTGCAAAATTTCAAATAATTTGGATATCAGTAGGAGACAATTTAATGGAAAGATTCCATTATTTTTCAGTCTTTTTTATTTTAAACTTAAAATGTTTTATATGAAACTATTATATTACCATTGGTTCTTGATCATGTGTTAAATTTTAAATAATTCGGGCATCTAGAAATGTTATTTTTTTAGTCTTTTTTTTGTTTAAATTTAATTTTTTTTTTTATTTACAAATCCTTTCTTTGTGGCTGCGTAGATCCTGAAAGGAATATCCTAAAAAACACAATTTCACGTCTTCAGGCCCCGCGGTTGACATTGGGCGCTAGGGCCAGGAGAATTTAATATTAGCGTAATTAGACGCGCAAAAATTGTAAGATGTTTAATTCCTTCATTCATATTTCATAAAACGAAAAATTAGTAAACCGACAAAATAAAGTGAAGCATTAAAGAAAAGCCTAACTTAATTTCTATGTAAGATACAAGTGTTGTGCTGTTTTTTAATGTTTAATATAGTTGATGGGCCTTATTACACAACCATAGTGTGATAAGACTAATGAAAATATTTTCTACAAACACATTTCATTGTTAGAATTATTTATATACATTTAGATTTTTGCATATTTTTAGCTTCTTAATTTAAATCATTTTAGTTTTAATATAGATGTTCTAAATTCCAACTGATAATTACTTAAAATATTTGACCCTATATGTGGTGCCTCATACACAAGTGATTAATAAACAGCGGCGTAAATGTTAAATTAATTAACTATTTTATACTCAAAGACTTAACAGATAAATGAACATTAAAAGGAGTATAAAATGTTTACGACAACCTAAACTCTATGAAGTCATTTTATTTTTCATTTACTTCATCGTTGTCTGCTTATAGCCGCAGAAGATTCCGGTATTTATAAAATATAAATCATTGTATTGGTCCGAAGGTAAATGAATAAAATTTAAAATTTAAGCAAAAAATATTTTAAGATAATAAATATGATCGTTTCATCTAGCTTCTTGTGTAAACGCATTGACCACTCAGGTTGTCCCAGGTCTCCTCCAGAGACACAGAACACCCCCTCACACAAAAAAGACGTTTCCGAAGGTCCCCTAAAAGTATCTCATTAGTAAAATTGAACGCTTCCATTCAACAGAGTTAAAATCTGTCCCTGCGCAAAGAGCCATTCAGTACCTTCATTTTTTCAAGATCACTTTTAGCGAACGCTCTAAATTATTAAAAAATTGGTCGACCGAATCACGGTGACTAAAATTTGACTAAAATTCTAAAGAACCGCGTGATTCTACTCGACTACTTTGACGCATGCAAAAGAACTCAACGCGCATCATCGTGCTCACCGCAGGTAAATATGTTCCATATCCTGTGTCTCGTAACCACAGTTACAGGCGTATGAGAATCCTAGATTATAATTCTATGGCCTTTAAATTAAGACAAATTGGACTATCTGAAGCTTTGCTGAAGACAACGAGCCTCCGGTGTAGGATCTAAAAGAATAGATCCCAGTTTTGGCATCGCGTCCGGAAGGGCATGCCGGTTCGTGCCCCAGGCTGTGGGGTGAGGCAAACCTGGGCGATAGAGAATAAAATTGCTCTATGGTCACTCAAAAAATAATGCTCGTTGTCTTCAGACGTTTCGTTTCGTTTTCGACCTTCCAGCCGAGCACACGCCCCGCAATACCACTCGAGATGAGAATAGTATCTATATTACTTTCTCCCATAGTACCCGCCAACGTTGCGAGCGTATCGGGCAGATTGCAAACAGGAGGCCGTTCCGGTGGATAAACTCTTCAAGGATTTTCCCACGCAAATTAGAACACCTCAAAAACCAGGATGCGCGTTCGCGTCGGCTCAGATAATCATAGAACTCCACCCGACTACGCAAAGAACTGTGCCTAAGGTGCTCGAAGAAATACGAGTATTCAGTGAACATCAAGTACATAAAGTAAAACATGCAAAGATAAAATGTGGCTGGATGGAAATCTGGGCCACTAAACAATACTCATTTGGTAAGTATTCCAGAAAGAGGACACCCATCCCTTTTGGGTTTAGCACCATTACATCCAGATACATCTTTGAAAATGTTTGGTTACATAACGATATCGAACAAGTAGATACTTATTTTATTGACTAATAGACGACAGATAATAATCTATGTATAAATATTAAACAACCTTCAACCATATTTGAAAATTGGCATGATTTTGTCGATATTAACATATCGACGAAATCATGCTAATTTTATGATTAGGGGTATTCATGTTCTCTGTAACATGTTTTTTACGCAACATCAAGGAAAATGGCGAGTTGAACCATAAGACCTCCAAATCCCGATAATCGAAAATCTAATCAAAAGAAATATGACGTCTCGTGCAGATCACGGGCGCGCGCCTCCACATTTAAAGTTTGGATTAAAACTTTGTAATATTATTTGAAGGCTAATCCTTAATAAAAATTCAGCCCGTGTAGCTTATTGCTCCGCATGTTGGATCCGACGAGAAATGGAATTAATATTTTCTTGTTTGTAGATTGCGTAACAATGAATATTTGACGCGGCCACAAAGAAGATGATGTGGCTTTAAAAACGTACAAGAGCATTTTGTGTCAATAAAATATTAATAAATTTTGTTCCGCGCTCATAATTACAATGTTATTCATAAATTACTTTAAATAACAACTGAAAAATCTTACCTAGTTATTTGAAACGTATTGCTGTATTCATAGGTAATGAAAAATTTGCTAAATAATTGTATCGATTGGTTATTCAATCTAAAACTAATTATTTTTATGTACTAATGTCTCGTGAGGTACGGCGGGTTCAAATAGTAGTTAGCGGTTAGCCCACGGTCAGAAGGCGCCGAAATACAATTAAATTTTTCATTTCGAAATAAAATCTATTGTCATTGTCGAAGTGGAATTTGTTCTTGGTCACGGATTGAGTCATTATACGCTAGCTTATCTTCTGAATATATCTCGATATTGAAATAAAAATCAATTAAACCTCACTGTTAGTAATGACACAACATTTGAAACGCATTCGACCCGCCAGAGGCCGCCACAAAATTACACAGAGAACCTCCACTAGACAAGGTACACTCGGCGGATGTAATTACCCGGCGACAAATGGCATTCGCAAACCGAGACTACGACTAGCCTCCTAATTTATGGCGGCGCGAAATTAATGAAATGGAACAGAGTCGGTGCGACGTAAAATGTGATTTATGGAGTGGCTTTGTTATGTCTGTTATTTTGTTTTCGAATAAATGATGAGAGAATCGGTAAATAAACAAAATTGAAAGAATTCTTCCCCAGCGAGACTAAATTCCTCGTACAGTTTGAGTAATATGTTTACGGTTGTATTCGCGTATAGCTCATTAGCATATTATTTTTGTTTCTACAGAAAACAACTGTTTAGTATTACACGTTTTCGCAACGTTAATTTATTTTAACATAATAACGTGATTATAGCACAACGATATCGGAAACAAAAGTATAAAGTAGAACAAGTGAGTAATCAGGTCAGTAGCAGAATACAAATTGGTGAAGAGCGCAGGGCGATTGTGGTCTCCTTTACGTTATCAGTAGAGAACGTTGATTAAGCAATAATAAAGCAAAGATACGGATCAAAACTAATTTAATTAAGAGTAGAACTCGCACTAAGAGTTCTGGATACAGAATATAATAGATATATTTTTCAATGATTCTCAAAATACACATTTTCTAAAAGCACTTTAAAAAATTGCCCTAATAATTTATAGTGTGATAAAGGCTACCAGCCTTACACTTTAGATTAGAAAAGAACACTGTAGATTTGGCGTGGTGTCGAATCAAAAAAATAATTTTATAATAAAAAAATGGATGAAAAAATTACATACTGCTGGAAAGTGATTTCTTTAGAGTTCGCTCTTTCATGTACACGCGCGAATTTGTACGTGTATATAATCCACACCCGTACAACATACACATACGTAGCGATATCTGTTGAAAGTTAACGGGTGATTACACCAGAGTTAATCATTTTTTCAGGTCATGTAAATAAAGAATAGGTATATTATAAGAATAAAACATTGCATTTAGCTTTAACACTATTTATAATTTAAATTCTATATTAATGTTACGTAAGGTTAGCTAAAGTTTTCTCTGCTGAACAGACCCTCAAAATCGTAAGAAATATAAAATGGAGGCCTTAAGGTTGATAGCTAAAACGAAATTTAATTACACTTTGTACTTTCATTTTTAATAAAATAAACTTAAAATGTTTATTATGAACGCAATGTTCGTAGGTTGCACAGGTTATAAGTAAACGTAGCGAGCCACGCATGCATGTAGGAGATGTAGCAACACGTACATGCGTAGGAAGCGTAACCTATTTTCCTATCTCAGCGCCCCGTTTTGCCGACTCTTTCTATGTTATTCCTTAGCTAGGTTAACATGACGTCAGTATCGTGTTAATAGGAAAATAAATATTGAACGTCATATGGCTGCTTTTTCTCCAACACGACGTCTGAAGACAGACGTCACGCTACAACTAAAAGAGCAATGTGACGTCCAATATTCATTTCCCTCCAATATTTATTTCCTTCCCCTATAAAAATAATCATTGATATATGTTGGTTAAATCGAATCTATAATTTCTACTGGCATTCAATCGGTTTAACGCTGGTGGTCTCTCAATTCTCTATAGAAGAGTGGAAAGTAAGTTCAATAACTGTGAGGATCGGTATAACCTGGAAAATATAGTAAAGAAAATGGTGATTTCATCCGCATTCAGCTTATAGTAGCCGACCAGATTGTTTAATCTACTCTTAGTTAAAAATAATAATGTGCAAACACTAGTCTGTAAGATTAAGAATATGAAAGAAAGAATAATTAGCTAAAACGCCCAGAAGATTTATTACCGTACAGTTAATATTCCGACTTGCGAACTCAGAGTTACGCAGTTCTTATCTTGTACTCTCACTTCGTCCTCGCCTCCTACTTGGACTAGGGACGCCCTATAATCACAATACACGTTTTCAATCCAAGAAACTTTCATTTGTTCCATTTTACGTTCATTATAATGACCTTAAAAATAATTAGATTTGTAAGTTGACAATGAGTATGTTAACGTACTATTAGAAAAGCATAACGGGTGTAACCCGTAGGCTGTACTCATAAATATGCGTAAACAAAGCGTTACCGAAACAGTAATGGTAATGCTTTATTTATTTTTAGCGCCTTTTCCTCATCTCAAACGCTTCCATACTTAATAGAAGATCTCTAATTAATTGAAAAAGAGTTAAAGACTTTAAAGAGTACAGGTTCAAGTAAAAAACGAATCATAGACACGTGGCAAGGAATAAAACATCATTAGCTACAAAGAAATTTTATTTTAAAAAGACAGACAACGGTCTTTAGTCGGGATAATATGAAGGCATGGACATCGAAAGATATTAATTTTAATATATTGTGTATGTAAAAGTTTTTTATTGACCTTTGTTCATGTAAGCTTTGGTCCCAGTTAACGAAGGTTTATATGTATTTAAATGCAAAATTGTATCCCCGGATAGCGAATTTGACGTACGCGCTCTTTATATTTCCCACATATCATATGACTTTAGATATTACTTTATCCGGTTAGTTACATTTAAGTGAAGAGTCAAATTCTAAAGTCACGAAAGCTATTTTCTTTTTCAAAGTTTTAAGGACATAACTATGTAATTTGTTGTTATGAAATAAATTAAAGGATTAATAAAAAAACATTAAATTATATGGAAATATTGATAGAAATTTAAGAGGTAGTAAATTATACGTAAATCTATATTTGATAATATTAAATTAGACTTTGACCTTTTAATATTGGGTAGGTCCCAAATTCTAACTTGTTAAGTATTTTGAATAACTTTTACGATTTAATTTCTGCGTATAAATAACTTCCGACTTTCGGCTATTTCGGATTGTTAAATATTGCAGTTAAGCGTCTAAACGTTTGTGAAATTAAATGAATGCTCTCATAAACCAATTGTTATCAAGTTCTCATGTTAGTAAAGATTTCCCGCTGGTCCTAAAACATTAATGGAATAATGTCATGTCCGATAGTCATGAAATTATTAAAAGGATATACGAAGGCAAGACGGTAAGTCAGGACTGCCCATCTTTAAATCAGAAATAAAACTTTGAAATATTATTTGAAATCTTGCTAAAAATTATCTTTACGCCATATTGTTTATTCATTAAATACAGAAATACAGAATCATAGTGAAAATATTTTTCATAGTGAAATTATTTGGATCATAGTGAAAATATTCTTAGTAGAGGTAAGTCAGAAAGAATTGTTGGTTTATAAATTACCATCATGTTATAGTTTGTTTCATTTTACGAAATTAAAATCGAATTTGGTATAAACCTATGTAAGTTTCTATAAGAACCGTTAAATATGAAGATAATTAAAATGGATAACTTTACCATCGACGTGTCATTGTTGAGTATGTTACACATACGTTATTTTTATTTCAAACGCTGTTACAAATTACGTTAGTGACAATTAAATTGCGCTCTTGAATTGCATATTATATTTATTTACTTATTTATTATATTTATTTAAGAAAATCCATAAATAATAAAATCGTAACGTTTTAGCTATTTTATTTTCAGCACACTTTACTTTTAACGACGACAATATGAATGAAGACGAAGTAGAAACAAAAAGGCTCTCGTATATTTCGGCAATAATAAAAGTAAAATTAACTGAGATTCAAACACAAATAAAAAATGCAAGTCATTTTACGAAGTTTATGAATGTCCAATCTCAAATCTAATTTATTATATATTTAGACCTATTTTCTTATATGTATATATTTTACATCAAAGTTTAGGAATAACGAATCTTAAGGACTTAAACCTACATTAGCATATATATAAGATGAGTACTGGTAAAATGTCTGTTCTACCTAGTTTTCCACGACAATTGATCTAAGTACATTTCCTCTCACATTTTGTCATTGATTTTCACTGACAAATATAATTGCCTTACTGTTTGACAATAAATATGAAAACATCCATTAAACATATCGTTTAAAGGATAAATAAAAAAAGGAAGGAAATGAAGTAAAATAGTAAAAATAAAGCAAAAATTTTAAATACCCAAAATAATAAGATTATTAAAAATATATTTTTTTAAACTAAAATAACTATTTATCAGTATCCAAAAAAGTTCAAAAGAAACGAGGACTTTTTTGAACGTGCCTCGTGATGGCTAAGCCAATGAGCAATGAAAAATATATTTTCCGCCTCTAATTACGACGGCAGGTAGCGGCCATAAAGAAAAATTACAAACAAATTGAATTAATTACAAACGTCAGCTTATCGCAACGGTGTTAGCACTTCGCGACGAAAACATTTCAGTAAATACTTTCTATAATCGAAAATGTTTTCGTACCGATAGATATTCAAATTAAAGAAAAACATTCATTCAGACCTAAAAAAATATGTGATGAAATTAAATTAAATATGAAACGAGATATTTGTTTAGGCTTTATTACATAAAAATAATACCACGAGCAAATTCGGAGGTAGATATTTGATTTCGGCCATGTTTCCTTGATTTCAAAACATTTTAATGTTGAAAATATATAGTTTTATTAAAATATGTCGAATTATACCCTTCGGAAATCATAATCGTTTTCAGAATTTTAACGATATAAACTATATTTAAAAAAATATATTTAATAACGCATAAGGCTTTATTGAGTACTTTATTAAAAAGTTATGTAATGCACCGAAACTTTAACTACTTTCTCGATATTTCCTGATTCTAAATTAATATGAGTGTAAAATACAAAAATACATAATTATCCCGAAAGCATTTTCCACAATGCACCTGGCGCGGGATAATCTGTAATTCGGGGTTTTTCTTTCATGCAATGTTAAATCTGCCTATCGAAACGATTTCATCATGTCAAGGCGTAAAGGAAACACAAATTTCAATTGCTTCCTGATAACGTTTCGCTGCTTAGAATTTTTCATTTAAAATTTTCTCATTTTTTTTTACCACTTTAGTACAATTTTCATAAAACTTTCCTATTTGTTTCCGTTTTTCTTCACATGTACGAAATAAAAAAAATAAAAATAATATCATTATTTTATACCTACTAAAAAAACTAGCTGGTTATTCTATTTCAAATTTATTGGTTTTTCAGAGAAACCAGACACAAGATTCTTCAATTGCTGATTAGCAAAACCAAAATCCATCACACAGTGAATCAACCGACAATAACGAAATCCAATCAAAGTCTACTAAGGTACTTCAGCTCAAGGTGTTCAGACGTCACAAAGTAATTCATCTCGCCTGCTAAAACTGGGTAAAGCGAAAAAGAAAGACCATTGTGATGTTATTGACAAAAATGTGACGATGAAATTGAGAGTCTTAGATAAGAACAAAATACTTGTCGCAGAAAAACTTATGAATGATTTACTTTTTTAAGCAGAAATAGGAAACATTAATCCCGATCACGCCTCTATTAATGCGCGACACGTTTGGAAACTAAATCAACGAACTCATATTCTTGCAAAGCAATGTCCATATCTAGTTTATTATAAATATTCTCCGACTTCCAATAGGGCATATACCCCCCTGAAAGTTTTGTCTCTTCGCCAAGACCTAACCCTAGCCCGCCTTATCCTTCTAGTCCAATTAATATTCAGAGCATCTTTCTCAACCATTTCACCATAGCCAAATACATAATAGTCCTCAAGCCAACCTCCACGGTCTCAATTTCTCAATTCCTACTTTACACAAATGCAAAACAGTTACAATTCACGGAAACCAGCCCGGTGAACAAAGGGCATTGAACTACCAGTTCCGAAATTTCTGCTGCGACATTCATTAATAACTTCCTGTTTATATGGAATAATTTGTACATGGCAGCAAAGTTCTTGATTGCGATTGCAGTCTTTTCTATAAATATTAACAATAATAATCACGTTTTTATTACCGACCTTTAAATATTTTCATTTTAGAACTTTATATAAGGCATCACAAGTTTCAGGAATAATTTTCTTCAAGTGCTTGAGGTGAAATTACTGCTGAACATTTTTGGTCCTCATAACTTTTACCCGTTCCAAGAAATCTTAAAGTAACTGATAATCTTTCGTGCAGAGAAATAATGTTTCTCATAGTTAACCTTTTTTACTATCATAGTAGTATGTTAAGTATGTTTTCTCATCTATTTTTAGGTTCGAATTTGAAATCACTGATTAAGTCGACTTAACTAAAATTTATTATTATTCAATATTAACGCAAGGCATATAAATTCTAGTGCATCGTCATGTCCAATCGATGCCATAGCGAAACGAACTGTAAACCTGTCCGGCATACCGAACCGTCCCATACGCGCTACGCGGCGTGCGGTCGACCTGCGCAGGTACTCCTGCACTTGCTGGCAGCCCGTAGTGAGTACGGTTTACATAAAATATAAGAAAATAAATGAACGCGTTTTTGTCATCGAAAGGTGACGACAATCGCATGATACCATTGCCTATTAAACTTCCTGTCAATGCCGCCATGCCAAAGGGTTCATGCATTAAATAATTACATAAACGACGGAGTGACAGTCTGTGTAATTACTGCAACATTTTTGCATACTTATATCTAACAACAATTCCAAATTATATTGATACATTAATTGAGTAAATAAAACCTTTTAAAATTCCGTGCCTGAAAGGAAAGAAAATTAAAATGTTATACTGAGACTTCCGTGTCTGTCTATCCATAGATCACGGCTGTTTTTCACAGCAACTATTATTTATATAAACCTAAAATCTATTTTCGAAAAAAAAAAATTGGGAATATTTTAGGGAGGTTGAAGTTTAAAAGTGGGTAACAAAAAAAAGCCAAGTGCGAGTTTTACGCACTTGGTATTTATTTGTTTTAAATACACTAATAACTAATTAAATATAAATTCACTCAAGGGGAATTAATTAAAAGTCTTTTCCGGATATTATAAATCCGGATATTAAAAGTCTTTTCCGGATAATATAATTGACCCAATATTCGCGCTTGGCTAGGTTTTTCTGCTGGAATTCTAAATACAACATACAAAATAAACATAATTTCCCACGGGATGAAGTCATATTACGAAAAATCGTACACGAATGCTTCAACATTTTTCAACACGCCCATTGACTTCTCCAGTTACTCAAATTAAGGGCAGTATTTCAACAGCAAACCAGCCCGGTACCGGAGGAAATATTCTCCTGCGGGAAATATTTTCACCGGTAACGGGTCGTTTCGGCGCGGTGCCGCAGTCGGCCAGTAACCTATCACCAAAAAATTCACGCGCGGAGTTCGAACACAGGAAAAGGGAAAGAAATATATAAGGTAAATAAAAAAAGACAAATCATAATATATATATATATATATATATATATATATATATATATATATATGTATATGTGTATATATATATATATATATATGTATATGTATATATATATATATATATATATTTATATATATATATATATATATATATATATGACGCGAAAATTTTGATAAAATAAATAATACAAAACATTCACATATAAATAAAAAATATTTGGCACTAGGTTGCAAAATGTGATCCCAAATCATAATGTTAATCACATAAAGCAGTAAATCACTAGTATTTAATGTAATGCCTGACTTTACATAAAAACTCTATAAACAATTGCTATTTATCAACGGGAATTACAAAACAGGATAAGTGTACGCATGAAGCCGCAGGCAAAAGCTGTATATAAGCAGTATTTAAGAGTTGACGTTTACAATAGATTTAAATGTTATACTTCAAAAGCCACGTTAATATTTAAAGTAATACTATAATAATATTGATTTCAAAATTATATTATCGATACTTTTGGGAGTACAAATATTTTATACTATCGATGCTTAAACTAGCATTTGTCACTTATGTATGCCTGGGTATTCTTTATTCAACTAACATTATGTATCAGTAAATTATATAGAAATAATACAGATAATTAAATAAAATAGTAATCAAACTCGTAGTATTAAGCTTATTGGACGTAAACATTTTATGAAAAGTCTATTTATAATATGAAAAGATATAAATAAAATGAAAAGCGCATATAAAGTAAAAAAATAAACTAAAATAATTTTTGCTAATGGTAAATTCTAGCCTTCACTGTGTCCCGCAATGACTAAAACAATATTTTGCGAAAATTTAATCTAAAAATTCATTATATTGAGATAAACTTTCAATTAAAGTAAATTTCCCAACGTAAATAACGAAATAATCATAACCGCAACTTTATTTATAGCTTGTGTACTTTAGTTACTTGTACCTTGTACCTTTAAAAGGTATAAATTCTTTACTAGGGTGTCCATTTGAAAATCATAATATTTCTACCAATATTAGAAAAAACAGTAAAATTAATAACACGTGAATAACAACTAAATCATTTAATAAGTAATTAATTCATTTTAAATTCATTTTATGCAGCTCCATGCAATTAATAAGAAGTCATTTTTTCTCGTAGGCATGTTTACTTTGCCCGATAGCTAGATGATGTAATCAATAACAATAAAAAGTCAGTTAACCAAACGTTAATCAACCGAACACTTACATCGATGTTCGGTGCGGGTAAGTATGATAAAAATATAATAAATGTGCGCAGTTTCGGTGATGATTATGGGCCAATCTGATTGGCTGACAAGATACCTGTTCAACATTCAACTCTAAAAAAATAAGATCAAGGACTATTTTGTTTTAACGTGAGAACTGTCTTCTATACTGTATTGTAACGCAGCGTTTTGTCATCACAGGCCTTTTTGTTTCTGCAAGTAGAGTATTGTAATGTTTTACCGCAATTAAAGTAACTAGGATTGTCTTTCAGTTTTAAACCCATTTAGTTATTACTATCCTAGCTAAATATTATTACAGTTATTGTGTATTTACCATTTTGATACGTACTATTTTATTATCCGAACCGAACTTGGTCTCAGTTGAATCGGGTAATTTCCTCTCTATTTTGTATGTCCAAAATAAATTGAAAAACTCTTAACACTGTCAATAACTTCCACTCTCTAAACAAACAGGAAAGCGACCTCTTTAAAACATTATTTATAACGCTTATTGAGAATTGACTGCTAAGCGCTCCCTTTCATTCACTTCCCACTAAAACACATTTGATCAACTAAGTAAACGTTCGTTTTGAAACTGACTAAAATTTACTACATATATTAGGGGCCCAGTCATATTTAAAAATGGTCAATAATGAATGAAAATGCCTGAACTTAAAATGAGATATTGATGCCAAAACGTCATCGTCTATACAGAAACAGTTATTATTCAGGTTAATTATTTGTACAATTTGAGGAATTATTGTCCTTGAACTCTCGCAAAATTAAAACCTCTTCACTTTGTTATTCAAAATTAGTTTGAGTAATTGGATTATAAATATAATAATATTCAAATGCAATACCTAAAATATTTCTAAACGTATTTTACGTGAACTGACTATATAGCACCTTGACTAGTACATTGTATAGTAATAAAAGCAACACTCAATATATTTTTATATTCTAAGTTAAATAGCCGGGTAGGTACGGAAGTACGACCAACATAAAGTAGCTCTGGGGTATTTGTGACTTTCAAAATAATTAAAGTGAAGTAAATTTCACTCAAAATTTAAAAAATAACAATAATAAGTTTGAAAACTATACATAAATTGCAAAACAATAAGTGAAGTAAAAGGACAAAAACAACAAAAATTAAACTTAAGAAGTGCCATTGAAACTAGGCGAGTCCTATTAAACTGAAAGTTCTTAAGCAAACTACAGTGGACAAAATATTAAGAAGTGAAAATAGTGAAAGTGAAGGGAAAATTATCCTAGAAAATGTTTATAATATTTTTAACGGAATATTTTTTAACGCAATCCAAAACATTTAAAAACAACAAGAAAAACACGTAACGATAGACATCTGCGAATCAATCAGTGAACCACATTGTTCTCGGATCGATTCAATGTTTCTGTCAAATTTGACATCCATAGAGGCCACACTCATGGCAAAGTACTTGTATAGAGTGATAGTCATCGATAAACGTTGGTACCAGCGAAATTAATCTTTACGCATTTTACCGGTGAACTTTATCTCTAACGTCCCGTTACGTGATACAGTATACGCACTAGTTCCACTAACTATACTAGAGGGCGCTAGAAATATAACGGGTTGCTAAAGATCCGATGTAACAAATCATAGAAATATTAAAAAAACATGCAAAGAAAAATGGTAAGCAATAAACAGAAGTTAAATGATTTGGAAAAAAGCCTAACATAAATTATAAACAATAATATAACAGTTATTTTTAAAAATGGTAAGCAATAAACAGAAGTTAAATGATTTGGAAAAAAGCCTAACATAAATTATAAACAATAATATAACAGTTATTTTTAAAAATGGTAAGCAATAAACAAAAGTTAAATGATTTGGAAAAAAGCCTAACATAAATTATAAACAATAATATAACAGTTATTTTTAAAAATGGTAAGCAATAAACAGAAGTTAAATGATTTGGAAAAAAGCCTAACATAAATTATAAACAATAATATAACAGTTATTTTTAAAAATGGTAAGCAATAAACAAAAGTTAAATGATTTGGAAAAAAGCCTAACATAAATTATAAACAATAATATAACAGTTATTTTTAAAAATGGTAAGCAATAAACAAAAGTTAAATGATTTAGATAAAAGCCTAACATTAATTATAAACAATAATATAACAGTTATTTTTAAAAATGGTAAGCAATAAACAGAAGTTAAATGATTTGGAAAAAAGCCTAACATAATTTATAAACAATAATATAACAGTTATTTTTAAAAATGGTAAGCAATAAACAGAAGTTAAATGATTTGGAAAAAAGCCTAACATAAATTATAAACAATAATATAAC
Organism: Druceiella hillmani; assembly: GCA_039881145.1. NCBI lineage: Eukaryota > Metazoa > Arthropoda > Insecta > Lepidoptera > Hepialidae > Druceiella > Druceiella hillmani. Next base: position 2,374,561 of record JAYKKI010000091.1, read on the forward strand.
AGTTATTTTTAAAAATGGTAAGCAATAAACAGAAGTTACATGATTTGGAAAAAAGCCTAACATAAATTATAAACAATAATATAACAGTTATTTTTAAAAATGGTAAGCAATAAACAGAAGTTAAATGATTTGGAAAAAAGCCTAAAATAAATTATAAACAATAATATGTTAGTTTTAAAAATGGTAAGCAATAAACAGAAGTTAAATGATTTGGAAAAAAGCCTAACATAAATTATAAACAATAATATGTTAGTTTTAAAAATGGTAAGCAATAAACAGAAGTTAAATGATTTGGAAAAAAGCCTAACATAAATTATAAACAATAATGTAACAGTTATTTTTAATGGAATGTTCTCCCTTATACATAAGTAATCTTATATTTAGTGTTCCAATGTACAGTCACTTTCTTTTTAATCAAATTAAAAGAGGAATAATAAAATAGAACAAAATATAAAGATTTAAGCAACAAAATGGTGGAACAAGAAAAACGAATTAACCGGAAAGTAAGACAAGGAAGAAAAAAATATATATAAAAAAATATAAAACTACTAAAAAAAATATATAGTACTATTCGGTGTGGAAGAAAATGAGAAGAAATGCAAGGAATTAGAAAAAGAAAAATTCTAAACCTGATAAACAAAACTTCACAAGTAACACTAAATAAATGAGAAATAGAATTTGCAAAATAATTGGAAAGAAAGGGACAACTCTCAATAGTCTAAGCAAGAAAATACATATTTATAAGAACATGGTCTCATTAAAAGGAACGCAATTATATGTGAAAAAAAATTACCAACATAAATATTAACTGAGCTAAAACATTAAAGGACGAGGTAAAAAAATGAGGGACCGAAGGCAAGAACGCCATACTTAAATACAATAAAATTGCCATATTGAATGAGAGAGCGGAACAGAATAGCAACAAAATAGCTCTATCAGAATCACTAAGAGTTAAGACAGACTCTCTGAAATATTTAAGCCAAAGCCTTCAAATAAAAAAATAAACAGGAAATTACCAGTTTTTGAATACGACAAGAACAAAAATCAGAAAGCTTTCCTAAATAATGGGAACAGGATAAGCCCTCCCGATCAAAATGTAAAAAATATACAATTATAAACAATCCTAACAAGATAGCTCCAAGTACGGGAGTCTTAGACTAAAACCCTTCATTAGAAGGAAAGTCGGCATTGGAACTCTGAATGACATTATCATTTGACAAAAAGTTATAGCACATGAACACCCATAAGGGAGAGATATCTATCTGTCGAATTGTGAAAAAACATTATATATATATATATATATATATATATATATGTATATATATAATTGTGCTCTGAATTGAGAATTCTGTATTGATATTATTTATGAAATTATTGATGTTTTAATATCTTTTTTCCTTTTTGCTTAAATTATGACTCAAATTGATTTATATATTTTTACATATTTCTTGAATTAAATTACATTATAATAGTAGCATGTTAAATACACAAGAAACGTGAAGTCCAATAGTATTGTATAACAAACTGCATGTTTGTAAGTCATAAAATGGTTTTATGGAAATAAGAGGCTTTTCATTATTATAGGATAACCTTTCTTTATTATAAAACTGCTAGGGCCCCTTTTGAACTATGGTACAGGAATGGCCTGAACATAAAAATAGGCGATTGGAAATTATCTAATGTGCGGAAGGCTACGTAAGATTGTTTGGACCAAATTGAGAGTTCGTTGAAAGCTTAACAGCATAAAGAGATGTGAAGAATTGTATATTAAAGAAACAAACCAGTCAAGTACGAGGAGGACTCATATTTCAAGGGTTCCGAACACACTTCGCAAATACATGCAAATGTCAAATATTTTTGATTACGTAATATTTTCATTAAACTTTTGATTATATTGATATTATTTTTGACTATCTAAAAGTATTTTATAGTCCTACATATATTTCCCAATTTTTAAATAAATAACTTAGCTGTCTACGTTTCTTTAAGTTATTAATGAAAAGTGAAAAAAAAATTGCATTGATTGCAAAAATTGCAAGTACTTACGAAATGCAATGACACGCGCACGCTCCCGCGCTCACGCACACACATCAGAAAACGCTTTGGAGACTCATATCTAGCAAAGGAGTATAAAAAACTGATTGCAAAAAAATTTTGGTTATATCTTGAAAGTTCCATTAAATTACATTTAACTCAACAAGGTTAGTTAAATAAAGGCCATACCTCAACTTTGATGTACAAAGGACTTGAAAAATAACATTTTTCTTTATTTCTACTTGTTTGAGCGATAAGTCTAGGTCTTCGTATAAATTGTTATCATAATTAATTTAAAAGCAAAAGAGTTACAACGCTGGGATATAAAAATTAACAAGGATTCGGTTTTTTTCCATTTGGCTATGAACCCTTAAAAACCGTTCTACTTGATCTACATTATGTTATTTATTGTTCTTTTTACGTGGAACATCACTCAAAATGTAAATATAGGTTTATTAAATAGCAGCGTTGTTATTGCATACGTGCTTAACATACATTACGCGGCAACAACAACTAACACTTGGTTCAAACGCGTGTCTAGCAAATGTTTTTTCTCTCGTTTTCTCCCCCTGGATTCAATCTTTTGACTTTCTTTCGTTTCTCAGATGACTTCATTTAAATTATAAATTTATATTAATGTCAATGTAATTTCTACAAACAATACCAGGGTTGTACTTTTTTATTAAGGTTTGATTTAGATGACCTTATAAGACTATCAAGTCTATCTATCAAAGTCCACGAAAACTTTTTTAAATAAATACGCTTTAACGTTATATCTTTTTAGAAAAATTTGGAAAAAAAATCATGTTTAATACAGGTTTTCTATATTCAAAATAACAATTATAAAATATTTGACTTTAAAGTTAGATGGACCTTATATGCCATAGATACCTTATTTATATATATATATATATATATATATATATATATATATATATATATTTTTTTTTTTTTATTTATATATATATATATATATATATATATATATAGATTATTTGCACAGGTAATATCGTAAATATTAATAAACCAGTTATATCGGTAAAATATTTTAAACTCACAGAAGTAGCAGATTAATAGACACCGAAAGAAATATCAAGTCTTTATTATACTAAAAGCTAAACTTTTAGTCAGTCAGATTATGTTTTATTTACTCCATCGTTTTTATTTACAACAATAGAAGAATACTTACTTACAAAATTTAAACCATTTTATTCATTCTATTGTTTACGGAAAAAGTAAACCAGAAATGAAGATAAATGCGAGTAAAAAATATTTAAGGTAATCCTACATAATAGTTTAATTTAGCTATTTGTGCAAACGAATATTTAATACATAAAATACAACGGAAACACTGCAATAATGTTTACACAAATAACATAAGTAATAGTCGAATGAAGACAAAGTAAAACAAATATGGGCCATCCGCATCATATAAAAACAGGCCCTCGGCCTCTTCGTCTCAATGAAATGGAGAACAAGAAAAATCGTTTATCAACATTTTTACAAGACAGCAGTTGTAATGAGGCAGAGTGGCATCATGTCCCACTTAAGAACATGGCGTAATGCGGAAAATATATACATGGCGAACCTTAATGTTATAGGTTTTTATTCCTCTTTAAGACTATTGAAAATTACAAGACACATCAATCCATGAATTTCCGTTATGGTATTTTGAAAACTATTGCAATAAATGCAGAACTAAAATAAAATTACAATCTTTGTAGGTATTATGCAAACCAAAGCTAATTGAAAAATGAAGTTTATATAAGTTCAAACACTAGTAAATTTGTGGTTTCATGATGATATTCGATTACTTAGACAATATAACGAATTTTTCCATTTAAGACATTATTAATATTTACTGATTTGTAAGTAATTGCAACTGCTGTTCATCACACCGTAAATAATACGTAAATGTGACATTCTCTTAGAGCAAGGCACGGTCCATAAACACAATTAGCAAGGCTCCATAACACCAATTAGCAAGGCACGGTCCATAAACACAGTCGTCGAGCTTAGTCAATAAAATAAGTATCTAGCTGGCAGTTAATAATTTATGTATTAACATTAAACAACCTTCAATCATGTTTGAGTTAACATTGACAAAATCATGCTAATTTTATGATTAGGGGTATTCACGAACGTAGTAACATGGTGTTTACGCAACACGCTTATGGAAAACAAGAAAAATGGCGAGTTGAACCATAAGACCTCCAAATCCCGATAATCGAAAATCTAATCAAAGGAAATATGGCGTCTCGTGCAGATCACGGGCGCGCGCCTCCACATTTAAAGTTTGTAATATTATTTGAAGGCTAATCCTTGATAAAAATTCAGACCGTGTAGCTTATTGCTCCGCATGTTGGATCCGACGAGAAATGGAATTAATATTTTCTTGTTTGTAGATTGCGTAACAATGAATATTTGAAATATTACACAACGCGGCCACAAGGAAGATGATGTGGCTTTAAAAACGTACAAGAGCATTTTGTGTCAATAAAATATTAATAAATTTTGTTCCGCGCTCATAATTACACTGTTATTCATAAATTACTTTAAATAACAAGAGAAAAATCTTACCTAGTTATATGAAACGTATTGCTGTGTTCATAGGTAATGAAAAATTTGCTAAATAATGTATGTACTAATGTCTCGTGAGGTACGGCCGGTTCAAATAATAGCTAGCGGTTAGCCCGCGGTCAGCAGGCGCCGAAATGCTCAAGTCCCAATTTTTGATTTCGAAACAAAATCTATTGTCACTGTCGAAGTGGAATTTGAACTCGCGCTTTCTTGGTCACGGATTGAGTCATTATACGCTAGCTTACCTTCTGAATATATCTCGATATTGAAATAAAAATCAATTAAACCTCACTGTTAGTAATGACACAACATTTGAAACGCATTCGACCCGCCAGAGGCCGCCACAAAATTACACAGAGAACCTCCACTAGACAAGGTACACTCGGCGGATGTAATTACCCGGCGACAAATGGCATTCGCAAACCGAGACTACGACTAGCCTCCTAATTTATGGCGGCGCGAAATTAATGAAATGGAACAGAGTCGGTGCGACGTAAAATGTGATTTATGGAGTGGCTTTGTTATGTCTGTTATTTTGTTTTCGAATAAATGATGAGACAATCGGTAAATAAACAAAATTGAAAGAATTCTTCCCCAGCGAGACTAAATTCCTCGTACAGTTTGAGTAATATGTTTACGGTTGTATTCGCGTATAGCTCATTAGCATATTATTTTTGTTTCTACAGAAAACAACTGTTTAGTATTACACGTTTTCGCAACGTTAATTTATTTTAACATAATCACATGAATATAGCACAACGATATCGGAAACAAAAGTATAAAGTAGAACAAGTGAGTAATCAGGTCAGTAGCAGAATACAAATTGGTGAAGAGCGCAGGGCGAATGTGGTCTCCTTTACGTTATTAGTAGAGAACGTTGCTTGAGCAGTAATAAGGCAAATATACGGATCAAACATAATTTAATTACGTGTAAAACTCGCATCATGAGAGTTCTGGACACACTTAGGTGCATATATAAGTTTAAAGATCCAATGTAGTGTTTCTATTAGACTATTATAAATATTAATATTGCTTTCTACTATTTATATTAGCCAGTACATCTTTCACAGGCATACTGAGAATAATTGTTTTCCTGTCTTTAATTTATTGACGCTAGTTAACCGAAAGAAATTTGCTTTGAAGAATTTACTAAATGCCGCTATCCACATTTTTTTCACATTTTTGACACACTTGATAAAAAATTTAAAGGGTTGGGACGCCCTGCAAGGTATTTTGTTGACTCGTGTCTTACAGAGGATTTTTTGGAGGAATACTCTCGATTATAGATCGGGTCTGTAAGAAAATGTTTTTAACCTCAAATTAAAAACCTTTTTTTCTTTATTTTTATGTGTTCATGAAGTTCAATGTCTTTCTGTCAAATTTTATAGCAATCAGTATTAAAATGGTGCGACATACTGACTGACAAATATGACAAAACTATAAAGAGTTCCGTTATGTTTACACATTTGTGTACACATTTAGGCATTTACAAACATTTCATTGTGCATTATATTCCTATTAATTATTGAGAAAATTTTAATTTTTTAGAAGAAAAATATACAACCATGTATATCAAAATACGCGCCATATTTAAACAAATATTTTTTATGTGGTATAACTACAAATTAACGATTTTTTTCCTTTATTTGTGCTACGAGACCTCGTTTCTTGCCATGATTTATGTCATCGGGAAGTACCGTATAGGTTTTGATTTATTTGCAAGTGTCAAAATATTTGGCATTAATGGCGGTATTTTTAGGATTCTTCTCGATTGCGTTGACTTAGAAGCCTGATTTCTTCTTTCAGCTCCAAGGACCGTAGACCTAAGTACTTAATTTTTGTTTGATACCTCCACACGTTCCTGAGAAAAAGGGTCTTAACAGACTGACAGACGAACAATTAAGTGTTGCTATGAGCTTTCCTTTTGACGAAGACCTAAAAATTATCTCTTAAAAATTTATGGCTTCAATTAGTGTTTTAACAGAAACAAAAAGGGCATTTGGTCTTTTTGGCACCCGAGGTAAATGTACTTAACGCACCACGCGTTAAGTGCAAATAAGTAAATATTTTTAGACACTGTCTCTGTCTACCCAAAAATGTTTGCAAGCGAAGCGGGGGCGGAGCTCTAGTTTACCATAACTTCAAGACGATACACGCCAGATTGATATAAGAGTTTCGACTGCATAGAGACGCTAAACAAAATATTAATTAAGATATCTCTGGTAGGTCGGATCTATGACGTAAATAATGTCAAGAGGTACCATTTTAAAGGACAAAATTGGTGATTCTGGTCAAAGACGTTTTAACTATTTCAGTGTGATTGATTTCAGACGAAAAATGCAAACGAAAAATAAATTGAAAATCATATTTATTTGTAAAAATTGCACACCCTAAAATATTTCACATGTTTTTAAAGAAAATTGTACCATAAGCGGTAAGCGGCCAAATATGTAAAACTAATATACAAGTTTCATCAAATAAAAGAATAAAGCGCATTGACACAGGGCGACGGGTTAAGGAATCCGAAGGAAATGTGCAAACATGCAAAATATGCCAAGTAATGGATAACCTTTTCTCCGCTAGGAGTTAAATAATAATTAATACATTTTGGGGTTCCGTTATAAAACAAGGAGCTATTTTAACTGCGTTACGTCCGTTCGTCCGCCTGTCACAGCTCCACAGCTTCAGTTTCCTGTGCGAATGGATTTATGCAAATGTAATTATGCTTCATGTGGATGTCTCTCATACTTAAAAGAACTGTTTAATGTAGCTCCTCACTTCCTCCTACTTTAAGTGGAGTGTCGTCGGATAGATCTTTTATATCATTAACCATTTTTACTTTTTAAGCCCAATTTTTCCACACTTCCCTCCGAAAAATTAAAAAAAATTCTAGTATTTGATTAAAAGTTGGAGGTGAAATTATTTCAGTTAAATTATATCAACAATTTCAGAAGACTAAAAAAGCGAGATCGAACATCGGCGTCTGTCATCTTTACGGCCGGCGATACAGAATCACAATGTTAAACGCCCTTTTTGTGTGACTGCATCACATTTGTGACTTCGTTGCGTGCATTTACGCAATATTAAAGGAGACACACGTTTGTTATCAAAACAGTTCCTGGCATTTTAACAACAAAGTTATATAAAATTTAGTAATAGTTTTAAAAATAACAAAGATTACCTAAATACAAGGTCCTATTCCAAATATCGTCACAATATGTTAATATGAAAAGCAATAAAAATTCATTACTGAATAAAATACGTAGGGCGTTATCGCGCGTCTATTTGCTGAGTTGTTATCGAGGTTAGGAATAAACAATGGAATATTTCGCTGTTACAGAGCGTTTATTTGACAAGTAAATACATTTATTGAGTATTTATTATTATGTACGTAGGTAGAGAGGAATTCTAGATGTTAGATGAGATGTTGAAGTGAATGCGAGGATTTTATTTCTTAGAATTACTTATGTAAATATTAAATAAGTGATATTAAGATAAATGCTATTATCGATAATGACATGAGACAGCAAAGTAATAAAAGAGTCAATCGTAGCCAAAAAGTTATGTAGACAATCAAAAACCGGCTATACGATAAACATCTTTAAACTAATACTTTATAAGGTTTTATGGATAAATAAAAGTCAAATTACTATATGAGTATACAATTTTAGGCTTGAAAAAAAAACAGTATATTTTTGAAATTTGATATAATGATTTAGTTCCGTATAATATTAAATGACTTTCATAATACAAGTTTTCTAAGATCTCGTTTATAACAATCGCACTAGCCAATAGAACTATTATAACAATAGGGTGACACAGACGGGTACAACCAATTTTTCTTAGATGTGCTTCCACCAAATATTATTGGAAGTGTAACTTCTTTAGGATTTGCTCTTATGTGTGCGCGTATTGCGGTGTTTTTATGCGTATAATTTGATGTTTGCTTTTAATCCTCACCGGTACAACATATACGAATTGCACAATATGAATTGTTAAAAATTAAAGTAAAGTTTTAAAATTAAACAAATAATACATTTTTTAAAAGTTTTTACATATTGTGTTCAGCAAAGGGGTTTAATGTAAACGTTACAAGAAACACAAACATTACAAGAGACGACAACGTCTGTCGAAAGACAACGGATGTGTTCACAGAGTTAATAGTTTTTTCGTGCCATGTAAATTAAGAATATATAGTAAAGAAATTTAACACAGCATTTAACTTTATAACCACCTATAATTTAAACGCTATATTAACGTCACTCAGTGTTAGCTATAGTTTTTTCTCTACTGCTACATAAAAAGCATACCTTAAAGTTGATGGCATACGACAGCATTTAATTAAAGTTTGTATTTTTATTTTTAATAAAACAGAATTAAAGTTGTTATTATAGATTAATACAAATAACGTACGTAGGTTACACAGGTTATAAGTAGATGTAACATCTGACGTATGTATAGGAAGGTGGAAATATTTCGCTACCCTGTTCGCTTATTAGCACCCAGAACATTTATTACCATACAATAACATTCAGACTTACGCAAACTTGTAGTTACGTGGTTATTTATATCTTCTGCTCTCAGTTCGTCCTCACCTCCTACTTGGATCATTCCACTTGTGTCATTTACATTAACGCGCTTGAACGTGTGTCTAGTGATAATACACGTTTTCGATCGAGGAAACTTCCAATTGTTTCATTTTATGTTCATCATATTGACCTTACCAGACAATTAGATTTACAAGTAGAGAGTGAGAATGTTAACGTACTATTAAAATCAGCTAACATGGATCTTATAACATACGAGCTTATAAAGATGCGTACACAAAGCATTATCGAAGGAAGAATTACATACTTGAAAGAATACAGATTCTAGAAAAGAACGAAGTACAGTCCCGAAGCAAGGAATAAAACACCATCAACTCACTACGGTAAAAAGAACAGTTGCACGCGTTAACCGGGTTGTCAGGTTTTGTAAAGCCATCGAAACATTTTTATTTTAACTGCACACAAAAAACTAAAATTTCTATTAAAAACTTTTTATAGACAGCTGTTTCTATACAAAAGTTTAAGCTTTTGATTATAATCGATTAAAATTCATATTTATTTACATGCAAAATTATGTCCCGAGATACGCGAATTGGATTCCCGCGCCCTTTGCCTTTTTCACGTAATGAATCTCATTTGAATCAGAATATCATTTTACCCAGTTATTTAAGTGAAGATTTGAATACTAAATATGCGAAAATTATTTTCTTTTTCCGAAAATGTTTCCATCATATTGTTTCGTTATTAAATACAAAGACATAGAATGGATCATAGTGAAAATATTCTTGATATATTCACACAACTAAAAAATGTATAACATTTTCACAAACTTTAAGATAAGGAAATTTACACACTTAAATCTATATCAGCATAATACAAAAGATGAGTATTGTTATAATATCCCTGCATAAAATTACGTTATGAAAATGGGTCTAAGTACAATGTCTCGCTCATTTCGTTCCTGTTTCTTTTACTGGAAAATATAATTGCCTTACCGACCGACAATCAGCATGAAATCATGTCATTAAACATACCGTTTCGTAACAAATGAGGCAACTATTTAACAGGTATCCAAAAAAGGCCAAAAGAAACGAAAACTTTGTTGAAGCTACCTCACGTTAGCCAAGGCAATGAGCTGATGAAAAATATCTTTCCCGCCCCTAATTACGACAGCAGGCAGTGGCCGTAACGAAAAAGGGGCGGAATGCAGTAAAATTTTATTTATGAACTGAATTAATTACGACCGTCAACTTATTGCCACCGGCTGGGCGCTTTTTAGCGCTTTGCGATGAAAACATTTTAATAAATATTTTCAGTACTAGAAAGCGTTTTCGTACCGATAAATATTGAAATTGAAGAAAAAAATTAATTAAATTATAACTTAAAAATTAGTCGTTTTAATGAAATTAAATATGCAGAGAAATATCCGTGTAGACTTTATTGCATAGAAATAGTGCCGCGAGCAAAGTGAAGTAAGGGGACAGGTAGGTGTTTGATTTTGGACATATTTATTTAATTTGGAAATATTTTAATTTCAACATACGATTTTTTTAAATATTGTAAATAATTTTATCAGTAAAAATGTTAAAAAATGTCTATTATAAGGTTTTCCGTTATATACATATATGAAATCAAATGATGGTTAAAATATGTCTACGGCTTCAAGAATAATTGCATTAAATATAGTTTTATGCATTGACGCATGTCAATACTAGTACCCTGAATGCAAGTCTCGACAAGTAACTGAATTGACTAAGAGCATTAAGCTAAAAAACTGACTAAAGGAATATATTAAAACAAATCAAAATGCGTAAAGAACTGCGGCCTGTGCAGTGTTTCCCGCTGTCTGACGACGGCACGTCAATGCACTTACACTGCAACAGTGCAAGAAAAAATATATGAAAATCAATGACAAAGCGATTTACATATTTAAAAGCAACGTGATATCGATACATTAATTGTGTTTTTTTGCCGACGTAGTAATGATGTAGTGGAATATAATGATGTAAATATGTAGGTATTAATAGAGTGTTGTCATTTTATCATATAAATTTGTTAATAATATTCTGGTTACGGAACCCTCGGCGTGCAAGTTCTACTCACACCTCTACACGGTTTTATTTTTTTACATTCACCAAATGTATTTTTACTAAATGTATTTTTACTCAAAGGAAACGTATAATGTTCTAATGAATCTACCTTTTAACAATTCTATTTGGTATTCGCACTCGGCTTTATATTTCTATTTACTTCTTTAATATAACTTCTTAAATATAACGTACACAGTAAAGGTAATTTAAAACGAAATAAAGTCATATTACGACAAATCGTACACGAATGTTTCTAACTCGCGTACCGACTTCTCCAGTTCCTTAAATTGAGGGCAGCATTTCGACAGCACACAGTCGCCGTACCGTCCTGCGGGAAACTTTTTCACCGGTACCGAGCTGTCGTCGCAGCCTTGCCGACGCCAATCAGTGACGTATCGTCGGGAAAATCTCGACCGAAATTCGAACACAGTTTTTTGCCGCGATAAATATTTCCATTCGTTTTACTTGAATAGAATTTTATTTTTATTATAACATATATTTTGCACAAATATATTATATGATATGAGCGAATCAAATAATTTCATTAAGTCGTCTCGATTCTAGAACAGTCTTATTTAAACTTCGTCTAATTCGAAATATAAATAAATTTAATTTCATTGTTTAAATTCGTCCTAAAAATCACAAATTCTTGAAATAGATTTAGTTATAAGAATTTATCTTCTCTCCATCAAAAAGAAAACAGTAAATAAATACATCACTATTTTACGTAAAGATTTCCTCCGTCCGAGAAATAAAGATTCAGCGTTGAGGTGGCGAATGAAGAGGCCGCCCGAGAAATACAAATCGCTAATGTGAGTCAGTGCTCCAATTGCCATCTACTATACATTTATTTTACATAATGAACGCTTTGTACTGGTTTAATTAAGCGAAGGGGAAATTTAAATGAGAGAGAGTACAATGCGTATACTTTTGTGATGAGATTTAAATGTGAGTTTTATAACACCGTGTAGTTCTATACTAAAGAGAGATATATTATGTACTAGCGTGACCCGTGCGAAGTCTTCGCATTATAAATTATTCAACTCAATTTAATAAATCAAAATTGATTGCAGGTATTCAATTCATTTCTAATTTTGCACACTGCTTATTACGTTTTTATTCCATTATGAAGCTCAGATGAGAGATCAAATAAATATTTTACTAAAATTGACATATAGAGGCGCAAGTATCAAAAGCATTGAGCTAAAGCGCCACTTTATTTATACGTGAGTGGATTTGAAATTAAACAATAATTTTACCGACCGTCAATCATATTGACGTTGAGCCGTTAGATGGCAGCATTGCTGTTTTGTGTATATAATTTTAATAATTAATTAATTTGCAAAAACAATAGCAATAATAATTTTTTTAGTTGTGGATGCCGGTAGAGCAAGCAATTATCTATAAAATGATATATAATTTATGTGGATTAGTTGTGAGGTTTTTTCTAAAAAGGGAGAGTAACATCTTAACCTTAGCGTATTAATATATATGATTTTTACACTTTAAGGTTTCCTTGCTCCAAAACATATCAGTAGAAGCTTATGGGAGAGTTCGGTGTCCGCTTTTACTATAAATGCACGCCCGTTTCTTTCAAAATTAATGTTGCGAAAATTGAATTGAAAAATTGAAGCGAAGATTGGATATTCATTTATTCTCGATATGTAGTGCAAAGTAAACAAAATCTTAATGTGCGGTTACGGATTATATTCTAAACAGTGTAGATACCTGACACATTCCTTTTATGAATGCTATTACCGCTATACACCACCTTTCTTGCTCATAAAAGTTTGGATTTGAAATCCTCAATTGGCAGTCTAACTTAAATTTGACTATTTTACTTAATCACAAAATATCCTAACGACATCGCGACCGTAATATTCTTGTTTTTTATTAATTTACGTTGCTTCAGTCATTTTCATGTATAAAATGTAATTTCATGTGGTTGACAAGTTAAATAGAAATATTGCACCTCAGAAAAGTATATATTCCTCAATAAATCAAGAACTATTGCATTAATTCTAATTAAATACCTTTAGCATTTAATTTAATACCTGACTACATAAAAGCTTCGTAAACAATTACTCTATATGTTTCCGCCCATTTTAAAGAGGCTCCTAAAGTTTCAAGATTGGAAGTTTACCATAAAATTAAATGTTTTCTTTCGAAAGCCACGTCAATATTTGATATAAAACTAGAGCAATATTGATTTGTGATCACATAGTATTTTCAAAATATGGCGACTAAATTATATTATCAATACAGTTAGGGAGTACAAAATATTTTATACTATCGATGCTGAAACTAGCATTGATCACTAATGTACGCCTGGAAATTCATCATTCAACTACCATTACGTTTTAGTAAATTGCATAGTAATAATGCAAATAATTGAACAAAATTATAATTAAAACCATAGCATTTTATAGAGCTTCAGTCAAAATAAATATTTTACGGGAAAACTATTTCAATATGTTCACTAATTAATTAAATAAAATTCTCTTCTAAATTAATGGAATAAACTACAAATCATATTTGTCAATAATAAACTAGGCTTCAGTGTACGCAGCAATGCGTAAAACGATGGTCTGCAAAAATGTAATCTAAATATTATTTATATACAGATCTAATTTTTCAATGCATATGAATTACCGAACGTAGAAAATGTTAAACTATAAAACTGCACTTTTTTCACTTTTATAGTTTTACTTTTTAGGTTTATATAATAGTAATTAACACAAATGCCCAAATTATGACAAACATGATTTGATAATGGACTGCGAAGCGTTCCTTCTCATTAATTTCATGCTACAATTTAAATTTGATCTACCGAGTTAAATTATAAAAAGATGTAATTATGGAAATGACTTTGACTTCGTATAACATTTAAAAAAAACGATAATCTACGAACCGCGTGATCACATTTAACAATTTTTAATAATGAATCGAAATGTCTGAATTTAAAATTAAATACCGATGTCAAAACGTAAGCTTCTAGAAAGAAATAGTTATTATTCAGGTTTTTATTTGCACATTTTTGAAGAATCATTGTCGATGAACTCTCGAAAAATCGACAATTTTTCATTGTGTATCTTAAAATTAGTAATTGTATTTTAAATATAACAATGTTCAAATACACATATTTAAAAATATTGGAGACTCATAATCCCGCAAAAGGAAACGCTGTATAAAAAAAATATTGGAAAAATTTTTCAATTATATTTTGAAAATTCCGTTAAATGAAATTCAATTCACTGATATCAATAAAAAAAATCACGTCATTCGTCTAAGTCTTACTGTAAAATTTCATGATAATCAATCTTAAAGTAAAAGTGCTCCAATGGTGGAACATACGGACATGACAAACTAACATGGATATCGTTTTCTTTTCCAAAATAGAATACGGATCCCTGAAAAGCCTTCCGCTTGGTCAACTTTATGTTTTCTCTTCCTCTTTTTCCTTAGACCATCACTAAAAATGTAACTGTAAATAGGTTTCTTAAATAGCAACGTTGTTATTTCATGCTTAACATACCCGTAATGTATGTTAAGCATGAAATAACAACGTTACTTCATCAACGGAAATAAAAGGGCAAAGGAGAAATTTGCTGCAACTGTTTTCCTTTCGTATTCACGTAGCGTCTGTGTCACAGTTTAGTCGCGTAAATTTACTCGATATACCTGTAATATATAAGCAGTTAAGGTCGCATTAAAACGTGTTCGAAGTAATAAAAATGAATTGCTAAGAAGGACAGAAGAATTTTTACTAATGTTGAGCGCATGTCAGCGAAAGTTGCAGCAAGATTTTATTATAGTAAACATTTTTGCAAGGTCCTCCTGAGAGCAAAAAAAGTTATATAGGTTTTTATTTTACATAAATGATAAGCATTTGAATAACATTTTTTTTTAAATTTTTAACATCCTAAGAATCATAATTCCATTTAAACGTTTCATTACCCATTTTGTAATATGGTTACCTTTAAGGTAATGAAACGTTACCGTTTACCGAATTACTGCTATCGATAATAATTCCAGTTACCGGTAAACGTTACGTATGCCGAATTACCGATATCGATAATAATTAACAATATAATACTTTTTTTCTACGAGACAATACTCGTATCGTTCAACGTAAGGTGTCTACCGCATCGCTTTGGTAATGCTCTGCGACGATCAGTTTTACACGGTAGGACCTTAATCCCTGATTTAACGTTGAAATGAAAAAAAGAACAAAAAATGTATGGATATATATATATATATATATATATATATATATATATATATATATATATATATATATGTATATATATATATATATATATATATATATATATATGTGTATATATGTATATATATATATATATATATATATATATATATAAATATATATAATTATAAAGCTTTTATTCTGTACTCAGGATCCCAGATAAACAG
Source organism: Druceiella hillmani (assembly GCA_039881145.1). Classification (NCBI taxonomy): domain Eukaryota; kingdom Metazoa; phylum Arthropoda; class Insecta; order Lepidoptera; family Hepialidae; genus Druceiella; species Druceiella hillmani. The sequence goes on from JAYKKI010000091.1 coordinate 2,390,246, forward strand.
CTTGCTATTGCATTGAGTAATTAAATTGATTATAAGAGAGAAAAAATAAATACAGCAAGGAATGTAAATCTTGAAAATGTAGCTCCAGAATGAAAAAAAGAGGTCATATATCTAAGGATTTTACTCACGAAGAATAGAAAGACTGTAATATATTAGAGATGGACTAGTAAGAAAAAGGGATATCGAAAAATGGTAGCGACCCTTCATAAAAGTAGCCGTACAAACAATAATACACAAGGGTAAATGTGGGCTTAAAAAATAGGGATGAAATCAAATGGAATGTAATTAAAACGAAGAAATGAAGAACCGCTGCAGAAAACCTGAGCGGTAAAGGAATAATGTATTGAAAGAAAATATAATGACCGTGCATTTATGACTATGAGAACAAAAAGGACCCGCCTTAAAATAAATACTGAAAGATGAAAAAAGAAGACATAAGGTGGTATACCTTATGAAGAAAGCACATGACAAAATAAACTTTTGAAGGTGAAGATATAAGTGTTTAGATTATTCACAATTAAATGAAACTAGGTGATGTAGTATTATTTCTACTTTCTTTAAGTTCTTTACTCCTTTTCTTTTTTTTCTAACGAAACCCAGGTCGTGGGGTTTCGTTGTATTACAATATCTTCAGGTGGGCAATACAACAAAGATAATAGCCCACCTGAAGATGTTGTAATACAACGAAACCTAGGTCGTGGTAAAGAACTTAAAGAAAGTAGAAATAATACTACATCACGTAGTTTCATTTAATTGTAAATAATGAATTTCTACAAAATTACCCCCAAATATATTCAATATTTAGATCATACTTAAAAAAAATTGAGAAATTGTAATAAAAAAAAGTTCGAATATTCTTCTTTTCACTTGGAAACGGTGAGGCTATATCGCGTAGATTGAAAACTTTATTACACTTACCGACAAAATAATTATTAAATTATTTATGGAAATAGATTAAAAGCAAGGTTTTATCAACCTTAATTTTAATCTATTCCATTATTTTTCCGTAACCATGTAACGATAGAACATGCAATTATTTAATTGTCGTTTTTTCAGGTGAAGAAAAATCAAAAAGAGATAAATACTGAAATAAAACACTGTCAAAATAGCTAAGCGTGGAAATTAATCATAAATCATGCCAAGACTGCGAAATGAACGCAAAAGAAATGAGATTACTAAATATATATCTGGCTAAATTTGTAAGGGTGTAAAAAAATGAAGGATGTGAAAAGATGTGGAGTAATAGAAAATATGACTCAAGTAAAAACGAACAAGTTCTTACGAAAAGATGCTTCTAAAATCCTGAAAAAAAACCCTGAAAAAAATAAAAAACCCTTAAAGAGATGTATAAAAAATAAAATTGACAATCTTGGCCTGTTATTAAACCTAACTTTTCTAAAATTTTGTCTATTCATAGTTTTAAATTTATTTATGTTTTTGCTATTTGGAGGATTACAATATATTTGTAATATAAAATTTCGAATGTTAAAAGGCAGTTTGCTTTAAACACTACTATAAAACAATTTTGAGTATAAAAATGTTATTAAAAAATTAATTAAAAATATTTTCCCATCTCTCAATTTGTCCCTAATACAGAAATTAAGTTTCAGGACTATTTTAGATTTAAGTTAATTCTGTAGTTTAAATAGGTACGCGGTCAGAAAGACAGGCGACTATAGTAATAAACAAGACTTCCGTTTTATAAAGGAACCATAAAAAGGTAAGAAAAACCAAGAGCTGTCCTAATAATTTAATGAAATTTATGCCTTTAATTATAAGTATATATAGATATATATATATATATATATATATATATATATATATATATATATATATATATATATATATATATATATACATATGCATAAAACGTCTATTATTTTAACCAGCTACGTTAGTTGTGCTAAATAAAATTGTATAAACGGTATTAGCCACATATAATTATATAACATATTCTTTTTTTCCATTTAGAGCTTAATATGTAATTGCAAAATGGACTTAATCTAAAATTTGTTCGCAGCAAAATTCGCCGTGTATAAATGAAACATGTGTAAAAATCACTCAGATAGGTATGTATTTAACTCACAAGGAGCAAAACCATCACAAGAAACTTTTATTAACGTACATTATACACTCAAAGAGGCAAAACTATCACAAGAAACTTTTATTAACGTAATAGATTCGAAGGTAATCACCCGTCGACAAACGTCATTTACAAACCGAAGCTTTGCGACGGACCTTAATTTATGGCGGCGCGAAATTAATGAAATGGAACAGAGCCGATGCGACGTAAAATGTGATTTATGGGTTGAATTAATTTCGTAGGCGTCATTTAAGTAGAAATAATGTGATTATGCTCGAGTAAATAAACAATAAAAAATTTTGTTTACTGCCAAAAGTTGACAATCCACTTTGTAATAGAAGTTAAAATATAACGTGCAGCCACTAAATAAACAAGCCATTGGGAGAATACAAATCAGGAGCGTGCCTGTCTGACGAGATTGAAAAACAGATAAAGGTTATATTTTGCTTAACAAGACATTACTGGCTACTTTATAGATAATCCCTTTGATGTGAAAGACCTAACACGTGTCACTGGAACACAGAAGTCGACAGTTAAATCTGAAATATTTGTTTAGTTTAGTCATTTTATATTTAGTTTATAAACGTCGCTTTCTATAGCAACTGTTCATTATTGGTTTTTAGGGTTCCGTACTCCAAAATTTTTTAGGGTTCCGTACTCCAAAATGAAAAAAAAACGTAACGCTTATGTGATCATTCACATACTCATTCCCTCTGTACGTCTATCACAACCGTTTTCTCGGAGAGCGTTCGAATAGGAACTTAAAATTTCTACAGCTATAGAGCATATTAACCCGCGTATATTCAAATAGTTAAGACTCAAAAACATTTCCACGGAGAATTTTAGAGACGTGAAATTAAATAATCGAAGAAATTTATTTTAAATATCATACGTTTCACTGAATAGGTATTTCTTATCATGATAATTTATTTTGATTTTTATAAAACCATATAGCAATTATGTCAGCTGTTATCATATCTATAAGTAGGTCCATATCGTTAAACAAAAACAATACAATTTAATTGAATTCAGAGTGGTATGACACACCTCGCTGAAGTAACTTTCTCACAGCGCCATGAACGTCACTCGGCCAGCTGCTAACCCACAATTTAGAAAACTTTGTTCCAAAATGATTTTAAATACTCGAACAAAAGTTAAACTCAATATATGTACGTAGTTAAGCCATTTCCACAATAGTTAAATGCTGGGACATACTCAAAGTGACATAGAGTCGCAAAATCAAACATGCATATTGGGTTGCCGTCAGTTGCTATCAATTTGTTTAAATGCAGTTTTAAGTAAACTAAATGGTAGTAAAATATTTTGTTTGTTGCAATGTATGGGGGGAGGGCGGGGGGGCGGTCTTAATTAGATTTTAGATTCCCTTTTATCAATACTGTTTCATTTTTTTTGGTTTCATCATAATAAATCCATTTAATTCTAGTTATAAAAGCAATTTATCGACAGAATAATAAAATAATAGTTACAGCACGATTTGTAAACAGAGCATTTTAATTATGTACGTAGGGTTCACGTCCGACCCGCGTAGAGTCCAAATCTCACATATGATTTTATTGTCTCGGTTCTGAAAATAACATGTTCTACGTCACACTAAAGTTATAAGTACATAAATATAATTATACCTTGTACTAAAGTTATAAATTTATGCACGGTCATAAAGTTTATATAAATCGTGTAGACCATCGGCTTTTCTCATTCATCTTCGATACAGATTCTGCTTTGGATTTATGAAAATATTTAAAAAAACAGTAGCGAGGTGCTTCGGAATTTCTTCTAATGTACATTAACACGGCAAACGAATTAATGTGCAAACAAATTTAAAATAAAAGAAAATCACGCTTAACGAAAAATTATCCAAGTTGTAAAAAATATTAGAAAGTGTTTTTTATTACAAGCAATCAAACTAATTCTTCCTGTATCGATTTCTAAAATGGGGTATGTTGAAAGTTTTCACATAGCTACTTACTTAGGTATAAGTTTTCACATAGCTAATATTTAAAATGCTTCGCATATACCTTTCTATTGTCCCCTGTACATCCATCTTCAACTGCCTATGGGGGATAAAAACATTTATTCAGTGATGTCACAATGATAGGGAAACGTAAATTTATATTTTTCGTAATAAATCTCAGGTCTCAATGATATATATTACCAGTATTGTAAAAAGAGAGAGTCTATAAATTATAGCAGAACAACATAAACTACGCAGAATAACAATGATGACACGAACCGAATGTCAGCAACGCGTCACGATTGAAGACCGCTATCTCGTTCACACCTTCCCTCGCTTGCCGCGGCCCCTTCGGCCTTCAATTATTTGACATCACTTTTAGCATTACTTTATTGGATGTGAAAAGATAAATCTTGTTTCATTAAAGGAAATTAAGTTTAATGGTGATATTATAAAAATCTTGAAGTATCGGCTTGATGACTTATATTTTGTGCCAATTTACACGTAGTTTTTGGAGAATATCCCTTCACATTCATATGATTAGATTGGAACCTATTAAGATCCATTAATTTTCAAAAACAAAACAGGTGTTTTGCTTTAATAGTCTCAATACATACCCTCGTTGCTTCTCGGTCAAAATTATTTCACGTAAACGTTCTGTCCATAGATTTCGTAATGATAACAATTTTATTGTATTTTTAAAGTGAAACTTCCTTGGGCACGATAAGAATAAAATTGTCAAGGTCGCAACGTTTTGCAAGGTTTTTGCGACGTTTATATGTATGGTCTGAATGTAGCCAATATATCACAAGAAGGATGGAAAATAGGTACTAAGCTAACAACCGAGAGAGATAGATGAACACAATAGAATAAGACGAAAAGTTTACGCACGCGCGAAAACAAACGAAAATGGCGCTCCTGTTGCTATCAGCTGATCTGCACGTCACGTTTACTACTGAAAAGTCAATTGTCGAAATTTTGATATATGCTGTAGGCAAGCATGTAGGCAAGCATACATATACATATCTAAATATATTTATGTTCATTAAACGCCACAGATGTATATTCCTGATTTCAATAAAAGAGATATTATTGAGTTATTTCTAAGTTTGTGAGATTCTTGGTAACATAGGATATCATAAGCATTAAAAGTGGAAAAAATAACACGTTTCAACTGAAAAATAGTTTCGACTTCAAATAACCACCAAATAAAAAGCGTATTGTAAACTATAAAATAATGAAAATACGAATATTGAATATATTTAGCGGTAATTTTGTAGAAATTCATTATTCACAATTAAATGAAACTACGTGATGTAGCATTATTTCTACTTTCTTTAAGATCTTTACCGCGACCTAGGTTTCCTTGTATTACAACCCACCCTTAGCCCACCTGTAGATGTTGTAATACGACGAAACCTAGGTCGTGGTAAATAAAGAACTTAAAGAAAGTAGAAATTATACTACATCACGTAGTTTCATTTAATTGTGAAAATACGAATATTTAGTTAGAATAATTTCGGTACAAAATCAATTCTGAACATAAATAAAAATGAATGTCGTGTGTGAGGTGTGAGTGGGCGCGTATATGAGAGAGAAAGAGAGGCATCGACTTGAACAAACAGTTCTCGATACCAATCGAAGAAAAGCTAAATTGATTTTAAAAATGTGCACTTAATCAGTACTTAATAGTGTACAAAGAACCTTTAAAATACGTCTCTTTTATTCAGAGTTATATACATTATATTAATATTGGAAACCGACTACGAAATCTATTTTGGTTCGTTTGTTATCACTTAACAGTATAATAAAATTAAGTGGTCCATAACTTAAAACAAACTGGGACAATCCGGTGATAATTTACAAATAGCTCATCCCAAAGTATAATAGACGGATTCACTTAAGGATAGAGACCAACTATGCTAGCGGCATTTCCTATTCCCTTTCCAGCTCCGCATCCGCAACGTGGGTATTAAGGGCGGCAGTGAAATGAGCATAAATAGGGCGGTCGTCTGTACGCGCTGTATCGTTCTGAATAATGAATGGCTGTGATATCGCCGGAGATGTATGGAATCACTAAGTTCACGTCGGGAACGAACACGATAACCGGGCCGTTGACAAAAAAATTATCAGTGGCTAAAGTTATTTCGGTATTTATATTTTACAGGTGAAGACAAATATAATATTAAAACTCACACGCTAACATTTACGGAAGAAGAGACAGCACAAAAATTTAATATTGGTTTTCTGTCGAAACATCTGATAAATATGGCGGTGATTGAACGAATATTATATTTACAATCAATCAATCAATATTATATTTACATAATTTTTAATACGAACCAGCTTTCACATATAAGAAATTAATAATTTCATTATGACTACTAACACGAAATTTAGACATAAAAAGAAATCGATTTAAAGGACTACGGCCACGATGTTTATCACAAACACTCACGTGGCATTTTCACAAATACCTACTGTATCCGATCATGTTCAGAAGTATTCTCACAAGTTTACTACCTAATATGCTTTCACACATGTATCTCAACCTTTATTTTCACAATTGTGAAAAGTATAGTGAAACATTTAGTCCGATCGGCAGGAAGTTTTTTTTTTTTTCAAAAAATCCTACAACAACTTTTAATTCATCTTCCGGCAAATTGGAAAATTATAAACTTCTAAAGCTATCACCGGACGAAAAGCTCAAAAATAAATCTCCTGTTTTCCATTACGTTATAATTATGTTGACCGACATCAACTAGACAAGGATGGCCGTCAGAATACTTTAGTCTGTATCACAATTGGCCAAATGTGCTGAGGATTAATATTCCCGTGCTGAGGCTTCCGTATCTACTTTTAAATATACACATAAAAACTGGCGCAGTTGTTTTCGAACCTTCTAGTATACTTCAACAGAACATATTACCTCAAGTCTCACAACCCACTGTACTTCCCTAAAGTTCTTCCAAAATTGTTCTACTTCCCAAATTCAAGAAATTTCTAACCATATTATATCAAATAATACGTATAATAATGGAAAAGTCCCAATAAAAACTATAAAATAATTTCTGTGTGATGAAGTAACAAACAAACTGACATCCACGCATTGTTGATAGGGTGGTACGTGTACCGCACATCTTATATATTACACTCGATATTCATCTTTAGATATGAAATGGACATTATAAAAGTACGGTTTCTTTATATATATATATATATATATATATATATATATATATATATATATATATATATATATATATATATATACATATATATATATATATATACATATATATATATATATATATACATATATCTATATATATATATATATATCTGTGAAAGATATGCTAGGCCATATATTTACATAGTAAGAATTAAAATTAATATTTGCAATAGTTTAGTACCAATAAATGTTGGCTAATTCTACTCATAATTAACAGATTAACTATTCATATTTTATTTATTTTTTATTTCAAAAAACAAATATAAAAACGTATAAAACCATTTAATTTGTTGCCCAAGAAACAGACACGTACGGATTTGCAACGCGCGCGTCCGCGAGCTAGTTGGGTGGTTGAATTCTGTATGCAACTTATATGTACTTGGATATTTGAAATAAATATATAAAAGCACGAAGCTTACAGCCATGATTAACAACTTGCAAACAAGCCTACATGTAAATTAAAGTATAGCTGACAAAATGAGTATGTGACTGGGTTGATATGAACCAATTCACGTTCCCACGACATTTAAATAAAGAGCATTGCATGTATTTTTATTATGTTTGTAGTGAACCAATGAAACTTATGTGAGTTTCAATTACACCTGAGTTATAACTACTAATCCGTTGCAGGCAATATTCATCTGCCACAATTTCAACTTGCATCGGATATTTGTGGGTGGACAGAAATGGGCTTACCGTCCTGTCATATATCCGTCCACGTGACCCGGACATTAAGCTATAGCTCTAGGTTTGAGCTCTTATGTAACAGAGTATTTTTTGATCCTTGCGTATGTAAACCGTCGCCGGCGTCGCGTATGTATAGGTCGCAATTCGAATGTTTATACCACAGCAACAACAAATATACGAGGAGGGCCAATACGAGGAGACCTCGCACTACGAGGGTTCCGTACACATTTAGGTACTTACAAACATTTAAGGGCACAGTTTTTCTATTAAACGACTTACAAATATTTACTTGGTTCATATTTAAATAATATTATTTCTCACCATGTGAATATATAAATATGTTGTTCACAGACATAGTAAATATACATTTTAAAATAGTTATTTTTGCAGTTGATTTACGTCAGTTGTGCATAAGTCAGACTCTTACTTAAAAAGCAGTAGAGTGAATGAATGTAAAAATAACGGTTTAACTGGTAGTCGATACGTATCTCTGCCAAAACTGTTCATTTTGAAGCTTAATATTCCATAAACCGATTTTTTCGAAACCGATACCGATCCCCACTTAACTTGTCGGGGATACCTCCCTAAGAAACTTAATTTTAAAAGATTTTATTTCACAACTTTGTGGGCATTATAAATATGTATATCAGTTTTTATAAATATTTATAACTGCGCCAAATTTCAGATTTATATCACTAATAGTCGGCGAGCAAAACGTTTATGACATACAGACAACAGACAAACAGACAGACGGACATAGTGAAATTATAAGGGTTCCAAATTTGGATAGGGAACCCTAAAAAGACATGGATAAATCACAATTTTATCATCTCACGCACAAAATGAATTAACGTAGCGTATATTCGACTCAGCTACTTTCATAAGAATGCACAAACACCGTATTGAAAAAACGTCAAATACCCAGAAGCGGAAATATGCTGCGCGCTCTCCGTCCACAGGTAAATCTTCCCACACCCACAGAGAGGAGACGTTTTAAATCAAATTTATCCCTTTGTATGCGCCCGCTGCTATCAATTGAACATTTGATGATTGCGCATGTTTCCTGCCACGCCTAACGAGGCTAGGTCGAACTCGGCGGCAGAGGCTTTCAGCGCATTTCCTCTCCTCTCATTAGTTGTATCCTCCGGGCGTGTTGAATGCCTTAATCTTTTCCTGTTTCGTCCCCCGTGGAGGAAAGTCGACGAAAGATGCGAAATAATCTATCGATTTGTCTATGGCCTTGCGCATCGGAAAATTGACACAATAATGAAATCGTTCATTTGACTTGTGATTGTCTAGCTTCCTTTATTCGGCTGTCTTATTTTAAGGTGCATTCTGGTGACTCTATTAATTCTTACATTCCTAGGCGAGATTTGTCCAGTTACATACAAAGTTCAGAGTTACGTTCCGTTATTAAATAATGGTGGGGCCGAGTAACAAAACAAAACAAAATATTCATTGTGTAATTAAATTCAAGTTAGTATAAACCACGTACAACGGAACCTTTTAGGGATATTACTATCAACAGCTTAATGATTTTATTCTTGTTACCACGTACTTCGTCAGTCAAACATGGTATATGCTGGATGCATGTAACATAATTAGCTTTGCGTATTCAGTTCGTTTATTTTATGTGTCGACCTTCTCTTCTAGGAAAGTATGTAAAGATTTTAATAAGAGATTCCTTTTCTCGTCTTTTTATTTATTTATCACGAAACATGCAAAATATGCAAGTTCATATTAAACCAATATTGTGAAGTACGAGTGGAACTCGCACTGTAAGGGGTACTACGTGTACACTTAGGCACCCATAAACATTTAAGAGTGTACAATAATTATATTAATTTATTTACAACTATCAGTATTATTTTTCACCATGTAATTGTCATTTTTTTATAATTTTTAATAATTTCCTAGTGTATATCTCACAGGTGTAAGAATATCGTCAATATTCTCTAGAATAATCTTAAATAAAACACTGAATTTGTTTGAATCCTTATAACTTTCTCTTTGAATCGATATCCCACTTGATATATAAAATAACAAAAAAAGAGTGTCAGCTATTGATACGTATATGGGTTAGTATTCTTTATCACTGTGCCAAATTTAAACTTTCTGAATCAAACGATTTCTCAGAAAAACGGAAGGCATGTAAGCAGACGAATGAACAAGTGACTGATTTTTTATGGGTTCCGTTTTATCTTTTGAGGTACGAAACCCTCAAAATTTTAAAATAAGTGAACCGAGTGCAGTTCGATACATTAAATCTAATTATTCTCGAATTTTGAATAACATAAATAATTATTTTTGTAACTTATATTCTGGCAGCTCCATCCTCCCGATAGGATAATAGGACATAGCTTTAAATTAATGTTCGTCCCACTAAATATAATTTAAAATTGTATGAAATTATGAAGTAAACTTTATAACTACCCGTAAATAGATTAGCTTATGTTAAGGCATACGTCAAAGTCGAGAATAAAGCGTCAGACTAAAGGAGAACAAAAACAAGTCACATTGTGACTAGTTCCTAATAACTACAGTAAAACGGAATTAAACTAATCCAATTCCAGCAGGCTTACCTCCGTTCGTAAACTTCCAGCACGCGTACACACTGTTAACAAACTGCTCTGAGCATTGAAGTTACTTAGCGGAAATGACGTGGACATGTTTATGAAAAGGGTAACATTCATATGAACGCCATTTGTTGTACTTACTGTTATGTGTATAAGCTTGTCCAAACATTTAGCGCAGTAAACTTCATTTGAAGCATTTTCGAGAGTTTTCATTTAATTTTTTCCATTGTCATAAAAATGAACCCTTTGTAATTGAGATATATAGAAAATTTATAAATTTTTATTTAAATATTTACTAATACATAAAGATAAATGTTATTTTAAATCAATTACTTTTTATACGTACATGTGTTATTTGTTTTCTGAACCCACATTATTTACCACTAATTCTAAATAATATTATAAAAGTGAATGTGTTTTTCTTTATTTGAGAAATATCATAATTCTTGTCGGATAAAACTCGATGTCTATATTCAGTAGTGAAACTTTAATATTACAACACTTAAGTAAATATATCACTTACCTATTTTGATATTCCAAAATACATGTAAATCCCGCCGCCTTATTCGGAAATCCACCAGTGCGAAGCCCCATTTAAATGCTAGTCTAAAATAAACTGTTTACTTACATCGCCATTAAAACCTTTCTTTATCCGTATTTTACTCGAAAAAATTGTAATAAAAGTCGTTGGTAAAACTAAAAATGCACATGCCGCATGCTTTTCTCTTTTATTAATATTTATTTTAATATCGAATGTTTTTCTTGCAATTATTTATTAAATATTAAACAAACAACTGTGAGAATAATTTAAAAACAACAAGTAGCAGAGACAACGAGACAACAGAAAGAGACAACGATGAACACTTCAATAGTTTAATTAAAAAACAGAGTCCGAGGACTGTCAGTCGTCAAAAACGGAGACCGAAAACAGTGAAAAAAGGAGTTTTTGTAGACAATTGTTTACAAAATTGAACTATTCCACAAATTATTATAAAAATCAATAAGTCTATTCTGATAATTAAACAATCCGATAGATAAATAGATTAAGTCAAACAATATCACTACTATCACATTTCCATATAAAATATACGCGCCCTAAATAAATACGTCGATATATTTACGTAGAATTATATACTTATGTCTATGCGCCGTAAGTATAGTAAGTGTTCATTAAATAAAGTTGTAAGTTTTATCAGGCAAGGCTTAATTAAAATAACTCGTATTAATGCCGGATAAATGGGCGTTAACATGAACTTTAATAGACATCAATATCAATGTCAAGACCTTAAAATAAATGTTTAGCATCGTGTAAACCTTGCGAGTGAAAGTCTGATGTCTGCACGAGAGATATTCGTAATGTTTATTATAAAAGCAGAGCGCGATGTTATTAGTCTCCCCTAATGGGCTTCGTTTGTTATTCAAATTTTGCATTCCTCTTTAACGCACGCGTATTCTTATAAATGACGAGGAATAAATAGGCAGAGTTGCGGGAAATAAATGGTCTGTTGTGGCACGATGCGATGCGGCTGCTTGAAAAGTGGATTAGATTAATTGAGGATTGTGGTAGTACGTAGAGTTTATCTAATGACAGAGGTTTTGAGAAATTAATTATCTCCTATCAATTATGGCGGTTTTACAAAATGTCAAAGGATAAGTACATACTTATGTTATTATACTAGGATAAGTACATACTTATGTTATATACTGTTATTATACTTACTTATATTATTATACTATGGTTAGCAATGTCTTCTTCGAAAATTCTACCATTTGAGCACCACGTTTTTCTACCCTTTAGAGCTTTGTAAATTTAATAACGTATACTCCTTTTTGTCTGCAAGTATTTAGATCATCCTATGTGCCCTAAATGTTTGCGATCCATATCTTTTACAATGTTTATAACCGCACTCAGTTTCAAAATTTGTAATGGGAAACGCATTAAGAATTTAAAGAATATGAATCAAATAAATCATATCAAAACGAGTTCGAAATTTCTGCTTACAATTTGATGCATTGTGGGTTATTTATATTATTAACAATAAATTACCACAAAAGTGGCAACCTTTAATTTTCGAAATCAACTTCGAAACTGCACTATAATTTTTACGGCCCCAAAAAAATTAAAACACAAATAAAATATAACTTCATAAAAATCTGTCAAGTACTAGTAGAACTCGCATTACAAGGGTTCCGTACACATTTAGACACTTAAAAAATATCAAACTACATAGTATTTATATTAAACTATTTACGAATATTAATTTTTTACAAGACATCTTTAATAATATTATTACGCACCATGTAAATGTAAAATTAATCTAAAATTTTACGTGGCGTCATTTTGTTAGAAAACTTTCTACAACTTGAAATTTATTAAAAATTATTTAGATCTTATACCGTTAGTCGGTATTAGTTTATATTCATATTATATAAAATAAACCTCATGAACCTTTGTGTTTATGTCCTTAAAATGGCCCATAATGTTGCGTTCTCGTAAATAACTTAAGAAGCCACTCGTAAAGTAGTTGTAAAGTCATATTTTCGATACGTAGCTCCTATTAGATATATTTATTCCAAATGTGCTCGACAATAATCGTAGTTGAACATCGAATCTACATAAAAAAATTTTGAATTAGTTCAATTATTATCGATCCGATGACTCGGACATTTTTAAAAAAATGGCCGCATCGTGTTGCCACCAGCATCGCTTCTAGTGTCAGATTTAAACTTGCCCATAATCATCCTAGTTCATTTTTAAAGCTTTTCTTATTCCTTTTTTTCTTTCTTATATGCTACTTTTCAATTTCTAATTTCTAAACAAACGAAAAACTCTCAAAAGACATAATTCAAGCATGCGGACTGAAAATGCACAAATAATATGTAGTTTGATGCAAAGCTACTTTTGTACTAAGATATGTCACATTTATTAGGAACATGACATAATTAAAATATACTCTTTTGGTCATTATTTCAACGTTGGTTGCTATTACGAGTATTTGATCGATTTGTCTCTCTAATAGCATCTGTCATATTCATGCTTTTTTACTCCATGTGCTTTGTATCGTAATACTAATATTATAGATAGTCAAAATGTGGTGCATAACGACACCGACTTTTACTATAAAATTGTATCAGATTTTGTTTTGGAATATAACGAAGAGGCATTATACTAGGAGATAATAAATATTAATTTAAATTTCCCATTTTCTCAAAAGACCATTTATATAAAAGGTTAGCCGAAGAACTGTTGCAACCTGATTCGAAATAAAGAACCAATTTTTTCATTAATTACTTTCTTTATAAGTACTATTAAATTAGAACACAATCTATGTACAGTGTTGTCCGTAAGATGTAACTCTCTTACGGACAACACTGTAATTGCTATCTTCACTAGGATATAAGTTAATGTTAGTGTCACTAGCGGAAGATAATATTTTTAGTTTCTGCTTTCATTGTGAAGCAAAATAAAAAAAATGCAGAATATTTTAAAACTGTTGAAAAGGAATCATATCAGTTTCCAACAGTTTGCCTTCTACATCATTTTATACAGATGTACCGTGGACGAAATTAATTATGCCCTTACTAACACGCTCAAGTCTTACGTGAATATTAAACCTATTTATTGCAAACCTCCTAACAAAAGTTTCTAAACCCTTAATTTTTTTCTCTGATTGATAAAAAAACCATTTGCTTTAAGTGAGCTAACTAAAAAAAACTTTTATTACATATTATCTATTATTTTTTGTACACATTTTTATTTTTAATTGCTTATACATATTTAAATACTGTGCAGTGCAAGAATAGACATTGCGTCTATATAAGTCAATCTTCTAGTTCTCCACTTATTCTGATTAGTTAACTCACATGTAGAGATTTTTGTTTAATCCCTAAAGAAAGTAACTTCTTAACAAGCACGAAATTGTACTATTGTAAACAATAATTCTCTTTCTCATTTTATTCCGTTCACGAAATACAATACGAGTATTTCAACGTTACCGCAAAGGTGCATCCTACACTGCACTCAAACTGGACGCCGCGAGATTTCATCAGCGCGTTATATGCGACGCACTTAACACGTTATTGGGCATTGAATTTAGAAAGAAAAGAAAAATCCATTATACTGATACCGCGGCGTTTTTTAAAGTTTTGTTTTATATGGAAGTAGTGTTTATTATAATTCAGTTTTTAATTATTATTGAGAAAATGTTGAAAATAAAAAAAAATATTTTATTTTATGTTACTGAAAAATAAATTATTTCTACGTGATAAAGGCCCATATTAAAAAAAAAACTTTAGAAAAATATATGTTCTTCTTATATTTACGAGAGGAATCCACCAGTTGACCTCACCTGTACATCTTATCAGCATCAGCTATATTTATTATTATACGTGTTATGTCAGTGTTACTATAATATTTTGGTATTATTGCTATTGATATGATTAATTTATATAATTTCTATTCGGTATAATTATGTAGGTTAATATGTTTTTGAAACCGAGCTGGATTTAAATAGAAATACAAATAATAAATAAAGAAAACATTTCTAACCGGCAATGAATACGATATCCGGGAAAATAAAATTCAACAAACATTGAAAATATCATAGTGCTAATACAAAATTTAAAAGAAAATTTCACTTATACACGAATATTTAGGCAAAAAAATCTGAAATTATTGTAACATCCAGAATAAGTTGGGATTTTGGAATAATCCATATGATATTGATAATTGTAAGATTCAAAACGCTATTTATACGAGAGCGCCATACCTATATGCTGCATATCGCGCCACGTCAGATCGCGGTTGGCCTCTAGAGCGAGTGCGCAGATGCCGGCGGCGAGCGGCGCCGATGCCGACGTGCCGGTGTGGCCCGACGTACAGCTGTGATGCAGGTCCGTCGTCACCACCTGCAAACAACCGCGATTCGAATGTGACATTATCGTACCTTGAAAGTTATTGTACCTTGAAGCGTTGTTTACAAAATGGCCAGATACAAGGTCCGACGAAGACTGGATAGACACGTTTGTGACAAGAGGTATATTATTTTACCGTTGTTGATATTTTCAAACTTGCTCAAAATACAAAGAAAAGCTATCGCTCTTTTTCTCTGCTCTTTTACTATGAAAACTTTTCCCCTTTTCTTCTAAATTGTGTTACTACCTTTTTATGGAACCTCCCTTGATCCTTTACGTTGCTCCTTGCACATTGACATAGATACTCACATAAAAGATTTCATAAACTAATAAGTGAATGTGTGTATGTAGATGTTAGTTTTAATGCTACTTAATAAAACAATTTTAGGTAAATTAATAATAGGGGAGAGATAAGTGTCGCGCACTTTGGTGGTAATGATGCTTAAAGGCTATGAATTTAGAGAATTTGAAATGTAAAATTAAGCAATTTCAAAACTTTTAATTAAATCCCGGCGAATTTAGAATAAAATAATAATGCGATTTGATAAAACAACAATCAGATTAATTAGTATTTTTATTGAAATAATTGTTAAATTTTTCGAAAAATATATATTAAGTTTGTTCCTTTACAGAACAGTGCGTCTTACCCAGAAAATAACAAGCTGATTAATAAACAATTTTTGGCCATTCCTAACAATCGATTCCTTCGAGAAGACCGTTTTCATAGCTATGCAAGAAACTCAAAGTCACAAACTTGACGGGAAATGTTACACGTTCGTTTTTTTGGAAATCAGAAGGTATAATCACGGTAAAGTATTCAGAAAAGAGAGCTGCTATTACTGGTTCTCCTATGTGGAGCAAATAAAATGATTAAGGAAGGCTATCGAACATGCACATAACGCACCCGCTCACGAGGCCGAAGTTTCGATGGCTGCCACCAGCCAAATTGGCCCCGAACTGCTTAAACACCCATCTTGTTTTTTTAGATGTAGACGCTATGAACGTTTACCGAAAAAAAAAGTAGATGATAGCGATATGAGTGATGACTGTCGTTGAATCTTTTTGCAAGGATCGAACAAGGGTTTTTTGAAAGGTATTCGAGTTTTATACAATAGAGGTATAAAAATGTATTAATTTATTAAGAGACTATGTAAAAAAATTAACTTAATTTTTATCCGTATATGTCGTTTTACTCAGTCATTTTTATTACTTCTTAACTCACGTCAGGAATATATTAAATTTACTCGTTCTCATCCGTCTTGTTCAACAATAACGTTTGAAACGAACTTCTACAGCATCATTAACAAAAAAAAAATAAATCAGGACACAAACTCAACAAGCAAGGTTAAGCATAGAATGTGCTACAAACGCTACACCTTACCTGCTTCTCGTTCACAGCACCACTACTGTAAGTGGCTGCGAGCGTCGAACTGCACATCTCAGAGTACCAGGGCACATCTCCACGCTCCGTAGCCGAGCTGATGGAGAGCGTCCAGATGCTGTTGGTGTAGCCATCGCAGTTGCAGTTGTCGTGCTCGCGCCCGCCATTGCCGGACGCCCACACGAAGATTGAACCCTTACCACCACGCCCCTAGAGGTAATAAATAAAATGTATTTAGTCTATTTATTTATTAATATATAGCAATCATTCAAACAATAATTATGAACGTAAATAAACCTAACAAATGTAAGTAAAGCTTGTACTACGAAAGTTCCGTACACATTTAGATATATATAAACTGTGAGTAAAATATTTTCTATTAAATTATTTACAAAAATTAATGTCATTTTTCACTATATAAATATATTTCCTAGTACATTTTTCATAAGTGTGAACATATATTAACAATTGTTAATATCTCCAAAAGAAACAACAATTAGAATGGTCGCTATAGTTTTTCCGTGAAGTTTATATAAAATTCTAGTAACTTTGTTTTAAAAATATTTTTGGCTTTAACAGTTTCGGATATAAATGAGAGGGTGGATGGGACGGATCACATTTTATTTGCACGTTTTCAACAATATTTTTAAAATTATCAGACATAAAATACTGAGAAGAAAAAGTTTTGAAAACCGCGTAACTTGCCTTTTGAATTGATATAACTTAGGACACAGGAAATTCAAAAACGTTCGAAAAACACTTAAAAACGTCTCCTACCCTCATCACCAAAAAGACCATTAAGAAAAAAATCATGAACATCGAAAATTAAGTACAGATTGAAGCAAAATTATCAAGATTGAAAATTCTATTAAATGTTATAAACAATGAAACTTTTCATTTCCTTGTAAATCCTTCGTTTAACTACTTTCCTTTAACTGCTTTTCATTTCCTAGCAACTTGTTCCCTAAAACCATTTGATTTTAAAGAAACAATTTTCGAGAAGATATTTCTCACGATGCAAGTAACAATTTTGTTCTTTACATGTTTTTCAAAATGTTTAATTTGGCTCAGTCGAAACGCTCCCCACTCAACTCCGATTGATACAGCATTCGCGCTACTTTTATTAGCCTTTGAGCCATGAATATACTCATTTAGAAAAATATATGTTATGTCACAAATTTTTTAACCTCGACATTTATTTGAACTTAAGGATGCTATCCGAGAGTTGGCAACACGTTTGTCGCCCAATGTTCATAAATCTATATCAATTGTTCAAAGTTTAAAATTATAATAAGTAGACAAAGGAATGTCAAAATTTCGACGAGGGATTCCAAGGATTTTTGCAGATATCGACTGGTTCGTTATTTCTAGGTGTTGTCAGACATTTGTGAACTAATGCAGTTGCGGCGCTTATATTACATATTCTCCGGAAAATGATATTATGGGGAGATCCACGGCATACGCTTCCTAACTGTGGTTATTAAGTGCACAGGTTATATACGGGTTATATTCTTGAACCATTTTTATCTAAAACAACATAAATTCTTATAAACATTAAGAGATCCGATTTTAATTTTAAGTGATAGCGTCATAAGTTTCCACCTTTATTATTACATGCAAATAAAAACGTAAAAATATGGCTAATTTATGGAATATGAGTTTAACGATGGGATATGAGTCCCACCATCGCCACCGATATCCACTATCGCCACAGTTGAACCGGGTGCTGGGAAGAGTTGACCGTAAGTTTCTAGGATCGGAGATAATACATATATAAAGATTTCAGTAGTCAAAATCTTGAATTTATTAATAAGTAATCAAAAGGTAAACTTTTGTATCAGAAAATAACTTATAATATGTACTTCATTCATAACAAAACGTTAACTAAACTTTTAAACATTCTCATGAAATTAATAAAATCTTTAGACATTTCCATATGTTAACAAAATTATTAAACATTTTCAACAACAGATACTTATATTATATATTATATATTTTTATTTTTTATTATATATTTTAAGATTTTAACTTCATTTTGCTTGTTCATTATAAAAAAAAGTGAGATCATCGATTAGTCTCAAGAATTCCTTTAAGTCTCATGCAAAATTAACTAAACTGCTTCTAGAAATACATTCTTGAGATAAAACTAATTATTATCATATTCATGACAAATGAAGTCTTGAATATTTTTTTTTGTAAGTTGTACACAAATCTCAAGGGCGTACCTACGACATAAACTACATAGGCGCATATCTATAATTTCTTCTGATTGGCAAACACAGCAGTACCAACGTCTGTCCATGTCGGGATTTTCATCTTCGCATTCTGTTTCACTGTCATTGTTCTCAGATTGAACTTTTGGAAATTATAATTTTTTAGGCGTGTTATGAAAAAATTATGAGAGTGAAATTTTATGAATGCAACAAATATTTCACACCATGAAATTGGCCACAATGCAATAAAAAATTTATAGGAAATTGACGCCATGAAGTTACCCACTAAAAATATATTTACATAGTTTACGATGAGCGGTCCACCATTTTATTTTTCTGCTGGCTTTCTATTTTAAGCCAATTATCTGCCAGACCGTTTCGAATTCGGTGTGTATTTATTTGGATTATAAATGATAAATTACTAATTTATTATTTATTAAATATTTAAAATTAATAAATCAAAATACATTTTCAGCATATTCATTTACTTTTATTATTAATTAAACTTTATTTAGATTGTTTTAGTAAATTTAACATATTATACACGTGTTTATATTGAATTGAATGCTGAGTATCCATTATTTGCGTGCTAAATAAATTTATTCTTGTATTATGCCAAAGAAATATAATTTCTAACGCACATACAAAGTACGCACACAAATTTTTTTTCCTCTTCTAGTCTTCTTTTCAAGATTCTTTCTTTTTTCTGTCTTTTTCTCTCGTCTCTAGCTTTAACTGTTTTCTTTCTTTTAGTTTTCAGAATTTTTTCTTTTCGTTTTTTTTTTAAATAATTTTCTTTTTCTGTTTCACTGTCACTTTTCTCAAAAGCTCTTCTGATAATATTAATATTTTGTTTTCTTGTTACATCATTTTTTGTTAGTATTTGCTTGAATATCCTTAAATTTCCTTTTTGGTCTGTTAGCGTCATCACATCTATTACTTTCTTTTCATTCGAATTTCCGTGAGACATTCAATTCTTTCGTTTTCCTTTTCATGTATCATCTCTTGAAAGGGTATGGCCTCAAAATTTCTGGAATTACTATTTCAAGATTTGAAGAAGATGCGATTGATGACGTAGTGAAAGAGTCAAAAATATCTTTTTGTGTAAATAGAAGGGAAGGGAAGGAAGAATTTAAGAATAAAAGGGAAGCATTGTAAAACATCTTGTTTATTCTGTTTTGGCGGAGTAATATTTAGTGAATTCTCAAAGATATTTTTTGGTGGAATAGAAGATGCTCGTTTATTCGAAAAAGTACGAATGAATTTGGCGTCTATAGCATTATATTTTGCTTTCACGTCGTGTGATATTTCATTAGCGGTTTCTAGGATATTTTTGTGGAGATTTCGTATACTATTCTAGAATATTAGAAGATTAAAGTTCAGGAATCCATAAGCCATTCATAAGTTAAATGCGGTTTTCAATCGATTAAGATGCTGAATTGCCATTAGGCAACTCCTTGGAATACTCGTGAGACCTTTGCAAAACAGACGCATGATCATGATTGGGAATATTGTGTTCATTTCCAGGCTCCTGCATGGGTACAGTTGCGATTGCAGCGTTCTGTTCATGTTGAGACTGTTCTTCGAGTTCGGCTGAGAACACAAGCTAACTTTGTAAACGAATAGATTCACCGCTTTTTATGCGTGCGCTTGCAGCATATTTTTATCCGTGACAGTAGAACATAAGGAATGGTGGTCACTGAATTTCTTTGGATTAAATAGATGTATGCTAACTTTCTTGAATATGTTAGCTTAGTTAAATGCTTGAAACATTATTGTTTTAATGAATCCAAGAATGTTGTAAATTATAACTGTTTTGTCCGGGTTGGATAACATCCAGTTATTCATAGCTGTATTATAACTTGATTTGAATGAGAAATATACTGCAATATCAAGTGGCTGTACTTAATTACTGCAGTGCGGCGGAAAAATTGCCAATTTGATTACATTACTTATGGAAAAATTGATGGCATCTATGCTAGCATAACTCTCATAATTATCAAGTATTAAAAGTACACGATTATTCTCAGGAACATAAAAGTATTTTGCGAAATGTTCAAGAAATTTCAAAACTTTTCATGGTCATTCAACCACTTGTATAAGCATCTCCAGATGACCCTTTCGGTCCTTCAGACACAAAATAATATTTATACCTAACTCTTGGGAATATGAAGAAGGATGGTATTAGGTTACCAGTCACATTGACGGTGAAACAGAGTGTTAGAGTTCTTTTTCTGTCTGTAGACGTGAATTGTCCGCTCTGTTAGAACTTTTTACTAGCTATCACTTTTGGATATTTTTGAACAGTTGTGCACCCTGTTTCGTCACAATTATAAATATTTTGTGGCTAACAATTATATTTCACGAACACAATCTTTAAATTTGTAAAAAAATTACCGACGTTTTTTTCTTATTAAAGCTGGTGGCTCGTGATAAGCTGATGGATTCGGGTGTTCGTAGACGGTGGATTCGCGTGTTCATTTTTTTCATTTAACTTGTGACGTCTTAGTCTACTTCTACCGATTTCATATTTTATTGATGTTTTCGGGATAAAAGCGCCCTCATTAATTTCATTTATGGTATTTTGGAATTTTTTTTTCCTTTTTACGTGTACCATACATTGAAATGGCGTTGTTTTCTGAAAATAAAAATTAGGATTATCAATTGAAAACAAAAAATAACAAATGAAACTATCATTTAAACCAAAGAGGTAGACTTGAACAACTAGTTATGTCACTCAGATGCGCCATGGGGCAAGTCTCCCTGCTGTTTAATTTTTATCACAGAAAAATCCTTCAGTCCTAGGAAACAACACTTAGCTAACATTAAACTACGATAACCACTACAGTTATTACATATAATACTTACCTCAAACACAATCGCCATCATAAAACTGCTAAAATAAAATAAAATCGCTCCGCTGCTATAAAAACATGTTTCATATTCTGACAGCCGGACAAACCAGCCATCATGCAAAATGAGGGCATACTTGTAATTGGACTTCTGCGAGCAACCAATAACCATATTAGAATGGTATTAGCCGAAATTTAAATTGAATTTTGAAAGGTGGATCAACTCTTTCATTCCCGGGTAATTCTGCTGGTTCTCCCCTATTTTCTCACGCAAGAGAATAAAAATTCTGTTAAGAAGGATGTAAACTGAAAGTGATATCATTCTCCTTACTCAAGATATCACGAAGACAAGACGTGTAAAAAAAGGCTGGGATCGACGTGGCATGTTAAAGCAAAATTTGCACATTACAGACGTTAAATTACAAATTTGTGTTTCAACTACACGCTGATTGTACCTCATTTGAATGTCAGTCCTCGTAATGCCTACAATTGAGAAGATAAAGCACCGTACAATAATTTTTGTGAACAGATAATTCCAGCATAATTTCCAATAACTTTAATAAGAATCTTTTTATTAACCAAAATCATATTATTGGATATGCGATTATAACAGAGCAATAAAACGAGGCAAATTGTTATATAAGTACCGAAAATATAAAAGAAAATTGCTTTTTCAACCGCAGCGTCCGTCTACGCGTAATTCGGATAGAGGAAAATTAGAGATAATATTTTCTCAAATACTTTACGTAAATTCTACGTTCAATTGCGATAGATGCTTGGAATATCGCTTTTAGTTTTCAGGTCCAAAAATATAAGGCTAGATATATTCACATCGCCAATAAATAAACTCAAAATATAGAAAAACCATCCAGTCCTATTTTATATATTATCTTCTACACCTGACTAAGAAATTAAATAACATACCATGATATATTCATGCTTCATTTTTTTTTTGGATTTTAGAGAGCTTAGTTGTTTAATAGGCTCTCCTATTAATAATCAAGCCTTTTAAAACAATTTATAAACATATTACGGATAAATTAGTGTTATTTCTAATAAACTAATTTGTTCCTAATTTGATTGATATATTGAATAAGATTGCATATTTATTTACGTTGTCGATATACGAGGAGGAAACGTCAACACTCATACAATTTAGTATTTCAAGCCCTGCAACGCTATTGAGAAATTGGCTTGGCAAATCTAGTTTGTAAAACGCTCATAGTTTCTTTACACTAAATCCTATTATTTAGTTAGATATAGTGTAGTGAATAAATATTGAATATTTTTCGAGTATAAAAATGTGCTTAAATGTATAATAAATCTATTAAGTACAAATAAAACTCGTACTACGGGGTTTCACTCTTAAATACATATAAAAATTTAAACAGTCAAAGGTAGATGCTATTTCTTCTAATATATTCTTTTATTTTATTTCAAAGTATTTGCTTTTATTAATCTTCATCTTCATTATATAACTATCTTGCCCAACATACCTTTGCCAGGCGTAAAATACCTTGAAATCCTATGAAATTCTAATCCAAATAGGATTACTTATATCTTTGCACTATTTTAAATTTAAATATTTTTTGTTTAAATATACAACATCAGAAATATTAAAGTTTACTGACAGCTTCTTACGAAAAGGCGTTTTAGAAATTGACCTGATAACAAAATAAACCTGTAAAAAAATTTGCCCACTACTCAAAGAGATGTTTTTAACCAGACCTGAAATTCCTCCGCAGCATTGTTTTTTTTTAATTCACCTCCGAACCCCGCCTCCATCATATGTTCGGAAAGTCCCTCGAATACTCATATTTCCTTTAGAAGTTAGACAAACAGGTGAATGGACGGTGAGGCGACGCTGTCACAACATTTGGGATTCTTTCCAACTTTAACGTGGGTACGAAACACTATAAAAAGGGTATGTAATAACACAATTAAGTTTCAGTTGTTAGTAAAATTTCGAACATTTTGTTTCTTTCTATCAATATAAGCAAACTTGTATACGTTTGTATAGAAACGTCGTATATGCCTATACAAACTAATCAGGTCATACGGCAGAAAGTAGTCGAAGTAGTCGTTTGACACAGAAATTATTTCATCGAAAATTATATGTTTTTTCCAATGCTAACTTGATTTTTAAGTTTCATTTATTACAACGAAACAGGTAATTCAAATGAAACGATAAATTTATACTTGCAATTAAGTTATTGGGATTTTAGTAAAAATGAATAAATAATTTTTTTGAATCCAAAACATATTGAATCGTAAGATAAAAAATTTCGTGAATTTTTTTAAAACCTAAAAGGTTTAAGTCAAAAAATTATTTTACGGCCCTTTTTAAAGGGAAAGAATATTTGGAATGGACAAAATTTTGAAAAATACCCAAAAATTAAAAGAGAAAACCATTGTTTCAATTTTTTTTATTAATGTATAGGTATATTATCTATATAGCTACGTGAAATATTATGTACACACACGAATTGACCATTCTCTTTTATATATTAACAAACAATAAAGCAGTAAATAATTTTAACGGTAAACACTCAAAGAGATACGTCTTCGGTTAATGGTGAAGACATTGGAAGTATTATTTGCTGTGGTAGTTGCGCGCTGATAGTACCAGATCAAACGATAATATTTAGTTGAAGACGTCTGAATAGATTTGTGACGAATTTGAAAGGCGGTAGGAAGCGTAGACTACATTATATAAGATATGAATTTTTAATCTTTATCGAAGATTAGACTTTATGCTTCTCCAAAACTTTAAATTATAGATTAGAAATAATTTTCTCTTCCGAGTCGAATTTGAATCTGTGTATTTTAGTTCATATTTTAAGCGTACTCCAAGAAATCTATCTCTTCAGATATTCAATTAATGTTACACGTTAAAAGTAACATGCTTTAGAGATTTAATATTATTGATCTAACACCACCACTTCATATATTATCTTTGTATCAAAAACCAATAGACTACGAGGAGAAAAAGTACCGAATGAGTCTACAAACTAGTTTCAGTTTGCTTACGAGCAAGGCAAAATAACATTTCATATATTCTCAAGTGGAAATTGTTTTGCGAGCTTGCCCCACACAATCACCCCCAACTATTTAAATACACTTCCCACGACACAACGGATCTTGGGAATTACTTTTGTGCGAAAAGTTCGCCAAACGGCGTGTACCTAATGAAAATAACTGCCACACGGGCGGCAGTAAACTATGTAATGCCATAAACTAGTTGGAAAACACTCATTTTCGCGAAAAGTTTGGTGATGAAAAAATGTATATTACCGGTACGTAAGGAAGGAATAAAATCGAGGTAAATCATGTTAAAGATTTCTAGCGGTATAGCAATTGAATTACGAAATGTACGCAGGTTATTATTATGGCAGATTATTTAATTATTTATATTTATAAGGGTTGGACGTGTTTAATGGCAATCTTATGTAGTAGTGGTTTTGTTAGTAAAATAAAAAAACTAAATTTAAATTTCAGAGCTGATTACAATTTATTAGAAGAACTTTTTATAATCAAACCGCATTAATAATGTCTTAATTTTTAACCCACGCTGGACTGACATTTATTTTTTTCCATTCTAATGTATAAATACTTAACATATACCAAATTCCAAGTATCTAGGAGTGTTTGAAGTTGGTGCGAATTCTGATGAACTATATCTGTCGGATACGAAATTTTACATTTTTAAACTGAGAAATATTTGTAATGAACTTCCCATTGTGAAAAAATTAAGCTGTAATCTTCAGACTTGAATTACAGAGATGTCTAAATAACTGTGAAGCGCTCCGAGTGTCTGTGTGTCAGTCTGGACTCCGAGTGTCAGTCTGGACCCCTAAGATAGTCTACATGTTTACGGTTTAAAATAAAAAAATCGGAGAGGAAAAAATAGATTTTTAATTAATGTTTGCAAACTATAAACTGCAGGAACTGCGTTTTAGTTTCCTTGCAAACTGTCAAGATTAAGGGGAATTTGTTTCATGTTTAGTTATAAGTTAAAAACTATGCGGTTAAAAATGTAAGGAAAAATAATTCTGAAATGTGTAAACAAACATTTCATATGATAACTATTACCCCACTTTTAAATTTAATCTCAACATTTCGGACATTATTTTAAATAAAAATAAAAACATTTTCAAAATCCTTCCGTACCCTGGTATGAATGCGAACAACTAGATTCTACAACTGTCCTGATGGACATGAAATGGACAGAAACGGCAGTTTACGGAAGAAGCTACTTTAATGGAGCATACCGTTTCTATCCTAATGCAACATTTACGAACTATTACGTAACGTCCACTGAGTTAAGGAAAAAACAATAAAAGGTAAAAGTACCATACAATACACCGGAGACAAATTAAAAATATTGACATGTTTTGATTATAAAAAGGAAACGAACGATATGGAATCAAGAAACGGTAGGGATTGTTTTCTTAAAACACTTGGAAAATATTAATAGATGGCAAGTTCCTGTTACCAGGATCCAGTTTATTCTAAAATTTGTAATTTGGACAGAGAAGGACTTTTCATAAAAATTTACTGTTTTCAGGAAAAAGGAAACTGGCAAGTTTTCAGAATGTAGCCTAAAATTTAAGCAGAGAAAAAATTATATCGGCTTGTAAGACAGGTTGGATGCTTTAGATTGTTCCAAGTATCATAAAGAAGTTTGTGTAAATGGCAATGGACTTCCATCTGTTTAAGTCACGCTCTATATTAGGGAATATATCCGTACTTTCTTAAACCAAAAATCTAGCAGATACACAGATTTTGGAGGCGTTCTCATTTTTAAGGTAAGCGTACATCTCCGTAATGAAGCAAACACGTGAAGCAAATCCGTAATGAAGTTAATTTTGTTATATAAAAAGGTGACATAGAGTCGTTTGAAACAGTTAGTTTTTATATTCTCGAGTAGTGGAAAGCGCAGGTTTAAAACCATTGGAAATTTAGAGCTTTTAATAATAATTAACATCATCAACCTCATTGTAAACTTGGAAAATGCTAAGAAATATAGTTTTTCAAAGTAAAATACTATATAGTGTAGAAACATATTATAATAACCTTCACCAGTTTTAATGTGCTTTCGACCTGTGCCTAATTCGTTTATATTAAAGTCTTCTATTAAAATCGCAACTTTTTCGACGAATATCATAAGAGGGTATTTGAGGCCTGTACTCCTCTTTGGATATCGACGTAAAGGAAAATGAGTTTGGGTCTTTTGCAAACAAATTTAAAACACCTTTAGTTTCAATCCTACTATCAATATATTTCCAATCATACGTTATACAAAAAAGTCTATTAAGAGTTAGACGTCCAAACGAAGAGAGTGCCAATATTGCTGCCGCTTATTCTAATATGCTAGCATTCAATACAGATTTAAAAATAATGTTTCAATGCTACTAATAGTGATAGAACATCATAACTCGATACTGAGATGGCTAGAACTCTCACAAAATTTTCTCCTTACTTATTTCAGTATAAGACTTAGAAATTGAGTTCACTTACACAGTAACAATATTCTTTAGATTGGCAGTCCCAGTTGGTTGTGAGTGTATAAATTCAAACATAAGAGTGAAGGTTGCATTGTGCAGTTAAAGTATGAAAATAGGATCAACAGAGAATGCTTTTAAAACAATTACGTATCTAATTCGTTACGGAGGCTGTAAAGATTCTAGTTTTTCGATTAGTATCTTGTCATCTTGCAATAAATTAAGCAATAAGGTACGCAGATTTCGCTTCAACGCACCTTGTTGACGCCTTCAATGAAAGCGCGGGTCGCAAGCTCGCCCGGCCCGTCGACGGTCTTGCCATCGTCATCGGGACCCCAAGAAGCGCTATACACGTCCACGTGCTGCGGGTTGAGGCTCAGAGAACGCGCCTCCACTGCATCCGTTACATCACCGTCCAGCATACGTACACCTGCAAGCGGCAAGGGCGGAATTAATTATGAGATTGTTATACTATTCTGTGATTTATAACCACGATGTTTAACAGCAATTAAAGGGACTATGTCTGAATTGACCTTACATTATCAACTAAATAAACCATCGACCAGCCGGGTACGACCGTCTCTTGAAAAATAGGTGGAAAAACATTTAGTTGTTTATTAGCTGGCCATCGAATGGGGTACCGAGCTTCACCACTTAATAAACTTGGAACTATTAAAGATATACACTTTTACACACACGCATGCACGCACGCACACACGCTCGCACGCACGCACGCACGCTCGCACGCACGTACGCCCGCCCGCCCGTCAGCCCGCCCGAATGATAATTTTAGAAGAAAAATGGAATAGCAGGAAATTAATTTAATATAATCGACAGTGGCACAACGTAAGATATACTCGATTAAATGAAACTACATGATGTAGTATGAATACCTCACCTGAAGATGTTGTAATACAACGAAACCTAGATCGTGGTAAAGAACTTAAAGAAAGTAGAAATAATACTACATCACGTAGTTTCATTTAATTGCGAATAATGAATTTCTACAAAATTAACGCCAAATATATTCAATATAAGACATACTGTCAACAGATCTATCTATGATACCGACGAACTTTAGGGCATATCCTGAATACGTACAATCAATAATTTAAGCTAAGCAGACAGACTGGTCCTGTTTACCGACATAAACTAATAAGTAAGCACAATTACCCCCGACGCTTGCGCCGTATGCTACACCGACAGCGCACAACGAGTTATTGTGTGTGGCGGCCACTTCTCCGGCGCAGCGCGTGCCGTGTCGGTTGCTGTCGATCATGTCGTAGCGCGGCTGCGGATCTGAGTCGTGGTTGTTCACGTCGTACGAAGCCAGTGGATCCTGTAGACGGAATACGAATAATTATTTGCAAATATATTGTATTATATAGTCAAAATAACTATGCGGAATTTCGTTGAAACTCCGCCATATTCATTGCATGCAAATTTAGCGATGGGTAATAGAGATTACAGAAGGTAGTATGTGATGTGTCGCTTGACTGTTCTCGGGTATAAATAAGGATTTCAGATGCCAATCAAAGACTAGCTTTTAAAAATCCTCTACCCTTCAATAGAATACAGATACGGTGAAAACTAGCCCTTTGTTCACAATTTACCTAATGCAAACTGTTCACTCATTTATTAGTGAATAGTATTTATTGGATAACCATGTTAAAACAATCAGTATGCTGAGATTTTTTATTTTTTACCCACGACGGAACGAAAGAGGTATATGCGTTTAGGGTAAGAGGTTGTATGTGGAAGCAATCCAATGTGTCCATTTATCTTCAAAACGGTTCGACAGATTCACGTACGGTTTTATGTAAAATGTTTGCGATTCATTGAAAATGGTCTTTTATCTCCCAAACGGTTTTACCAATTTAGATACGGTTTTCTGCAAAATATTTTTTCGAAATTTCTTTTAAATAGATTTTTAATAAAAATACGTATTTATTAAAATTTTAAATAAAAAATCGTCGATGGTTTGTCTGTACTTTATTTATACTCCTCGAAACTTATTTTCTCAAAAATACATTTTTACTACTTTATTATACATCAATATTAAAGCTATCATCTTTCTTTATCCTTTTCCCTCTTCCTTACTGTTCGGATATTTTCTAACAAATAAAAATACATCATTTGTTGCATACATATATTTCGGATTTGTGAAAGAGGGAAATATTTTTAGTGAGAAATTATATTCATTCTGTTTCCTTTATCCCGAGACAGCTATGGTAAAAATGATGTATTTAATGTTAGATATAAAGATAATAAACATTTTAATAAAATAATCAATATATGTGCAATACATGTGCAATATTTTGTTTAATTTCAGCTAGTAGCAAAAGCCGAATCAGTATCAGAATTTCTAAAAGTATCAGGATGGTAAACTGTAGATATGATACATGTAATAAATACTGTAGTCCAGTATAAAAGCGCACAAATAGTGTTTGGCCGTAAAAACGACTCTATAGGGTTGAATAATGCCGAAATAATTGAATATTGTCAAATTAAAGTTTTATGGCATAAAGTTATAACATAACTGCTAGTTATATAAAAATTATCAAGATCATCTAATCAAACTGTTATCGAGAATTCCACTTATGTATATCGTAGCAACTCTCATCAATCAACGAGCTTTTAAATTATTTTTGAAAAGCGTTATGTTTCCGATATAGTTACGAGAGCTAGTTACGACATTAACGAGTTTTTTCTGTCCATGTTGGATAGAACGGTGTGAAACACGTATATTAAATAGACAAATTACACTTCATAACTTGGTTTTAAGCAATTAAATATTGCATATGAAGTGAGGTACATTTGACCGGAAAAATCAGGAAACAAATCTCATTACGTGAACTGTACGTTGGCAATCAAGAGAAACGATACAGAACATAGCACAAATCTCACGCGATCATTTCTCGAGGATTCAATTTCGTGCGAAATGGAGGCCCTTTTAAGCGTCCCTCCCTCCATGGCGCCGCTTAAACGATCAAACATCCACTCAGGCGAAAAAAAGAGAAGTCAAACATTCCCTTAAGCCGTTATGCGAATCGAAAATACTCTGCAAAACAAGTTCCCGAACCGAGAATGAACTCGGCGAAGATACGCGCGGAAAGGAACAGTAATTCACTTTGATATACGCGAGAGGATGAATATTTATGTAGGCATATTAATGCAATATTTAAAATGGGCGTAGGGAAAGTTGGGAAGCTGTAGTCGAGTAGTTTGCCGATAAATCTTGCTAAACGACTGTAGACGCGCAATGGCCGATATCGTTTGCGGCCCGACCCGATCGTAAAGCTCATCGTGTGTTATGCGCCGTTTACGAGAGTCCAGGGACGGCATAGAATGTATAAACTTTATAAGAAAGATTCAGCATTTCATGTTGGTCATAAATTCGTAAATGGCGGGATGGATGCGTGGGTGCGGCGGAATCTGGAGAATTTTCTTTCACTTTTTTGTGACTTCAAGTCTTTGAGTCTCATTATATTCTTGTTGACGCAAGTTTGACACGAATGAAAGACTTTTTGTCTCTTTTTCTGCCACAATGAAATTACTAATAAAATATTCATGTCACCAATACTGCTATAGTACTTTAATAAATATTTGTTTCTAAGATGACATTTCCGCCTTCAATTCTGGTAATATTATATCTAGATTTATTAATACTTCACAGCGTACTAATGTGTATCGATCAAAAAGCAAGTAATAATTAAAGATAAAAAACATAAAACGACGTAACGAAACTAAGAAGGTAACGGGACGAAAATACAACAAGATCTGAATACATTTTCGTTAACTAAAAATATGACTTATTCTTATTTTATTTAAACTACATATTATTAAATGCTTTTGACAATTTTTAATTAAAGTATTTTATTGGTTGTCTAATACGTGGAGCACTTGGTTTATGTAGTTTCTTAGATTTTTTTATGGTTTAAGTTTCAGTTTGATTTCAAACATAAATATTCGATTATTGAATTGTTGGAGTATTATCAATCGATTTTAGATTTAAATCGTTATAATTATAAAACCTTTATATTGTATTTAAAACCATAGTAATAATATTTAGTAATAATCGTATTTACATCGTAGTAATAGTAATATAAATTTTATCTTAAACATTTAGTTAGCATGTGTGCTTGCAAGAACGTTTTTTTTATTACATTTTTAAAACGATAGAGTATATAGTAGAAGCATTTTGTAGAAATGCAAATATTAGCAAAAAATTCCGTCCTATTATTTCTTATCGTTTCATATATGGTAACAAATTTTATTGTTATTTTATTGTTTCATATAAAGTAATCCTTTGTCAAATAAATCCTATAAAAAAAGTTTTCTGCTAAACTTATGCCAATGTCTTCTCACTCCATAATGTCGCGTTACAAACACAACCTATTCCACTACTTACTGAAGAGGAACATAATGAAACGGCTCCATCTCATGTAAAGTTGCCTAAACAAAAATGCGAAAACGCTCATATGCTCTCCGTCCACACTAAACACAACGGCCCGTCTCGCCGCTGAACTGGAACTGGACGTTTAATTGCATGCTACAAACGGTGGTGTGACGTTAGGCCTTTCAGATATTTTTCTGCTCTCTAATGGACGAATGATGAAAATGCTAAATAAATATAGGATTTCCTAATTCAATGTGCAATAAAGAATGCAATAAATTATTATCTTTATTAATTTAAATACTAAATTGTTCGTGTTAGTTAATGTAAGTTAATTTACAATTCGTCTGAATATTTTTTATTAAAATTCCGTTTGTGCCACCCATACTCATAAGTTATTCAAAAGTATACACCCGCCGTTCCGAATTTGACGTCTATTATATCTGAAATGAGTCAAGTCAGTCATAGTAAGAAGAATTTAAATTAACGAAGAAAAAACAAATGAATAAAGATCTTCTAAATTTACGACGGAATAATGTATAACAGGCCTATCACTCATACGCTAGAGGCATATTGGATGCTTCTGAATAAGGATAAATGTTTTATTATCTCTTTTACTTATTTAAAACATAAAACTTTATTTAGCTACTTCCTAGGCAGTTTTATACTGCAACATAAGTCTGTTGACGGGGATCTCAGAGTTTACTTTGATGACAAAGCGAACGGAATATTCCGTTCTCACTTTGAACACATACACAACTTCCAGGATTCATTTCTCGTTACATTAAATGATTTAAAAACCATCACATTTTTATATATTTAAAATGTGATAGTTTTTAAATAATTTAATTAATTAGGTCATATCCAATTATCCTCAAGTATCCTCGTATATGAGTCGGTTATTTGGTCTCCATACTTCCATACTACGAGAATTTAAAAATTACAAAAAAAACTTCTTGAATATTCTTTGCTATAGATTTCCTTTTAGTCGAGAATATAGATCATATTGGTATAAGCAGATTACAGAGGTTCAATTTGTCGTCACTAGCTACACGGATAAAAAGCGCCAGTCCGTTGTATTTATAAAAAATCATACATTCGTATGTTACGGTCCATCTCTCCTCTCTACTCAACTTCAATATCCGATTCAGATGATATAAACCTTCACCAAGATATTTAGTCTCTATCTTTGTGATAATAAAACCCTGTTTTGCAACCTCATAGTTCAAAGAGGCCGATTACATAACGATGTTGTATCTGAACTTTCTTCGTTGGCATTTATGAATGGAAATCATGCATATTTAAAAAGGAAATATAGAATAAATTATTTATAAATTAAAGCCTAATTAAAATATAATTATAAGCTTTGCATAAATTAAATAAAATTGACTTACACAACTAACCATTAATAATTGTTCTACAAATTTTCTAATCATTTTGCGCCCACGTGATTAAGAGTTATAGATTAGCTTTATACTCTGATATGTTTATTTATATTTATTTGGCTGTAACTTCTTTTGTGAGCCTTTTAATAAATAAATACGTTCAGTGCTGCGCTTTAACGGATTTCAGCGCTGACACTCATAATATCCAATAAGAACAGCATGGCGAACGTATCGTATGAACTGCGGACCAAAGAAATTTCACTGACTAAATAAGTTAGCGCATCAGTATTGTGTGCTGATTTATGATACGACAGTTTTGATAAATATGGAAATTGGTATCACTGTTAAAATGTTACGGTTCGTTCTAGACCTTATAACGAATTTGTGGCCAGTCAGTTAGTTGACTTCCAACGAAACTTGTTTCTCAAATTTCCTATGCTTGTTAAATTCGTAATCAGCAAAATATTTTTGAGAGCATTTCATAGTTGGTGAGAATAAATATTAGACACAAATTCAAAAGGTTTGTTGCTAACTTCAAGGAAATGATTTCAGACAGAAACAAGTAAACTTACAGAGGAATCAAAAGCCAAATTCAACTTAAAAGATTTAGTACAAGCGGGAAAATGTTTGAAAATATCTATGACTGAAACGAAAATAAAATTACTGTACATGACGGGCGATTCAGCGATCAATTTAAAAAAAAATGCAAAATTATAAGAAAATAATTACGTTTATTGCTCTAATTAGAAGAATTTGATAATTTTCATGAAAAAAATATATTTATATGAAAATTGAAACAGAGAAAAATTATCTTAATGTTGGTACCTTCTGCAGTTAAGTGTGAATATTATTTTATAGTTAAAGGTAGTCAATTTTCATCAATATGATTTCTGCATTACAAGCACAAATAATTGAAATAAACTCGTTTGAAACTATGTTTACTTAGCTATATATACATACACACACACACATATGCATGCGTGTGTGTATATATATATATATATGAAATAACATTTTTCAGTCACCACATAACTTAGGACGGCGACACAGTAATAAATAATAGGCACCGGTAGCACAGCGCCTACCGTGCGCCGCCCTGACGGACGATTCATTGTTGTGATCGGAGGTAGTCGTTAGGGCATTACGTTACACCACGCTCTCGCTTGATGGATTCCCACAATGTGCTGCGGTAACAATATAAGATCACGCATACTATTAGTGCCGCCACAGATTTTGCACCAAACTATTTTGCAACGGCACCCATTGATTAGGGCCATTGTGGTTTTTACATTCCGAGGTAGAAAAAGCTCGTTGCGAGTGAGTTGCGTTAATAGACTGTCATCCAGGTGAATACCGCTGACATCTATATATGTGACCTGAACAGAAGGTTGTCACAAACCGGATACTCTGTGTCTAGACAGACCATAAGAATCAGTAGAAATATGTTTCTTTAGAATTATGAGCAGCTTACATATACTGTACGTTTGTTCACATTCAGTGCAATTTAAATATCTCAGTAATAATAAAAACTGTACTAAACAAATTAGGCCCCTTAATAGGAAAAAAACTGAGTATGGTAATATAGAAATTTTCATAAATCCAAAATTATTTCTATATGTCATTTATATATATATATATATATATATATATATATATATATATATATATATATATACATATATATATATATATATATATATATATATATATATACATATATATATATATATATATATATATATATATATATATATATAACTTGTAAAAGTGTTTCTATTAATGTGTTTCTATTACTTTTTAAAATTGTTTCATTGACATCTTTCATGAAGGATTCAGATAAGTTCATTTCTATTTTTGTTACTATTATTCAATATTTTTATTAAAGACATATATTTGTGCAATGCCATTTCAAAGCTCCTTCGTTTGTATATAGGAGCATTAGTGGAATTTTTAAATATTTTTTGTGCGGCGTATTATATATTCTTGAAATTTGTTCATCAAACCATCAATTTGACATACGTCTGAAATATTTTTCCGTGTTCGACAAAGTGACGATTCTCAGCCGCCATATCGTATGGACTGTATCGTCTCCTACATAAGCTGATTGTAACGATCCAAAACGGAGTAACATCTAGACATACCCGCATACATATATACATCGACAATACCCTAAATACACAATACCCTCTTTGGCATGTTGCAGTTATATTTATTTGAATAACAAAAAAAGAATGCCATTTTATAGCCGCAGACATCAGCAATGGCAACAATAAATTCATCGTCGCTCAGAAAAAGTGTTAACATAAAATTGAAGAGTTTTACTTAAACGAAATATGTTGATGGTTTTATATCGCATTTCGTTTTAGACGTTGTTGTCTGTGTAGGACATTTCGCATCCCGCACCTACGACAAGTTTTAAATATAGCGTCAGGAACATTGAAAAAGGAAGACAAAAATTATATTTCTCAGCTTATAGTTAATGGGTTGAGCTGAAACAAACATTCAATTATGTTTCTATGTTCGCTCCTACTCCTACATTGTTTGGTCAGCTCCGATTTTAGAACCGACTTAAGAGTATAGTTTTTTGAGTCGCCCCAACATATTTACTCGAATATATCTGGCAAAGAAATTTTGCAGCACCTCTGGCAATTTGTAAATAACAAAATTTGTTGTTCGATTCTGGAATTATGACAAAATATATATAAATGATGACTTGCTGGTACATCAATGAAAAGGCTATTATTACTTTACGTTAAATTCAACTTAAAGTATATTTGTATATAGGAACTTCCAGACAGTTTCTCCTTGTGAAAAACTTAATTAAAATAATTAAAAAAGCTTTACAACATTAACTAAAATAGTAAACTCTACACTCCTACAACCACAAAAGCAGTTTCAAGATTAATCGAATGCTTTTTGCAAATCACAGAGCATTCATTTATTATTACAGTGAATGAGCATACAATGAACATAGCACTTTTTTGTTTCCTGCGCTGAATTCGTTCAGCGTGACGACACTTGTACTGCCTTAATGTTTGCAGCGGAAGCGAACTATGTATATTATCTTCAAATCACTTCAGGACCGATCAATAATAAAACTAAATAGCGATTGAATGGCTACGTGCCAAGGCGTGTTGGCAACTTGAAATGGGAAACGGAAGTACGTGAAACTAACAATAAAATGAAAGGCGTAATTTAAGTAATGGTATCTTGCACATTTAAACATTCCATATACATGTAGGTGACCTAATATTTTTAGGGAATTACGTTTTACGTAATTTTACGTACTTTCGCATCACTCACAATAAAGAAATAATCAGCAGAGATCGGAAGATAAAATATAAATTGAAATTGAGTCTGAGAGGGAACACATTTATAACAAAATGTTTCAATGTCGCTCACGTTGTACACACAAAGGTAGATTTTAACATCAAAGGTTAACTTGAGCTCGTTATCGAATCAGTCAGTTTATATAGGATCGAGGCCGAATTTTGTGAGCTCATTATAATGTTAATCTTGGTAAAGATCAAGTCAATATAAATTTTCTTTATTAACGGTAGTGTAAAATTAGTCGGCACAAGCTACCATCAGAAAATATTGTATACTTGTACATTTTATAATGTACTAAAACCTAATCGGATAATATTTACGAATAAACTAAAAGTTTTAAATTTTACTTAATCATTTTGGTATCATACGAAGTCTGTCTCTTTTCTATTACTAAACCTATGACTGATTTGTTACGAAAAACGTATGCAACTTTGTTAATTCAGCAACAAATGAAGAATTCATAAAGAACAAATTTAGCACTTGCCTACCGTCTTTTACTCGTTATTAACTTCATAATCTTAGTCTCTGTAGTCCGTCACTTCTGGTCGTCAACGCTGGTCTCACATCCAGCGTTTCGACACTACGAATCGCAGTCTAAAAAATTGATTTAATGATTTTGATTTGACATTAAAATGTACTAAAATGCTATATCTTAATGTATAAATACAGATATTGATAAATATCTTATAGACTTTTTCTTCTTTATTCGAATATGTATACTTTGCATATTACACAATTTTTTTCAAATAAACTTTTGATTTATTTATGAATAAACATGAAGTTAAGGTATAAACATAAGCACACACGTTGCTTGCGCTACGCTACACCGACCCTACTTGTGCTACACCACACAGACCCTAATCGCGCTACGTCACACCGACACCCTGGGTAAAACCATCATAGTGAATTTTATCTTTATACGATCGCCTTTACTTATTTCACTTTTAATTACTTTTTATGTAAAAAGCAATTGCAACGCGCTTTAATTCCGGCAATGGACGCCCACAGTCGATAATCTTCAGTTCTAGAAAGTGACTATAACTAAAACTATACGAGTAGTGTATGTTCCTTTATTGTGTTACTAAATATTTATGAACTATTATTATCATTTTATAATCGACATAATATTTGCGATAAACGTTCATACACATTTTAAATAAATTAATTTTGCAATACTATATTTGAAAACCCACTTGACATTTAAAAAGCAAACAAAATATAATGTAACTCCAAATACACAAGTAGGGAGCGCGGCTGAATACCGGTAACGAGATCATTGGTAATATTATTTTTATTAAATAATTTAATTGGTTTTACTAAGTTTTAATAATTTGTTTTAAAATTTTGCTTCAAATATAACTATGAATTACTTTAAATTTGATAAAATCAATTGCATTAGAGTTAAAATATTTACTTATTCATTAAACAGTGGAAGGCCTCGTCTTAACTACGCTTAAATTACTTTATAATGTTCACATTCATTTAATGTTCACATAATGTTAAAAAAATAATTTCTCAATTATTTCCCATTTATTACATTACTTAACTAAAAATAATTTAACTAGCACATATGATTTCATTTGGTGAACAATCAAAATTCAATTAGATTATTGCGGGTATATTATTTTTTGCTAAGATTACGAGAAAGTCAAAAAAATAAACGATATCATAGCATTTCATCCATGCTCCCTTGTACTTGAGAAGAAAATTATATTGAGCATGAATGTGTGTGAGTTTGGGGAAAATAGTCCTTTAGAAAATAGACTTGCCTCATTTGAATAAAGTTTTCTCTTTTTTCCTGATCTCGATAAAAGGGTAAATTATACATAAGTTAAAAAAAAGGAGGAAACCAAAAACACGGTGAACGGAAAACGAGGCGAGGTTGGAAAGCATTCTGAGCAATCACCGGCAGTGACAGATAAACGACACGTCCATCGTAACCACTGTTGACGTCTATCAATTATGGGTAACTTGATTGAATGGTTTTAACATAAACATTTATATAGAGAACTCTTGCTATCGATGGAACCGAAATGTCATATTTAATAGTAACCTCTATTTTTAGACAAATATATCCAGTTTCCATAGAACATTTTTTTTTCTTTTGTACTAAAAGTGAATACGTAACTTGGTACATTTTTATTTTATGTATATTTAGTAAACAGATGACAAACTCAATTAACATCATACTGATTTTAAAGAAATAAAAATTAACTGATGAGGAGTACGTACCCCAAAGCGAAGTTTGCATTCTTCAATAATATAATTCAACATTAACACCATTTTCTGCATTGATCTAAGCACTCGCTACAAATCCGGCTCGATTTAAATCAGAATAATCTATAAGTAAATAGCGATTATTAGTTGTAGGATGATGAAACAATTTTCAAAAGTAATTCCAAATGTAAAACACTAAAATTGATGTAATGATCTATGAATATAAATTATGGGTACCAAAAGCGAATTATTTAAAATGAAGTAAAACTTTTGGATTAAATAACCAAACTTTTTCAGAAAATGTTGCTCAATATAATTTCGTCGAATACATTATATGATTGATATAAATAATTTCCATCCGCAACGACAGTCGATGCATTAATAAATCTATATCGATCATCGTCATCTGTACTCGTGTTGGGAAAAATCTTTGACGAGCGATGACTTCAAATGTTTCGTTCGAATAATATGGAATGTATTCTTATTTTTTGTAACTTCCTCCCTAACTACGCTTGAAGAGTAATCAGAAGGCTGTAGTGGGTTTGGATTTTTACATGTACGTGTAGAAAAGTGGTATCGACTCCGCACTGACACTCTTCAATCACTTTAGGACTCGTGGAGTTGTTGCTTTAAATTGATCGATGGGCACATGGAATATGTGTTCATCAATCAATTACGATACATGTTCTTGTCACTTACTTCCTAAATCTTAGGTTTTGTTTTCTTATATCTTTGTAAACTCGATACTGTCTTCTTTACGTAACCCGAGGTGCTTTGCCAAAAGTGATTTAGACATTAATTAAAACTATGTAATTTGTTTAAATGGCGTATTACGAATTTTGATTTCCTACAGAAAAGCAATAATCTTATTAATTGTTTAACAAACAACAAATCATACATCTAACATCGGACCATAGCGATGAACAATTTAAAAAAAATGCATGAATTATATCTAATGAATTATTCATAAGTGAAATAATTTTGTACATCGACTCATCGACCATATTAGCGATCCGATGCCATATTAGCGATCACTGATAAAGATCCGCAATCTAGCATCTCAATAAGAAATTTATTATATAACCCTAATACAATTTTTAAAAGAAGCAATTATAGTGTTAATTATTTAGCAAACAACGTATCAGACATCTAATGTCGGAACATAACGATGAACAATTTAAAAAGTTGCGTGAACTATAACTAATGCATTATTCATATGCGAAATAATTTTGTACATCGTCTCGTCTACAAAATTATTACATATCTGATAAATGTTCGCAAACCAGCATTTGAATAACAGATTTTTTATATATTCCTAACAAAATTTAAGAAGAAATTTAAACAGTGTTATCCGAAAATGTTATTTTTCGCATAAAAATAAATTAATTTTATGCAGCTCACCGTTAGATTTTGATTAGAGAAACCAGAGGTTTAGTTAACGTACATCACAATTTAGTTGGAAGTAGAATAACAAATGAAAATATTTTAAAATTATTGATATAATATGGGAAGCACCTATAGCTTTTACAACTGGCAAAATTTTGTTTTTGAATTTTCCATTGCAGGTAGAGCGATCGAGGGGCGTGGATCAATGGATAATCTATGTGGATAGTAAAGGAGCGTTAATAGCAGACTCGAAGCTGAAATCTTTTTAATGCCCATCTTCCAACTACATACATACCTACATGTACATAAATACATGTGTGTGTATATATATATATATTTATATATATATATATATATATATATATATATATATATACAAAATGAAGAAAACCAGCCAAGTGCGTATATTTTTGTATATTTCTCGTCAAATTGGTAATGTAAAGTAACCGTAATGAAGTTTATTATTTTACAATTTTTTCAAACATTTTAACAAATATGAATTGAGAACTCCATATGAAATAAATTAAATTTCATTGTTGTTTGCTTAAAACAAATTTCTTCCGCAAAAAACTGTCGAAATGAGATGTATCATAGTGAAATTATGAGAGGCGGAAGCAAGGCGGACGCCATCCCAATAATATCACTGGATGATGAACTAATGTCACATTCACTTTTTTTATTTTTTTTCAGTCTGTAACGCGGTTAGATGAGAAAATTTCATTTATAATGAGATTTTTAGTATATTATGCAAATTTATTTTTCCCCCTCGAACGTATAAAAAGCGATTAACATAAAATGGTTCCTTTTTGTCCGGTAAAAACTGGGACGGATAGCTAGTTGATATAATAAATTGGAAGCTACTGGAAGTAATGTAAAATGGTTAAGTAAACGAGTCGTTTTCATTTTACAACAAACCAGTTACCGGTGAAACCGCTACCTCCCGGTGAGGTGTTAGTAGTTCCTAAAGATGATTACATTACATACGTACTATGTTGCTTTATCCTGGTTCGCATTATGCTGATCGTGTGCGATGTTTCGCTACTCTCGGTTACAAGGTAGAGGAGAGTAGCGAAATGTCTTAGGTGTGCCCGATCTCTTCACTATCAGGATGAAGAGCGAAGAGAAATTTCTAGGTTTCATTTTATCTTTATAATTGTTCGTAAGCCTTTGATATTAAAATATAATAAGCAAACTGTAGATACTCTGTTTAATAAATGTTCACTTCTAAAAAAAAGTGTTTCTCTACGGAAAAGAGTAGAGAAACCTAAATTATTCGATCTACAGCATCTAGCAAAAAAAAAGTCTCGATTAAAGTGCCCTCCAATCACCAAAAGACCTGCACGTGTTTCGAGATCTACTTCTTCTGAAGTAAGAACTCGCGAATCATTACTTTATATTTTCTGTATATTTCCCTCTGAGCGCTTCGAGTTGTACCCACGAGAGCAATCAAGACGAAATGTACCGGAATACACTATTAGCCTCACTTATAAGAAAAGTAAATTTTTACATCTGCGGAAACTCCCTCTGTATTCACGAAGCTCAAAAAACTCGGAAAATGGACTGGCACTACAGAGCTAAGTGAAAGCGGTGCTTAATGTCTTGTTATGGGATGGAATACGATCATTATTACACTATTGAGTTGATATTACGCTCATCGTCGGATATATGTACGCGTGTCTCTTAGATGTAAGTATGATAACCATATTGTTATATAGACGCCTTCGTACTACTTTCACTCTAAACAGAATAAGCAATAGTTATGTGAAATGTAGAATACTTCCGTCTAGTCTAATTGCGTCTAATTGCTTCACTTCATTTTCTTACCCGCTTAAAATAATTACGTTCCAACATTTTGTATCCAAAATTATAAAGTATTCCTATCTTTAGTTTTACAAGCGAGTTCAAATCGTCAAGGTCATGATGATTTTTCTTATTAAAGTTAATTTGAAACTAAAGTTTTAGTAAGTTTTATTGATATGTTCTTTACTTTTTTCTTTGATTATAGTGTAAAATTTTAATGCATGAATTCCCATGTCGTTATAAGATGAAAGACAATCTTCAAATTAGTTATGAGACAAATGGAAATAAAGAGTGTCGCCCGAGACACTTTGTGGCGGAGGTACGAATGTCAATTGTTTCTCTCTAAACTGTCCCACCTTCACTAATATCGGAGAGATATTTGATATTCGAGAAAAAATGTGATGTCATCAATATATTTGAACTTTTCGAAGTCGACGTTTAATCTTCATTGCAAAGTTTGAAGCGATTCATAACAATAGAAATTTAAATTCTCTGAATGCTTAGAGGAGACATCTGCTGAATATTCTTTCAGATTATTATAAAAAAAACTATTTGAGTCGAATATGAATGGTATGTAACAGAAGGGTAGTCAATAACTTAAAAAAAAACAATCGGAGCAAGTTTTATCTACTCGTAAAAAGATGAGTTTAGACATCGAACACAAAAAGTTAATATTATTCAAATAATAAGAATAAAACTCATCCATTTTAATTTTTCGTCACTATTACGTACTCTTTTTTATTAGCAATGTAAATTAAAAATCTACATTTATTCATGAAACTACGTTTAAAATAAGCTATGGAACCTGACCAAGCAACCTTTAAGCTCTTGTTTTTAGATTATTTGATTATTTTAAATTGTGAAGAATTTTTCTCTCTGCAGTGAAGTGTGTGTTAGTTTTTGTATATCTATCCTCAAATTGGTAATATAAATTAACCGAAATGAAGTCAATTTATTTTTTTTTTATAATTTTTTCAAACATTTCATCAAATATTAATTTGGACCTCCATATAAAATATCTGAAATTTTATTGTTGCTTGCTTAAAACAAAATTTCTTCGCAAAAAAACTATAGAAACTGGAAGTATGATGGTGAAACTATGACAGACGGAGGTGTGAACGGTTATGACGAATTTATAAGGGTTCCTGGCTTTTACTACACGATCCCAATAATATCATTGGATGAAAAACTAATATAATATTAACTTCTTTGTTTTTTAAAATATTTTTTTTTCATTCTGTAACGTGGTTAGATGAGAAAATTTGTAATGAAATTTTCAGTTTATTGTACGACTTATTTTCACAAGCATTCGAGTCATTATTGTTAATGATAAAAAGTAAGAAAAAATTATACTTTTTGATTTTTTTTGTTAACTCATTTGTTTTACTTTTTCTTATTTAGAATAACTTGACGAAACGTCATATCGACACTGAATGACCAGCTGAAGTTATTAGTGATTATTAATTTGGGAGGAGGTTTTTCTGAAAGTTTCTAAAGTTTTATTTCCCTGCATGAGATACGATTTTATGGAACAAATGTATTGCAGATGTTTTATGATTATAAACTATATATTTTTAAATTTAAATATTATAATTATTATCATTCGCTATATTGAACGTGGCAATAAATAAATCACTCCCATATAGCCTATTTTGTATGCAACACATGAACCAAAAGGTGAAAATGTAATTCTGATTTAATGGTGAGGCGATTCTACTTCTTTTTTATTGAGGGTATATTACATGCGTTTTCCCAATTATTTATGAAAAGCGACAATTTTGTTTTCTTTTTTTCAACAAGATCTGAAGATTTACTTGAAAGATTTTAAAACTTTTTTTTAATTCTTCGCATCATACTTTTCATGTATTACATAGGCTATAATTTATTTTCCAGTGATTAACAATATATGTGAGTCTTACCAGTATATGGGCGTGAGGAATGCAGGTCTTTGGTTTCTAAATTATGAAACAAAATGGTAATAGATCGAATTATTTGACTCTGTTTGTCGCGCGTATATAACACTATTTTTACTATGTAGTTTTCCAGTGCAGATGCTCCCGTATTTACATTGGTGAATCATCTTCAGTTATTGCAGTATCCCAAGATTCGT
The DNA here is from genome assembly GCA_039881145.1 of Druceiella hillmani. Lineage (NCBI taxonomy): Eukaryota > Metazoa > Arthropoda > Insecta > Lepidoptera > Hepialidae > Druceiella > Druceiella hillmani. The sequence continues at coordinate 2,434,284 of JAYKKI010000091.1, forward strand.
ATACTTAAATATTAATTTATTAAATTAATGTAATGTATTGCTCGATTCTCTTGTATATGACTTCTGTAAATAGCAATGTCGGTCCCTGCAGCTGAAATTTTGCCACAGACGCTAAGAGACCGTTTAAACCGAGAAAATTTAGGACTTTGGATATTTAGCGAAACAAAAGTCATTAAAACAATAAATAAGCTATTTAACTTTAACCTTTTAAAAACATTATTAATGCAATAAACGAACAATGTACAAAATATGATAATAAGAGACGACGAACCTTTATTATCAGAAAAGCAATGGTAAATTTTTCTTAGGTCGTTCATTTGTGGCGTGTTGGAAAAATAATATTATAAAGATTTCCCAAATTGTACACATTTATTTAAAATTTCACGAAAATATTTCAGCAAAGTCGCCAGAATTTAATTAATGTCACTAATTTCATTACACTGATAAAAGTTTTATACATTTTTGTATATTTTTATTTTATATCTTATGTATTATTTCACACAATACAATATTAAACGCAATATATTTGCTTGTGAGAATAATATTCGTAACTTTTACAGATACCTTAGTAATTTAAATAAAGTGCCGAAAGGATAAGAATAACCCACGAATTTATTAAAATATGGAAAATATCAAATTGTAATAGAAAGTGTATTTTTAAATAAAATACATTGATTGATTTAATAAAATGATTTGTTTCATAAGCCTATATACATTCTAGTCAAATAAAAGTTGTCTACCTAATTTGCAAGATCTTAAAAACTTTTCTTCCATTTTTTTTAGATCATTTTGTAACCAGGATTATGTTTTCCATGGAGTACGTGTACCCGGATTTCGTAACATAATTCCTGCCAGTTTAGTTTTTCACCTACTATCCGAATCTGTTTCTAGCTTCTAAGAAAGTTACTAAGTATTCCAATTACTGTGATGAACATATGAGAGCGGTATTTCACAAAACAAAACTTTTCTTACTCCAGGACCGACAGTCTTGTAGATACTAAAGATACTAAAGATTCCCACGAAAATACTGAAGATGCTCCCAATAAAAAAGAAAAGGGCGGCAATAACTTTAGAGCTTCTAAGAGAAAACTTTCGTCTTTTATGTCGATTCAGGAAAACGCGAGTCTTCGCTTAGAAGTATACAAACAATTGTTAATAATTTAATATAATCAAGTAATCTAAAAACAAAAGCTTATAAGGAAGCAAGTTCCATAGGTTATTTTAAACGTAGTTTCATGAATAAATATATATTTTTAATTTACATTGCTAATAAAAAAGAGTACGTAATAGTGACGAAAAATTAAAATGGATGAGTTTTATTCTTTATTATTGGAATAATACTAACTTTATGTATTCGATGTCTAACTAATCATTTTACGAGTAGACAGAACTTGCTCCGATTGATTTTTTTAAGTTATTGACTACTTTTTTGCTGTATACCATTCATATACGACTCAAATAGTTTTTTTATAATATGCAGCAGATGTCTCCTCTAAGCATTCAGAGAATTTAAATCTATTGTTATGAATCGCTTCAAACTTTGCAATGAAGATTAAACGTCGACTTCGAAAAGTTCAAATATATTGATGACATCACATTTTTTCTCGAATATCAAATATCTCTCCGATATTAGTGAAGGTGGGACAGTTTAGAGAGAAACAATTGACATTCGTACCTCCGCCACAAAGTGTCTCGGGCGACACTCTTTATTTCCATTTGTCTCATAACTAATTTGAAGATTGTCTTTCATCTTATAACGACATGGGAATTCATGCATTAAAATTTTACACTATAATCAAAGAAAAAAGTAAAGAACATATCAATAAAACTTACTAAAACTTTAGTTTCAAATTAACTTTAATAAGAAAAATCATCATGACCTTGACGATTTGAACTCGCTTGTAAAACTAAAGATAGGAATACTTTATAATTTTGGATACAAAATGTTGGAACGTAATTATTTTAAGCGGGTAAGAAAACGAAGCGAAGCAATTAGACGCAATTAGACTAGACGGAAGTATTCTACATTTCACATAACTATTGCTTATTCTGTTTAGAGTGAAAGTAGTACGAAGGCTTCTATATAATAATATGGTTATTATACTTACATCTAAGACACGCGTACATATATCCGACGATGAGCGTAATATCAACTCAATAGTGTAATAATGATCGTATTCCATCCCATAACAAGACATTAAGCACCGCTTTCACTTAGCTCTGTAGTATCAGTCCATTTTCCGAGTTTTTTGAGCTTCGTGAATACAGAGGAAGTTTACGCAGATATAAAAAGTTACTTTTCTTATAAGTGAGGCTAATAGTGTATTCCGGTACATTTCGTCTTGATTGCTCTCGTGGGTGCAACTCGAAGCGATCAGAGGGAAATATACAGAAAATATAAAGTAATGATTGGCGAGTTCTTACTTCAGAAGAAGTAGATCTCGAAACACGTGCAGGTCTTTTGGTGATTGGAGGGCACTTTAATTGAGACTTTTTTTTGCTAGATGCTGTAGATCGAATAATTTAGGTTTCTCTACTCTTTTCCGTAGAGAAACACTTTTTTTTAGAAGTGAACATTTATTAAACAGAGTATCTACAGTTTGCTTATTATATTTTAATATCAAAGGCTTACGAACAATTATAAAGATAAAATGAAACCTAGAAATTTCTCTTCGCTCTTCATCCTGATAGTGAAGAGATCGGGCACACCTAAGACATTTCGCTACTCTCCTCTACCTTGTAACCGAGAGTAGCGAAACATCGCACACGATCAGCATAATGCGAACCAGGATAAAGCAACATAGTACGTATGTAATGTAATCATCTTTAGGAACTACTAACACCTCACCGGGAGGTAGCGGTTTCACCGGTAACTGGTTTGTTGTAAAATGAAAACGACTCGTTTACTTAATCATTTTACATTACTTCCAGTAGCTTCCAATTTATTATATCAACTAGCTATCCGTCCCAGTTTTTCCGGACAACAAGGAACCATTTTATGTTAATCGCTGTTTATACGTACGAGGGGAGATTCAAAATTCCGCAGAACAGAAAGGTTGCAAGTTAAAAAAAATAATGAAACTATTTTTCTTTTCAATATAATCTCCCTTAAGCTCAATACATTTATTAGATCTTGAAATTAATTTTTCTTAACCATAAAAAAAATATTTTTTCTTTGCTCTGAAGATGAGTTGAAATTTCCTCTTTCCCCTCACTGTCATCCCTATATTTTCTTCCTAGGAGCTCTTTTTTTAGGTTAGGAAACGAATAAAGCAGGTCCGAGAGTAAGAGATCGGTCAGAACGAATAAGCTAGATCGGGATAGGGTGGGTGAATGAGCGATTCGATGCTGAGTTTCTGAATAGCATCCATTGCAACTTTGCTTTCGTGAACCGGCGAAATGTTTTCTTATCCAGGCCTCTTTTCCTTGATAACTTCCTTTAGTTTATCTAATATAGTAGTGTTGTATTATTCTGTGATAGTGGTACCTTTTCCTTTATAGCTGATTAATGACATTCCTTTATAATCCCAAAAAAAGAGTTGTTCTCAATTTTCCAGTCGATTTCGGGACCTTAAATTTCTTAGAGGGTAGAATGCCCTTTTTGTGCCATTGCATCGACTCTTGCTTGGTCTCAGGCTCAAAGTGATAAGTACAATTTTCATCTCTAGTTATAATTTTCTTCAAAGTCGGCGTATTTTCGTCAGCATACAGCTTCAAAAACTCCGTAGACGTCTCGATTCGTTGTTGCTATTGCGGCGGCGTAAGCATTCTCGGGACCCGTTTTGCACTAACTTTAGTCATGCCAAGATGATCATGTAGAATTTGACGTGGTGGCGTCAATCGGTCGTCTTGGGTGGTGGTCATCTTCAATCGAGTCTACCTTGTTTAGACCATTCCACTTATAAACCAGATCGTTACCTTTTACTAGGGTAACGATCTTTGTAAACAACTTCTTTTTCACTCAAGATGGTGTGAAGAGTTTTTCCTTGCTTGATGAGGAATTTAATCACAGAACGTAGCATGATTTGCTCCATTCACTTCAGGGTTTACTTCTTTACGGGATTATTATTAATTAACGAATGACGTTAGTGACATGCCATTTGATTTAAATAACTTTAATGAGTTCCCAATTACTATGACAGTAAAAAAGAATGTACCACCCCACCCTTCCTCTTCATTCTGCGGACTTGTGGACCTCCCTTCGCATGTAATAATGATTTACGGTTGATTTATTAACGGTTTAGTTATTTATTTTGTGTTTTATTATAGAAGTCTCGGAATATAGAAACGCTTATTACCAACAAAATGTATAATAATCCACATTGATGCTATTTTCGTGTATAATATTTTAAACTTTATTTTGATGCAGCCATAACCGTTTAACTTCTTTAACTAAGTATATTGACATGTTTCAATTGTAATAACCAGTAATATCCTTATATGATCCAATATTAATGCATAGTTTTTTCTATACAATATCTTGTAAAATTATTATAATGTAGTTATATTAATCTAAATTTTTAACTCAAAAATGCACCCTAAACACTGCGAATATCTTCACTTAAATATATACTGCTTCGTTATCGAAGCGTTTAGAAAATACACCGCACACCGCGTGCCATCAGGACACATTGGACGCGTGCCACCAGGACACATTGAACTCCGCTCCGGCGAAAGTTTATAATAAGCCGTTTTTTTACCAAACCCTAAAAAGAAACAATTAAAATTTTCTCATTTATAAAATTAGTATGGCTACTTGGAAAGCTTCATGAATTATCCGCACTGACGAATTTCGAAAAGTTATTAAACGTTTTTAATTATCACACGTTAACCCGAAGCACAAAACATCTATGTTTTAGCCTATCTCTCGATTCGACAAATGTCGTTTGTTTCCTGAAAGGACTTTCTAACCATAAACATATTTATCAATGAAAGTAAAGGCATCTTTAAGTAATGATTTGAACGCATGCGCACAGTGTGGAACTACGTAGTTCTTTTGTAATGAAACATCTAATGGCGCCTTTTGACGGGAGTCATATTATTCTGATGGCACGTCGCGATCTGCCATTCGGTCAGCTTCGCGTCTTGTCGGCTCTTTCCGACTTAATTCAGTTAACTTCGTATCTTATGGGCTAATAAAATTACAAAATTAAAAGTATATTTTCAATAGATTGTTCAGAAATATTTTAGTGATAAACTATTTCAAAATAATATAATAAAATAAATATTTTATTATTAACAACTCTCTGAATATTCTCAACTCGTTCAATATAAAAAAAAATTAAAAGTTTCCCACCACGCGTCCCATGACGGCTCATATTTTTTTTTCATTATAACAGACATTTCATAAATACCATGATATCACGTTATCAGTCTACGATGAATAGTTTCAAAGTAAAAGTCGAAAATTCGCACCAACATGTTAATCACGACATTATGAAAAAAATATTACTTCATCAGACATATAGTACAAGACAAAATTCATTAATGCGCAGAAAAAGCTTTTACCTTAGAAGATTAGTTACTTAATTACAACAAATTTCAGTAAACACTACAAAATATCAAATATTATAGTCGATATTTATAAAACTATGTGCATATTCTGGAACATTTTATGCTAACACTGAAGAGAAACGGAGAGGAAAGATGTTGCGCATGTCAAACAGACTGCTGCATATGAACGATAGGTTACCGCTGATAAGGTACGATAGGTTACCCTACCGCTGACTGAATTAAGATGACTTTTATTGCATTTAAAATTAACGTACAATATTTTATAGACTACCTGAGTAATAAATGCATGTATATTTGTTTGTACTAGTGAAACGTTAAAACGGCTGACATACGGAACGGTTAGACATACGGAAGCTTTGTCCAAGGTGGACACTCGATTATTTGATAGGTGCCCAAAACGTTGTTGCGTTGATTGGTGTTGCGAAATATTAGAATAATTTGGTAAAAGTCATTGTATTAACTTGAAACTAAAAAAAATATTATTTTTATTAACCTTTGTTTAGTATTAAAATATGAGAAGTGTAGCCTGAGTTAATAAGTAATTCAGGGAGTTAAATTACTATTACAATTGTACGGAGAGATTTGTAAAGTTAAACTCGGATTCGTTAAGTAGAATAATAATTGCGTGTATTCATACAAAAAAATGTTTAACACCTAACAATACATAAGAATATACAAACGGAGATAAAAAATAGTAAAACCATAGTGTAGAATTACATCATTCATTATATATATATATATATATATATATATATATATATATATATATATATATATGTGTGAAACTAATAATATAGTATATTATTGAAACTATTATTAAAAAACCATTAGTGAAATGTCTTCATACGAATCCCATTTTTCCACGGAAAGTAAGTAATGTTAATGATAATTATACAATATTTAACCGCTCAATCAATTTTTATGATGAATAAATATTCACTGGAATTATGTCACCGCTATACATTGGAATTTCAAAACATTTATAAATAGCTGCATACATTATAAAATTACTTTCGTTATTAAACGTATAGGGGTAATATTTCCGTATTGTAAAAAAATAAATTAATAAATAAACAAGTACATTTTCACAGTGCTTGTCGAGAAATCGTGCGAAGAGGCAGATCATAAAATTCACGGGATATATCAATTAGATTTCTTTTTTTGGCGGAGGCTCAAAAAGCAAAGAAGTTTTTGTTTTTATTTAAACTATTATTCCTAGTATTCGATAGACGTTCTAAAGCAAATTTTGTTTGGGCGATTGCTGCTCTTGAATTTATATACTGCTCAAGTTAATATCAATAAAATTTTACTTGGAAAAATAAGTTAATTTTACCCCCAAAAAAGACATTAAGTGTCATTTACACTAAGCACGTATCCACTAGATCCGCATTCCATGTTTTTCTGGACTTGATAACGAGAACAGTGTAACTTCCTGTTGATTTTTTCACTATCGATAATTTATTTTTACACACTACACGTTTGGAGCAAATGGTTATTGAATGATATCATTCAATCGGTGATACCCATATTATATGCAATACCATTTTTTCTGAAACACTCGATGGAACTCCGTTTTCAACTAAGCAGGTACACTAAGGGGGCTTACTCTCATGTTCACTTTTATATTGCAAAAACAAAACAATATCGCGAAGAGGAAAAATGCCACCCGCCGAAATAGAAAGGGATTTCGAATATAAATAATTGTTCATGACGGCGGCAGCTGAACGACCTAAAAAAAAATGAAGTCGGTTAAACGGTATCCTCTTTTTCAATAAAGACAATCAAAACTGGATTCATAAGGCCTTGACCAGCAAAATATTAGATTAATATAACGGCATCTAAAACTTGGAAATACAAAAGTAAATAGAATTTGTTTAGGTAAGTACGCATCTCGTTTCGATAGGGTTGCAAAAAAATTAGAAAGTAACTAGATACATAACTTTTTTAAGTTACATTTTGTGTATTACAATAACAATAATACACAAAATGAAATGCAGAAATTAGTTTCAAATTTACCTAAGTTTCGCTCGGCGGTGTAATGAGCAAGAACTAATTATCCAAACTCGTTAACTTACACTGTAGTACGCGTCAGTCAGGAATAGTGAGTGCGAGTCATTACTAGTTGACTGTGTGGTGGTTTGCGTATCATTTTATTAAAATTGTCCTCCAATCTAGTAATTAACGAGAATTTAAAAGCACAAGTCAATCGTAAAATAATTAAGTTCAGTAACGAGTCATTGTGAAACGAATTTTATTCTGGGAAATAAAATATTAGTGTTGATATTTTTTTATTTATCCAGCCAGAAAAGTGGTTGTCATTTGTATTATAATTATTATATAATTAAAATTATTTTTTCATTGCCATATTAATACCTAAATAATTAATTTATGATGACCGATATATGTGCAATAAAGGATTTGCACATTAAACATAAATCTAGACTATATGCGGTTTGCCACCTGATGCTCAGTATTTCGGCCACTTATCATGTAGGAAAATCGACAATTTGGAGAGACTTATAATAATCGGCAAAGTCGAAGGCAAATACCATGGGACCGAAACCTTCAGCAATGCTCTGTTCAGGTGTTAGAAGAGCTGGATTTGTTAATAAGTGCGACACTACTACTATTTTTTTTCTATAAATAAGGTATGAAATGAAAATTGGTGTGGTGATTGTAAAAATAGTCTCGATATATTTATTTCATATTATTGCGAAAAAAAACATAAATGAAATGTTTAAGAGATCAAAAGATATACTCGGAACGAATACGAGCTCCTACTTCGAAACATTTGAGCCAACAAAGTCACTTCAAAGAGTTGATACATTTGTCACAGCTCTTACAATATATATTTTTCATAACTCTTTTTCACCAGTTTCGCTAGAGGTTCCGCAACTCAAAACATATAAACGGAACATTTACTGTACCTACACATTATGAAATGCAATCCTAATAACTTTTGAACCATTTGACGTAGATTTTTTCAACACAGTACGTTCTTTGTACGATCAGCTCATTATCCTCTGTACATTTTATAAATTATCTGATCATATAAATAAAATATATAATTATTGTTTATTTATTCAATTATTAAAAAAAAATTCAATTATTAAAAAATTAAGCTGATTTAATAATATAATTAATTATTATATTATTAAATCAGCTTAATTTTTTATTTATAATTAATTACAAATAAAAATTATTCACTTAGAAACTTTAGGAACTTTTTTCAAATCTCTGACCCATTTTAAACATTAAATGAATTGTATATACCTTTAAAAGTTAGTCATATGCAGTAGAGAGCTAACATCGACAATCATCACTAACTACCACTGCTAGATATAGGTCTCCCCAAACGCGCTTATCATATCCATAATTAGCACGGTGGGCAAGCGGCTTGGCGATCACCGTACGAGTACGTATCTCCTCACACCAATGGGACTGCTGCCCGTCACTGGTCTGTGGAAATTTAGCTACGCAATAACAAAAAATTTACTTTCCATAAATGGAAGACCAAATTAGTAGCGGTTCTAAAAGACATAAATAGTAAGATTCCTTATCTATTTCGGAACATCCAAAAAATATCGATTACTAATAAAGAAAATATATATTTAAAATTCTGAAAAAATTAAAAAAATTTCGATCATATTAAAATTAGAGCAGAGTTAAAACATTCCGAAAAGAGTTTTCATTTAAAAAAAAAATTTAAAAAATATTCACACTAAGTCTTCTATCAACAAATATTAAATGGAGTAGCAGTCCCCATATCGGTCTTCTCTTCTGTAAATCGGAACAATGGTAGGTAATTAGCTAGATGCATATTATATATTAACAAAAATAGCAATAATGACGTAACGATAATCAGCAAGTAGCGTTATGCTTACAAAAAGTTACTATGACCTAGAAATGAATTCGTTCAAAATTAATTAATAGTGCCCCGAATTTATTATTCTTCATCACACCAACGCTACTGGAAAGAAATTGAGTGTGCTTAGAACCAAATGGTGAAAGTGAAAACAATGCAGTGCACATGCAACTGATATTTCATGTGCACTGCATTGTTTTCACTTTTTATTTTGACTTTGACATTAAAAAATATCATATTACATATGATATATTAATGCATACAAATACGCTCAATTAATTTATAAAAGTTACACAATTATATACAAAATAAACCACATCATAAATAAATACATTTGCGCAAAGAGAAAATATCTTTATTATAGACGTGAACTTTACATAAAGTACACCCCTATCGCAGGGGAGAAGAAGCTGAGAGAGGAAGTGAATATGGTATATATACACATACACATTCATACATACACATGTGTGTACGTGTGTGTGTGTGCAAGCGTGAGTGCGTGCGTGCGTGCGCGCGTGTGTGTTTATGTATATATATTTACAAAGTTATATTTTGGTCAATGACGAAATTTTAAGGAGTAATTAAGCATCGGCCATTAAATCATACATTGAAAAAAATTTAAAAAATAGAAATGTTTAAAACTTTTTTTCGACTGTCCCATAGAAAAACGTATAAAATAGAAATTCTATACAAATTTTCCGCCACACCAATAACGTTTCCAACAAATTCAACGTCACTCTGTATCAGATTTTGAAATTATAATTACATTATCTATTATTCCTTTCTTCACATTTGTACTGAATTTTATTTTATGGTAATTGTCTCTAATTGCATGGGGGTTAGTATAAGCCTAAAAATGATTATTTTGTGTTTGCTCGAAACAAAAATTTGATGAATTTCACTTCGAACAAAGATTAAAATGTGTAAACAAAATTTAATTAAGTACGTCCATATGTAGAAAATGTAGAAAAGTTGAATTCCAATTTTTAAATACACTTTAATGAAATTATCGATTCCAATAAAAACTTAACAACATAGTCATTACGGGTTTAGGAATGAAGTATAAATGAAAAATTCAAATCTTATTTCACAAAGTAAAAATAGGGAATTCTATTAAAATCGAAGATTACGTAAATTAAAGACCTTTTTGAAACGTAACCAATAAATAATAACAATATTTAAATATGTCGTCACTAATTTTTCATTACTCGAAATCTCGCGCGTAACAAAATTTAAGTTACACGCCCGCGGGCAGAATCTATTGAGACTCACGCATTAAACCGTAAGCAGACCGACGCACGAGTGTTAACAGATTCTCAGGTGACGAGCCATTCAGTGTTTTTTTTTCTAAAAATCAAACAGATGCTTCCAATTTCCTTTTTGTTTTTTTTTTGAGTTTAAACCTTAAGAATCAATTGTAACATATAGCGGCCGGTACGAAGTTTTATGTATAGGAAAATAAAAGTTCAGAGCGTACGACAGTTTTATAAGAACTATACTATAGCTCTAATTATGTGTGTACAAAATTTATGTATAAATTTTTACGGGTTTCTTGTGTTATTAAATATATTACAAAATGTTGTTAATCAATTAATATAGTTAGTATTAACTCAGATTTTTATTATTTTCAACATACTGAACAAAACATTAATTCTATCGTAGCTGGTTTTAATTTATAAATAACATATTTGGTAAATTGTTTCCTTTTTAAACGTTAATAATTTCGATTCAAAAATGTACAAGGACGGATATTGAGAAACAATATCGTTATGCAATCTGGTCATTTGAATTATGGGGTTATAAAAAGAGGTATTATTGTTATAAACTTAAAGTACGAATAATCTCTGTAATGGTATACGAGCAATCAACATGCGAATGTATGATTTTATATAAATATACTATTATGATGACAAATTAAATCCTTGTATTTGGATTTTATAGGATCTATACTCTCGTCCAAGATGAAGTCGAAATGAATTAGGTTGATGTACATAATTAATTTGTTTGCACGACTTTAATTTCGTTGATTTTTTAAATAATGTACTTAAGAAACGTGTACTTTATTTGTTTCTTTAGGCAAAAGAAAGTCGACTGTGCCAACTTTGGCTTAATATAAAAGCCAAGCAGAGAAGATAGTTGGTAAAGAAAAGGCAGCAGCGGGTGGCCACCGGCGTGAGAGACGCGATTAGCGACATCCAAATTGACCCCATCGTACCATTAACAGCGCCAAGGCTAATTGTGGAAATCCCACCGAACAATTTTGCCTAGCAATCAATCGAGATAAACAACGTGTGTAATATAAACGACGTAGATAAACAACGTGTGTAATATAAACGAGGTAACTTTATATGTTTAGGTTTTTCATTTTACACAAAAATGGTGGGAATTATTTACTAATGTTGCATTTATTTTGTCAAGCTAACTTATTTTGCTTATTTTGTCAAGCTAAAGTCTATAAGTATACATTATAATTTGGTAAGAGATTGGTAAAACAAATATTCAATAAAATGGTGTATTAACCAATGAAATAAGATTTTCATATTGAAACCCTGTGAAAGAATCGTTTGTATTATCTAGTCCAAACTAATTTAATACACGCTTTTGTTTTAGATATGGGCAAATTGAACCATACATTGCATTTCAATAATATAATTTTAACTTATTCAGCTTCTGTCATCATTTGTACACGAATTCAATTTGTCAGAATACAATATCTTTTTGCAAGTATTTGTTAAATTACCAAATATTAAGAATAAATATGTATTAATAACTTCCTGAATTAAATCAGTCACTGGCTTATATCATCTAGTCCAAACTAATTGAATGCACATTTTATCATTCTGGCTTTATAAGTAAAGGGAACCATGTTGCTAGTCAGATTGAATTTCAGTAATAGAATTTTTGAATTGTAATGATCAAATATCATTATGTGGAAATGTCTGAACCTTAGTAATTAATAATTAATTTTTCGATAAATTGAACATACGTTAATTCAGGTATATTTAACAACAAAAATATAATATACAACAGATTAGGTATTTACTGCAATTAAAATATTAGAAGTAGATGACATATAAACTGCTTGACAATCGTAACCCGGACGTGGCTTAATGCAGTGGTCTCAGTATTTGACTAAATATTAATGTATTAAAATTTAAACGTAAACATTGTTTAAAATTACCGAAAACTTGACTTGAACCTAAACCTATTCAAAATTACTCATCGTAATCATATGATACCGACCGGCGCTTTGACAGCTACCGCATTCCATTAGTTATATACTAAAGTACTTTGTGCTTTGGTGTCATGTAAATAAATGCATATACCATTATTTCCAGACTGCAGACAGACATTTCAATTTAATTTACCCCTTTTATATAATAGAACTGACAGTCTTTGTGGAAATGATATTTATAATTAAATATATTTTTGTACATTTCATTGTATGTTTATTCATTAATATTTATTTGAAATTGCTTTAACATTTTCTTATCAAATTTAGTTATTAAAACAATATAGATCATAAAGTCAATATAGACGATAGTATCATACATTAAATAAATCAAGTATTAATCATATATACTTAATTTATAGCTTCATTTCATTTTTAATCACATATGTATATCTTCTTATGCCTAAATACTTAGCTGAATAAGTCTGCGAACAAAAAAACTTTAAATTGGGTACCATAAAATAACTCGAATATGTCCGTAAAAATTAAACATAAATTAAAAATTAACATAAATTATAGTAGCACAATCGTGACATTTTTTAAATGATCTTTTGCTGAGAATAGATAGTCCGCAATCCATTGCCAATAGAAATTTGTTAATATTTATTGGCCATTCTTTAACTTATATAAATTTGTTTTCAACACAACTAAAGGCCGAGGATTCCCATAACATGTTAAATTGCAAGTAAAAGTATAAAATACATAATTTTATTATTATGGTAAAAATTCATTCCACGTTAAATATGTTTAAATGATTATTATCATTCTTGAATATGTTTAAATGATAGCTTACAAATGTGTGTCACTTTATTATGATAAAAAAGGAAGTCCAAAATGTAGTTGCGACTCGGGAATATATTAACAATTAGATATCCGGCCATGCTTAAAGAATTACAATATATATTTCACAATAAATGATGAGAAAATTTTAAACTCAAAACAATCAATATTGTACGTTACACACGTTTTTAAAGTAAAACCTGGCAAATTTTCTGTGAAACGCTACCACGTTTAAAAGCGCTACACTTAATGATTTAATAATTTAAGGATAATTCTTTAATGATTAATTTATGTAAATGTTGAAATTACATATAAAATATAAAATTCGACCAAATTGAAAATTCAGTTTGTCGATGTGGCACTCTGGTCACACGGAAAGTTAAGGCATTGTGACAGTTTCGAGTTAAGAAAAAATATGAAACAAATGCGATCTCGCTCGAACTATTACAAGTCACGACGAAAAGAAAAAATGAAAGTATGTCAGCCACAATGATTTTCGCAGATATTCGCCAATTATTTATATGTCACATGCTTCCTAATATTATAAATCTGTGGTATTTACAACAAGTTAACGATGTATGTACAAAAATGTACAACTCATCTATCGATATTTTAATAGCTGTTCAAAATGCATGCCATTCTGCTCCATAAACAAACGAGCACGTCTCTAAATGTTTTCTTTCACAATGACACGTATTAGTGTCATTGTGTCATATTTCACTGTGTCTAACGCAGCCAAAATCCTATATTTTAGCTCGTTTAAACTATGCGCCTCTACTGTGTACACTAACCGCTTTAGCTCCGACCACAAATAAAAGTCTATAGATATCAGGTAAGGGTTGCAAGCGGGCCGTGGACCTGGGCCGCTGCATCCCAACCAACAATCCTTAAATACACTATTAAGGTACTCTCGTACCGCACGTTAGTAGTGCGCCAGACAACCGTCGTGTTGGTAGTATATGCATACAAGATACGCTATAGGTTCTTCTTCCAAGAGTTCCGAGACTACTTTCCGCAGTATATTCATGTATGTACCACGCGTTATATTCAGTAAAGTTGCCTTCAATAAAGATCGGTCCAATGATGACGTCATAAACGCTGAAGATTTTTGGTGGAAATGCTCCTTTATCATATGGGGATTATTGTAAGTCTACCAGTGTTCACTGCGTATGTTGAACAATTCCACTCTTGTGGATTGTTCCAATGTATTAGTGATATAAGGACGAGTCCACCTTCTCTTGTGAAGGTGGACTCATCCTTCTACAGAATGTTCACACCGGGATTATCCAGTAACCAACAATACAGTGCAAGGTGTGGCTCTAAGTCAGACTCGTACAACGTTCGAGCGTATGTAAACCCACGCAGTTCAACAACTTCCAAACGTAGTATTGGCTTAAGTGGAATGTTCTAGCTGCTATCCTTGTACTGATGCGCGGATGGCGTTCGAAGTATTAGAGCACGTCTTCTTCGAGATCGGTATGAAATCTTGGTCTGCCTGTAGCTTGCGTATGTCGAGGTACTTTAAATTGGCCAAAATTAATCAGCCTCTCTGGTGCGCTCAAAATAGTTTGACGAGATGTCATTTGCGGGTTGATATACCGCGATTACGCAACATTTGGAGATATCAGGGCTCTGAATACAACTGCCCATTCCTATCTCTGCCCAAAGAGTCATTAGCAATAACATACAATCGCACCATTTCAATATACTCGACGTTCGGATATTGATAATTACGATTTGCGATTGTGATATCGAAAACTCGAAAAGCACGTCGGTGAATCAACTAAAAATTGAATTTTATTTTAAGCGCGGAAATGCGAAAACGTACTGGACAGTATCACGATTACCGGCAATTGTCATCCCTTGCGTTTATTATCTAATTACCGAGCAGCATTGTTTTTGACAATTCAAGTGGACTAAAACTGATTGGTTAATTGTTACTAAATTGGATCATGTCGGAACGTTTGCCGTGTTGGGTGTGTAAAACTTACATACAGGCTGATTATTTTTGTTTCGGATTTTAACACACAATCAAAAGGCAAAAAAGCTGCTGATAAATACGTGTCCGTAATAAAAGTCACCAAAAATTCGACTGCAATACATGCTTAATTGTGCTCATCGTTGAAATCGCATGTTCCGATGAAAGTTCTGTCACCGCGCTGTGCGCAGACTTAACGCCAGCCTTCGCGCGCTGCTCATGTCAAAGGGTAACAATTTCAAATGACGCTTCGCAAACACTCCAAAGACGGAATATGAATAATAAACAACATCAATAGGAAAGCTCACCACCGCGCCTTTTCCTGCGAGCTTTTTCGTTTGTTTATATTCTTCTCACAAATACACAAACCGAGGTAAATAAATAAACTCGCTCTTTTCCGGACGGATAAATGATTAAGAGATAAATGTGTCGAGCGGGACCGACAGCGACAGATCCGGGCCAATCGGGTCGCCCATATGGGAATATTTCGTACGATACAAATGGCCGAAACGTAACTTCTGTTTAAATTTTTAGACGCATTTTTGTTTATGGTACCGGTGTATTTCAGAGAACGGGGTGTGGTATGTGTGTGTGTGGTATATGTCCGAGGAATGGACACTCGAAAGAGTGAATACAGAGTAAATAAATTTACTGCGTGGAATCAATATAAGTATGTATGTACAATATGCTAAGTGGCCGATTCTAAAATCTGATTTAATAGCAATAACTCTTGAGCTTCATTTGTTTAGCGAAAAAGGTAAAGTGAACTTTTAAATTAATTTTACTTTTAAACATATTTACTTCTGAATTAAATCTGCTTAAAATATTAATTGTCATTTTTAGCGTCGTATCGAGCAAACATTTTACTAGGAAGCAATAGCCGACATAAACTTGTTTGAGTTTATTTTAAGAACATAAGCTCAAAATTTTGGTGAAGTACACACAAAGGAGGTAATTGGAAAGCTTTAGTTGATTTTAAGAACGACTAAATTAAGTCTGTTTAAGTGGGTAAAGGAACATAAGAACTATTTAATGCTCCTTCCTTCCATCTCGAACTATAGATAAAATGGTGTATTCCGTTCCGCGTCAAAATTTATAATTGAATCTTACTTCTTAGTGACCGATAGAATTATGTTGTTAAAGGAACTTGCTAATGGGTCATTCAAACCGTGCAAATTGAGTTAATTTCAAACCGTGCAAATTTAAGCGTGACTTAGTTTAATTTAATTCAACAAAAATAAACAATATTTTTAAAGGTAGAATATGCTGTCCCAAAAATATCTGATTAATACGTATTAATTATAAACTGGCGTTGCAATTATATTAATACGTTGTAATCATAAAATTAATGGTTTGGAGAAAAAATTAAATATGAATTTTAATAATTATGAAACTGTAGCCATTGAAAATATTCAATGAAGTATGTAAAATTAAAAGTAGCTCGCTGGTAATATGTTAATTTAAGAAAAAGCCGTATTTAAAAAATTATCAATTCGTTTTATTTCCATGTTGATTTTTTTTATAATATCCCAAATACGGCTTTTTCAAAACTTACTCAGTAAAAACTTAAAATAATTGTTAATTTAACGAATAAACAGTGTTTAATTCGGGCTTTTATTGAGATATTATCCTAAACATTCAAAACTCAAGTTAACCGTCCCTGGCTATTAACTTAACATATTTATTTATTTAAATACATATTTTAATAAATATATATATATATATATATATATATATATATATATATATATATATATATAAAGATAAATGTTGGACAAGTTAGTTATAAGTCATGAATCTCGAACAATATTTTAAAAGTCAATCACAGAACAAACATAACAGTTATCCACTAAAATTAAAATGTTTCAATATACGAGTACATTGAATCACTCAAAAATTCCACAAGAGAGATAAAAATGAGTGACCACGAGAGAAAAACTTCTGATCCTTGGAGCTAGTAAAGGTTAGGTGGTAGTCGGAGGTGTGTTTGAAAACGCGCGGCTGTTTGTTATTAAACTAATACATTTTTTGTTCACTTATTAAAGTCCGACGTCCGCGCAATTGACGCGGTTGCTTTTGTATTTTCTACAGTGCACGCAATTTGACCATGATGACACTTTTTACTGATGAAATAAAATAAATAAATACTTTATGGGACTTAACGAGTCTAGTACATAAGTACCAAAATATTTTTAAAAAACTTGTTACGAGAGCTAGTGGGGTCTCTTACATATTCAAACTGATCTCTTAGATATCAAATGGTTACAAAATACCATAAAATAATTAAAAAAGTAGTCTTCATTTTGCCCTGATTGCTGATAAAAAAATACGAAATTTCTGAAAGTTGGCCTTTCTCTCGGAATAGAATGAGCCTCAAATTGTCTTCTTCTATTTTGCTGACGATGACGGCTGCAAAATACGAGACGTACTGTCACCTGCACGTCCATAGTGATACTGAACTCCGCCGCCAATCTGAACATTCGATAATATAGTATGAACAGTCGATATTAAAGGTTGCACCAGCGCAACTCTAGCTGCGTAACGTCAACTATTTGTAATATAAGATATAATAATCGAGTAATTTTTCAATGTATTTGATCAAAACAAAGTGTTATAGTCGATTATGCCTGTGATAAATTAGTGACATTATAGATATAAAAAACTTAAGCAATTTTTGGTTTTCCTCCAACATTAGAAAACAGATATCATCACAAGATAAAATTCTTTTTACTTCAATTATTACTGATATCATTTCAAGCATTCTCCTAACAAGAGGGTGGACCAATGTTTTTTGTGCTGATAATGTCGATAAAAAATATTTACTAACAAAATAGCATTTGCTATTAAACATTTTTACATAACGTTAGCCGACTATTCATGATAAAGTCAATAATATCGCACCGATGTTATTCCAGATAATGATGGATCCCCCAAACAATCAAGAATAATGAGCGAGAACGTACACGAGATATGTCATTATAGGACATTTACTAATGTTAAATGCAATTTTTTTTGTATGTCATATAAGCTATACCGTTTTTTTCACTTTGTCGTTATTATTTAAAGTATAATTTAATGATCACATTTAATATTTTTTCATTTTCTATCCCGAAGCTGACCTTTCCACTTGTTTATTTTATCAAATAGATGAGAATATTAGAAGAATTAATATAGCGGTTACTTTATATGTTAAATCGTTTTGTATTATGTCATTATCTATTTTTGGTCATAAATTTCCTAATTTCCAAGAAGATTATCTCATATTTCTCGCAGCAATTATGAGTATGAACAATAGTAAATAAGTAAAGTAAAAAGGAATAAAGTGCAAATGCGAAAAGCGATAATAAAAAAGTACAATTCTTCAAGCTGATTCATAACTATGCGCAGGACGCACGCGCGACATTCCCCAGGGCGGCATTGATCGTAGCCGCCACTATACAAATTATATGTAGCCGCAACTCGGCGCGTTAGTATGACTACCAAAACTAATATTAATTTTAAAAATAAATATTATTATGTGTAATCGCGACAGTGAAAAGATAAATTTTAGGCATTTAGTTAAAATAAGTAATATACTTAATAAACACACACTTTTAATGCTATGCTCCACAAATTTTTAAATGCACATATCAATTAAATATTTTCCATAAATCTTTATCGATTTGCAAACTCTCTCAAATACTTTCTTCATTTCGAATAACATAACTATCGCTATGTTTTTTAGACCGTGGCCACTTCTAAAAATACTTAAGGACGTATTTACGAAATCCTGCTGCTCAAGAACGGATATTTATTAGTTGTAAAATCACTAATACACGCGTAGCGACGCCGCTTTTAGTGTGCAACAAATTTATAGCCCATTCGCATTACCTCGATCGCCTACATTATAACTAAAATGAAAATATGTTTTCAATATTTTTTTGGTAACCAGTTTTATTTTTTATGTATTATTTAAATTACGTCTATACAGTAATAACATATATTAGTATTATTACAGTATTAATTAGAATTTCACCCATTGACCAGTCTAGCTAACTAGAATAGCTGTGTACAATGATTTTATTTTCACATGCGGCTTTATCGACGTAGCAATAACTCGTGACTACTAATTAGTGTCTACCATTCTTTTGCCTTTTAACATGCACTTTGATTTGTCTAATTGATTTTTTGCCTGTAAATTAAAAATACGGATTAAAAATATAACCACTAAATGTCATATTTTACGTGAATAAGAATTTAAATACAAAAAAGTGACTTCTCTAATACTATCTAAAGCAGTTTAACAAGTTTGCTACCTCCGTCCTTTCCGAAACGCGTACAGTCTAGAACAACTTAGGATCTGTTTAATTTAAATAATTGAACTGAGTACCAATGATAAATATGACCATTAAGTCATATTTATCATTGGTACTCAGTTCAATTATTTATATTAAATCTAGTAATTTTAGAGCTAACCTGTTGTAAACTAACATGTCCTAGAATACAACTATGTCTTTCTAATTAATAGTCACAAACTATCTCGATATACCGACATTGTAGCGGCGACAATTACATTATTTGCTTTCGTTCATGGACAATGCCTTAAAATCACCTCTCGAATATCTTTAAAATAATACGCCGTCACAAATAGATAATTTTAGTCATTCGTATGTAGTTTCTATAAACTTTTTACCAAACCATGTCACATGGTGGTAATAGGTGGAAAATTGAGGCACAATAAATATGTTAATGTCATTCTCACCTTACGAGTTTGTTACGCTAAACAATTTTAAACTCGCAGGCTGAAAGTAGCAAGTATCTTGTCAGGCAGATGATTTATTTGGAAACAAGTTAGTTTGGAATAAAAAATACGTGATATTTATTTGGAAATTAAAACCAAATTTATGAAAAAAATATTCTATTGCATAACACCGTTCAAAAACATAAATGCCACCATGATATAATGAATTTGCACCGAATAGACGAAAATCTATATATTCCTTGGTTTAATCCTTGTTAAGACGTATTTTAACCACACAGACATTTAGAAGCACGTGGAGTCGGAAAATCGCCGCTATTCCGAATTATTGTGGTTAAAACTAATCTAAAAAATGGTCACAGATTTTATGATAAAGTTAGTTCGGCTTCAAGGTAAGATAAATTTGTGATCCTTGAAAATGACCGAAATATAAAAAATAAATTTTCTTAACACGTGAAAAATTCCATAAAAGTCTAAGGTGGTATTTAAAATGTTATAAGAACTCTTTAACATCTATTAGAAATTGAGGTTAACAGTAAAAATGAGGAAAGCACGCCTTTTACGAAAGCACATTTCAGGCTTCAAATAACATGAACCCGACAGATCTTAAGAATTATTTCAGAAGAAATCTAGTCGATTGAAAAACGTTGAAGGATTTGGGGATCCGAGACTCATAACAGAACCGTTACTAACATTTTTCGGAGCATGTTACCATAAGCTATAGTGTCGCAGAAAAAAGTTATTTATTAACATTCTAGATTTCACCAAACGCCAACATTTAGGTATTAAATACTGAATGCTATTTTGCTAACCAAATACTATTTTTATGCTATAAAAAGTTTTTCTGACTATTTTTCATCCATGTATAGAAATTATTTTTTTCTTAAATGTTGTTTATTCACAGAAACCCACTTTGTAGTTTCTCATTTAAATGCGTTATGCCGTATTTTTATTATTCGCACGAGGCAGAGCGTGCGCTTGCCGTACTGCATATTTAAAAGGCTGCTCTCGCAACAAAGTGATATAAGTTTGCACGAATGCACAACTAAATATATTTTATTTTCATTCTTCCTGTGGTATATCTGCAGAACAATTTCGACAATAAATTGCACTATGAAGTACTATCGTGATGGATACTAAATTGACCATTTCCATAGCACTTTAAAATTGTACTTTAAGGTTTTAAGTACCTCTAGAATCATAATTGAACCAACGATATAAACAATTTCAATTTTACTTTGGCGGAATTATGAATAACATTGAGTCTTTTCTCTGAGAGGATGCTTTCAGTAATGATTACTTCGCTTTACAAAATGTTTGTGCAAAAGTACTACTAAGTTTTAATATTTCTTCATCTTCTTTATTTATACTAATGGTAATCTAACATTATGTCGTACAGCTAATATTCGAAAGTTATTATATAAATTAAAAATTATGGTGTCACATTAAAATCCAACGGTACGTGAAATAGAATTTCGCGATCGATTCATATCAAGAAATAAAAAATCAGCCAAATGCGTATGGCAGAAATCACACACACAAAGTTGTCTCATAAGTAGTCAGCAAATTTTATTTAAAAGTTAATTCAAGTCCTGGAATTTTTTTAGTTTTTTTTTTTATTTTTCCATAGCTTGAATCAGAAGTGGAAACGTTGCACATCAATTAAAGCGTAAAATTTTATAAGCGGAGTTCAAGCCTAAAAAGATTGGTAAATTGAAGCTAGCTTTTATTTTAGAAGAACTGTGCAATAATACTCCACTCGATGGGATGCGCAAACAAAATTTGTTTCGCTCCAGCATTTCATTTATGGGAAGGTGCATCAAAACGTTATATACGAAACGATATAATTGAAATAAAATTGAGACCGATTAATTGAGATCTTCATATAAAGCATCTGCTTGGAAAATATTATGAAGACAGGTCTGAAACCGGAGGAACTATGAAGTTGTGATCGACAGATACGACGAAACTGTAAGGGTGTTAAATGTGGAACTCTAAACACTTCCTTTTCTTCCTCCTTTCAACATATTTCTCGAAACAGACCAGGTGAATTAACATCCGAATTGCTAACATCCGAATTTCGCCTAAAAACATTGGTCCTGATTTGACTCTTAATTGCGATTGACTTCCGACTTATCTGGGATACAAAATACGCGCGCAAATACAAGTGCACGAAGCGAAGCGAAATGTTTTCCCTATGCCATATATCGAGCGCATAAATAATTATTTGGTTGAGCGTAGAGGCCTGTGCAAACATACGGCCATGTCTACCAATCTCGCCTCCTGTTTACTTTACACTCGACGGCTAATATTTGAACAGCGTATAATTGGAATTTATCGAGTGTAAAACGTATTCATGACACCGGAACATACTCGATAACTTTATCAGTATTTCGTTTAACCGATTTTCATATTTAAAAGGAAAGCTCATTTCAGAATCGAGGCACTTGAATTTGACATGTCGAAGTATTTGCATAGTAATTAAGTGAGATCACCTTGAAGTTTCTTATACCCTAAACCAATATTCTATCTATCTGTGTTTTTGTATTAAATGGATAGAAATGTTAACTGACATTCCAGTTTCGCATATCAAAAACATATTAACGGATAGGAATTACTATCTCCACACACTATCTACCAATGGGAGGCCAAAATCACTCACTGGCTATCCAATATTATATAGAGGTGCCAGATGTTCCTTCCCAATTATTTTTTACATTTATCTTTGATATGTTAGGTTATCAACAGTAAGCGAAAAGATCAATAGTAAGCATGTCGTCGTCTAGCTATAGCTTAGAATTTTTCTACCGCTATCATACCGGGATGATAATTCCGAGAATGAAAATAATAGGGTGCGGCGTATACATAACCACCGGGTAAATTATATGCATGAGCTCAATGAGCACAAATTTAAAACGAGATTTCGGATTAATAATAATTCTGTTGAATTATTACAATTTAATAATCATTATTATAATTTATTACATGTGCAGTAACAGATGTTATTTTGTATGTAATAAATTATAATTGCAATTATCCAGTTATTCTTATAATTTATTATTTTCTTCAAATATAAACGTTGTATTAATACTGGATGTACCGGCTCTTGTCTGATTTATCACTTGACATAAAGAAAAGCTGAGGTTGAATGGGTTCCAAAACTACGCAAAACTTTAACTGTTTTTCCTTAACATATATTATTCTTGATCTTGAAATATAAAAAAATACATTCGCTACTTAAAAATTCGCGAAATATTTAAATTACGTCTAATAGTATATAACTAAAATGTTTCTATTAAGTTATTATTTATTTATTTGGTGCGTATATATTTTTAATTTCAAATTTCCCGTATGTATTAACGGAACGCATCACTTGCACGGGAGGCCATGTATAGAATGCTATCTATGACTGTCGATAGGCATCAAAATGCTTGTGTAAAGCAAACTATGGATAGATAGAATATATGTTTTGGGCGTAAATGGGACATTTTACTTATCCTTTGATTAAACAGAATGAATCTAGATTATCAAACCCGCACCCACTCCAAACCCGATTCAGTATCTGTAGCTCAACAAGAATATACTTATCAGTACAATTTATTTTATTGGAAACTAGGTAACAGTACCCGAGAAACGTACCTAAGAACGTTCTTGTGGAATTTTAATAAACAAAAGTAAATTCGTTCAGTTATAAGAATTCCCTGTTTTTTTAAATAAAGCGGCATCAAAATATACATATTTCGGTGAAAACACCAGTTTTTTTTAAATATTATATCAACATAATAGTGTTAAATCTGGTCCAACTTTTTTTATTACCTTTAAAAACGAAGAAATTACTACCTCGTTAATGTTGAACAAAACTAAAACTACTAATTTGAACATAATTAAAAGAACAGTAAACTTATTAAAAACAAAATTAGAGATTATAATTAAATTACCGCTTGCACTGCAAAATTATCTCAAGATTATCTGCAAAATTATCTCCCGATAGCGCTGGCGCATTCTGAGCCAGCGCTATCGGGAGCCCTTGTAGAATTCATTCACCGCAACATTGAGGACGCGCTTGTGAGGATAAAGACCGGCTACCATGTTGTCTTCATTGGTCACTGTTGAGGGACATCCCTCATGCAGACCATCACTAAGATTGCTATGTTCAAGCTTGTACTCATAAAATCAGATTCATGATAAAACGCCAATCGAAGTTGATTGTAACTTTGTGATTGCTTGAGACCACAGTGAAAGTCATAAAACAATCGTGGAACGGAAATTTTCTCATGTTAAATTCATCTCGACGTTATATAAATAATTTTTAAATTGCCGCTGATTTGTAAAAACCAATGACAAATTCAAGCAAACTCTCGATTGACCAATGACAAATTGACAAGATTTCCTATACCAGTAACAAATTTAAACAAAGTATCCAGTAATTCACACATCACAAATGGCCAGTTTTAAAAAAAACTTTCAGTGATACCTTCATACACGCAAAATAATCAATTCATTTTATACCTAGCTGATTGGACAGATATAAAACAACCATTGAAAAATGAATACAGTATTACACTTTTCTCATACGTCAAAGACCAGTTTTCATCTATAATGAACTCATTCTGAGATCTCATCGCCATAGGCGATGTGATATTTTTTTATTTTATTTGCGAATTTTATGTGCGCATCTGAATAATTCAAATTTTATCTCGAATAATATTGCGTCAGGTCGGAGATCCTTCGCCGAGGGTGAAAATTCGTCGTCGGCTCCTCGCGAGGGCACCTCGTAAATGGGAATGAATTAAAAAAGTTTCATTCAAAGTTCGGCTCGAGTCGTCGAGTTGTCCGCCTGGAACGGCGCCGGGCAGCATCCGCTTATGTTGAATTTCATTTAATCTCGGTGGCCGTTTCTTTCATCTGCGCGAAGGATTTGAGAAACGGCTTTCCTAGACAGGACGGAATTCAAATAAAATACTATTAAATTTAACGCTAATTTGATGGTCGTAATTGAAGTAACCACTCTGGCAGTATATTAATTAAACATTTTAAATTCACTCAGTAGATATCAGTTTATTGCAATTCGGCGTTTTTTAATAAGCTTTAATATAATGTAAGTTCACGCGGTTAAAATAAGCAATTGATGGTTTAAGCTACTTAATCACATCTTATATTTTTTATATTAATACACAAAAAGCTGTTATGCAACAAATTAGAACGGTATTTCCAGCACTGTACAGTCAAAGAACACTACTTATTATTTGAATTGTCATCGCACAGTTTCACACTTGTCAAATAACAGAATGGATTGGCTGTACATTAAGAATACTAAATATAACTAACATTGAATGACATCATTATTGACCGAAGATCAAGTCATTGTCCTCAATTTACCAAAGAATGTAGCATATAGCTACGTCTTTATGCACGTAAATAATCAAATCATTAGAAAAAGAAATAACAAATAGTAGTAGTAAATTTAAATAAATATAATGCAATTATAACCAGCCATCGAATTAAAAGCTCGCGACAAGAACTCTGATTCTTTTCTCAACGCCCCCATCTAAGCTCATTCGTCTAATTTCTGATATTACGCTTCGCTTAATCATTTTAATTAAAGACTAAATTTTCTCGACGATATTCATCTAAACGTAGCATGAATATAACTAACTTTTCTTAATGTACATCATTACTAACATTCATTGATTTCCACTTTGAAGTTAACAAACCCCACCGAGTCAAACAAAGATTAGTCAAATCAAGACGTTCAAAAATATAATTGTTAACTTCTTGTACATGAGAATTGAAATATCGGCGACTCTTTCGTTTCCAATTATTCTGTAGCGATTACTTGAAAAATTTCAATATAATTTTTTTTAATTCATAATTCAAATTCGATTGCCTAAGACGTTATTTAAAAAGTAATTTCTTCGAAAAAACTATATTTGGAATTTATTTCAAGCCGAACAATTTTAGATACAAATTAAAACTCGTTTAATATTTATAACTTCGTATTGTGTATGTTTAACTTAACAGTTGTATGATATTAAAGGTTATTTTGAAATTTCCTAAAAAAGTAACTATGGATTAACCACAGTTTGATTTTGAAAGTTTAAAATAATTTAATTTGCCTTTTGTTTTATGTCACGTCCCATTCTGTTTGTATAAAGCTTTGGGCAACGACACCAAGTTTCATATACATGAAACGAATAGATAGATTTTCGAAAAATCCAAAAATGTTCTTACAACCTCGGACTTTAAATAATCCATAAGTAAATACAAAGTCCCTTATCTAATACATCCATGCGGGAGCGCCTCGACCGTTTTGACAGTTGTTTCGCACACATCACTGCGTGACGTATACAACGCAACCCATCTCTCTCCACGCTACAGTGTAAGCAATTAATTATCGCTCTGTCTATTACATTTCCTGTGTCATTACCCATTTCTTTCCAACCTAGCCGCGACGATTTTCAACGAGTATTAGTTTCTCTCTAATTTTTTTTAATATTAATAAATCTGATATAAATAGTAACTACTGTGCCGGGGTGTACCTTTTAAATATTTTTTTAAATCTTATTTTTTCAAAAATGTACCTTTTAAATAATTTTTTTTAAAAAATGCACCTTTTAAATTTTTTTTTAATCGGTTCATTGGTTAAAAAGATTAATCCTAGCGAGCTGACAAAATTACCAATTTCCTCTTTTTACTTTAGAAGGTGTGTCATCCGGGTTTTTTGATGGCGCTATAATTGACGTAGTCCAATTATATAATTTTTCAAATATTATATTATGTAATTTTTCAAATATTACATTAAATATTTAGCATTACATTAGATTAAACGGAGTAAATTATATAATAAGACAATACGTCTTCTTCCCTTCACCAATTTTATAAGTGAAAAAACCGCGAACTCGGTTTATTCTCACGTTAAAAGACTTGCATTTTATTGGCCAACGGGTTTTGTGCTCCATAATAAGAAATATTGAAGGTTTATTTTTTTATTGCGCGGTTTTACTAGTTCTTATTGCGTGCTTATAATTTTTATAATCACCGTTAAACAAAATACGATCACCCTTAAAGGGCCTCTAATAGTAAACATCGATTGTATTTATACTAGCACACGTCCGTGACATCGCTCGTGCGACCAAGGTTCTTACACTTGTATATCTATTTTTTGATGTTAGTTACGCTTTACACCATAAGGTTTCTAAATCCATAATATTGAAAACCGTATTACATTACAGTAGCAGTTAACCGTACATAGGGAAATTTTTTCGAAGATTTTTAAATTTAAAAAATATATGCAAATAAAGGATGCAAATATAGCCTATATTTGCATCCTTTAATTCAAAGCTTCATGAAAAACCCATGAAAGTTCCGTTAAGAGTATCTGTGAAGTAGTTTCGTATGATAAGATAATAAAAAAATATTAAAAATCCTGAAAGTTTTTTTTCGTCATTTTTAGAATATCTAAATAATCACATCAATTTTATTCTATGGGCCGACAATGTCGATTAAAATTTCGGTACGCGAATTTCCAACTGGTTTAAAATAACCAATCAATAATTCGTACCTACTTGCCAAATTCTCTAATATTAATTAATTTTTTTTGTTATAATATAGTTAAAACATTACATCACATTCTTTCACAAATGCTCATTAACATACAATAGACATTATTAATTAAATTTCGTAGTCAACAAAGCACTATTCTACTATTCTACACTATTCTAGCTTAACTGGTAAACAACACGTTTTAAATATCAAAACCCTCTCAAGTTGTCCTTGGGTACAGTTTGCTTATAAATATTGATGTACATTATAATCCCAAGTGAGGTAGCTATAAGAAGTATAAAATGAAGCAATAAAGATTCGCCTCGTCTGAAGGACCGCGCACGTTCCTTCCATATTTACATTAATTTATTTCTCAAATTTGCGATAAGACAATAAAGAAATTTGTGTGGTCGACTCGTTTGAACGATACAATCCTATAAATTACTGGTGAGCTGCATAACGCATTGATATAGTGTTTGCAACCGAGAAACTTCCAATTTTGATGATACGTAATGCAGCAAAACGACCTGTGAAAGTCAGTTTCTATTTCGTGCGATTATTTTGAAATTATTTAGTTGAATAATTCTTAAACATAAGCAAATAAATGAGAATAAATACGAACTTATGTATAAGTAGATTTTGCCAGTGACTTTGCACGTATAGATTTTCGTTTAATCAGGTATCTCACCTGATTACATGCAAGAATTAGATTCTTCCAACACGTATTTTTCTTGAGTCCATCCATCACTGATGGGAATCGAATTCCTAATAACACCTTCTCTTTGATGATATTCCGTAATCGGTGCATATTCTCCGCACCGTGTAGGGCATTCTGTAATCGAGTGCCAAGTGTTTTTCGAATTTGGTCCGTCCATCATTTAGGGCAGCACCCCCGTGGTCTCCATTATATTAATTTTATCGGTAATAATTTATTTCTAAGTACAGAATTTACAAATTTCTATATTTACAGCAGGTTTCCACTTAATGTATCCGAAGTGTTGGAGAACTCTCCAGTAAGGAATGCAATCTCGAGCCGAGATCGCAAGTTCGAGATCTCGCGGGACTAGAAATTTCTATCTCAAGAGATCGCAGCATTTTCGATATCTCGGGTTCTTTTTGCAAAAAGTCTATTGTTTTGTGTCAATTTTGTTGATTGACTTTATATATAAACCTTTATATGTAAACCTTTTGTAGAACTAGATGTGGTTTTGAGAGTAGCTTTGCATAATTTATACTGAGCAGTCAGGTTGTTTGCTGGTTTCTTGAAGTACTTCTTTACCAGCAAGGAAGTATTAAACTCCACATACACTTGATTTGGATTGTTCGTGGACATTTTCAAAATATTGACCATCTAATACAAAAAAAACTTTAACTTAACTCACAAAAACCATAAAAATTACGTAATTTAAGCTAACAATCGAGAATAATTGCACATCTCAAAAAATTGTAAACAAGTAAGTGTCTACCCCGGACGCGCTCGGACTCTATATTTCCCGCTCACTCACTCTACTCGGATGAAATCTTCCTTCCCGCTCGCCGTCCGTCACCAATATTCAGAAATGGTCAAAACAGTTCGCTGTTTAACACTCGCTAGGCTATCAATCTTTCGCTGTTGGTCAGTTAGCGCATCGCCCGTGTGCCGGTTACAAGCGGAATGCGTCGATGACTGCCGCCGCTCAATCTCCCGAGATTTATGTTTCGAGATCGATCTCCTAAAATAACCGGACATCTCGCGAGATCAAAATCCCATGACATTGAGAATGCATCCCCTACTCTCCGGAGATAGACAGTGGACAATCTTGTTTTGATTCAAAGTTCTTTCAGAATTGAGACGTTGGTTTCGTATACGGTCCATCAAATGTTGAGCTTCTTCCTCTAGCAGGACATTTCAAAGATGTCGAATCTTTGGTGTTTTCAGCGTCCATTTCTCAAAGCCGTACAGAAAGAAGGATAAAATCAGAATTCTTACTAATCATGACTCGGTGTGTCTGGATATGTTCCTGACATACTTTATCTAAGCAAATCATTGCACTTTTCATCATGCTTATTCGATGACGCACTTCCTCTTCGCCTCCATCTACGTTAGAGATGCTGAAAATCATGTAAATAAAGATTTAAACAATTTCTAGGCTTATAAAACCGGGAGCTCCAATTGGAGACACCTAAGCAACTGATTTCAATTGGCGTTCTGGGCACTAAAGTGTTATTGTTGAATAAAAACACTAAGTTTCGTCATATAGGGTTTCGGTTATTTCTTGGGTTAAAAATGAAGCTACATGTTAATTTGAATCATGAAATTCAATTGTCATCAACATCCTCAATCGGTCACGTGCCCGCATCAAATTAACGCGAAGGACGCTAAAACGACTAAACAGAAAAAGTAGAGTTGAGCAAAGTCTCCTTGGGCACCGGCCAAGCGCTTGTCAGGACTCATTTGTTATTCAAATAAATGTCCGCTGCCGACTGAAGAAAAGCGCCGCCACGCCGCCAGGGTGACCCGTCGATCTTGCCCCCTCGCTACTCTTGCGAGACGGTCACGACGCGTCACGTTTACATGGAGACCGCCTATTGTGGGAATGAGGACGGGCGGGGGTGATGGGGTTCAATGCGGTAATGATACAAACTGAAGTTAATATATTCGTTGATTAAACTGAAAAAAAACTTTTCCAATACTAGAAATATGACTAAATATAGATTTTGGGCTATAAACCAACTGTCAATAAATATCGGGTTACAATTATTGTTTTGATTGTCCAAACGGCAATTTCAATATTGTAATAAACCCCGTTTCGTCGAACTTAGATACCCTTATTTATAACTTGCAACTCTATAGATTGTTATAAAACTCTATAGATTGTTATAAATGCTTTATTGTACTGAAATACAGCGATTAGCTGTCAAAATCATTAATAATCTGAGATTATATGATTAGCGAGCGACTTTTTTAAGACTATGTCTGTTTTCCTTTATAACGTAGGTATTACAAAATAGAATGCCGATTTTATTGAAGGCAAGATGGCAATTTTAATGCACTTGGTCTTCGCTATTCTAAAAGTGAAAATAATTAACACGCGCTCTAAAGATTTACGGATTTTGGAAATGTTTGTCAAGACCATTCAGCGACAACATATATTTTCTTCATCAGAATCACCGCTCGCATTTTCCATTTTGTTTTGATTTACTAACTTTATTAATATTAAGACCTAATAATATTGCAATAAATTTTCTCAACCACACATGACAGTCTGATAGATTAATAATAATAATAATAAATTTTTATTTCAGATTTTTACATCCATATAATTAATAGTAACGTATAACATCTAATAGTCGGAAATCTCTACTGCGGCAGTTAATCGGCTGTGAGGAGTTTAAATTACCCAGACCTGTGAGTAATTATAATCTAGAGTTTAAACCTTCACTGAAGTTAAAACTTCATTGATCTTGCGAAATTATGACTAAACCGTCGTTTAACCACTTCGGTTGTTTTAACTGTGATTGATTTTACGGATCTTAAAAATTCTAATTTCAAACTCAACCGCATAGATAATTATTTTAAATCATTTAAGTGGAAGACGCGTCGCTGAGGTGAAGCACTGCTCTCAAATAAAATGGTTAAACGACATTTCTAGCTTTCAATATCAGCTCGAGGATTTGCCAAATCCAAGTACGTTATATAAAACTATAGTATCCTATAATATGTATTCCCAATTCTCTAGTTATATATTTATATGTAATTGAAACTGCACCACGAAAGATATGTTTATTTCAAATTTCATATATTTTTCAACGTAGCTTGCTCTACATCGAAAAAATGGTAAATAACAAAAAGCGTCAAGAATTACTTGAGTTTCAGCGCAATTCAATCGTGAATATAAAAATATGAAGTCGAATCTCGTCGGGCCTGTAATTACTTTCAATATGGCCTAATATCTATGTTATAAGCACTTATAAACATTTAAGGGTTCATAGTATTTATATCAAGCTATTTAAAAATATTAATATTTTACAAGATAAATATATCGCTTACTATATCTTTCAGAGGCATAAAATACGGTGCATGTTTAAACAATTACAAGATCTAGGACAGTCCGTATGTAGTTTTCGTACAACCTTTGGGTCGCTTTCTCTTTTTGACAGACGAACGGCACGTGAGTGATCTTATAAGGATCTTTTTTTTTCCTTTTGAGGTACAAAATCATGTAAACGAAACATTTGACGTGTCAGACAAAAAAATTTTTAGGAGAGGACGACTAGTAAATAAGTGAGATAAAAAATACGTCTACAAAATACACCACGTGAAGTAAGATAGTATTAAGATAGAATTTAATGGGTATAAAATATACATTTCACAGGCTTCAAATAACTAAGACAAAATATAGCACATACCACCTTACCTTTATTGTTTAATGAATAACACATTTGCGCGCAAAAGAAAAAAATAAACATAAACACATAGTTCAACTTTTGAGAGAATAAACGCCATAGGGTAATAATCATTAATTTCGAAAACATATTTTGAAAGCTTTAAAGCTATATTATTTATGTCGACTATTTCTTTGTATGTGATCGATTCAAAAGACTGAATGAAATGGAAATCACCTCACAAATTTTCAAATCTTTTCTCTAAAAGGCTGTTGCTTTTTCTGTACCAAATAGAAATTATTTATTTTATAAACTGATTTATGCCTTTACTTTTTATATATTCAACATTCTAGAAAAAAATGTTTTCACTCGCTAAAGCATTTTATCGATGATAAACAGACTAATCTAACACAGAAATACGAGTAAATGGTATTTAATGCATAAAAGGATAAAAAAAAATATCAACCTACATATTATATAAAACGTAAACATATTATATAAAAATTATGTTTGCGCGGGCGCAAAACACTATTAGATGGTAAAGGAAATTTTTTAACAACAAATAGTATCTAATCTCTCCAGTCAACCTTTGAACAACTAATTTTATAACACGAGTAAATTGAAACAGAACTGATAGAAAATTGACAATGAAAGTAAAAATGTCGATTGATAAGGAAAATGTATAGAAACAGATTTACGTAAACTTCAATTAACAATAGCACCTCTAAAGCAAGGGCTTCAAATGAAGCGCTTAGCGTTAAAGATTTATAAAGTGAATTAAAGTATCAGAAGTCCCAACAAAATTATTTTTGTAAAAAAGATCCAAGTTTTGAACGCTATGACGAGTGCTTCTCGATGAGTAATTTAATGCATGAAGCTATATTTTTCTATTTAATCTTAAGTTAAACTATCCTAAAAACTAATTTAATTTTTATTTATTATTTCATGTCGTGAAGCAGTCACAAGTTAGTCGAATGCAGAGATGAATATGCAATAGACCCAAATTGAATAAAACACTCTCTCTTCCCTTCTTTAAATAAAACACTCACTCTTTCCTTTCTACTATATTTTCTTTCTTTCCGATTTCCCGGTATGTTATAACCTTACAATAACAATACTACCTAGTTCTCAGTCTACTCTACGGCTGTTATTAAAATACGTCTTATACTCTGACGGCAGATGCTTAACAAGTACTTAGTAACA